>JAOXNZ010000001.1:8603868-8617671 GCA_028566095.1 Kryptolebias brasiliensis | reverse complement strand
ATGTACTCCTGTCTAATTTAGCATGCAAAAACGAAAAAAAAAGAGCACGCTACTAAAACCTTCAGATATCTGCCTGGTTTTAAATATTCATCGTCAGCTTGTAGCTTTGAAAGTCAGCTTAAAAGACTCTTTTGCTCGCTCTGTCTCCCCCCCACCACCACACACACACACACAGATGCAGTCACACAACACCAGAACAACCACATGCACAATAGTATTTATGCATATGTTATCCTAATAATCACAGCAAACTGGGTAGACTTGTTTTGTTTAACTTTTAAATGCCTTTTTTTGTGGTGCTTCATATCTCTAATTAAAATCCTTTATTGCACCACACTGTCAATTCTAGCAAACTAATACAGATCTTTTTTTGATCCGTTTTAGCCAAGTGTTATTTTTATTCCAGAGGCACTGGAGTTAAAGAGCTTCAGATATAGTGACCTTGCTGTTGTTCTCCTTTGAGTTTATTGCTGTTATAAGCCTTGTCATAAAAAATGCACTTTGACTAAATTGTGACTCTGAGTTTTTTCTTTTGTAACTCTGTGAGAAGAGAAGGAGCTCTGTGTTTGTTTGTGGAGTGATGAGGAGGTCACCGTGTCTATGTACTCTGGTTGACCTGTAGATATCAGATGTGGATGTTTCACAGTAATCTCCAGTTCTAAACTTCTCAGACTCATGAGGACTTTTACAGTCCTTTTTTATGGCATTTCTGAAAGAAAAAGCACAAATACCAAACATTACCTTAGAGGGTATGTATTCAAAAACACTGGAGATTGTTCTTGTGGTCCATTTTTCATGTTGCAGCAACATGTTACTACTGTACAGTAAATCGGCACTGATGATCCAAACACTGGCTCTATAGCATATATTTGTATTTAGCTGTACATGAATGGTATTCAGTTGCATTTGGTGTCTTTAGCTTTTTTATGCCACCAACTGTCAATGGATGTTTAAATATTATGTGAAACGAGCACTTGAGCCCAAATGATTCTGCAGTTTTTGAATTTGTAGTAAAATCTACAAATTTGAATAGCTTATGTGACCATCATTTTGAAAGGCTGGTTTTGTTTTTTATTGGCCCATAGCTGTAATTAGGGTTAGGAATCTTTATCCATCTCGCATTTTGATTTGATGACGATTCAGACGGCTGTGATTTGACTGTAAAATGATTATTGATGCATTTTAGACTGGCTTATTTTGCACAAATAAACACTGATTTGTATATTTTCATGTCTAATAAAGGGTACACAATAACATATGTCAAAAATTCTATTCATTGGCTGCTGATTAACAGCATAGATGCTAAATTGAAATGGAAAACGCCGTAGAGAAGCTAACACATTTAGCATTGTGTTTATCACTGAAATTTATACCCAAATCCAACATTTTAAAGTCATTACTAAAGACAGTCTTGGTATGAAAACTTCAACTATTATTTACATTCAAATATTCGTCAGGGATCAGTAAAGAAAAGATAAAAAAATTTGAAAAGCCACTGCTTTACTGCATGTTTGTACTACGGTAACTCTGTGCGGATGAACAGCAACTTCTCAGCTGAGTTTCTTAAAGTGGCAGCACAGATTAATGTTACCAAAGCTGATGATTCACATTACATCTTCCATATCTGAGATACGATGCATCTAAAATAGTTTACCTTCCACACCTAGTTGTAATATGCTGTTACTCAAACTACAAGGTGGCAGTTATGCACCAAGTTGTTTGTCAACCTCCTATGGGGCTTTTCATCACGCTGGCACAACACCTGCCAGCAAAAGAAACTTTCTACTGTGGCAGTTTTATTTGGAAAAAGGATTACGAAGTACAAACAGCCTCAGTAGAGCTTCAGGATGTGTACCCATCCTTCCACGTTGATCCATTAAACTGGTGAAAAATTCAATGAACACAACTATTCATGACTAGCAGACTTAGTAAAAACTTGTATATGAATATCAGCAGCCTCTGTTCAGTTAGAGAGGCGATTTTCATTGGGAGGACTTGTGGTAAAGAGACTATTCACCGCAAGTCTTCAGGCAGTAGTCCTAAATCATAAAAAGGTTGCTAAAATCAGCCCTCGATAAGAAGAATGTGATACATTATTTCCATCTCAGATATGTTCAAAATATCTTTGTCAGATTTATGTCACAACTTAATCAATTACCATGTAGGAAAATTAAGATACAGCAGCAAAGTGTAAGTGAAAATACTCTTTTATATATTATTTTTAAGTGTTCAAGGTTTTCTAAGAGTTATTATTAAGGATCCGTTTATTTAAGTAAAGCAGTCATTATCCTATAGTTTGTTAAATGAAAAATACTTTTTGACCAAAAGAAATGGTGTTGTATTTTCGTCATCCGCTGCCCTGATTTCTAAATATTAGCAGCAGCATTGGCCATATAAAACTGATAATGGTCGACATCTAGTGCTGCTACTTTTTGAACCATTTTAATGAGCATTTTATGACAAAACAGTATGTGATGTAAAACACTTTAGCTTTAGCTTTCGTTATCATATTTCCAAAAAATAAGTGAATAGTAACAAGTGAATTTTGGATAGTAATTTTGCTTGCTTACAAAGAGAGGCCATTTCACTGTGCTGCACAATAGAAAACCATTCCTAATCTTTAAGTCTGACATACAGTCTGACATACAAAGTGCCGAACACAGTCAGAAAGCAACGGTGCTGGTTTTATTCAGGCTCAAAAATATTTTTACTGATCTATTTGAAAATGTTTCTATCCATGTGGGAGCACTATATATGTACACACACACACACAATGCATATTTTGTACTGTGCAAACTCTTTAGAGCAGAGCTGGATAAAATATCACATTTCTTTTCTTCTGAGAGAGAGAGAAAAAATAATAAATAAAAGTCACTTGGCTATAGCTCAAACCTCCTGATATATTTACCCAGCTGCACAATGGCTATTTTATAAGGCACATATACATCCAGCTTCACCTTATCACTTGACCTGTTGAAGGTTAGCATTAAATCAGCGGGGAGTTTTTCATTGGCCAGTTCTGCAGCTTGCCTTCCGCCTTTGGCTCCAGTGCTGAGATGTTGCCCACAAAACTAGCCTAATTCTTTACCGGACGGTTGGCACAAGGCCCTAAAAATATCCTTAGAGGAGGTTTAATCTCGTCTGAACAGATTTGAAAAGCAGTCGCAGTTATTGTGATACTTTGTGTTATATTTGTGAGGTGTTAGCTACAGTACGTGTATCACAATTTTCTTTTTTTTTATAGCAACATTTTGGGGAACGTTTCAGGACTTTGGGGTCAAAGCAGTCCTTCAGCAGAATATGGGGACTTCCAGTCAGGAGATGTAGTATTTTAGCTGCTCTAGAGTGAATGAAGTCAACTGTTATTCCCTTAGGTGCTGTAGATCTTTATACGATTTTAAAGTGAATCTTAAGAAGAGCATATTTTTCCAGACTGTTTTAGTTCAAGAAATATGGCTCTGGCTCAGTTACCTCCCGGCCTCTTCCTGCAGAAAAGCCCACACATTCCACATCCCAAATTCAACTAGCTAAAAGAGCAAAAAAAAAAAAAAAAGCTATGCCTGTCACTGTAGTATTCCAATGTTTTAACTGCTAGTTGTTTTCAGTACAAGAGACTCAAAAAGAAAGCCAGTAATGGAGAAAAAGGAGGGGTAAATATTCACTAAATGGGAGACCCTGCGGCTGAAAACGCGGGCAGTTTTTATAGAGAGGGTGTCAGGGGGACAATGAGTGTTGGTAGCTTGACAGGAAGCGAAGCATATGTCCCCTTTCCAGCTCCCTGCATCTCCAGTGGACCTCACATGAGCTGAGCTTCTGGCAAAGCTTCTCTCAGAGCCTCCTCCTCCTCCTCCTCCTCCTCACCCTGCCTCCCCCCACCCCCCACCCCCTTCAGTCACCAGCCGTCTGACAAAATCATGCTGACAGGGATCCAGAGGCTGAGAGGAGGGGCGCTGCAAACAAGCCACCCTCTGGGAACCCAGAGCTACACCATCACAGCAAACCCACCCCTTCCTCACACTCCACCCACTACCCGTCGGCTGCTCAGAGCTACCGCCAGTCTTCATCTTCACCGCCAAATTCTTCTTTCACCCTCTGTCATGGCCACACCCGCTGTCTAAACAATCCAACCTCGACTGCGAGGGCTGACCTCTCTCCAGCGCTCATCGATTTAGTTTGCTCTTCGGGCTCCAGTGATTTCTCCTCCTTTTGTTTTTATTCATTATCCGCCTCCTCCTCTTTGTCTCCTCTGCCACTTACTGAATAACTGCACAACTTATCCTCTCACTGCTCCAGCTGGCTGACTGCTGCCATACATTCCATGGTTTCTGTGACTTTCTGGATGTTTGCCTCCTAATCTGACTCCTGGCCATAAATTACGAGGAAAACATATGTGGTATGTGACTCCATGTGCACAAAACTGTTTGTGTTTGGTGTGTGATTGATAGCATATGTAGGAAATTATCTAAGGTTTCAAAACATCTCCCTGCCAATTTGCATGGGAATATATCAGACTTTCCAGAAATCAAGGTGGTGTTGAATGTTGCCATGAGTTGAGCTGGGGTTTCTGTCTGTCCGATTGTCGAGTGGGGAAAATACGGCCGCGATGTCCTGTCGGGAAGCAATCACGTCTGAGTCTGTCAAGGCCTGGGCTAAGTTTTGTCCTGGTCTCTAGGCGCTGGTGCGAAGGAACAAAAGGGCACATCAGCAGAGGGTGGTGTAGACGGGGGGCTTTCTGGGAAGAGGTACAAAAAACAGGCCTGGGGAGAGAAATAATGGAGGCGTCTGAAACCAAGAGACCAAGCGTGAAAGAGATGAGGGAGGAAGCCCAGATTTGGCCCAGGATCAGTCATCAGAGAAGAGATTAAGGTCCTGTCATTTCCAGCTGCATCATCAGGACTTTGATGCTCCTCATTAGTTATTTCTCTTTTCTCTACCCCTTTAACAACTGAAGACATTTAAAAAGTGGAACATACTTTCAAATGATAACAAAAAATCACAAATATCACTACTACAGTGCCCTGCTCTGGCTGTAAATGAGATGCAATATGCCCTACTGGCCTTGAATATGACTTCATGCCTCCCCCTTGTCTTTTTGTACCCTGGGAGGGAGCTCTTTTGGGCTTCCGCCACACATTGTCAGCCTCTCTAGTTTCCCCTTCCTCCACTTGACTTCCCCTCTTCACCAGCTTCATCCCACAAGCAGGCCTTGTTTTGAATGTTTGGATCATGCGACCGCAGTTCACATTTGCTTATTCACCCTGCGCTCTCATGCGCGCCGTCTGCCTCTCATTCTTTTGAACTTTATCATGTGGGTCTTTGCCGTGGAATGCTGCTGGGAGGGCAGGTGGTAGAAACAGAAGGGGCTGATGGGAAATTGGACGGCCCAAGGTTGGTCGGGCGATCTTTGCTTGAGGATTAATTGTGTAAGAGCCATGTAATGATTGCTGGCATGGCTCTGGAGTGAAATCCTGTTAGTTGCTGCGCAGGGGTCAGGCTACGTCTGAGAGTGGTTGTGTATGTGTGGATGGCAGTGTGCTAGGAAGGAAGGTGACACTGATCACACCAGCATGCCTGACCAGGTGGTGATCTGACAGAGTGTGCTGTCTCAAACCGAATAACTAGAGCCTCCCTCCCACTGTGTTCAGACTGAGACGAACAGATCTAATTTCTGCTCTTGTGTGGGAGTGAGTGGGAAGTGTGCCTATCATGTGTGTTCGCAGTAATTTGCAATCAGAAAAATTTACTCTGTTCATAGGAAACTTTTTTTTTTAATCTTTTTTTGTTTTTCAATCTTAATAACGTTGCGATCTTGCTTGTAGTCTAGCACATTGAAAACCGTTTTGCAGCCATTTAGGTATTCATTAGTCATATAGATTGTCATGTAATATTCACTGTTATATATTATACGTTGAGACCTCATTGCCCTTACAAGGAAACACTAAAGTCATTTCAACAGGCAATAGGAAATGTCCAATAATATTCTCAAGTGGTACTTTGACTCCTAACTTCCGTGAGGATGCTGGGGTGGAAAATGGAGGAGCAAAGATATAATGGTGGATGAACTGCCTTTATAAAGCACTTTTCTCATCATTAAAAGCACTTCTACACTACAAGTCACATTCACCCATTCACACACCAATCCACAGATCGGGGGCAACCTGGGGTTTAGTTTCTTGCCAAATGACTTTTTGGCATGCGGTGGGGAAGCTGGAATCAAACCACCAACTCTCCCATCAGCAGATAACCTTTCTTCCTCCTAAGCTTTGCAAAAATGGCCCAAATGATTCAACCTAGTAAATTACAATCAGTCTAGAGCAGGGGTGTCCAACCCTGATCCTGGAGGGCCTCTATCCTGCATGCTTTACTTGTTTCCCTGCTCCAACACATCTGATTTAAATCAATGGGTGATTAACAGGCTTCCGCAGAACATGAAGAGGTAATTTAAGCGCTGAATCAGGTGTGTTGGAGCCGGGAAACAAGTAAAACATGCAGGACAGTGGTCCTTGAGGACCAGGGTACCAGGGTTGGACACTCCTGCTCTAGACTGATTATAATTTACTAGGTTGAATCGTTTGGGCCATTTTTGCAAATCTCTGACCAGCCTATTTGGGACAATTCCAACAATTTCTTTCTTTTAGGAATTGTAATTGACATTATAGATGTTTTTATCCATTTTGTTAACAGAAAATGTAACTCTTTTCATAAAGATACTCAACCACACAAGGTAGCATTCAATTTCTATTTTATTGTTACAACTTTATCATGTAAACTGACTGCACCCTTTACTTGAACATTTCTCATTATGTTGTAATATTTCTATACATTATTGCCCGCCACCTTGAAAGGTGGGTGATCATGCAGTTACCTGCCTGTGTGTGTGTGGGCTTGTTTCTTTGTCTGTCTGTTCACAAAATAACCTCAGGGCAGATTTTAATGAAACTCCCACAAAGTAATTATTGAATTAGTGTTTTTTATTGGTCAGTAGCATAACAAATAATCAGAAATGTCATTGGACATTATAAATAAAAATATATCACAAAAAATGTAGGCAAGAAACAAAGTTGACCTGTTAAAATTCCAGCATGGTCTAGAAATATTTACCAGGTGCATAGCGAACGCTTGGCTGTAACAAAAAAGTATAAAATAATTATTTAATATTTAATACTCTCTTCCGTTGTTTGCCTGTTGAGTGTGGGAAAAACTTTTTTTTCCAAAGGTCTTTCCTGCTGTGCAGATGTCAAATTGTAGCCACCTCTGTGTTCTGATGTAACGTGTTTTTGTTAGCTTTTTTCAAGTGATAAAAATGAAACTATACTGTGTGGAGTCACCCAGACGTTGATTGCTTTATTCTGAAACAAATACGATTAGTCAAATATGATACACGGTGAATCACAACCTGATGGTTGAAACTGTTAAAGTTTGAAATCATGTTAGGTTTTGTAAAGTTTATAGTTGGTTCTGTAGTTGGCCTGGTTGTTCTGTGATCTCCAAACCTACTTTATTTTGATTAACTAGGCTCTTGTGCTTTCTCTGGGATTGTTTTTGATCACTTTACAGATTGAACATATTTTTGCCTTCACCTCGTTCTCACAGCAAAAAAACGTAGACACACAAGACAAGCTGTTCCAGTATGAGTGTGTCTGGTTGTTGCTGAAAAAATAAATTAAAAAAGATTTGAGAGCTTGATCTCTCAGACACTGTTAGTGAATTCTCTGCAGTAAAAGTCCCATCAAGAGACAGACATGACCAGCAGATAAACAGCAAGCAGAGCTTTCAGTTTAAATGTACTCAACACAAGCTAAGGTGGTTAGAAAAACAAACATTTCTGTTAGATATCATGTCAAAGCTTGTGGTGGGGAGGACATACATCATTTTTTGGGATATTCGCTGTATTCTAATGAGACACGAGGACTCAAATCAAAGGTATATCTAATTAGGGACAAAATACTGCTTTCTTTATTTTGCTGCTTTGATTACTATCACTACAAAATCCATGAACCCTGTGCACTATTTGACCTATTAAGGAGCAATTGACCCTAAGGAGTGACTCATTCTTTAAACTGCATCAGAAGTTTTCTTACGATTTGCCCCGCAGGGAGGGAAAGAAACGCCCTTTACCTGCTTAGTCTGGGTCATTTTACTTTTATCTCTCCATTCTCAGACAACATTGGGCATCTTATTGAACGCAGATGATGATGAATTGGTGTGGACTGATGGCAGATAGTCGGCTGCTGTTAATTGACACCGCTGTATCGCTTAACCTCCTTCCTCTGCATCCTTAGTAGTCCTCTTTTTTGTTTTGTTTTTTCTGTATATCAATCTATAACAGTTAAGACTGGTTGCTTATAAGGGCTCATATGTCTCCATGATCTATTGTAATGAAATATACTCTATGGGAGATTACTCAGTCTTGTGTCAAGCATATTGTTTTTTTTTTAGAGGCATTGATTATTGTAGCTAATGTTGAGCTATGGGAAAGTACTATTGTACTCTGTGTGATATACACAAAAAAAACCTACTGTACAAAATTTCTTTTGGATATAAAGTTAATTCTCAATATACGTGCACTCCAGTACTTATACCCATTCAACTTCAGGATCCAGAAATCCTTCAGCCCTCCTCGGAACCACTTATAAGCTTCTTTGCTAACTGAGCAGAGGTGATTTATAGGAATAGTTTGGATTTGTTTGAAGTGGGGTTTTGTGGAGTTGTTATCAGTAGTTAGCATCTTACCTGCAGTAGAACTTAGTGTTATTGATTGGAAGACTGGCAGATGTTTTCTCAGGGGAGATGAGCTAATGGCTAGTCCAAACAGGGCTAGTTTCAAGGCAGATTTCTGCCACCTTAAAACAATTTCAGCCTCAAAGTTTTCATATTGGTTTATGTGAATGCTATTTTATAAATTTGATGTGTTTTTATATAATATTCTATAGTTATTTACACTGAGAAGTTGGTCAGCCTGCACTCCATTACCAGTAATGGTCTGTGTAAAACTTAATTTGGAATTCGAGACTTGTTCTGGTTACCTGAACAAAGTAAATATTTGATTCCCATCTTACGTTTCTGTCATATAGTTTCCTTGCGTGATTATGCTTAAAATGGTTTTGTATTACAAGGACCAATACTGGTATCATACAGCAGATCGACTAAGTCTTCAGTACAATAATGTACTTTTGTGTAAACAATCATTTCATGCAAAAGTGAGTGCAGTGTAAAGGTTTATAAAGTAGCGTTTGAAACTTTTGCAGTTAGAGTTCTTTCAAGATTGCAAAACCCTGCTTTGGAACTGGCCCTGCTTGGACTAGCAGGGCCAGAAAGATCTATCCAATGGTATCAAAATATGTTGTGTTTGATGAGGTTATAAAAACCAGGTGGTCTTGCTACTTGGACTAGCCGTTAGCTTCTGCCTGATATTCCAAATGAAGATCTGAGTGATTTTAGGTAGGTAAGATAACTCCACAGAAAAATCCAAACTACTTCATTACCAAACATCTTAAAAAAAATTTTCTTGTCATTAAAAATAACTTTTACATTCTGAATTTGCTTTTAATGTTTGTATCTTTGTGATACAAATGTGAAGTTTTGTGTTTTGGTAATTCTAACAGATTCGGAAGGGAACAGGTACTTCCAGCTGGCATTCTCAAGAAACCAATAGACTAGGGTTTAGGATGCCAATGTTTTGGATCTAATCAGAAGCTGGTCTATCTTCTTTTGAAGTTCCCCAGCCTAATATAATCTATTTCTACAAGATTTGCATGTGCTTAAATTTCTTTTCCTTTTCTTATCACATTCTCCTGTATGCCCTTTATAATTCCTCTCTCGGAGATCAGCCATTAAATCGCTGTGCTCCACCTCTCTTACCCTTGACTGCTTCCCTGAGTCTCCTTGACTCACAATTAGGGTTATTTTCCCCCGTGGCCATCAAAAAGCCATGCTAGCCCAGAGCCAGACGGCTTTTAATCATTTATTCAGGGTCCGTAATGTCGAGTTCAACACCATTCTCTTATTTAGTGCATACTGAGACATGGGGGGTGAGAACCAAGTAAATGAGAGACACTGGATGTCAAAGAGCTACTAAGGATCCCCCTTTTTTGTCGCCAGGGCTTTTGAAAGTGTTAGATGCTTTAAACAAATGTAGGAGGCTGCTGCTTTTATTGTGCTTCTGCTTTGGAGGCCTCGGGGTTTGAATAAGAGCCTACAAAATAACTGGATTTCATAGGCTTGTAATTGACTTGTCCTGATTTACAAGAAGAAAAAAAGAATATGAAAACTTTACACATAGAATCCCAATCCTAAAAATGTAAATCATGCCCTACTTTTAATCAGGTTCACACACACAGTGCATATCTTCAGTATAATGTGTTATAAACATTATTTAGCAGACATTTATGTAGTGATCTTCTGACTGAAACCTTTTTTGTTGAGCCAACCCCTGTTTTTCAGATTTTTATTTAGCTGTCCATTAATATATTGCTTTTCCTGTGTGGATTGGTGCTGCTGAAAATGAGATATTTGCAAACCAGAAGCCAGCGAGTGTCAACAGATGGGGAAAGGCCATGTATACTTCCACTGACCTTTCAGTAAACCCTGCATTTTTCTGTCTGTGGAGGACTTTATTTAGTAAACTAGTCTTTCTTTCACTTCACTTGGTAATTGAAAGAAAGATATTTTGCAGTCGGAGAATCCTCAAAAAACAGAGCCGTAATCTATTTTCGCTTTCAACAGTTGGCACAAAATCAAGAGGGTAATTCACATATATAATTGAACAGTACAAGTGTGTTGATTGGAGGCAACTAATCAGTTCTTCCCTTTTTTGTTCTCAACAACACCAGAGGGCTCCTCCCAGTAGGATTGTGATGCTTAGCCTGAGGTCAGCTGTAAAAACTTTCTTTTCCTCAGATCACAGATGATTATGTTTAAATAAATGTATCTGTCTTTGTGCAGCAGATCTCTTTCACAGTCATTGGTCCCATTATTGGGGCTAATGACTGGGAACAACTTTTATTGGAAAATCTTTTTTTTTAAAGAGTAACGACCCAACTCAGTGCCAACCGACTCTAAGTGATATGTGCACCCAAAACAAATTTTCATATCTTTTCCCAGCTGGGGTATGGAAGCTTAGAAGGGTGTGGGATTAGGGTACAAAAACAAAACAAAAAAAAGAGTGCAAACTCCTGATTGATCAACGAGAAAGACTGGAGATCAATAAGGACTGTGAGCTTTGAAGCCTGAAAGAAGTTTCACAATCAACGAGGAACCGTTCACTTGTTAGTCTCTTCAAAGAGGTGCAGAAAACAAGCTGTCTTCAGATGAAACACCATCAGGAATAACACAAACACTTCATTTTTTTGTCGTCTTGTTCTCAACGCACCACTCATCCCAACGTTTTGTATCTAGTCTGTATGGTTTGGAGGTTATTCATTTTTAAAAAAAACCATTAGGCCTTCCTCAAATTATACCTCGGTATTATAGTTTGGCCAGAATGACTCATTTATTACTGCACATAATAAATTTTAGGGTATAATATATGAACACAAGGCTTCAACAGTAAGTAAAAAATGTCTTGAACAAAATTATTCATAACACTACAGAATCAATGAGTCACAAGCTTTTAGTTTATTTTATTTTTTATTTATTTGTTAGGGTCCTACCAGTATACGGTCCTTATCAGGTGTGTGTAGAGGACGGCAGGCCGCAAACTTTCCAGCTGAAGATCTGATCCAAAGGAGGGCTTCTAGTGTTTCCACAGTCATAACCTTTGCGAATCCTAGATTCTCTCCTGTGTAGTTCTGATGGTTACTGCGTATCAGGTTTATCATGAAAGGCTGACATGGTATTAAAAGCATGAATATCAAAATGGTTTTTTATATCATGTTTTGTTGGAGCATTAACTTTCTTTTGGGCAGACAATAACAAGGACTGAACTTAAAAATAGCTTTTCAGAAACCCTAAAAACAATTCCTTCAGTTTGGTTAAAGCTGTGTGAGCTAAAGGCACGCAGCACTCTGTTTCCTCTCTTACCCTGTCAAGAAAACAACCTCCACTCCAACTCCACCAGTTCTCTGTCTTTCTCCAGCCCCAGCCTCTCCGCCCGCCCGCCCGCCCTCCCCATTACTTGTGATTTCCTCTCCCTCTCGGCTCCGTGCTGTTTTGGTTATCAGTAATTGCCTGAAATGCCTTCCTTCCCCTCTCCATCATGAAAGCTGTAATTTTGTCACTCTTGCCCACCAGCAGCCCATGCCAGGGTGCTGCACCTCCAACCACTGGCATCATATTGTTTTTTTTGTCAGGAGGAAGTGCAGCAGGGAGCCCATTTTTCTCATATTTTCTCGTAGGGTCAAGTGGAGAATGCAGGACGCAGTATTCACAAAAGGCAGTGAGTGATATAGAGTCCTTCAAGGAATGCCAGACATTAAATTCTCAAATTGTTTCATGTGTTTTTCAACTCAAATTCTTTTTTTTTTTTTATTTATAAGTACAATGACTCTCAAATAGTCTTTCCAGGTTAATGTTGGCAATAATATTTAAATACATGTTTTGGACATTAACAAGTATTTTTCTGTGTTGGAGAGCAGAACTTTAGTCTAAACCCTAATTTTCCTTAAAGTCAGTTCAATAACATAAAAATCCACATTACCTGTGCGTGTGTGGTATGCTTTCTAGCAGTTGCTCAAACTATTTTGCAACGAGAGTTATGTCCATCATGCATATAAGTGCAGTAATTCATATTTGTCATTCATTTTCTGATTAAAGCCATTTTTCTTTAACACTTTTTTCAACAAAGTTGCAGTCATGTTTGTTTTGTCTTTTATACTGCATGATTTTCTTTCCTATCTTTTTGTTATGAGCACTTTGCATGTATCCTGTTGTCTCGGGGTAATTCAGTGCTGGTACTTTATTCATGTTTTGTGGTTTCACACTCTTCATCTACCTAATGCTTAAGTGCTGCGTTGTAAATCAAGGGAGGCATTAAATTTTATCCCCTTAGTTTTCAGCGTTCTTGCGTATGCCTCGCTTTTTGCCGCTGCTTTCTTATTTCATTTATCGTTGCGAGAGCAATGAATGGAATGTGAATGCTGATGATTATCCGCGCACTTGTCGTATGTCTTACAGATGATTACCTGGAAGTTGTTTCTCTCCGTGCTGTGCAACGCCGATTATGAAAATCTGGTTGGGTGACTCCCAATTGCTTTAATTTTCGCTCCCCCTCCCTTGTCTCTGTGCAGGAGCAGAGCCCCAGTAACGCCACGTCCCTGGCCATGATGCAGGAGCCGCAGGAGGTGGTGGAGGAGACGGTCACCATAGAGGAGGACCCCGGCACCCCCACCTCCCACGTCTCAGTGGTCACCTCTGATGATGGAACTACGCGGCGCACAGAGACCAAGGTGAGACAGAAAGATGCGTCCACTTAGTTAGGTGCTAGATTCTGTAACAAACTGTTTTAGAGGTTCTTAATTGTTTTATTTGTATTAGATTGGTTGAATATCAATCTTTATTTAAAAAAAATCTGTGATGACAAGATAAAACTCACCTGTTATTCACCTGAAAGCGGTTGCAGCAGTTGTTGTGGTCTATGAATCCTGATGAACTCAAGGTGGCAAAATTAATACAATCAGACAGCATACTATATTTCAAATTCCAAATGTCTATTCTCAGGAAATCCCATTATCTTGCTGCCAAAGTGGTTTTATCCCCCTCTCATAGATTTAAAAAAAATATTTGTCTAAAAAGGTAATATTAGCCATCTCCCTTCTTTACCCGGTTCTTAAAAGCCCCTTTGTTGACATGTCTTCTGATGTTTTC
>JAOXNZ010000001.1:8510671-8530626 GCA_028566095.1 Kryptolebias brasiliensis | reverse complement strand
GTTTCTCAAACAACAGAAGAAAAAAAGAAAATATACATTAACTCAGACTCTGCACATGTGATCCATTGTATCAATAATCAGTGAAATTTCAACCCAAAAGCCACTAAAATCTCCTAAATCCTGCCTCTGCATCCGAGATAAGATAATCTTACGATTTGTTTTCCTTTACCTCCTGTGTTTTTACCCAACATTTAAAGCCCCCAAGGTTTGACTTTCTCAAAGCTGCGAGCTGATCTGGGTCAGCATGTCTGATTGTTCTGTCACCTGCATGTACCTCCTCCTATCAGACCCTTCTGCCTTCATGAGTTTCATCCCACATCCTCTTTATTAGTGGCCATCTCATTTCCACCCATCAGGAAATACGTCACGCTGTGATAAAGTGACAGAGTTTTAGTGTTCACCGGGGTCCTGCCTCTTTAGCAGAGAGAGAAAGAGAGAGAGAGGGAAAAAAAGCTGAGAGTTAATGGGAAGAGTGAATCATCAGGTAAGGTATTTTGTAGTTCATTTAGCACTTGCAGGATCTCATGCAGCTCATTAAGCATCTGTTCGACTCTCCACTTGCCATCTGTAGCAACATGTCTGATCATTGACTGAGATGTTTTTAAGTGAATGGGATAACATCAGCTGGCTGATGTGGAAAGCACAACTAAAGAGTTTCAGTCCAAATTTATAACCATTATTATCAAATGTGAAAGGTGTTTTACCAATAAGGCTGGAGTTTGGATAAAAATGATTTCTAATGAACTCCCATACAGCCTTTGTGTGAAAATTGGCTGAAGTAGATGTTTTTTTATGATTTGAAGTTGAAATTTTTTTTTTCTTTTGGACTGAAACTCAACATTTGACAGTAAGAAATGCTTCTCCTTACTTTGGTTTCTGTCTTCTATGTGCTTCAGGCTTAAAAATGCAACACCCCCAGCTCGAAGAGGATCTGTCATATCACCACTGCCATTTCACAGGAGCTCATGTTTGGAGTCGGACTTTGTACAGCCGAGAGGATTTCAAACGATCACAACGGCAACTACCCAGCAGCAGCCAGCGCTCAGTCATGCTTTTCAAAACGATCAAAAAAAAAAAGTTTCAAAAGAACAAAAACAAGTGACTTCTCTTACTACTTTGTCATATCTACATTCCTGGACATCATGTGAATTTTACAGTGTTGACTTTTGATGAGCTCTACAACAACAGGGCGGAGGCCAGTGATGGTGAAGGAGTGGGAGCGGAAATAAGAGGAAGAAGCAAAGTGAAGAAGCGTCGATGGGATAGGAACGTGCGTTGAAAGAAAACCTGTGTGACAAAGATATTTCAGTTTTAAAAAGTGGGGTTGTAAGAGTTTTGCTTTGAGTGTATTGTCACAATTTGACATCAACAGGTTTAGGGTGGTGTGTTGGAAAGCTCCTGGAGGTTTGAGGAGGTGGACGCAGAGAAACGGAAACAGAGAGAGACGAGAGACAAGAGGCCGAGCCCGAGAAGAGCCGTAGCATTGTAGAGAGACTGTTCGTTCTCACAAAATGAAAATTCATCTGCGTTCACTGTGGGTTTTTTTTTTTTTTTAAAAAAGGAGAAAAAAGAAAAAAAAAAGTGCACTGCTTTTTAAATCTGACGTGCAAAACAGGTTCTAAAGTTAGGAGTGTGCAAGTTGGGATTCGAGGACAAAGCAAGTGGCACATTGAGTCCATCTGATGGCGTTTCTGTTCACATGGCGTCACAAGAGGAAGGCTAAATGGAAACAAATCCAAATACGGTGGCCTGAATGAGCCAAACGGTTACTCGTGTGAACACTCAGGTTGTGTAGTGATGCGGCTTCATGAGTTTCTGAGCTGGTTGCAGTTTGTTAGTGTTGTGTATTGAAGAGAATATAAGACATTATGTTTATAAATGAATTTTGTTTTGTTTTGTTATTTTTGAAAAGCTTTGTTTCCTTGGTAAAAGATTAGCTCTAAAAGTTGGATTTTATATAAATGTGTATTAGAGTTAAACAAAACAAAACAAAAAAAGGAAAATGAAGACAAAAAAAAAAATCTGACTTCTTAGTTGTATATTAATATCACATTGTTTGGAAAGCACATTACATTTGATAATGGCTCACCATGTTTGTAAACAGCAAATAACCACGTGTATAACTTCAATGTGTGTCGGATATTGTCAAGTCACAGCAAGGTTCACCTATTTATATTTTGTATTTGCCACAAAGGTAACAGGTTTAAAAAAAAAAACGACATTGTTTTTTATTTTGTTATAAAGATGTGTTTCTCCGGTGGGGTCAGACTGCAGGAAACGGGGGACAAATTGATGACATTATTATTAAAAATAAATATTTTCTTTCTTTCTTTCCTCGTGCATTTACAGACCACCTAATCACCACAAACCTTCTGCTGCATCTTTATTGAAATTATTAAGTCGTGAGCATGAAAAAAATAAAATAAAATCTTTACAGATGTTTATATTCTTTCAAAGTGCCAGTTTTTTTTTTTTTGTTTTTTTTTTGTGGTGTCGTTTATGGATATGAACTAATTCATTCGTGTGCAGGAGAGGAGAGGAGAGGTGGATCAGGGGGTTGTGGTTGGAGGCGAAGTGATCGTGACAGTGCGTAGGTTTAAATATCAAGGTTGAACTTATATAGTATATATATTTTTACAGTGGCGTTGGGGTGGGTGGGAAGATGAGGCGCAGAATCCTGATCCGATCGAAGCTGGTGTCACTCATGCGTCTCTCACTCAAGGCGAACGGCATGTGCCTGCGTTGGAGTCTGATTCTTTTCTTTGTGACGTATGTGACTTTGTAAGGCTTGCATATTTTACACGGTGTTTACAAAGATGTACGTTGTGGTTCAATGAAAAAAAACAAAATCAACTTGCTGTATAATAAATTCAGATTTCTACAAAAAAAAAAAAAAAAACAAGGCTAAAAATCTCATAATACCCAGCATCCCCTTTTGTGTGTCCTCAGCCATGTGTGGTTTCATTGGACAAAGACCCATGTGACTGTCTGTTCCGAAATGCACTACCACAACCAAAGGATCTGGAGTTGTGTTCACATGAATTCAGAAAAAAACAAAAGCGGGGTTCTTGGGTTTTTGTGAATGTGCAACCCCCATCGTACATTTACAAAACGGAGAACCGTACAACTGTGCTGTAAATGCCCCCCCCCCTGCCGGGCAGGCGTCGAATCAAACAAACCTACCTGTGTAGATAGAACAGATTCAAGACGTCGAGCTAAAGGAACTGCGTAGCAGATGTGTTTGTACCTTTCACGTGCCTTAATCTTTTTCCATGGTAGATGAAGAGAAATGTGTTTTATATAACTCCATTACACCCTCTCCCCCCCCCCCCCCGACTGTCATCTCGCCGTTCCTTCTGTTCACCTTCCCTCCCTGTGTCAGCCCCCCTCGCCCACTAAAACTCCTCATTTCACCCATCCCGTCCCCACCCCTCGGTTCCCCCTCTATGTAGTTTAGACTGTTGGCGGGTCCCTGCCTTGTTTTACATTGTATTATATACTTTTAAAGAGTTAGTCACTTGAAAAATGGGTTCTGTTTCCTAGAGAAGTACGGCTCTTAATGCTTTCGTAGCGTGCAGAGGCGATGCCACAGTGACAGAATGTATTATGTTCATTTTACTAATACCCAGAGGCAAATATTACGCTTGTTAAACATAATGGAAAAATACTGGTTTGTAGAGTATAAATTTGGTGTGTTTTCAATAAATCATGCCTGGAAAGAAAGCGTCACCTGGCTCCATGTCTTTGTGTATTCTCCTACTCCCTACTAAGAAACGTCTTCATTTCCCTTTCAATTTACAGCCTGAAAATAAGATCCGGCGCTGTCAGAGGTCACATGGTTAGTTCGGTTAAATCCCCCAGCGTGCAATCAGAGCATAACTATATACATAACAGGGGTCTTCAATCCTGGTCCTGGAGGGCACCCATCTGCTTTGACCGGCTGGGGTTTGAGAGGACAGGAAAGAAGACACAAACAAACATAGAAGGACTGGTCCAGGTGTAGTGTAAGAATGACAGCTCGTCTCCAACCCAATCCCAAAACCCAACAGCCTTAACCCAGCAATTAAGTTATCTAAATAACCCAGCAGATTTTAATGATTATGCTCACACACTAAAATCAACATCGAGTAAGACTTCCAGCACTTTGCACTTGTAGAATGTTGTTGAAGCGGAGTAAAGGCTTTGTACCGTATTGTGAAAATGACACATTCATAGAAAATGTGAACAACAAAAAAAAAAAAAAAAAAATAGCTCCTACAGACCCCAAAATTCTGTCCTTCCTGAGGGAACGAGTGGAGGTGATCGAGGACAACAGGTACCTGGGTGTTCCTGGAAATGCAGCACTGCAGCTGTTTACAGAGCTGCTTCTGCTTTTAGAGGAAGCTTTAATGCTTGCAGCAAGTTGCTGTCTGTGGTGGAGAGAACAGTGTTTTCAGTCAGGAACATCAGAGACTCATTCAAAGCAACTGAGAAAACTGCTAAAGCTGCCTCTGTGCAGCTCTGAAGACCCTGGAGCTGACTGCGGAAAAAACTATTTTGCAAAAGGTGTGAAACTAATGGACAGCACTACAAACCCTCCTTAACAGATATTAATTACTCAGTGTTTTCTGTTCAGCTGCTCAGCCACAGGAGCAGTAAGTGAGGTCATTACTGCCTGCCTCAGCAATGACCCTAAAGTGATTATTTATTCTTTTTCTTGTTATATTGTAGTTGTTTGTTTTGCGTTTCAGATGTTATTAATGTTTGGTAAATCTGTTTGTATACAGCTACAATATAATAAATGTAATTCAAATTCAGTTTAGCTGGGTTAAATTTGAACCCCCCCCAAAATACGAGTGTTGGAAAACTGTTTGATTGATGTTAAATTGACATTTATTAGAGTTATTACAAACATATAGCATTACACTTAATATATATATTTTTTGACTCTGTATATTTCAACAATCATAGTACGTTTATGATGAGGAAAAAGTATTATTTTAAAATGAAGAAAGTGAGACTTTCAAAACAAGTTTGCAAAGGCATTTGCTTAGTTACACGAGTAGTAGTACCTATTTTAATAAAATATTGGAGTTCCCCTCTAATTTAAGGGCAATTTAAAGACGTGAAATTTCAGTTATTTTTATTCTTAAATATTGTGTTTTTGTTAAGGCAGTTTTTCAGCCACTCCCGTCCCATCTTGGGTCCTTTTATAATAACAACATGGCGGCCCTCTGTAGATGCAGACACCGGTGGAAACGGATTCAATGTTTCCACGTTTCTACAAGAAACCTCACGGGTAATTCGGATTATATGTTTTAAATGTATTTGTGTAGCTCTTGTACATTACGTCTTTGACAGAAATGTTTCCCCAAAAGCCCCTAAAGTCGTAAATAATGCCGGTCTTACCTGCTGTGAGTTACTCTGACTTTCTGCGTCTGCTTCAGTCAAGCAAACCAAGAGAGCCGCAGCAGCTTATTTAAATAAACTTTTGAAACCTCTTTGTCTGAAACGTACAGAGGCCTGGTCCTCCTCGGCAGGCTGTGAAAGCGCCATTTGTTTTCACCTTAATGCTGAACAGTGACAGCTCGGTTTCCTCCACGAACATCGTGTTTTCTCCCGCGCATCCAAACCAGTCTCGATAAGAGTTCAGATTAAGACCTGCACTCTTAGGCCAGACCATGTGCTATGTATTATTCTGTCCTGAAATAAGTCAAATGAGTGCCCCATGAATTCTGGTAATTATATTTTAGGCTGTCCCATCGGGAGACAAAACGTTATAGATCAGATATTCTGCTGACCTCGTTCTTCAGAACCAAACTAAACCACCTAAAGTAACCTTGGATCATAACATTGGCTTCATAGACTTGTGTTGCAGGCAGTAAATAAAACTGGTACATTTCTCCACCTCCTGATGAATCCATCGCTCTGAAAAGGGGTCAGTCTGGCTCCTCAGAACACAGAATCCAGTCCTAATAATACCTGGCAAATGTAGGTGTATTTTAGTCTTGCCGATTCGGTATGTTTTTCCTAACCCTACATGTGTTTAGACCCATTCTGCATGAGCAAATCATGTTAGCTCCTCTATAAAGCCTTGCTGTGAGTTTCTTCGTTGATTTAGAGATGAAATGAAAAAATGTCCCTCATTTTCCCCACAAAGGTCATGGTACATGGCTGTCCCAGGATTTTATAATACCTTGAACAGTTTTAACTCAGTAGTTCTGGAAATCACATTTGTGTTTTGTGTGCTTGGTGCAAATTATTCTTTGACCCTTCTGAAAAAGCTAAAAGCGGCAAGTGTGACACTGTTGTTTAATGAATATATAAAAATGCTCACTCCACTGATATTTATCCAGTTGAAACATTTTGAACTCTGTTGAAATTTTACAAATAAAGACTCATTTGTTTTGTGAAATCATTTACCACCAGACAGTGTATGCTTTATCATCACACCATAAATAGTTTATCCTTTAAATCCCGTGATTATTTTCAGTTTTTGCTGGGCTTTACCACACCTCCAAACGACAACTCTGTTAAAGCAGATTTTTCCTGTCCGGTATTCACCATGCAGTATTGTCTCACAGGGCAGTGTGACTATGACTTGGTGGTTATTGGTGGTGGATCCGGAGGCCTGGCTTGCTCCAAAGAAGGTGAAGTTGTTTGCCCGTTTTTCCATTATATTTAGTCACTCGTACAACTGTGATTTCTGTCTAGTCACACACTAACTGTGAGTCCACGTTGTGCAGCGGCTCAGCTGGGACAGAAAGTTGCTGTTCTAGATTATGTGGAGCCATCTGCGAAAGGTAAAACACGCTTTACTGTAGTTTTTTTTCCACCAGGCTAAAACGGTTAGGAAACTACAGCGTAGGTAATGTTTGTCTGAACAGGTACCAAGTGGGGTCTCGGTGGTACATGCGTCAACGTCGGCTGCATTCCTAAGAAGCTCATGCATCAGGCTGCTCTCCTTGGAGCTGCAGTCAAAGATGCTCGGAAGTACGGCTGGCAGATACCAGGGACAGTCTGCCATGACTGGTAACAACTGTTCCTGTTCTTTTATACGTGAGGATTAGTGAGTAAACAGCACCACCTTGTGGTGTAATTACAGTACAACAGTGCTGCAGCTTTAGGGAGTCTCCCTGACTGTTCTGTGGTTGTTCCATACTGATGTGTTTACGTTTTCATGATCAGCTTTTAAGAAAAAAATAAAAACACAATAAGCCTTTGTCTGTGTTAAAAAATGTTTAATGTTTGTTTGGGGGTGTTTTTCAGGACCACCATGGCAGAGGCTGTCCAAAACCATGTCAAGTCTTTAAACTGGGGTCACAGAGTCCAGCTGCAGGACAAGTGGGTGACAATAGATCTCCTCACTTTCTCCTCTCATTTTCCTAATGACGTTTCATTTAGTTCACTCAGTTAGACATCTATAAGTGAAACAGTTGAATATCATGACACATTAGAATGGGGGTTGGTTCAGGACGGTGAATGTCTAGAAAACATTTAGGTTGTAAGCTGTTCTCCTTTTTCAGAAAAAAAAAATCATTTATTTGTAACCACATGAAACAGCTCAAGGCTGTGGATTTCTGCTGCACAGTGGCAGGATTGATCAGCAGCAGCCAAGTGCTGATGGAGTGGCTGGCTGCAGGGCAAGCAGGTGTTAACCTCTCAGTCCAATCAGATCATTTACTTGAAATCCAAATTTTATTTATGCTCCAGTATCATTTCTTTCTTTTTTTTTTTTTCTTACATCAACTCAAACAGAGGGTGTGCTTATAAACCAGTTTTTAGTAAAAGTCAGTGAAAGTATTTTCAGAACATAAACAGTGATAAATGAGTTCAGATGTTTGGTTATCATTAAGTTAAATATTGTTACACACAGCAGTAGCACAGCTCTATTTTTGTTTAGTTTATATTAGCTTGAAACGAGGTTGAGGCTGAAAAACGACGCTGGCTCCCTGTTACATCCCATTCTCTGTGGATCTCAGCAGATTAAAACAGTCACACAACAAACTGAGGGACTTTGTAGGAGCTCAGTTTCCAAACTGACCACATGCAGTTCTCATTTAAAGCGTTACTTTACATGAAGCTGCATTAGTGGTTTGTGTGTTTTGTGTTTTTGCAGGAAGGTAAAATATCTGAACCTGAAAGGCAGTCTGGTGGATGAATGCACAGTTAGAGGACTGAGCAAAGCAGGGAAAGAGGTGGGAGTTTTTTCACATTAGAGCATTTAGATATTTATGACCGTAGGTATCCAGTATAAGCATAAAAGTATTCAATGTAATATTTTTATATTACAATGCCCAATCTGTTCATTACTGTACTTTAGCATCACAGGCGGTGGAGACTGTAACAGCTCACACTGGGTGGGAGGCAGTGGGCGTCCTGGACTTCATTTATGTTTCCTCATCAGAGCAACACAGACACAACATCATAGGCCATAACTTCTCTCTTAGCCCTAACTTACTGTAACACACATTGTTTTATAATCTTTATTTGCTTAACTGAAAGGATGCTCAATGCTCATGTAATTTCTCCTCCCATATCTCATTCATTTCTTCAACAAGACTGTGGAAAAGTGTTTAAAAAAAGACAACCGAAGGTACTTGTTTTGTCTTCATTTTTCACCAGCGCAGACACACTAACTGCCATTTTCAAATATGTCTTTCATCGGATTGAAATCGTTTCAAATAGCGATTCAAAAACTTGTGCTCACTTAACCACTGAATGGGGAGGTATGATCATTTTGGTTTCTGTGTGGAAGCACTGGGAGATTTAAAGTGGCCTCTTTACAGCTTAGTTCGCTCTGCCTGACTGCCAGGAGCCTCAAGTTGAAGATCTGAGGCAAAAACTAGGTGGAAGATACAGTCGTTTGCGTGGATTCTTACACAATGAGGACTGAGTGATGTAAAAAATGAACTTTTCAGTTTACCCGTCATCTCGTTTTTGTCAACTGTTGAGTCCCGCTCCCTGTTTTACCGACTGTCAGCTGTTATTTGTTGGACAGAATACTGTAGAGACCACTTGATGTCGTTTGACATTTCCCTGCTTTTTGAGGGATATGAACAAAAGCTGTTATTTCCTTCTCTTCCCCTGCAGACGATCCTGACTGCCAAGAATATTGTGATCGCCACAGGCGGACGGCCCAAGTATCCAACAAATGTAAACAATCATTCCTGCTGGGATGCTGTTTTGTTTGTTTGTTTTTTCAGCTCGAGTTGTTTCGTTCAGACCCTGATGCAGATGACCGTGGGGCACAGTGAAGCTTTAACAAACCTAAAGAAATATGTTTTTAGAGGAAGCTGCTCTGTTTCTGTTGTGTTTACTGTTATATTTGTTTTTAAAGTTTGGTTCACAGCTTTAGGTTTTCCTACAGATCCCCGGAGCGATGGAGCATGGCATCACCAGCGACGACATATTCTGGCTGAAGAAGTCTCCTGGAAAAACGTGAGGAGGATTTCTTTTTCCCAGCACAGTCCTACCTGTTTACCTTTAAATTTTGGGTTGTTTGATAGAAAAAAATAGTTATTTTCTGGCTCTTCGGTGGTGGGCGATAATGACTCTGTGTGTCTGTTAGCAAAATATCTCATGAAACACTGGGCAGTTTTTAACAAAACCTGCAGAAAGTGATTAACATTTAGAGTCAACCCCATTCAAGATGGCTGCCACAGCCAATTGACCTTAAAAACAGAAAAATAGCTTTAACTTAATCAACTTTAAAGCTACTGAGCTAAAATTTGGTTTAGTTGTAGCTAAGACAGATCCCCAACACTTGTTCTGAGCGCTAACAAATTGTGCTAAATTTTAGCGTAAAAATTTGCCATTACACATTTCGGAGTCAACTCTATCTCTCTGTTAGCAAAATATCTCATGAACCACTAGACATGTTTTGAAGACACTTGCAGAAAATAATTATTAGATGTATGTCTACAGCTGATTAACTTTAGAAGCCAATCCAGTTTTAAATGGCCGCCACAACCAGCTGACCTTAACAAACACAAAAATGTCTGTAACTCGGTCAGTTTTACAGATATTGATCTAAAACCTGATGTGGTAGTAGCTGAGAGTCATTCACAACACATACTTTGAGCGTGGCATCTCACAGTATTGCATAAGATTGTGCATAGCGTTAGTTTCAACGTTTGACCAAAACAGCTACAACTCATTTTTCATTATCAAATGATCATACTTTGGCATACAAAGGCAACGGGCGATATGCATTCCCTCAGCAAATGCTAGGCCTTTAGTTTGTTGTTATTTCAGTCCACAAATAAGGAAGATATGGTGACAGCCCTTCCCTGGGCTGCCACGTTACCGTGGTGGAGGGGTTTGAGTGTCCCAATGATCCCAGGAGCTAAGCTGTCAGGGGCTTCATGCTCCTAGTAGGGTCACCCAAAGCAGACAGGTCCTAGTTCAGGAGCCAGAAAAAGTGCAGCCCAAAGACCCCTTATGATGAGTTCTATAAATGGACAACGTTCCCTCACCCGGACGCGGGTCACTGGGTCCCCACTCTGGAGGTGGGGCACGTTGGCGAGCACCTGGTGGCCGGGCTTTCGCCTATGGAGCCTAACCGGGCACAGCCCGAAGAGGTGACATGGGTCCCCCTTCCCATGGGCTTACCAACTATGGGAGGGGCCAAAGGGCTTGGATCCAATGTGGGAACGATGATGGCTGAAGGCGAAGACCTTAGCTGTCTGATCCTCAGCTACAGAAGCTGGCTCTCAGGATGTGGAATTTCACCTCTCTGGTGGGGTAGGAGCCTGAGTTGGTGTGTGAGGTTGAGAGTTTCCGGCTAGAAATAGTCGGGCTCACCTCAACACACGGCTCTGGATCAAGTCTCCTTGAACTCTGGAGTTGCCCCCGGTGAGAGGTGCCGAGCAGGAGTGGGCATACTTGTTGCCCCCCATCTGGGTGCCTGTACGTTGGGGTTCACCACGGTGAATGAAAAGGTAGCCTCCCTCCGCCTACTTGTGGGGGGACGGGTCCTGACTGTTGTTTGTGCTTTTCGCCAAACAGCAATTCAGATTACCCACCCTGTTTGGAGTCCTTGGAGGGGGACTCCTTTGTTCTGCTGGGGGACTTCAACGCTCACGTGGGCAATGATGGTGAGACCTGGAGGGGTGTGGTTGGGAGGAACGGCCCCCCTGATCTGAACCCGAGCAGTGTTCTGTTGTTGGACTTCTGTGCTCCTCATGGAATATCCATAACGAACACCATGTTCAATCATAAGGTGTCCATATGTGCTCTTGGCACCAGGACACCCTAGATCGCAGTTCAATGATCGACTTTGTTGTCGTTTCATCTGGTCTGTGGCCGCATGTCTTGGACACTCGGGTCAAGAGAGGGGCGGAGCTGTCAACTGACCACTACCTGGTGGGGAGTTGACTTCGATGGCGGAGGAGGATGCCGGTCAGACCTGGCAGGCCCAAACGTATTGTGAGGGTCTGCTGGGAACGTCTGGCGGAGTCTCCCGTGAGACAGAGCTTTAACTCCCACCTCCGGGAGAACTTCGAACATGTTCTGGGGGAGGTGGGGGAGATTGAGTCTGAGTGGGCCATGTTCCACGCCTCCATTGTCGAGGCGGTTTATCGGAGCTGTGGCCGCAAGGTAGTTGGTGCGTGTCGCGGCAGCAACCCTCAAATCTGCTGGTGGACACCGGCAGTGAGGGATCCTGTCAGGCTGAAGAAGAAGTCCTATCGGGCCTTTTTGGCGTGTGGGACCCCAGAAGCAGCTGACGGGTACCGGCAGTCCAAGCAGCATGCGACTCGGGTGGTCGCTGAGGCAAAAACTTGGGCATGGGAGGAGTTCGGAGAGGCCATGGAGAAAGACTTCCGCACGGCTTCAAGGTGATTCTGGTTCACCGTGCAGCGTCTCAGGAGGGGAAAACAGTACAGCACGATGAGGGATGAGGATCAGTGCCTCCAAATCCGAGGCCATGGTCTTGAGCCAGAAAAGGGTAGAGCCTTTTCCGGGTCGGGGAAGATTTCCTGCCCCCAAGTGGAGGAGTTTAAGTATCTTTGGATTTTGTTCACAATTGAGCGAAAAGTGGAGCGGGAGATTGATAGGCGAATTGGTGCAGCGTCTGCAGTGAAGCAGGCGCAGTACCGGTCTGCCATGGTGAAGAGAGAGCTGAGTCAAAAGGCAAAGCTCTCGATTTACCAGTCAATCTACGTTCCTACACTCATTCATGGTCATGAGCTGTGGGTCATGACCGAAAGAACGAGATCGCAGATACAAGCGGCCAAACTGAGTTTTCTCCGCAGGGTGTCTGGGCTCTCCCTTAGAGATAGGGTGAGAAGCTCGGTCATCCAGGAGGGACTCAGAGTAGAGCCGCTGCTCCTCCGCGTCGAGAGGAGCCAGTTGAGGTGGCTCTGGCATCTGGGTAGGATGCCTCCTGGACACCTCCCTGGTGAGATGTTCCGGGCACGTCCCACCGGGAGGAGGCCCAGAGGAAGACTCAGGACTTGCTGGAGGGACTATGTTTCTCAGCTGGCATAGGAACGCCTTGGGATTCCCCCAGAGGAGCTGGCCCAAGTGGCTGGAGAGAGGGAAGTCTGGGTCTCCCTGCTTAGGCCCCTATGACCCGACCCCGGATAACCGGAAGAAGATGGATGAATAGATGGAAATAATAACAGAACCCTTTAATTTTGTGGGACCTTTGGTTGTATGCTTTATACAGTGCACCACAAGGAAATGGGCCCTCTGACCCTCAGAGTTTTAACGTTTTGCTCTGCACACAGGTCTACCCCGCCCGCTGACGCGGCACATCCCACTGTCACGCACCGTCATCATTCATCAGAGACAAGCCGTTTGTTTTCCTCCCTTCCTGTCAGCCTGTCTTCGCCTCATGATTCAGATTAGCAGCGTGCATCCTGACCTTTACGGAACAAGTCCTTTAATCCAGCCTTTTAGCTCCTGTCATCGCCCGGTTAATTGGTCCGTTCCTGACGTTTCCTCTTGGCACGTCATGCAGATGGTGACTGGTGGTTGTGGTGTACCTGGTTGTGCGGAGGTTGTTTGCTGCGTGGTGAGAGATTAAAGGAAATAAGTGTTTTGACACCGAAGCTCTTTGTCAGCCTGATTTATCTGCACCTTTGGACGAGGAGGAGTATTGTAGGTCTGTTTATGTAGGTATGGACATTTTTGACTGATATCTATTCCTCATGTATTTTTGTTATTTCTTAATTTTTTCTTGATTACAATCAAATGAGACGTGTTCAGACCAACATCTACTTTATTACAACAGTCGTGGACTATTACACTGGTGCTTAAAGGTATTGAATCCCTATATTTCATCCATCATAAAGACTTTTCATCAAATTCAGACTTATCGACAGGATTTTTAAAAAACCTGCAGGATAACCGTGTCTTGTCTGCGATCCTAGGTTCAATCCATCCGGAAATAATGACAGAAACTGAGGAAAAAATGTCAGTATGGAAACAGAACTTTTATTTTTCTGATACAATCATGTTCAAGTAAAAGAAGAGATCTGAGTTGAAAGCTCTGTTAGCTTTAGTTCAGTTTTTCAGGAGAAATATTTTATTGTTTTTGAGGCTCCATGAAATGATTTCCATTGATTCCCTTCATTGACTGCAATGTTCTTTATGTATTACTGTGAGTGAGGTGTCACATTCAGAGTATGTGTTCTGAATGACTCTCAGCTACTACCAGACCAGACTGTAATGCTAAACTTTTAAGTAAGTTTGGAGTTCTGTATCATGAACGACTCTCAAACTTCAGATCACACAAACACACAGACATTGGCAACAACACTTTTGCATCTTTGCTGTAATAACTGTACACTTGTACAACTTTTACAAAATATGTTTGAGTTTCTATTTATAAACAAATAAATATATATAATTTTGGGGAGAGTTAAAAAACATGTAAGAACCATTGTACATGTAGCGTTCACCTCTGGGGGAAAATGTGTTCGTATAGAAGCCAAATTCTCCACTGTGAGCTCAGGAAGTCCTTTGATGGAACGGTGTGATGGCTTGTAGAGGCCTCCACCTCCCTGCAGACAGAAATGGGTTAACTGTGTTTTAGTAGCTCCTTCCTGTATTTAAAAAAAAAAAAAAGGAAGAAGTTTGGACTGGAGATGTTTTTGTATTGTCAGGCCAATCAGCTATGCAGGTGAGGTCCTAGATGTTGTTTCTGCAGGCAGGTTAGGCGTAGGAAGGGAGGTGGGGTTGCCGTGAAGGATGGGTGTCTAATGAACCTCCGTGCATGCACACACCTAAACGACAGACTTGTCCTTGGGGCTGAAGTCCAGAATTGGCTGCCATCATCGTGCTTCCAGGGAGAAAACATTGAGCACGTGCCAGCAGGAAGTGCAATGAGCCCAAGTTGGATGGAGGTCTGTAGATAAGAAATCATTTCTCTGTGATCTTAAAAAGGAAAACATTGAAATGAGGAAACAGTCTGTTCAAACTGCTATGGACAAAAGTATTTTTGAGGCACATGATTTACATGGAGTTAAAAAACATATACTCTTTCTATAGAAATACTTGTCACAAAACAATAAAAAAGTTACCCATAAGCATATATACATATAGATGAGTTTACTGTGCTTCTTTAAATTATTCAAATGTTCCAATAAATGGTGTACCTCCCTCATATATTCCTCATTTAGCACAGTCGCGCATTGAAAGGATCAGACAAAATGTGGCAACACCACTACAGTCTTTTCATACATTTCTAGAAATGAAAAAGGTTCAGAGGGAATAAAACATCTAGCTTGTTATGAAAATCAAGACCGAAGAAGCTTTTTCCTCTTTAGTAGTTTTATAATGGTTCCAAAAGTAGAAAACAAAAGACTGGGAGTGTTTAACATTTAAAGGGTTTAACATTGTTTCTGTTAATTGGATGACTTTCTGAGTCGAAGTTCGGTGTTAAGTAAAACATTATCCACATACAGTATCTGACTTTATCTCACTCTGAAGGTCACATTTATCAGCTACATTTATAGTTTTGATGTTTTTATGCGTGTAATGTTTTGGAAAGTTAATTCATTCTGCAACTAGAAGCACTCAGAGAGCACAAACCTCCACCAAGGCCACAGCGTGAATAATAAATAGTGCTGATCTGGATCATAACCTGGATCACCACCAAATCCTAATCTATTGTTTTTTGGGACAACCCCAAAATTTCCTGAAGATTTCTTCCAAATCTGTTCTTTAGTTTTTACCTGATCTTTGCTAACAGACAGACAGACACAACCCAAAACAGAACCTCCTTGGTGGAGGAAACAAAAGGGTCACCTATAGGAGCAGAGAGAAGTTTTTAACAAAGGGGTTACCTATGGCCTTGACCTTTGACCCCGTGATCTTAAAATCAACAGGCATCATCTTTGACCCATGAGGTGTCCAGCTGTGGAGTTTAACATTCCTGTTATACAGCTGCAGGGTTAGAGCACAGGCTGATCTGGGACCTTGACCCTTAACCTTGAACTTTGACTGGATCACCACCAAAATGTAATCCCTTGTTCCTTGTACACAGTTTTTCAGTGATGAAAGTTTGGAATCACACTGAAGCTCTTTGCCTAATCTTTTTTAAACCACTTCACAATACGTGATAAGTGTAGCAGTGGATTACACAGACGTGGGGAAACCCGTCTGTGGGGCTTTTAGTGTTTAGTCAGTGTGGACGGGGGCAGGATGTGCCGCAGGCAGCCAGAGCTGTCAGCCGGGGCAGACGTAAAGGGAGGAGGTTCTGTTTGAAGAGCTAAAAACAAGGGAGAGACGGGCCATCCATGGGGGGGGGGGGTGCTTCACTCAGCGAGCTGACAGGGGGGTACCTGAGCCCTGAACATGGCACATCCCATCTACAGGGATTAGCCTAAACGCTGGCAATTAGCCCTCTTCAGGACCGCAGCTCTTCTGATGGGATAACAGGAGGGTTTCACCTGGACCACACACATAAGCTCAGAGTTTTTACTGTCTTCATTTTCCACATTTTCTTCACACCTCTTCACTTCTGAAGTTATGATTGTCTGTAGTTCATCGCCTATCTCATTCCAGGATGTAAAATAAATATCTCCACGTTCATGCTGGCTTTGATTTATTTGGCCAAAGTGCACTGAAACAAGGAAATGTAACTTTTTGTGTTGCTGGTTCTTTTAAGAGCTTATCTTTCTTTGTGTTTTGCAGACTTGTGGTTGGAGCCAGCTGTATCCTTTGTCTGCATGGAGGGGATCGTGATGTTGAGTCTGCTGGCAATCAGTAGACAAACTGTACAGTTTTATTGAGTACTATAAGTAACACTGGCATCAGAGCAGTTATCGTAAATATTTAATCACATTTGTTTTAAATCTGTGGTGCTAAATTGTGCTCAGATTACTTAAAAACAAACATGATGACATATTTCCCAATCTAGTTTAACCATTTTTGCGTTCAACATTTCATGAAATGCAGTAAAATTCTGTAATCCTGAACATTGCGTCACACAGATGTGGCCCTTGAGTGTGCAGGTTTCCTCACAGGCATCGGTTTGGACACCACAGTGATGGTTCGCAGCATTGCTCTCCGGGGTTTTGATCGGGTATTGCTCTCTTATATACTTTCCGCATAATCTGAAATCCTGATCTGTCTGGTTTGAAGGTAGATAATCTGTCGTATTTCATGCAGCAAATGGCAGGTCTTGTGACAGATTACATGGAGGCTTACGGGACCAGGTTTGCTTGGAACTCTGTCCCCAAAAGAGTGGACAAGCTCTCTTCAGGAGCCCTGCAGGTGACGTGGACTGACACTGAGACGGGCTGCGAGCACAAGGACAACTACGACTCTGTGTTATGGGCAGTTGGTGAGTTCATAAGTGGTGTGGATCGTTTCAAAAAAAGGAGGAGCATTTGTTGAGGTTACAAGCTCACGTTATGACGCAGAACGTTACACATTTCTTTTTCTCTGGTGCCACTGTTGTCCCCTCATTGTCATGCCCCAGTAGAGTGCAGCGTCAGCTGAAAGAGGAAGAATCAAGGCTGAAAACAAAGTAATAAAGTTTGAGTGATTGGAATTGGCAGGGGAAGTGTTAATCACTTACTGCTGCTTCTCTGCTTGGAGCTGCACAGGACAGAGCAGGATGCACCAAGGCACAGGTCACCATGTTCCCCTCTTTGTTCTCCCCCCCATGCCTTCCTGGCCGTGCCATCCCTGCGGAAACCAACCTCTCATCTGTCACTGCCAGCCCTGCCTGCCATCACCGGCAGCCATCCTCCTCCTTTCTCTGTTGTTTCATCATTTCTCCTTTTTCCACCAGCAGTATGAGTAACAGTGGAAGGAACATCTGCCAGGGTTGTGTTGAACGCTTCCAAAAGTGTAGCACTTCCGAAAATCTGACTAGAAGCTTTTTGCTTTAACAAAAAGGGGGTCCCTTTGCTCAGTGCGTGTGACAGAAACAAGGATGTGTGTGACCTTGCAGTCGAGATTGTACTCGTTCTTCCCTCTTTTCCCACATCGTCTCAGCCTGAGACAGCCGGTGAGAATGATGCGTGAGATGCCGCATCCCATGTGTTTCCTATGGTGCCTTGGAAATGTATTCCTACCCCCTTGAACTTTTCCTCTTTTTGTCACGCTACAACCACCAACTTCAAAGTATTTTACTGGGATTTTATGTCATAGACAAACACAAAGTAGCACATGATCATAAAGTAGAAGGACAATGATACACGGTTTTATTTTTATTATTTTTTACAAATAGAAATCTGAAAAGTGTAGCATGTATTCATACTCAGGCCCTCTGAATCAGTACTTTGTAGAACCACCTTTTGCTGCATTTGCAGCTGCAAGTCTTTTTGGGTATGTCTGTATTAGTTTTGTTCATCTAGAGACTGAAATTTTGCCCATATTTCTTTGTAAAACAGCTCAGACTGGCTGGAAAGCATTTGTGAGCAGCAGTCTTCAGGTCTTGCTACATATTCTCAGTTGGATTTAGGTCTGGACTTTGACTGGGCCACTGTAACACAGGATTATGCTTTGATCTAAACTGTTCCATAAGAGTTGTGGCTGGATGTTTAGGGTTATTGGAAATTGAACCTTCTCTCCAGTGTTAGGTCTTGTAGCCTCTAACCAGCTTGCCTGTCCCTGCTGATGAAAAGCATCCCCACAGCATAATGCTGCCACCACCATGTTGCACAGTGGGGATGGTGTGTGCAGCGTTAGCTTTCCATCACACACAGTGTTTTCCATTTAGGCCAAAAAGTTCAGTTTTAGTCTGATCTGAGCAGAGCAGCTTCTTCCACATGTTTGCTGTGTCTCCTACATGATTCTTATCAAACTGCAAACAGAACCTCTTATGACTTTCTGTCAACAGTGGCTTTCTTCTCACCACTCTTCCATAAAGGCCAGATTTGTGGAGTGATGACTAATAGTCACCCTGTGGACAGATTCTCCCACCTGAGCTGTGGATCTCTGCAGCTCCTCCAGTGTTACCATGGGGCTTGTTGGCTGCTGCTCAGATTACTGCTCTCCTTGCTCAACCTGTCAGTTTAGGTGGACAGCTTTGTGTTGTTAGGTTTGTTGTTGTGTTGTACTCTTATCATTTTCAGATGATGGATTGAACGGAGCTCTCCGTGATGTTTAAAGCTTGAGATATTGTTTTATAACTTAACCCTGCTTTAAACTTCTCAAGAACTTTGTTGAGTTCTTGAGAAGTTTGTCTGGTGTGTTCCTTGGTGTTCTGTAACAAACCTTGGAGGCCTTCACAGCTAGATTTATACTGAGATTTATTTACACACAGGTGGACCCTATTTACTAATTAGGTGATTTCTGAAGGCGATCGTCAGCGCATCATCTTGAAATTAACCTCTTCGATTTGTTCAGAGTAGCTTTTGTTCCCATACAGTTTTGTGACGAGCAGCAACAATGTGGCCTGTGCTTTGATGTGTGCGTGCAGGACTTATGAGCACAAGGCCACTTCCCTTTGCTGCTGCTTTACTCCAGAAGCCGGGCAGGGTCCCAGCCTCTGTGGAGTTATTAAAGGCCAGAGGGGACCATGGGACAGTATCACCACTGTCTACCACATCCTTCTCCATGGCTGCATCGCCATCCACCTTTCCCCTGGTCTTTCCTGACCTCATGGCCGCTCTCCTGTCCAGGTGTAGCCCTACAAACACGGCAGGAAACAGAACATTTTCAAACTTCCTGTCTGCAAACTGACAGCGAGCACGTTAGTCCCCCTCCCTCACTGCCCTGTACAGTGCTCAAGGATGTCATTTAAAAACATTTCCTTATTTTTTAAAGGCTATTTGCTCGTCTGTTTTACACAAGCGACGACTTCCCAAAATCATTAAGCTTGTGTGGAAGTGCCTCAAGTTCCTCAAATGGCCACTTGGGACCAGCTCCAAAAGCCATTTATCTCCACAGAGTGTAAATGAAGACAGACAGAGCGTTTGTAACGTCACACGTTGCTTGGTGCTCAATCCAAATATCATTTTAGCTTCACTGAGGATTACAGTGACTGTAGCCTGATCACATTCAGAGCTTTGGTGCCACTGATCCAAAATAAATTAGAAATAGAGCTGTAGGTGCCTCAGGAAAGAAACAAGCAGTTTGACCCTAAATTTGCTTTTATTATTCACATAATCCCAGTTTAAAATGTTCAGCTGTACAACAGAAATAAGTCATTTCTGATGAAAGAATTCAAAGTTTGGCTCAAAAGAGCTGCAGAGTAAGTGGATTTTTATGTAGTTTATCTGTACTTTTACACAAATAGTTTTTTGGCAAGTCTTTAAAACACTAATACAGACCTTGTGTTAACATTCTACTTTATTTTTTAAAAAAAATGTTGAAGATAAATCAGAAGATTTCGAGTTTTGAAAGTCTGAAGGAAACTTATTGTTGCTGAAAGGCCATTAATGCGAGTTTTTTTTCTTTACTTTTTGTCCAGTGCTATAGACACAGACAGACTGAAAATGAAGCTCTGCTGTTGGCTTTGCTTTTCCTTTTGTTCACTAAAAAACTGATTAAAAACAAAAACAGGAATT
>JAOXNZ010000001.1:8374491-8392332 GCA_028566095.1 Kryptolebias brasiliensis | reverse complement strand
GTCTGTGGAGAGGCTGTTTGGTTTCTTGGAAGATGTGTCTGTAAAATGAAATTCTCAAAGCAATGAACTGATTTTATATCATTTTGATTACCGAAATTGCTTAAACAAAGCAAACAAAAAACAAAAGAGGTCACTTTAAGAACTTATTTGGACTTCTGTAACACATGAAAAAAAGGCCTACAATTGTGGAAAATTTTTTAGCTACTTTCAAAAGTTTCTTTCTGCTTATAAATTATTTCTAAGTCAACTATGATGGGAGGCGATGACAGGTTTCATACTAACACAGTTTATTCTTCAAATGATATTTTGATTTATGAGCTTGTAAAAGGTAAAAAATATTATTTCACAGAATTACCTGCCTCTGGCCAGACGTTGATTTATAACTGTATGATTTTTATATGATAACAAATATGTACTTGGCATACTTGGTTTTGAGAATTAGCCTAGATTTCTTTTCCTGTGGTCGTCATGCTGATTGGGGGTATCAGGGTTCCACTGATGATGGCATTTTACTTTGCACTTGGATGCTTTTAACTCAAGGTGAGTTGATTGAACTCAATGTAATCAGCAGTTATGGAGCTGGAGCTTTCCCTACTGGATATAATAATAATTATTCTGCTGTTGAAGTTTAAGTAGCAATAAGTCAACTCAGAACTTACAAATGGACTCAGAATTCGTTGAACCTCCTTTATGGCGTTTCCCATAAAGGAGGTCCCCCTATGTTGATTACTAATCATAACCATCTAAGCAGAGCGAAACAGAACAGAGAACAGGCTCTCTAAAATAAACCAGGAAGTAAAGTTTGTAAAACTGGTTAACAAGAGCAATTGAAACCAAGATGAGTCAAAACCAAACTACAAAAAGCAACAAAACCTACAGACTCTGACAGCTGTACCTTTAATCAATCTATTTGTGAACCTCACCAAAACGTTTGAGTGCTCAAAGCCAATCAGCTGCAATGGTGACTTAATTGAATTGAACAGCCAATGAGAATTAAATGACTAAATAATCAAAAACAAAAAACATTAGAATCCAAAATTATTTGAGGGGTGATGTTTAACTATTATACTGTACTTTGGTTTCCTCCCACAATTCAAAAACACGCATCTGAAGTTAAATGAAGATTCTAAAGCGACCTCAGTCATGGGTGTGAGTGTGTATTGGGTGTCTGTGTGTTACTTTGTGTGGCCCTCTGATAGATTGGTGATGTGTCCTGCCTCTCACAAATTGACAGCTGGAGATATGCACCAGCTCTCATGGCCCTGAACAGGATTATATAGGTACAAAAAATGGATTAGTGCAAAGATGTCCACAGCAACAATAGCCTCACAGGTGTGAATGTGAACTGAAGCTAAAGTGACAAAAGTCAAGAACTTATTAAACAAACACAATGAACTACAAACCAACAATATACATTTTGTTGTTGGTAGTTGGCATTCACTCTTGCATGCCACAACAAGGTTTGCAGTTTGCATCTGGACTTTATTATTTAGTCACATCAGATTACCCATGTTTTCTTTAACTTTATTAAAACCCCAAATATATTTGATAGTTTCCATAATACTGTGGGTTGCATAAAATGCAGATATATGGTAATTATTATTACTTCCACAGTGATATAGGCAGCTTGAGACCAGGTTTATTTATCAATTCAGTTTTTTTAATACTTAATACTACTGAAGTCATAAATTTATGATTTTTCTTATTTGTACTTTAAGAACATGTCGTGTCCAATGTTCACACTTCATGTTGTGGTAATAAGTGATTCTACTGTGTGTCAATTTTGAGGCTACCTTCTGTGAATAATCAAATAAAAGCTGAGCTCTACTCAACTGTCCCGTTGTGTAAAGTGCCATGTTATGTTAACGTTTGGGTTTCTTTGAGTTTATTTTTTGTATTGGTTTATTGTTTCTGTGTTTAGTTTTTATATTGTTGTTGTTGCATTCCTGTTCAGTCTGGTCCCTTCGTGTCTTCCTCCCAGTGTTCCTGGTTTATCCATTATTTGCAAGTTTTCGCTATTTAGTTTGATGCTGCCACATCAGCCCTTTGTTTTGTCTCTTTTATTTAAAGAAATTAGTTTTACTTTTGAGCTCCTCCATGTCTGCCTGCATTTGGGTTCAATTCCTCTACCATCCAACCACTCCCATCACGTGACAACTGCTTGTGTGAATGACATTGTGTGAATTCATTACACTTACAGAATATAACCGCTTTTCCATTAACTGTACTGGAAAGAAGTTATGCCTGCATTTATTACAACTACTGATAATAGAAATATCTCATTTAGAAGACATCATCACACTGACTGAAGGAATATACAGTATGTTTGGCTGTGCACATCAACAGACAACTAACACTTCACAGACTTTTTAAGACATCGAAATATAAGATCATCAAAGCAAGATGGTTTTATAAAATAAAACATTTAACATAATATTGTTTTTGTTTAACATTTGAATTCTTCTGTTCAAAACATGAACACAAGAGAAAATTCTCGAAATTAAAAAAGTAAAAAAAAACAAACAACAAAAACTAGTTATCAGTCATATTTTTTTTTTTTACCTATTTGATGTAAAAGTTTCATCCCATCAAGATCATTATTTGTTTTATAAAGCCATCTAGCTTTGAATTTTTGGTATTTTGATATTTTGGAGCTCATATTATTATTGTGTGAACTTCTTGAGGTGTAACTTTTTAATGGTAAAAGTAGAAATTAACTATTTATGGGTTGTTCCACGATTAAGTGTAAGTTGCTTTTAAGGTGAAAAAAAGAGATTTATTTATAGGTTTGCCTTCATACCTGTGCAACGCACATCGGCTTAGAAAAATAACCGCTTTCAGGTTTGAATTGATTGATTGCAGAGAAGAGCTTCTGCTATTTCATTACAAACAGCTCTAAATCAAACTTGTCACAAATTTCCGGATTTAACGAGGCATCTGGTTCTTAAGGAGACAAAAATCTACTATGAGCCACCACTGCTGAGGGTTATTTTTCAAATCTGCGATAAGGATCTGAGAAGGATTCCTGGGCTGCCCACAAACTAACAAGTGATTTGTGTACTTATTTTAATACATTTTACCTCAGCTGGCAGAAAATCAGCAAAGACTCAGAACTTCTACAAGAACTGCTCATTTTAGTTCAGACACCAATTTGATATTTTTACTCCATCTTTTGAAAAGATTAGAAAGTAGAAATTTTGGCTTTTTCAAAACCTGTTTCAGCAGGTATCGTGGATCTGAATGGTTATAAATGACCAATATGGTTCTTGTCACGAGTTCACAGAGGGTCAGGCGAGACTCCTCTGGTGGATTTACAAACCAGCTGGGGATGTCTGCTCAGTTATATTAAAACATTAACTCTTAAAATTTCAATAATAATAACTTTGACGTGTTAGGTGCAGAGAACCTCATACATACATTAAAACAGATGCTTAAGAATATGTTAGGAAATGCTCACAGTTATGTAACGTTAAATTAAAACTTAACCAGATGAAATACAACACAGACTGATGATGACAGATATTGCTATATCCTGCAATTATGACAAATTATCAAAGCTCAAAAGTAGTTGTAGACTTGTCAAAGAATCAGTGTTGCAAATGTGATCAGGTACACTAATATTTATACATGCTTCTATGTATTACCTGCTTTAAACTGATTCATCATATCAATGTTTTACTGACATCTATGAAAATAATCACAAAATTATTTACATTATTTACAAATGTGGACATCAGCTTTAGGTAATTATAAATGTGTTTTGGGTTTCACACACAAATACCAAACAATCTGAGCACACGAAAAACTCTACAAACGCCACCATTAAACAGTGGACAAATATTAATTTTTACATACAAATTTTTACCATCAGCTCCAGATTTGTGACAGTTTTCACATTTGGAAAGGTCCCTGGGCCTACAAATTGGTAAATATGCATGAAGGAATGGTGTCACATGCACTGGTTGGGTTACACAAGCCCGTTTGCGTGTGCACGTGGTGTTTTGGGTCTTTATCACGCCCTCTGTTCCTCACAAAGTCACAAATACACTCTGCGTTTGAGAGCTGGTGGAAAGCTGCTTCACATGAATTGCTGTACAAGTCACATGTTATTTCCTTTGGATTACAATACACATTACAAATCCAGAGTTACGCATAAATTGTTGTATACATTTGTAAATGATGTAAAACACATTTGTGAATTTGGAAATTTGGAAACACAGAAAAATATTTTAACCTCATATTATCATTATATAAACATTTTTCTTGAGAAAATTAACAGTAGAGTTTATATTCATCAAGTTAGGTCAGTATTTCAGAGCAGAAAGCTGCCGGCGTGCCCACCTGGAGCCCATCACTGCTGCTGCTGCTGCCCTGGCAGCTGCAGCACTGCACTCTGGGATACCGGACACCCTGAGATGACGACTCTGATGAATCTGTCTGCTCCTTGCCCTGTGGCCCCCGTCAGATCCATCCTACTGGGAAACAAGTGTGTGTGACTGACCCAGACCCAACACACTCCTAACTTACCCTCACACACAGATTACAACACACACTTCTTGTGGCCTCCGCTGCATGCCACATCATTAATACCAATTGGCCTTTCTTTATGGCTGCAAATATCTTTCACATGCTCTGGGTCTCCGTGGCCACAACAAAAGCTCACATCGCTTTGTACTCAGGAGTGAAAAAGTGATCGTTGTTAACTTGATTTGTGAGTAAGGTGTGTGTGTGTGTGTGTGTGGGGGGGTAGCATGGGGGGGGAGGGGGGGTTGGACAAGAAGTCAGACCGCCTTCCGCTACGTTTCAGGGTTCCTTTATTGTGTCTACAACGCAGCCAGCAGGGGAGTCTGTTAAATGCCACTCACACACACCCACACACACGGGCTCATTGTCAAAATAGGGAAGAGCACGGAGGTGTTTATTCTTGACATATCAATAAACAAAACTGAGAGGATATCAAGGGATTCAGCTCACAGTGAGCCCATTGAAGAGTGAGTTAGACTCAAAAAGAGCAGAGCTAGTAAGAATCCAAAAAATATTCTGCAGCTTTATACTCCCCACATTGATCTTTAAGATAAGAAGAAGCAGATTACCCATAAAATGTTCCTTTTATCTTGCAGTTAGCAGGACTTTACTGCTTTACCTTGAGCTACAGTCAAAAACTTTAAGAAAGAAAATCTCAATTGCAGGAGTTTTAGTGACAGAGCAACAAAAGGGCAGTTATATGTAGTTGACTCTTGTTCCTGTTTAGCATGTGTGTAACTGTGTTTACATGTGTTTTAAACCCGACAGCCTCTTCCTCCCAGCCCCACCCTGAGCTCCTGGAAAAGCCTTCTGGTCCTGTACTGTTTCCAACCAGACGGTTTCTCAGTAAAGCGGGAAGCCCCGATGCCACGGCAATGTTTACGTTTCACTCATCATATTAGATATGGCTTCACTCTGCCTGATGCTGGTATCAGCTGTGTGTAAGTGTGTGCGCCTTTGTCTGCATCCGAACAGAACACAAAAGCCTTTTCCACCATCCTTGTCCCACTTCTCATGCCGTACCTCTGCCAAAACACACACTGCTTTGGAGATTTTATCAGGCGAGACATTTCATGCCAGAACCCTGAACTCATGCACTCTCCAAACATCACATGCATATTTATTTCAATGTCTGGCAAAATCACCAATCCAAGACCATCTTTTGATGTTTATCACATTCGATGGATTCACACAGTCAATTGCATTGATATAAATATATATAAACAAAGTGAATGAGAGGAAACAAAAATACAAAACACATTTTTTGCATTGACTTTGTCGTAAATGATGGTACAACAAACCCAATTTCCTCATCTCAAAGGTCATTTAGTGGAAATCTAGGTGGTGTGGCATTAAAAACAAACTGTCAAAGAAAGAGTTTTTGATAATGTGAGGTGAATCTTGCTACAGCTGGGGAAAGGTTGAAATTGAATGCAGGTTATGGGGTTAAGTCTGGACTAAAGTTTACAGCAGGAGGCCTGATGGGTGAGTTTAAGATGTGGTCAGGGGATGAGACGGGTCTGTGGCAAGCAGAGGACGTTCCAGCGTTGTTTCTTTTTTGTAATGACAGGGTGCCGGGCAGCTGGATCATGTTTTCCAGTGCGATCGGGGAGCGTAGCGGCTCATGGGCTGCTTCGTCTGTGGGCCCTGTGTTCATTAGTGGAGGAGCACTGCAGCACTGGGGGTGATTCACAAGAATATCAAGTTAAAAAGAAACGCCTGGCCACAGAGGGATTTTCCTGCTGGTCGAGGACTTGTGTATGTGTGTGAAAGGGGTGTGTAACTGTGGGTGGTTGTTGAAGAGCAGAAGATGGGATCAATAGCCATGAATGAGTAAACTTCCCCTCATCCAAGGAGATGGAACTTTCACACTTATCCTCTTTGCTTTTGATGTCTTTTTGTTCCATTACAAAAAAAAATAAAAGATGTTAGCTTCTAATTCGGTGATGTTTTCCACATTGTAATAAGCTCATCTTGTGATTATTTGGAGACCTAGGGGCCCGGGCTTGTGTGTGTTTGTCAGTGTTTTTCCCCTGACGCTGCACTGCGCCACTGCTGGTCCAGGCACGGTGCCAGTCGATCAGGTTTCACTCTCCTTCTGTTTGCTTCTCTGACTGGCTTGGCAGAAACCAATAAACACCACACTCCTAACCTTATACCTCCTTCTTTGTCAAAAAAAAAAAAAAAGAAATCTCCCCCTAAAAGAAGAAAAAAAAAGAGAGGGAAAAGATTCCTGCTTTGCCAAAATACACAAGGCAACATGGATACACTTTTTTCCTTGTCAGTTCTTTTTTTTTTGTTAAAATTCCATGCATATTTTCAAAGTAAGCATCATTCAAGTTAATAATTCCCACTCAAACGCCAGGCAGAATGTTACTGAACTTTTGCGATGCCACGGAGCCTCGATGTGCCATTAGTCTTTGCTGAGACCACAGAGTGACTTTGGGGTGGTCGTTTGGGGTTTGAGCCGGGCCACCTTCCGCTGAATGTTTGAATGCACTCATATCTGGACTGAACTCGTGCCCTGTTCCTCCTCTCACCCGCCCCCACGCCTTTTGTTTCATGTGGTTTGTAACTAAGGTGATGCACATGTGGCTTGTATTGCTCTGCTCACAGTTTGACCCCAATCAAACTCATATTGAAAATCAAACTCGGTTTAGTTGTGAGTAAAATGAACTGAGACAAAAATAACTTCCCTGATGGCACCGATGACATGTGAATGTGACTTACTGAAACACAGTCTATGGTTGATCGGAAAGATCTAGAGCACCGTCTGAAACAGCACAAATGGTCAGTGCCTTGGAGTTTGTGTTTTACAAGAAATAAAAAATGGATGCTCCGTTTCAGCATCCAACAAACAGAAAAACAGCATCCCAGGCCAGTTTGTGCAAAACTGAGGTCAGCCATTGCCAGTTTTTATGATAAATCTTTACAACATGCGTTCCAGAGAAAGTAACCAAATACATACACTTTAGTAAAATGTTGCAGTTTTTTTGTCACTTTTTTCTGTTTTACAGATATTTTCTAGACCTACTTCTGTGTTTGTTTATTTATCTCTTACTTTTTTCTGTTTTAAATGATCAACAGATCATCATCAAATACCACTTTGATCTTTCCCTTTTGGGAAAGATCAAAGGGCTTCTCCTATTATTGATTGTAGTTTGCACAAAAAAAAAAAGAAGGAAAGTTCACATTTCATTTGATCTTTAAACACACGTGAAACACACAAACGGATGTTTTGGCTCCAGCAGATTAGTTTATCTTTCTAGAGAACCGCTCAAAACACAATTTGACAGTATTCCAGCATCTGCAGCTGTACTGAAAAAAGGTTTGCAATTTGTTTTCTGTGGATGTTTTTCCTTATTGTGTCAAAATTCTCAGGGCTCAATTTTTCACCTCTGCACGTAAACGGCATGCAGCCTTTAAATCTGTTAAGCCATGGAATGGTTCTCTTTTTTTATCAGTCTGTCTCCACTGACAGTGCACCACCATGCCTCCATCGTAGCATATTTTCTTAAGACGTCAGTGTTTTGGGAACACACAGCCAGGGACTTGTAAAAGTGTGCACTTTTCGTGCACTTTGCCAGTGTAGCAGTGTGATGTATGTGCGAGGATGCAATGTCACTACTCCACTACACACACACACACCACTGCTATGCACAGCTAGTCTAAACAAAATGAAACCCTACAACACCAGTTTGACTAGTTACGCTTTGTGATGTCCAACACAAAGAGCCTGTCGTGTAGACAGCACAGAGGAACGTACGGCTGCTTTATTTGACAACATGCAAACTATGTTTATCTTACTCCCATGCAGTTATGTCTGGCATTTGCACTAGCTTTCTGCACAAGCCATTAAGACAAAAATGACGCAAAAAACCTACAACCTTTTGGTAATTTGGTAACAATTATTTATGTTTTTGTATGACATAATTTATAAATTGTTGTCTTTTATTGAGTAAGCAATTATCATTAATGAATTTTCTGGGGATTATTTATAGGTCACAGTAGTGTAACCTTGACTCTGTACTTCACTTAAAGTTGTTCACTTCATATCAGTGTCCCCTCTTCTCCTCCAAAAGCCCCATAAATCACTTTCTTGTAAACAGCAGTGACACACAGCCCGATGTGTTCTTCGATATATATTTAGGAGTCCGCAAAGGCCTGAAATCTGAGCCCGCTCGTGTTTAGGAGACAAAGTGTAGAGAGACCGCGTGTGTTTTGGGTGCAGCCCTGCTGAGACGCGCAGTTTTAAGAACATGCAGTACACACATGGCATTCAACAAATTGGTTCTTTTATTGTTACAAATTACGTTACCGTACGTAAGCGTGGTAATGCTACTAGTAACAATAACACAGATTCAGTTCAGGTTGTGACTGGAGGAGCTGCGTGGCACCACTTCTGGCGTGGCTGGCTGCAGAGAGTTACTTACAGGGACAGGCGGTTGGTGTAAACAGAGTCTTGGAAAGACATTTTGCACGGGCCTGTGGACAAACCTACTGGAATGGCAATTAAACAACATTCACGTCATAGCACAAATAACTTTGAGTTATTACGCCTCACCCAAAACATCTACAACTCAGGCACAATTGAGTTTCAGATGTGGGAGTTTCTTTTATGTGACATAAAATACAGTCATACAAGTATCGGATAGCACTGCAAAGTCAACAGTAATTAATAATAAGTGCCGGCAGCAAAACTTGTGTGAACCCACTGCTGAGAGGCCAGGAGGAGCCAATACCTTATGTAAGCTACAACAATAACTTTAGTGGAACAGAGTTAGGGGTGTTTCCATTTCACTTCCAACATGGCACTGACTGCTGTATGGTGAACATAATGCTCTTCTCACACACTGCATTTGTTTTTGAATAGAAACACAGACATACACTTACATGCCTACAAGCATAGACTCACACACACCTCACTCCTCTTTTTAGCTTTCATGGCAACACTTGCTGGAATCTAGGAACCACACCTGTTGGCATTCTCACAAAAACCACAACATTGGTTCAATCATGATTTAAAACTTTTCTCGCACATTTAAAGGTTTTTGAGGACATGCTCATAATTCATTCTTTGGCAGCCCAATCACCAACAATATACTGTTAGTGAGGCCCTCGAACATATCTTGGATCATGACACTGGTGACGAGGAACAAGGCCATCGAACCTGACATGAAAGCTGCTATAAACGAGAAAGAGACAGATGCTGAAGACCACACAAATCCAGACCAAGAGACAACTGATGTGGTCAATCCAGTGATAAGGAAAAGGGTCCTGCTAAGGTTTATGCTACATTCTGCTCAAAGAGTAGGGATATATTTATTTTATTCTGCTTTATTTACAGTTTTTAGACAAATAAAAAAAAAAGCATTTGGTGATGATATATGCATATTTTATTATTTTTGACTGGGAAGCAATGAATGAACATAACAGGAGGATTAAGCTAAATAAAGTAAACTCAGACTATTGTATAGTGTCTTAATTTTCAGCTTTTAGAATAATAAAAAGAAAGTCCAACAAAAGTTTTGTAAAGTATATCTGCAAATAGGAATCTTTCCAATGTAGCAGAATTTTGTAGCTCATAAAATAATACAACCATGGTGAGAGATTTAAGAGCTTGTTGTGTTCATAGCTGTCATTGAAGATATCTTGTTATTGCAGAGCTATAGCAAAGTCAGCGATGCTTGGAGGAAGTGTGAGATCCCAGTTCTAAACTTTATGAATCCCTTGGTGTTATTGTCAAAGTTGTTCAGTTTTGTCTGACTAAAAAGAAAAAGGAAAAATGTGTTTCATGTCTGAAATGAGCTTATCTATCTTCACACCAACAGACGCTTTACTTCAGGTGCTGGTTGGACCTAAAGCCTGTGACACCCTATCAACACCGGATGACAACTGGAAGCCAGGCTTCTGAAATCTGGGACAAGTGCTGAAAAATGTCTCTGATTACAACTCATTATTTATTGTGAGAGTCAAAAGCTGAAACCGTGGTGCCCACTTTTCTCTTCGTCAAAGTTGCCTTTCTCTTATCTCTCTAATCCTGTCCACATTTGCTCAGCATTGTGACCCTGAGCTTGACCTAAAATGGCAGAAAGGGTAAAATAAGGAAGGAAGGAGGGATAAGTGGGGAGTAAGTAGGGAGCTGGGGACAGATTTAGGGGCTTGGCTGGTGGTGGCCATGAGGGGGTTCCCCATGGATCAGTCTCAGGCCCAGGTGCAGAGTTTTAATGAAGATGGTGGAATTAGAGGGAGAGGGGTAGACTTTGAATACCCCATCGCTATGTGAAGTCTCACTCAACACAGTGGCCCTCTTTGACCTTGGATTAGTTTCCTCTTCCAGGTTTAGAAGCAGGATGCCGACCCTTGGCATTTCCCCCCTTTGCTACCTGAACACCAACAGATAGCCCTGTTCCCCTGGGGACAGATATCACAGTCGCGCCTCTTGTCTGGACTGAAGCCAGCTTGAGCTTCTCACTAAAGCGAAGGTACCCATCTGGCAGGCTGAACAGGAAGCTTTCCTCTCCGTCCCAACCTATTCATCCCAGCCTTTGTGACACACTACGCTCTTCATGCTAAGTTGTATATGTTGTGTTTCAGGTTGAGCATGCAGGTTTTGTATCATGACAAAACGTCTGCATGGATCATCTCCATCGCACATGTAGTTTTGTACATATTTCTCATAAGGTATAAATGTCTAATATTTTCTTAATGGCTGAGAGAACCCCATCCTTTGTCCAAATGCAAAGCCAGAACACATAATAAGATGAACGTTAAAAGGGCTGTCCCAAGTAATCTCTTAAAAATTTAATGACATCAGCTGCATTTATGTTCTTGCATTTGACATATGTTGAATACCCTTTACATGTGCTTATCTGATGTAGCCATATAATTTAATTTAGAACACAATATTTTTTTAAAGAATGTTATAAAGGCTAGATTTTCTCGGAAGCATTAGCACTGTTTGATTTACAAAGCTGCTCATGCATTTGGGGACCAAATGTGTGTAGTGAACCTGAGTAATGGCGGCTGTGTGTTTAATACTAGTTGTGCTTGAGCTGGCAATGTGTAGATTCAAAAAGCATCCGCCTCCTTCAGATTCAAAGAAGATAAGCATGCGTATGTGTGTATGTGAGGAGGAGGAGTGTGAGGAGTTCGACTGGAAGTGGTGAAAGGGGGTTTGCAGCCTGAGAATGCGCCTGTGGTTTTGCACACACCTTGTCTGTGGGGTTTTTCTCCATTTCTCTCTCTTTAGTGTACTCTCCTCCTGGGTTGTTTGTGACACCACCCTGGGCTATCGATCCTCATATCTTCATTGGCTTCCTAACACCTGGGGATAAATGACATCCTCTCATGTCATCAGCAACCTGGTAACTGATGGCTTTGAGGAGCCAAAAGAAAAATAATAATAAATTCTATTTCTATTTTTAGCTACTGTTGTTCTTTTCTTGGACACATTTTCCTTTTTATACCTTTACTTTTTAAAGTAGTATGTGCAACTTCCAGCAATGATTTACAGTAGATTGAAGGAAATTACATGATTATAGCACAACCTATTATATTCACCGAACTTACACAATTTTCTGGTCATATGGACCACTGAGAGCAAAAACATGCAGATAGTCCAAAAAATAGTCTATTTCATTAACCTCTAAAGCAGTGTTTGCCAATTCCCAATTTTTATGAATTTATGAGTACTGTTTTTATTTTTCGTAACATTTATTAGGAGAATATGTTATACACAAATGATTTTAAATGTAACTTGATATCTGGTGATTATGTAAGAACCTCCACTTGATGTTTCATGACCCACACTGGGGTTCTGACCCCAACTTTGAAAACCACTGCTCTAAAACAGGTATTATTTTAATCTGTTGCTGTTTTGTATCCCTAGAAATGCTTCTTTGTGCTATTTGCAGCAGTTTCCCAGTGTTTGCATGTGATGTAATAATTTCCAACTAAAAACTTGATTCACACCAGAGCTTTTCAATTGTTTTGTGACTGTGTTGCTGTTACACCCTTATTGTTTATTGATTTCTAAGTGTTGATTGAAAGAATGCCATGAGAAAACTGCCAATTGATTTTCCACTGGCGTTGTTTTATTCATGTTGAATAAGTAGGAAGAGGCTCAGAAAAAGAGATTTTCTTTTTGCAGATTTCAAATCGAATTTTCAAACATTTTGAGGTAAGTTCCTGAATTTTGCAAGACTATAAAATGAAGCTGTGTTCATTTGAGTTTTTGTTTGTAATTTGATGATGATCAGTACTAACAGCGTCATTGTTGAGTCATCTCCATCATGTACTCTGAGGGGCAACAGATCATGCAAACTTTAAAATGCAATGCTAAGGCAATATGAGTTCCTCCAAGGAATGCTACCTTCATTTCTATTCTGCTACATTCCATGTTTGATTCTCACTTCTTCTCCACCCTTTTTTTTAATTTACATTGTGTCATGTTCTCCTGTTGCGCTCCTTCCTGTTAGGAACTGATGCATCAGAGCATTAGGAAGAAAAAAAGTCCAAAGAGATTTCATCTGATCCAAGATAGGCTTTTGTTAAAGAGCTATTAGTGTTGTATGTGCATGTGTAAATGTGTGTTTGTGTGTGTGTGTTAAAGACGAGCGTCACTGAGGTGAATGGAGGTGGCAGGGTGCTAACAGCTGAGACAGGTTCCATGGTTCTTTGAGTTTTTGAGGTTCAATTGGTGTTAAGAGACGCCTTCCTAAAGAGCAGATCACAATACACATTGTAGCACAAACACCATTCTGCACTCATTCAGCCAGTTCCCTGCCTGACTTCAGTTGGGTTTAATAGGTGTCAACCACATTTTGGTTGTGCTCATTTTTTTTAGTCAACACAGACTGGTGAACAAAAACAAGCATTCTATGGTGTGTAGCACTGTGCAGTGTTAGTATTTGTGACAAACACTCATTTTAGGATTGTTGTTGAGGTAAATCCATAAAGTCAGGTAAAATTTCTAAATGTGTGCATCAACACAGAGTCATTCAAATGATAAATTTCACAAGAAAAGTTGTTTTCGGTTGTGTTTTTTTTTTCAGATTGTTGGCAGTGTATCAAGTTTTTTGTTTAACTTTACAGATACTAGAAAATTTTAATTTAAAAATCCCATGATATAGTTTTAACCTTTCATTGTAATTTATCGACTTATCCTTTTTGCAGTAACGGCTCCTAAACATAAATATTAGTGGAGCAGATCTTGTTTTTGATTCCTGAATTGCTAGCCATACGATTTTAACAATGTGCATTACATTTTCTGTGAAAGGAGCCAGACTATATGGTATTTGATATTTATTTTGCTGCGTTTTTTTCAAACGCAAAATTGTCCCCTTTTTTCTCTCTCCCACAATCCCACAAGTTGAGATGTGTCTCATAGTGTGCCTCACAAAAACAGTCTGGTCAAATAATTAGAGAGGTGAAAGCTTCTCTGATTTACAAGATGTTCAGAATATGTGTAGTGAATTACCCTCAGCTACTATCACATGACATTTTAGCTCAATATCTATAAAACTTACTGAATTATTGCCATTTTTTGCGCTTCCTATAGTCCGTTAGCTATGGTGGCCATCTTGAATTAGACTGACTCAAAAGCTAAATCAGGTAAAGATGTACATCCAATGGTTATTTTCTGCAAGTTTCATTAAAATTCATCCAGTGGTTCATGAGGTATTGTGGCAACAGACACACAAACATAGACTCAGGCAAAAAAAATATCGCCCATCTAATCATATACTGTAAGTGGTTACAGTGCAGAAATAAAGTAGTTGTTACACTTTTTATTTTGTTTGCTACACGGCAATATAAAAATGTGTTTGCAGTGTAAATTATGCTCTTTTGTTGAGCCAATAATTTAGTTAACCCTGGATTTTTCACTGATGTCCCAACAGAACACCACAGATAAATGATTGGCTCTCATTTGTGATGTTCAACGTGGAACTAAATGTGAATAGCAGTCGACTATAGTGTCTCCCACCCTGAGTAGCACTGTTTCCTGCAGGTTCTCGTTAGGCGCAGCCAGCTTAACCTACTGTGCAGACCTGCACAGCTGACACCCCGCAGCCCCCAGGGGTTGACAAATGGGAAAAAAAGGCCTAAAGATGGATGAAGCACAATTACCCGAGGTAACAAATGTTCCTTATGATTTATGCCCAGCTCAAGTTGCTTTATTTTTGCATAGGTACAATTCAGCAGGAAGACAGTGATGGTGGTGGAGCGAAACCCGGGGCTGTTCTGTGCTGATCTCAGACATTGACGAATGGGCTATATGAGACCATCGCTATTGATATTTACCTCATTTCTCCTCACCCGAGCACTGTCTTAACAATGTTAAGTCTACCCATCATCCTTTGGGTGTTTTTCCCTCCCTTTTTTCCAATCCAAGGTATGGCTGATGCCATGGGCCCCTTTCGCTCATCTCTCCTACAGGCCCACCCATTGGTGCCCCAGGGCAGAGGAGTCAGAGGCAGAAGGTGAGAGGGAGATGGAGAGGGGACGAGGTCAGACTGAAAGCTTCAGGCGATGTGAAGAAACACACACTTCTGTGTTTTCACTTGTCTGTTTGATGAAGTATCACACTCACTACATGGCTGAAGAAAAGAATTTCTTTACACTGTAGTCTTAGGTGGGATGGAAATAAATTATAGAATAAGTTTGACTCGAGGGCATTACAGAACTTGTTTTTGGCTCTCATGCCAAATGTTTTTTTCCGATGTTGTAGTTTATATGGGAAATATTTTTAGCATATCTGAATGAGTTATTTTTCACCCACTGCTATAAAAAGCAGGGAATAATGTTATTGCCTGTGTGTCTGTGTTTGTTTGTCTGTTTATTAGCAAAATTTTTCATGAACCACTGAATGGAGTTTATTGAAACTTCCAGAAAGCAATCATTGAATATACATCTACAACTAAATAACTTTTGTAGTCAATCTGATTCAAGATGTTCACTACAACTAACAAAACTTAGAAAAATAACTAGAACTCAGTTATTTTTGAAGACAGACATCAATCCAACCATTTTCTTTATACCTTGGATTGGACAAGACTCCAGTTCATCACAGGGACACATAGAGACAAACGAGACAATCAACCATTCAAGCTCTCACACCCACCTAGAGACAATTTGAATTTACCAATTAACCTAACATGCATGTTTTGGTCTGTCCAGATACTCCAGTTTCCTCCCACAGACCAAAAACATGCATGTTAGATTCACTGATAACTCTAAATTATCCATAAGCGTGAGTTAGAGCGTGAATGGTTGTTTGTCTCTATGTGTCCCTGTGATGGGGACTTGGAATCTGTCCAGGGTGTTCCCAGCCTCTCGCACAGTGATGGCTGGAGATAGAGCCATCACAGCTCCCCGTGACCCAGAAAGGAGAAGTGGGTAAAGAAGATGGATGGATGAATGAATGGATGGACGGATGGATGGATTTTGTACAGTAGACAGATTTTATTTTGGCTACATTTCCTGCTGTTTAGGCTGTACTGATTTATCTTTTACAACACCTACAGTTCAGGAGGAGAACTGCAGCAACACTGGTAAAAAAACCCATCAACACACACTCTGAAAATGTGCTTAAGGCAATGTGAATAAACTAATATTCCAGGAAAATGGTAAACTTGTATTTTCTTTTCTTTTTATTCTGCCAGCTTTTTAAATTTTGTACTAAGCCTAATATTTTGTGTAATATTTATTAATTGTGAGTCAGGCTTATGACATTGTTTTGAAATTTTAGAACAAAACATGTCTGTGAGCAGCTTTTTTATTATGAGGCATTAAATAATTAGTCTCAGTAACTGACATAGGACCATTCCTTTGCTTTGTTGCATTAAGTAGCAATAAATCTTAATGCGTTGAATCCAAACTTAAATTTAACTGCATCGTATTGTGAATAAAATCTAAGTCACATCATCTCATGAATAAAGGAAGAATCATATCAGTTTTTGCTGTTCATGTATGTTTAATAAATCAGATCGTTGGCAGTGTATCGAGATACGTATCATATTGGTCACAAACCAGAGATACAAAACCCTAGTGCTGACAGACATTGAGCCAAAGATCAATGTTTAAAACTTTGGCATGCAAGGTGGCAGACGATATGCATTCCTTATGGGAATGTTAGTTACAATCGTTATAAATTTACTAATTCATTTGTAATCTTATGATGACAAGCGGCCTGAGAATGATTATGGAAATAATAGTGAGAAAATTTTGTAAAAATTTACTTTCTCTTCACATCGTGACATGTCTTTGTATAAATTCAGCAAGACCTCTGTCTCACACTTTCTTTTCTTCATACCGACTGGTTTTTGGCAAGGAACAAAAGGTAACCAACATTAGCTGGAACCCTGAGGTCACGTGGAAGTTCTCTCGCCTTTAAACATATGAGTTATATTATTCCTGCTTTGATATTTTGACACAATGCATGTGAGACTTAGAAGATTTGAAACGCTTATGTGCATGGTCAAAAATCTACTCTCTGGTTACAAACCTTTGGCCCAGGTGGTCTCTCTCAGACTCCACACACTAAGTTACCCATGTCATGAAACATAACACCCACAATCCATATTTACTGTGAACAGCAACTCTCTCCTTTCTCCTCTGCTCTTTCACCTACTGAAGAACAAAACACCAGAGGGATATTTTCATACAGATATGTTTAATAGTAATATAAACATTATAGTTTTAATAAATTTTACAAATCTGTGGAAACTCTTAAAAGGAGGTACTAATTCCTGTTCATTGGAACTAATCACCTAATTGAAAAATGGCTCCACTGAGACTGAAGTGTCAACAGAGGGGTGCCAAAATGTTATAACTGATTACTGAATTGAAACCATTAACCAATGCAGCTGTTATTATAATAAATGAAGCTCAAAATCTAAACAAGCTTAATTCTATGATGCCTATGATGCAATAATAATGAATATTACCCAGTTTAATCTTGTGTTGTATCTTGTATGTATGTGGTGTTTGATAATTGTAAAAAGTGCAAACTCTGAAATGTTTAATTGCTTATACATGTTTGAACTTGGATCAGGTTTCTTGTTGTATTGCTCTGTGCATTCTCTAATCCACAATGCCAAAGACACAATGTACAGTATTTTGAATTAGTATTAAAGTATTAAAATAATGAAAAATAATTATGAAAATTAATTTGACTGTATTTTTCACAAGTGTTTTCCAAGTAATTAAAAAAAAAAAAATCTCTCTGTTACACATACCCTTAAGACCCTCCTCCTGCCTAACCCATAACCCCAAGCATGACAAACATAACAATAAATGATTGATTGATTGATT
>JAOXNZ010000001.1:8345347-8357299 GCA_028566095.1 Kryptolebias brasiliensis | reverse complement strand
GATAAGACAAGCCTGCTGCTGACCTGGGCGGCCTTGTAGAGCTCCCCTGACACCTGCTGCAGCTTGTACGCTGTAACAATATCACAGAGATGTTATCTGACCAACATTTCCTGCTAAAAATTGTGTTTTGCAGCTTGAATCCACTTGACCCATGCCTGTATGCTTTAAGGTCAAGAAAACTAGAATTATAGCTGGAGGTTTAAGTCACTCATCATTTGTCACTACAGGAAAGAAACAGTGTCTTGAGTAACTCCCTTAATCTCACCATTTGTTTTTGTCTCTCCACCAGAAGCGTCATATTTCAGTCCCCTTCTCGAGTTTTCTCTCTATCAGTGCGTCATCTTGAGCAACTACCTGTCAAAAGCCTCGATTTCATCCATGACTGACTTTTTCAGCTCACATAAGAACACAGATTAATCTTTTGTTTATTTAGCTCGTGAGGCCGATCTGTCTCTATCTCAGCAGAGTGTGTCATTAGATCCTTTTTTCTGCTATACATGCTTGTAATATCACGCTGAAACTTCTTTGTCAGGTACCTTTGTTTCCTGTTTCAATCATTCAGCAGAACTCGAGCCACTAGTAGGAGAAGTGTCAACACCTTGTTTAGCAACATTACAAGCAGCCAAGCAGGTCAAGAGTCAAAGACACAAACTGAACCAAACTTCTCTGAATGCTTCTGAGCTGCGTTTAAGTCACTTAAAATTCAGTCCTCCCACAGGTAACCTGGTTTTGACTTTGTGTTAATCACTTTTATTTTTTTATTTACTTTTATTGGTGCTTTTGTTAAATCGCTTTTTACAACACAAGTTTTGGTTTAAAGGACGACTAAAATATCAGAATCTTATTTTTTTCATCTGTCAGCATTACACCATCATTATCACTTGTTAAATCTTTTAGAAGTCTTTTAAATTTTTGGCTTAATTTATTCTGAGACACTAACCCAGGTGCAGCTAAATGATTATGTAATGTTTTAAAGTACCACAACATATGAAAAGTTAGAGTCATTTGGCTTTTGTAATTACATGACTGGGATCTAGTTTAGTATAATGCTATACCAAGCACTAAGTACTGCAAAGACCTGTAGTACTTAAAGATGTGGTGGGCAGCAGGTTTTTCCAGGTTGACAGGAAGAGTTAACTTCAGGGTATCTAAGTAAACAGTTATAACCTGAATGAAAACCAAATTTTTGTCAGCATGGTCAGTACCGAGCTAACTCAACAAGAGCTGGCAGTAATGTGTGCCGAGTTGTTCTCTCAAAAGAAAATGACTGTTAAAAAACAATGCTTCAGCTGCCAACATTAACAAAGACCTGTACCATGTTCCCTAACATTAGCCAAGCACCAGCCCTCCACGCTCCTGTGCACAAAGCTGTCAGAGTGAGACAGGCTCAGAGTGCTGTCACTTTGAATGACTCCATGAATAGGCTGCTACCTTGTAGCGTGCCCCGTTTTGCTGTAAGCTGTTTTGACATCAGCCCTGAGGCCGCCCCCGCACTTGGCTGAAGGTTTTCTGATCAGAGTCTTGTGCACGAGGAGGAAAGGTGCAGCATTTGGCAGCTCTCAGTCTATAGAGACAAGCGTGGTGCTTATTCTGCCTGGCTGAGATGAGTGACTGAGGCTCACACAGGAGCTGTCAGTCACTTACAATCATCACTTGCTTTTTCCCTCTGACCATCTGCCCTTCTGTCTGTCATTTTGGCTGTCTGGTTTTAAACTTCCTAGTGGCCATTCCTTCTGATAATTATTATTTCTAAACAGCATTGCAAAGTAAAAATAGTATTATGACTGAATGAGAAGTTTGTCACTCACACTTTGCTCTCTCTTTACATTTTGCACTTATTAATAAAGTTGAATACACTTGAGTCCAAAAGTGTGAGTATTTCTGCAAAGCATGACAGTGAATAAACAGAAAGATTTGGATGAGGCGGACAAAGGTCCAGGTCAGGTGTATAAGGGTGTGGCACTTATAAAATTTGACCATGAAAACAAGGAAGTGCTTCAGTGTTGCGAAAATAATGTTCATGACTTCTCTGTCTGATCTAACCTGGACATTATCCAAAGCTTTAATCTGATATAGACTGGACAAAAAGAGTGACTGTCAGGGACAGCTAAACCTCTTTCACAAACAGATAATGCTAAATTGTCATAAAGAAGACATCCTTATGCTTATGTTGCTTGCTTTTGCTTATTCTTACTGAAGAAACAGAAGAAAGGCATCATACCTGTGGCCTTGACCTTTGACCCCATGGATCTTGAAATCAACAGGCATCATCTTTGACCCCTGAGGTGTTCAGCTGTGCAGTTTGACATTCCTACATCACACTGCTGCAGAGTTAGAGCACTAGGTCACCTGTGATGTTGACCTTTGACCCCATGACCTTGAAATCAACAGTGATCACCCTTGACCCATGAGGTGTCCAACTGTGGAATTTAACATTCCTGTTATACAGCTGCAGAGTTAGAGCACGAGCTCATTTGTGACCTTGACCTTGACCTTTGACCTTGGACTTTGACCAGCTCACCATCAAAATTTAAATCACTTGTTCCTTGTAGCAGGTTTGATGTTTCCTGAAAATTTCAGGGAAGTCCGTTTATAACTTTTTGAATAATCTTGTGCACAGACAGATGGACAGACAGACAGACAGACACGACCTCCTTGGCAGAGGTACAAATAGGTTGGATAACTCTCTTGCATCGGCAGATTACAAGACAGAGTATACAATAAATTCTGCAAATTTAGCATAGAGACAGGCACCAAATAGACTCACTTTAAAAGAAGTTTAAGGTAGTATTTCACTAGACTGGCATACAGCATTTGTCTCCAGAATGTCCTGCGATGTTCACAGGAGTCTCTCATTTTTCTCGCTTGAGCTGCAAAGGCTAACAGTCTTGTCACCTTAATTTCAAATATGTTCAAATATTTTGTGCGACAAATTTCCTCTCAAAATAGTTACTGAAGGCAGCAGGCATCTCAAACTCATCTAGATTTTATTGGATATCTTCTCTTACAGAAAACATGTCCAGGACTAAAAACCAAACCAATGATAAATAATAGTTAATAAAAAAAATAAAAAAAACTGAGCCAAATCTGCCCAGTTGTAAATGTAATGGCTGCCAAGGTGGGTATAAAGTGAGCCGAGGAGAGTATGATGAAGTGGAAAACACAACAATGTGCAAGTACTAGAATGCAGTTTTGCAAGCCATGCACACAAAAATAAGTCATGATTCTCAAAAACAACTCACTGGTCACTTGGTCACAAACACAGTGAGACTGCAATAGATAAATTGCCTGTTTTCTTGAAATTTTGAGACGTCAACTAGTCTCCAACAGCTGCAACCTGGAGAGATGCTACTTTAAGGGTCTCTTCGTTAAGCATTGCTATTTATTACAAAACAGAATATAAAGGAGTGAGAAAGTCTCAAAGGAATTTCCTAAAATTTCAAACAAGGCTAGATATATCATGTTTTCAAACGTTATGCTAAGTTAGACTACCTGTCTTATTACAGTCTTCTGATTAGCATTAAGTTTTGATCAAGCTATTTTGTGTTTAGGTTTGAAATCCCTGACCTGTGATCTTGTCTGGACCAGTATATATGATACTTTTGCTAAAATAATAGACATAGAAAGTCAAAAAGCCTCAAATGACTTATTTTTGTTCAAGAATAATTTATAAGCTCAGTTATCAGAGTAGCTTTTATTGCTGCTGTCTTAATGTCACCCGACTAAGTCCTGGTATGTTGGATTAGGGACATTTCCGTTTTTGTAATGTTTTATAAATGTATATTTGAACATAATATTCTCTGTCTGAAGAAATCAACTAATTTTCCAAATTAAACAGTGACATGGACTCCCACTGCAACTGTGACGCATTAAAATGCATGCACTGACGGTGATATAATAAACTTTGCTATTTGGGGAATTAACCACATCCCCAAACAGCAACGGCTGAATATAAAAACTGGAACGTTATAATCAGCAAAGCAGGTTGAGGCAGCAGACCGCCCTGGAGGTAAAGAGGCAAGAGAGTATGTTTATTGTGGAATAAGATTTAGTCTGACATGATGTTTTATGACTGTACAATGAATTTTATATGCTGTGATAACATGCTCTCTCAGAAGAAAAATCACGTATTGTCATTTTTTAAATAATTCTGTGATCAAATAGGCTCATTACATGTTGAGAAATACCTCAACATTCATTGCTTATTGTATCAAATTTCCTTATCTTCAGTAACGATTTGCAATTTAGGTAGCATTCATTCTTGGCATTTGTCACACACACGTCTATGATTTACCTGTATGATTTAGCTGAATTTGGTAACAACAAATTAACATGTAGCCTGGTGAATTTTGATTATATCTTTTTAAAAGCCTTAAACTACCCAGATGAAACATTAAAAATCCAATTCAAGTTATGGTCAAAGCTACACTAGACAGTAATATTAAAAAAATAGGCCATTAACATTTATTTTAAGCCGACATAGCTAAGAAGTGCTTATTGAAACCGCCGGCTGAGAGCAACACTGGTGCCTGCAGAGATGTATTTGGCCTTGTGATCACTAATATTCTGTCTATTTAAGTTTAATGTTCACCTAATGTGTTTGGCGTGACTGACGAAGCCTCCAGCAGCCAACTACAGCTGGTCTATCTGCACTCTTTCTCTCAAAACAGCTTGTAGCACAACACTGGTGAAAGCTGAACTAAAATAAAGCAGCAGGAAATAAAACCAAAACAATGAGCTGATAGATAATTACAGGCTTTGGTAAAAAAAAATAAAAACAGGAGTAACTGCAGTGTCGAGCAATATGTTGGTGTTGGTTCAACATCTTTGAGCCTTTCACATCACCCATAACATCATTACATTCACAGATAAAACAAACATTTTAAACACTTGCTTTCTTTTTACATAATATAATAAAGAGTAGAAGCAAGCTGCTTTGTCACGTCAATTTTCTTTATTCCAGTTTTGCAAGAATACATAGTGAAAGTTATATTCTGCAGAGAGATTTGCCCTTTGGTTTGATCAAGCAAGGCTCTAAAGCCCAAGTTAGAAAATAAATTTGTTTTGAAAGAACTGTACATGCTGGAAATAGATACTCAGTCAAACTGTAAAGTCGTGCTCATGTCCAGTTCAATTTCATCTTGAATAAATAAAGGCATGTGGCTAAATCCCTGAGAGCAGTGATAAAGAGGCTTAATCTGATTGTAGCGGGGACTTCAGGAAGCCAAGGTAACACAAACACTGGTGGGCGACGGCTGCAGATAAGGCTGGTTTGATACACTGTGAGCGCTCCAAACAAAGGCCCTCTGAAGTCGTCCTGTGTTGTCTTTCAGATAAAAGCCAGACCACAATAAAGCCCCTGCAGTCAGCTTCCACAGTTTTTCACCCTGTCAAACCTGATTCTGCTGACTCGCCTGTTTGTTTATTGGTGGCTTGTCCCTCTGGAATCTGAGACGTGATCCTATGCTTACAGTAAACCCCTAAACAAAGTGGGAGAGCTGTTCAGGTTTCCTTTGTTTGATCAGTGCATTTCACAGGTAGACAATATGACCAGTTTAGATGTTTCAGAATGAGGTATCAGAGCATTTTTAATCATTTTCCGTTCCAACATCTGAGATGGTAAATGTAAATTGTTTGGTTGCTTTGTGGTTTGGATTTTGTTTACAAGCAGATGTTTTATGTTTATGTGTTTCTGGCTAATTTGCACTGGCATAGAGCTTTAATTGATATAAAAACTTCACTGAAAACACTTTTTCCTTTATGTCTCAGTCAACTGATAGAAGGTGACTGGTCTGGCATTCTATGACCTGTACTGCATTTGGACCTAAACCGAGATCCACTGACTCATACCTTGGTTTAAACGCACAAACGGCCAACCAAGAACTCATTCTGTCTTTTCCAGGAAGGTTGAACACAACAGGAATTGTCAGAGCAGATGTGGAAGCTCAGCTGTCTATTACTGCCATCTAATGGTTAAAAAGCTAAAAAACACTGTTTCTGCATATATTTTCAGCTGTATTCATTTGATTCATGGTTGAGTAATTTAGATATTCTTTTTTAAACAAAGATTATCCATGAACAACCTAAATCTGTTTGAATAGTCACCAAAGTCTTTGCTGTTTAAAGAATAATGAGCAAAATCCCAGATCCACAGCTCAACATAGTACAACAGAGGTGGTGTCTTTTCATTTGGGTCTGTGCATATATGCATTCCTGATCCCTTTCAGCCAAGACACCTGCCTAAATATTGGTTTGCGACAAATAAAATCATGAGCTGACTCATTCTTATCTCATCAAAGCAGCCCACCTCCTTTGTCTCCTCAGCTTAAAGTTCTTGAGTCCTTTTGTGAATTAATTACATGTATCAAACAGTTGATATCTGCAGCTGGCTCGTGACTCTGTGTACAAGGCAATAACTCATAAACACAGCAGTGTCACAAAAGCAAACGCACAATAAGGATGGCAACAAGTATCGGTTTCACCGGCGCTGGTCAAACACAGCTTCAAATGGAAGAAAACACTGTGTGAGCTGCGGTAAAGCAATAACCAAACACTTAAAAGCAGCACGTTGATACACTGTATCTGCTGTCGGGACACTTCACCTGCAGCCGTCTTTCAGCGCGTTCATTTACAGCTTCACCGTCTCCTCTCTGCCAGAGCAAATTGACATGTCATCACTTGACTATATTGATCAAACCTCAAGTGCAAAGTGGAGGCCTCTGCTGGACACCTTATGTACTTTTATTTTGTCAGCATCTTAAAGCTTCCTCGTTTTTTCACAATGTGACGTCCTTTGCCTCTTTGGTGTTTGGTGTCGGTAAACACAAGGCTGAAAGGTGAAGCAGTCCTCTTTAGAAAGCATTACAAAACCTGTTTTAACTGTAGCAGGCTTTCAGTGCCACACAAATACAGCGCTAATGTGATCCAGGCTCACCCCGGTGCCCATGGCGGACACACTAGTGTTGTCTGCTGACAGCTCCTGTTAAGACTCCATTGTGTGGACATGGCCATGGAAGACAAGAGAGGTGGTGGTTAAAAGCACAAAGGGGACATGGGTGCACACTCCTCTCTTTCTCTTTCATCACAACTGCCTTTTCTTCCAGCAGTCGCTCTGTTGATCATTGAGGATGAATGAGGATCACAGGGCCTCTCGACCACTCCTGATGATGAGGGGTGATGGGGAGCTCGGTGGAGGTATGGGGCGAGGGGGCTCACCAAAGTCCAGCCAAAGACAGGTGCTGGCCAAGATATGAAAGGCTCATAATGGTGCTGACAGATGAGTTGCTCAGAGAGGTTCTGGACTGATCATGGTGCTTTCCTCAGCTGCTTCAGTCCCACTCTTCCTCTGCTCGTTTGTCTCAGGCTAACTGCTGGAGCAAAGGTGCTGTTGTGCCTTGTCACTGTGGACGTCTTCAAAGCAGAGGTAAAAAAATACTAAAGCAGTGAGGATGTCTCTGTTTCCTCCTCAGTCCAAATCATTACCCTTCAGCTCAGCTCAACAGGGAACAGAATCTTCATTACAGGTCAAGTTTGTTCTCTTATTAAAGTTTACACTAAATATTTGGTTCCAAGATTTCTTATGTAGGAAATCAATGGAAGTTAATTATGAATCTTTTTCACATGTCTTGCTTTAAATTGATTAAGATTAGCTTTTCCCCCTTTTGTTTATTTTAAGAAAATGCTAGTTTCTAGACATAAATAAGTTAAAAGGACTGAATCCTTTGCAGTTTATTAAAAAGATGTGGACTAGGAACCAAACTTTGTTTTCTTTAACAAAATAAGTCCTGTCTGATAAATTAGAAGTAGCCCTAAATTAATTGTTGTCATCATGTCCAAAAATAAAAAGATTAGAAAGTCACCAATTCATGCCAAAAAATGAACACAAAAAAAAAATCCTATGTGCCATTTTCATATAAAGATGTAGCCAAAGTATGACACTGATTGTTAAAATGTTAACATATTGATTGATTTTAATTTTATGTGGATGAAGCCAGACTCATCTGTCCCTGTTTCTCATCTATGCTGCACTAAATGTGTGACCACAAAAGCTTTTGTCCACATCTACTCAACAATATAGGATTTTTAACATGTTAAGCCAACTATTAGGAAATCAAACTTGCATTATTGCAGGGTAGGAAAAATTTTTCTCCCAGAAACTAACTCAATGCTTATTTAATTTTAAAGTCTACTAAGCAATATCATTGTAAATATGGGTAAACCAAAACAGATTGGAGAACGATTTCAACATTGCATTTTAGTCTTACTGTGATTTTACATATATGTCAGATCTTGTTAGTTAAAAACAAGAACTGATGTAAAATTAGGTTGCTGAAACAAAAGTTTAAATGATTTGCCTTTTTCAATTTTCAATGGAGCTCCTATATCAAAGCCAAAGTGAGTCAGACCATAATGAGAATGATTATTCCGTCTTTTCAACAAGCTGTTAAAATTCAGTGAATTCAGAAATGACAAGTAAAACTGCACCTTAATCTGTCAATGCCAGCCAAACATAAAAAGGTAGTTTAGTGGTAGTTGATATTTATTATAAGAAACTCCAAAAAATACACAGATACTGGTTATTTAAACCCAACAATATAAACAAAATAGAAGGTCATGCTGGAGGAACTTAAAGGTAATAATTCTTAAATTAAGTTAAATCATAAACACTTTTTTGTGTAGTTTTGTACTTCTTGGCAGCTGTTATAAAGGTGTTTATATTCTTAAAAAAAGCCATAATTCTTTGTCCAAATTCTTTTTAGCAAAATGCCTCACGTCCTGTTTTGGGAGACTTAATCAGGCTTTCCATATTAAAAAATGCTGCAGGTCAGTTAGCTCACAGAGACAAAGGTCTTTATGAAGTAGGGGGGGGGGGGTGGAAGCTTTGTGTGCCCAGGATGACAGATGCCGAGATGTGATTGGCCTGTTCCTGCACGGATGGGATTCGCTGTCAACAAGTCCCAATTAGTCCAATCAGAGTGGAAGGAAACGCCACAGAAAGGATACTTTGTTAGGGCCACTGTGTTTGTGAAGCTGATAAAAAACAAAACACAATCACTTGTTCTTTCTTCCCACCCAAATTAATTTGGGATTTCGACTAGCTGTGGCATTGCTTTGTTGACCCTCGCTGCAGGACGGGCTGCTACATTGTTGTAGCCTTTAATGCTGCTGTTGATGTAAATATCGCCTTCTGTGCTTCTTTTGTGTTTCTGAGCAGAATTCAATGACCAAAGCTGCTTCCTGATACAAATGTGTCATCGAGAGTCTTTCAGATTGCATTCAGCCATAATCTAAGCGGCAGGCTGCAGCTCGGATGAAAAGTATCTCACGGGAGAACTATGGAGTCAGGGGCAGCCATGAATGCTGAGTCAAACTTGATAAATAAAACCAGGGGAAAGAAATTATGAGAATGAGTTTGAAAAAAAAAAATTTAATGTTTAAACAGTCTAAAAATTCCAGCAGTAAATGAGGAATACAAAAGAAGCTGTAATGTCATTTTTTTTCATCATGCACAATAAAATATATAATCTAGATAGAAATAACTGAACATTGAAAAGAAGACATCTCAAACCACACTGAGATTCCTTTAAGCAAATAACCATCCTGGGACTTTGACCCAACCGACTAATCAGCCAGTGCTTAGTGAGTGATGGGACATTGACCTCTGACCTGAGGAAGTCATTTAGATGGAGACACACTGAAGGTCTGATTCATGGTCAGAATATCAGCCTTGATGCCAGGGATGGCAGAGGTGAGGATGGACAGGTAATTGAGGAGGTGGGGCAGGAATGTTTTTCTAATCTAGATCTGCCACTTTTATTAAGGGTTCTCATTTCTGACAAGCTCAAAACAGTGAACCAGTGAAATGATCAGACATATGTTATTGAATATCTTCAGCAATTTGAGAAAACTTGCTGCTTTTTAGGTAAATGATCAGTTTTCATTCTCAAATTAAATTCAGGCCTAATATAGAGAAAGCAGTTTGTAATTTTTGGGGGGTCATATCAAGTCCTCGTTTTATTTAGAGCACTATATTCTTTTAGAGCTGTTTGATCTATTTAAATATATTCCCAATAATATTATGGCAGGCGTAAATTGTGGAGTAAATTGTTGTAAATGGCCAGAGGAACAGGGAGATGCCAACCTTCCATGGCCTTATCCTATATTTTTTTTTGTACTGTGCAAGATGACATATACTGACTGCATGGCATGTTTAGCCACATTTTGTATGGTTAAAAATAAAAAAAAGGTCAAAGAGTTGAGTAATGATACTGAGTGCTTTCTTTTATGTCTAATAATAATCTGTTTTATAATGCCAGTCACAAATATATCACTTATAGTTCCATCTAGCTTCTTATGTTGTTATATCCCAGTTCATGCCCATCCATTAATGTAGATTGTCTCCAAAAAAAAAGGTTTGCCAGATATAGATTTACTTTTGAAGGAAAAAAGTATTTGACGGGTCATACGTTCCAGTGTTTTACCATTTACATGCAGCTTTGCATCTGTGTTGTTAAATAGTATCCATCTGCCAGTGATTGGCCAACATTAGCCTCCTTGATTCAAACATACTGAAGCTCCTGAACATCACAAAGTATGGAGAAGAAACCTGCAAAAATCCAAAAATAAGTTTTCTTTTTTGATGGACCAAGTCTCAGAAGTGGACCGCCTGAAACAGAAAGTAGACGTTGTTACAACGTGCCAGTCACTGGTTTCAGTCATCACATTATCTCATTGTAAGAGGATACACTGAGCTTGAAGGTTATTTTAGGGTTCACAGTCACATCTAAGGACCTAAAGAGTCTCTGGTTTTTCTTTGGTATGTCAGAAGAACAACACTGAAGAATCTCTTCTAGATCAAAGCACGGAGATCAAACACAGCATCTAAAGAAGGAACGTAGTTCGAATGGATCTCAATCAATGTCTGTACCCAAAGTTGAGCCAGCTGAGTCATACATGAGCAGTTTCACAGGAAGCGCTGTCCACTCTGCAGGGACTTTGGTACAGAGCAGGACAATTTGGCCCAGTGAAGCTCTGCCTCTGAATATTTTGTTCCTAGTTATAGTTATCAATCAGATGTCCTTTGGGGTCTAATCACGCTGCTGAGGTAACTGATTTTGGTACTTTGACAGAAATCAGCTAAGGACCAGAACCAGAAATGAGGTTTCTGTAGATACTCGCGGGGACAAAATTCACTGCAGGACAGAAAGGCTAATAATAAATGGCTTTTATCTCAACGTCTCAGGTCTGCTCCATGCAAATTCTTTCTACATTTTTCCAAAACATTAAGTCTAAGGCATCTTTTGTGAGAGGCCAAACTCACAGTCTTTATACAACCAGGCAGAAATGTTTAGGAGCCCTCTGAGGTTTCACTTTAAGACATGACTCTGAGAAAGTAGAGGACTATATGTCATTTTATATGGAGTGTAAAAGAGACGGGTCCTTCTTCAGTTGTGGTAAAAACAAAACCATGTGATCGGACCATAGTTGGGTATGTTTTGTTTTGCATTTTGTCCATTTGTTTATTCTGATGACTGACCTGTACTTGAAGACTAAGCTGGATATTTTGGGACTTTTTTCTTTCTTTTTTTTTTTTGCGTCTGGTAGTTTGATTGGAAGGAGCTGTTTTTGTGGGGGGTGGCTTTGGCCCAGTGGTAGGGAAGTTGTCTTCCAATCAAAATATCTGTAGGTTTGATCCCTGTATGTGGGAGAATATAAAAGGGCTGTTTATAAAAAATGTAAAATAGAAAGCAGTGTGTGTGTGTGTGTGTGTGTGTGTGTGTGTGTGTGTGTATGTGTGAATGAAAAAAGTTTTTGGCAAAACCTGGGTGAGGTCTAAGTTTGCATGCATTCAAATTGATTTATCTCATGTTTAAAGTTCATCCATCCATCCATCCATTTTCTTTAGCCGCTTCTCCATTCCGGGTCGCAGGCAGCCGGTGCCTATCTCCAGCA
>JAOXNZ010000001.1:8279601-8290224 GCA_028566095.1 Kryptolebias brasiliensis | reverse complement strand
TCTTTTTGTAAAGCTCCCTGTAATAAAGTAACTTTGTATTTCCAATCATCTAGTTGTTTACTTGTGTGCCAATAACTGCCTCTGCAGCTTTACCCTGCTAAATGTCAACACAGCATCTCTTGGAATTAGTACTAGCTTGTTTTGACTCAATTTTGATGACAGTTGTGACCAATGAAATAAAACTTATAAAAAATAAAATAAACATATATTATGGATATTAGTCTAACCAGAGCTCTGCTATCAGTGTCTGTAGTTAATAGCACTTAGACTAGTAACTTAAATTTATACTCAAAATTCTGAAAATATTTAGGGCTGATACAACATGCATAACTGATCTTTTTGTCTAGCCTATACACTAATTCACTATCACAGAGAGAGAGAGAGAGAGAGAGAGAGAGAACAGGATTGTAGACGAATGGATTTTATTTAAGAAAATATCACTATTATTGATTATATATTTTCAGCTGGTGTTTGGCTACCTTCAGTAAGATGCTTTACAATAAATACAGTAGTCTAGTGTACAGAGAGTGACAACCCTCTGATAATAATATAGTGTATTAGACCTATTTTTCCAAGAGAAAAAAAGGAAAATGGAATATCACGTTCTTTGACATTCTGATGTTTATAACAATAAATGGCAAAACATTGGGCTTTTTGGAAGGAGCAGGACTGACTGAGGGAAATAGATATTAACACTATTAGACACAAGAGAAACATAACTGAATCACAAAGAAAAAAACAAATGAAGACAAATCCAAATAAAAACAAAGTACAAATGAAGACAAAACAAACTGAATAAATAATCACACAAAGAACAAAACAACCACTAACAACCAAAAAACCTCAACTGTGACAAATATCTTCATGCACTATTTTTTATGTGAATACAAAGGAATGCAATTTTATAGATAGGTTTAGCTAGCTAATCATAAGTAACAAAAAAAAAAAAAAAGAATTGCAGCAACAATATTTCTATAGTTGCAATGTACACTGTATTCATCTTTTAAATGATCAGCTCTGGCTTGACCTAACAGAATAAATTACCTTAATTAATTAAATTAATTAAATGTACATCAACACTAGATTGACATAATACCAGTTTCATGGTTGACTATCTGAAACATAGCCAGAGATTCTTGCAGCAAGATTAATCTGTAAAAATTTCGAAGCAGCGTCCTGGATCTATTTGTCCTAAAGAGAATTTCACCAAACAAAAAGCTCACATTTACCAATTTGTTATGACCTATCGGTATCTGACAGCCAGCCATTATCCCATAGTTGCAAGTAACATATGATTTGTCTGCAGGTGTTTGCTCAACCCATTTTTTCCACTCACTTGTTGCTATATGAAGCCATACCAACATCACAACAAACAACAGGCAGCTATACACTTGAACAGCTTTCCCCATCACTAATAGATATACCATTGGAAGGAGGAAATGGGCTTGTAATGACCATCTGTCCCTGCTGGCTGACGAGGATATGATCGGGGAGTGTCCCAAGCCCACTGAGGGAGGAGCTGGGGTAATTACTCCAGCTGGTGGTGACAGATTTTTGGGTAGAGGGACTTGGCCACCTTGGCTGGGACCCATAAAGAGGCCGATACAAGCTCAAGGCGAGGCAATAATCACACTGAGCACACGCTGCTTTCACTTCAGATGGGAATTATAGCAGATTAGAATTTGAAAAATGTCATTTCATGGTAGCTTCCAAGAAGCACTCATTAGCATTTTTATGACTTCTTGAAAAGACAAATTACAAACAAGGGCAAACCTGTTTGTCACTGTTGAATGATTAAACATTATCTACAACTGCTGCAGTTTGAACATGACCAAAGAGTTACTTACTGTAGTTGGTTGTGTCAAATTCATGACCAGCCTAAAGAAAATGAAGTCAGAAAGAACTTTTTGAATCGACCAAAGCAAATCTGGTACACCGTGATCCTGGGGATGAGAGGGGTTAGATTTCAGTATTCTGACTCTAGTATCATCAAGGCTATAAGCCTATGGGGCAGCAGGAGGAAGTATGATGAAAAGCTGTTAACTTTCTTCAGTTAAATTACCTTTCATTGCTCTGAGGCCTGTTAGAAGTTAGATACATCAGGGAAAAAAATAGATGAAAATGTTATCAACTTGTTTAACTAAGCTGGCCTCAGTGTAGCAGACAGTGAAAGACACCAGCAGCATCTGTGTGTTATTTTATCATTCTAAGCATAAAACACTTCTGCCTTAGTTTTTACACATGTATGCATCAGGCAGAGATGTGGCATCAATGTGCCATGGATTTTAGCAATGTTTTAACCTTTATAAAAACACATTTTTATGTGCACCACCACACTATATTATTCTTCTCTAAAAAATTTAAGAAAAAAAAAATTTTAAGAAGCAAATCTATTCTTTGAAAATATAAAAAAAATAGACTTCTGCTATGAACAGTAGACCAACAACAAGTGTTTCTAGAGAAATTTAGACAACTGGTTTTGAATTTTGTGCTTAAATTAGGAGAATAATACTAGAGAGCTCCGAAGCTGTACTTTTTTTTAACTCTATATAGCCCCTGTGTCCCAGTTTCTGCTGCAATGCCACAGACTGCAAGCTCATAGCAGCAGGTCACACAAGTAGTCCTTCATCTTTTTAAATATTTACCATAGGTTTGATGAATAATCCCATATACGGTTAACTGTCTTCAAAAACCAAAGGTGTGATTATAAAGTAGGACCTCTTGACTTTTAACTGACCTTTTTATTTTTTAATTACACAGAGGCGGACAATAATGTTTTTGAATGTGTCTCCATGTGTGCATGTGTTTGTGTGTCTGTCTGTTAACAAAATATCTCGTGAAGTACGCAACAAATTTTAATAAAACTTGCAAAATGTAATCATTGGATGTACATCTACAACTGATTAACTATTGGAGCTAACCCAGTTCGAGATGGCCTCTACAGTCAACTGACCTTAGAAAACACAAACATTGCTACAGTACAGTCAATTTTGCAAATATTAAGCTAAAATTCTTTGTGGTAGTAGGTGAGTTTGGAGTCAACCTTGTTTGTCTGTAAGCAAAATTTCTCATGAACCACTAGATTCACAAAAAAATAAATAAATAAATAAAATTAGCTTCCATTTTTTAAAATAATGTTAATTTTCTTTAGCTTGCTGTGTGTGTGTGTTTGGGGGAAGGAGAGTGGGCTTGACATCAGTTGGCAGCTTTGTTGTCTTTACATCTCAGAGCAATACATGACCAGAGCGATGTGTGTGAAAAGAAGCAGTGTTGCAGTGGATGACAGCCCAATGAGAACATGTTGTGGAGCTGTCGATCCGGAGAATGACAACACTGATGTCTGATACTACAGTCTTCATGCGGGGAGGAATCACCATAATACAGCATTACTGAAGACAAATGACAAGATGGGAGGAACTCAGAGCAATGAGCAGCTTGTCTGGCTGTCAAATTAGAAAGTAACAATTAAGTCTGTGTCAGACACTACAATCAGTGACACAGACTGTGGTCTTGCAGTCAAACAGTTGGGTGCTACAGTGCGGTCTGAAAAAGATCTAATAAATCCTGCTTTCATCTACATCACATATTCACACCGAATCATAACAAACCAAAATATGTTTTCAATTGATTTCTCAGAATGAAAGTCCTTATGAAGTCAGTGCACACTTTCACTAACAATTCCAGTGTTAAGGTCAGAGCTTTAATTCAAAACAACACATTAAATAAATATAATCATAGAAAACATGTTTTAAACAAAGTCAAAACAGTCATAAGAAGAGCTGATTAAAACTAAGCAATATTTGTAGAGCTTAACTATTTCTTTGCTGGATTTCAAACAGGACTGTAATTTGCATTTGCTTCATGCACAGCAGCTGTTCCTCTACAGTGCATCTGCATCCTATTTACTCATCTGCAAATATAGAGTACCACTAAGCTGCATGAATGAGCTCGAATGCTGTGCTTGCAAACAATAATGGAGATTCCTGTTGTTAAACTTCAACTGAACAAAATTTGAGAGCTCTAGTGAAGAATGAATGTGAGATAATGGAAGGTGAAAATAAAACACTGGAATAATCAACCAGTCAGAAATGTTTAACTTTCTCCATCACAAAACCACACTTCTGCGGTTCAGGGTTAACTTTAAATGTGCACATGGCCATTTGGAGTACTTAAATTTCTCCCCAAATCTTTGTCTAGCCCCTGATCTTTACAGGGTTTTTGCTATTCAGAGCAAAAACAAACAAACAAACAAACAAAAAAAAAAAAAACAGACACAAAAAGGGCAAAGACAAGGACCTGTCTTCTCTTTAATGAAAACACTGGCTCCTGCAGTTTTACAAATACAAGATACCCCCAAAACATCAGTTTTAGGCTTGCAGGATTTTCCGAGCTCATATATAGGATCTACAGCCACAGCTGCACATCACTCCAGTGTGGGAAATATTGGCAACATTTTTGTTTGTATATTAAAATTTTCTGAATGTCACAATGCAGCTTGAATACTGTCTGATGGCTGCAGTTGGTAGTTCCATTACAGTCTAAAATATTAAAATAAGGCAAAGTAGTCTCACTGACTCACTCCTCCTTCACAATCAGTCTTGCTTTTTATGACCTTCTCGAATGGGTGCCAAAGCAAAACAGTGGTTAGCTCTGTCGCCCTACAGCTAGAAGTTCCTGGATTCAAACAATTTGGGACATTTGATGTCATGTCTTTGGAAGCTTCTGATAGGTGTATTGATAACATCTGAGTTAAGTAGAGACACACCTGTGGATGTAATTTAAGGCACACCTGAAACACACTGCTTCCTTGTGTAACATCATCAGAAATCAGCCAAGATATCAGGAAGAGAATTGTGGACTTGCACAAGTCGGGTTCATCCTTGGGTGCAATTTCCAGATATCTGAAGGTGCCTCATTCATCTGTACAAACAATTATATGCAAATACAAACAAGATGGGAATGTCCAGCCATCAGGAAGGAGACGGGTTCTGTGTCCCAGAGAGGAACATGCTTTGGTCCGAAATGTGCATCAACCCAAAAACAAAAGCAAAAGACCTGATGAAGATGCTGGCTGAAGCTGGTAAGAGTGAGTCATTATCCACAGTGAAACGAGTCCTGTATTGACATGGGCTGAAAGGCCACTCTGCCAGGAAGAAGCCATTACTTCAAAATAAAGTAATGGCTGTGTGCACACAGGGACAAAGACCTTCATTTTTGGAGACATGTCCTGTGGTCTGACGAAACTAAAATTGAACTGTTTGGCCATAATGACCATTGTTATGTTTGGAGAAAGAAGGGGGAAGCTTGCAAGCCTGAGAACACCATCCAAACTGTAAAACACGGGGGTGGCAACATTATGTTGTGGGGTTGTTTTGCTGCAGTAGAGACTGGTGCACTTCACAAAATAGATGGCATCATGACAAAAGAACATTATGTGGAAATACTGAAGCAACATAAACAGCAAAGTATAAATGTTGGGTTTACAAAGATTTTTAACTACCACTGTTGCTGAAAGTTAACAGATTTTAGAAATCACAACTTAAAGCTCAACCAGTGCACAAGCTAAAGTAACTTTCAGTACTTCTACTTCCTGACCTGAGGCATTTTGAGGGGTAAAATATAATCTTTGTAGTTTATCTAAATGAATGTAAGTCAAGAAAAAATGAACTCTCTGAAAGTTCTTGGTACCCAAGGAAAGTTTGTGTACAGTAGATTAAGAAATTTTAGTCATACCACTCGGTTTTAACTTTTTTTTTTGGCTTCACCAGTTCTTGACAGTATTTACAGGCTGTCAGACACTCATGGGCTGGTGATATGTTTGACATTTTATAGTGATTACTGAAAAACAATTTGTCACCTCCTGCAAATTATTGGTAATGTTCTCACTTTGCACCCCAAAACCAACATGGAGACTATGTCAAACTGAAGCTGGAAACAAGAGAGTAACTATCTGACAGTTTTGTTACATACATACATTACTGTTATGTATTTTTACCACCTCGATATTGCAAACGAGTGTCTTCTGTAATACTTGAAAATACTGTGGCATGGACTGGAGACTGAATTTGGAAATAAATTCTTTAAGACAGCTACACTGCCTTACCTATTTACATTCAACTATTTAAGGCTATTATGCATGATCTCATGAGATTGCGAAATCTTGCATATGTTGTGTTAGTGCTCGGAGTATGTGTTGTGAATGGCATTCAGCTACCACCAGGTCAAACTTAAGCTCAATATTTGTAAGTCTGACAAGGCTATAGCCATCTTGAATCAAGCTGAAGTTAATTAAATGAAGATATACATCCAATGACAGAGTTTCATTATTATTTGTCTAGTGTTTCATGAGATATTTTGCTAACACAACAGACAAACGAACACACAAACATAAACATTATTGTCCTTTCACCTTCATTAGTGGGTGATGAGAATATGACTGGTACCTGCAGCATCTCTGTGAGGTTCAGTGACAACAAGTCAAAACAAATCCCACTGCTTCCCTGAACAGGTATTATTAGTCAGCCAAAGTTGTGATCAATGACAATAAATATATCAACATCTCTTTCAAAATTCTCTTCAACATTGTTTTAAATACAGAAAAAAAGTAAATGATTTTGGCTCATGGCGGTTCTGCCCACATTAGAATTCATCATTTTACATCTGTGAGTGTGGGATCAAAGGAAGACTTCCTTTTCTTCTCAGACAGCAGAAGGTGTGACCAATCCAGACTCCATTTCTCAAAAAGACCACCCCGCTGAGAAGCTCTTATCGGCCCTGTGTCAGACGTTTATCGCCATCTACTGTAAGAGCAGGCAGGAGCAAATCATCAGGGACATATGGGGTTTGAAAACTGCCTATCTTTTAGGACACTGCTCTTAGAATACAAATATTAGGAGCCCTGTGGATGTGAAAATGTCCGGCTTTCACCTCAGTCAAGATGGAACAGACCTAAATGTCTGATGTTTTTTAGTACTGACTTTAAGACTGATAAGGTTTAAATAAGGTTTCTACATTTACAGACTGTGGCCATTATGGAGAACACCCAGCTTTAGATCTGATGTAGAAAGTGGCCCTTAGAGACTCTAGTAAGGAGCTAAATCAAACAGGAAGCGATCAGTTTGGGCCCCAAATTCCTCCAACTTGCAGTAAGGAGCTGCTGCAGCATCAGCATCCTTCCAGCTTTCTGTTTCACTTTACTGCTTTTCCACAGGATGGCGTTGCTGTGCTGCAGCAGACCCCGGCTGACCAACCAGAAAGCTGGTAGCTCTGCAGTCACTGAGCAGCGCGGCCAATTGAATCACAGGGGCCACATCAGCACTCAGGAAGCGGCTACCTAAACCTCCTGGCTGATAGTCATCGCTTGCTCTGCTCCCCTCTAGAGACACACAAAACACACACCCTCGCAGAAAACACTCACATTCATGTTAACAAACAGCTCTGTTTGTGCCAGCCCCCATTATTCCCTCTTTAAAGCCAAATCAGTAGCCAGCTGCATTGTACCCCCCCCCCCCCATCCCATCTCTGTGTGCTGAGCTTGAAAGTTTGGACTCGGCTGACTAATCCGTGTAAGTGTTTAGGTCTCACACAGAGCCATTCATATGACTCCTGACGCATTATCACACACACTCCAGATGCTTCTACGCCTGCCTTGCAGGCACAAAGAAACCAGACACAGTGACACTCACTCATTTCTCTCCTTTTTCCTGCCCCAAGCAGTCAGAGCAGTAGATGTTCTGATATACAAGGAGGGGGTGGAGGAACTGGGTTGGCCAGCGACAAAGCTCCCCTCTGTCTTAACGCCACAGCAGCGATTCTTGTTTTCCACAGTCCTCTGTTTGTTGTTTGTGAGAGTGAGAGAAGATTGGAATGCATGGTTGTACTTTGCATTTAAATTATACCCCAGATTATGCCTCTTTATGCACAACAGCCTTGTGAATTGGCAATGGAAAATAACATTTCGCTCCTTCTTCATTCCATCAATTTTTGTGAGAGTTTGCCATTTCCCAAGGAAAATGCAGAGAGTTTCAAAGTTGAGAGAGAGTGGGCAGAGGTTTAATAAAAAGAGCTAGGGGCAGTAGCAAAGTGAGCTTGATTATCAGTAAATTTATTTAGTGTAAGGAGTATATAGAAAATAGACAACACTGAACATTGATCAGTGGTTTGACCTTCACCTCTTGCAGCATGCGAAAGAGTCCTTGGGCAAGACACTGAGCCCCCCACTCCCAACTGCCCCAATATGCTTATCAGTCTATGAAGTAGAACCACTGACAATAATGACATAAAGACATCTAATAGCAACCCAGAAGTATAAGCCAGAAGGGGACCAGAGTCCCCATAGGCTTGCCTCAGTACAAGTTGTAAGTCCTGCCCGCTCTGTGCAAATAACTGGAGTGCACTTATTAAAATAAAAATACACCGTATATCATTTTTATCCGATATTTGCTAGTTTTTTTAAAATAATAAAAAAAATTATGTAATGTAAAATAAGTGACTAAATATTCACCCCCTTTTTTATATCTCTGTGATTGTTTTGCATCTTGTTAGGATGCCTTGTGTTTTTATAATTTAGTTGTCGGTTTGTTGCATTTTTTTTCCAGATTTGTGACCCTTATTAGCAGCACAGTAGTTCTGTATTTCTAAGTAGTTTTGTGCAATTTTCTTGCTGTTTTGCTTTTGGTTTGAATGACTTTTGGACAAGACATGCTGCCTTTGCCCGATAAGCCCATTCACCAATCAATAACCCGTACTGGCAGATAGATTGGCTATGACAGTCTGGCCCTGACAGGAGGGGCTTTGCTCCAACCCCTACCCCCACCATCCTGGTTACCATAGACACATCCCTGTTTGGTTCAAGTAGTGTCCACTGAAGTCTGTCATCAAGCAGTGAGGTAAACAGATACTGTAACACACATACACACATTCACACAAAGCCTTCTTATCTTTAGAACTGAACACCAAAATAATCTTTGTCTTTGATGCTCAACCACCCCGCCTTGCCCTGGCCCTCCTCCTCCCTCTCAACAACACAGAAGCAGGGAATTTGTTTAAACAAACGTTAGTCTTTGAAACTCAATGCCACTCCATCCCCCATCTACTGTAATGTAAGTCGACGGAGGATTTAGCTGCAGGACTTTTTGACAGCGTGGAGCTCTGAGACCCTTCTGCTGCGTGCCGCTGTGCACCGTGGCCTTTATATATGAGAGACCTGATAAATGACAAAGAGGCACAATCTAATTTAGGACAAACATATCACATCTTTTGTGTGAACACACAATCTTTATGAGGCGAAGAGATTGATGATTAGATCCAAGCAGAAGTGACAGTAGAATAACATTATTCACCTCAGCATTGTCTTCCTCTGGCTCCGTGGCTGGTAGACTTATCTTTACTGTCATCAGTCAAGTGTAAAACTGTGGCGATTCTTTATGTAAAAACTATCTCAACTCCGAGAATGCATATGAGTAATGGGAGACAAGGGCGGGGTTGTCAGAGAGGAATATTCTCTGGCCTAGATGCACTGCAATTTTCCTTCATTCTGTGTGTTTGCTCATTCAGTCAAATAAAAAAAACTAGTAAAAGATGTCTACTGAAAATATGAAAAGTTGATGACTGTAAGGTGGCAGGTAGAAACTCATTCAGTGTGGATGTGGGAGGTGGCAGGTGGAGTCTTGTTCTGTGTCAGATCTACCAGTATGGCTTTATTTAGTCTAACTCAATGTGGACTCACTTGAAAGGATGCCACTTAACTCACCTTTTTTTTGTCTCGTATTTTTTTCCCAAATCATAGTTGAGCTCCTTCTTTCACCTCCTTTACCTCCCCTCTTCTTCACTCCTTTCCATCTCATCTTATTTCTGTCAACATGTCTCGACAGCTCATAAAACAAATATCAAAGCAGACTGAAAACATAAATGAGAGGGGTAGATTGAGGACAAGGCTCTCTACAAAAGATGGAAGGCGTGAACACAGTTGAAATATATAACACAGGCAGTACAAGTTATTCCTCTGAGGTACTAGCTAAAGTCTTTTAGAGCCAAGGTAAAAGATGTCAGCACTGCTCCCCCCCCTCCCAGCAAACCAAGGAAATTAAGTCCCCTTTCTGTGACAAGATTGGGGAATGAACACAAGTCACAGCAGACCAAATTGAAGTCCTCAGTCTGTATTTACTGGTGCTGAGCTCTCTGCTCACTCAGGACCCTGCACAAACTTATGCACAACCAAGAGCACTAACTCTGAAAACTTACTCCCTGAAATCAAATTCTTGTTGTCACCGCGTTTCAAGCTCAGCAACACTCCAGGATGCTGCATAAATTAAGTCGGTGGAGGAAATTAGGACAAAGATCAAGCATCTCTTGCCTGCGCTGGAACTCTTTGGGCCTTGAAGAAGAATCCCCTGGGGAGATTAAAACCTCTCCTTCCACTCTGAGTTCAACTGCACGCCATCTCCTAAGTCATTCATTATTGTCTGCCACCAATGACGAAGCAGTGAAAATGTTTTTGCCCTTTTTTCTCTGTGTGTGTTTGCCTGTAGAATTGGCAAAATATCTCACAAACCAGAGGACAACTTTTAGTGAAACTCTCATAAAGTAATCATGAGATGTACATCTACAACTGACAAACTTTGG
>JAOXNZ010000001.1:8221960-8234548 GCA_028566095.1 Kryptolebias brasiliensis | reverse complement strand
CTTCACCAAGAAAGTGATGGGAATGCTTTTCCTCAGCCTTTTCATTTATTTTTATTTTTGCTTTTTTATTATTATTATTATGATTATTATTACTATTGTCAAGCTTACCTTCACTGAACAGCTTGGAGGGCCTGATGGTTAACCACTGGGATTTGCCCAGGAAACCATTACTTGTCAGATTAACTCTTTTTTTTATAACATTTTTAATCATGTTGTTGGATGACAGGCAGCTTGGCTTCACTTCAAGGTCATGGTGTGTGATGATGAGCTTTACAATTAAGGAAATATGCATTACATATTATTGATTAAATTATTAAGAAAATTTACTCATCATAGTACATTGTGAAAGAAAACATACAAAGCTATAGTCCTGCCTTTTTTTGAAGTTACTTGATTTGTCTGTTACTTTATTGGGCTGTTTTTTTTTTAACTAAATAACTACAGCTGCACTGACATGAAATTTTGACTCCCTAGCAATAATTAATCATGGAGTAGCATTTGCACATAATTTCTGATGAATGTGTTGAATATAGCTTACAGCACCTTGTATTCCCAGGTGATCTCCCAGCCTAATACCAACATGGCCCAATCCTTTTTTTGCTTCTCAGATATGAAGAGAGCGGGCAGACACATGGTGTTACAGCTGTAAGCTGCACAGTGATTAGAGCTGTTCTTCCTGTGCATGAGTGGGTTTTCTTCATGTACTCTGGTTTCCTCCCACACATCAAAAAATATGCATGTTAGGTTAATTAGTTACTCTAAATTGTCATTAGGTATGAGTGAAAGTGTGAATGGTTGTCTGTCTCGTTTGTCTCTACGTGGCCCTGCGATGGACAAGCAACCTGTTCAGGGTGTCCCCACCTCTTGCCCAAATAATCACTTGAGATAGACACCAGGTCCTTGCAACCCTGCATAAAAAAGTCGGTGAAAGAAATGGTTGGGTGGATATATCACAGAAGTTCAAAATACTATTATTTGGATGGGTGATTAGTGAAAAGTACATCAAAATAAAAATGCAGGAACAAATGATTATGCTTTCTTTTTCTGCAAAGACTATTTGGAACTTTCCACTGTGTTTCAGCAGAAGCAATGGAAAGCATGAACAAGTCAAACCACTTCCAAGTTTAACAGGGAGTATTCAAACTACAACTTCTAATGAATAATTTTAAAGGGGTGACTAATGGAAAATCTTCTTCCACACCTCTCACAATCACAAGCGTATAATTTGCTTTCCAGGCAAATGTGCAAATTGCACGCTTGCAGAATGTACTGTCTGTGCAGCTTCAAATACTGGGATGCTCCTGGACGTTTTTACAAGCTCAGATCTTCTCAACCACTGGCAGCAAATGAAATGTGCATCCAAAAATTATGAGCTTGTCTTCACATAATAGGCAGGTCAAAATTATTTTTAAGATTATAAAATTAAACTATAATGCAACACTCATTCATCAACAATCTGAGCAGATTTTAAATACTTGTCTTTATATTTGCACACTACTGTTTGCTTTAGAGAGATCCTAGCATTTATTTTCCAGCTGCTCTACTTTAACCAATAAAGAAAAAAGTTTGATATATGTTATGTCATTAAAGAAGTTTTAAGTTTTAGGAGCTGTTGATGCTAATGCAATAATTGTGTGCTAATGCAGTTTTAATTTAATGCTGTAAAAATTGTGCAATTTTCACTTGAGACTGTATAATTAGGTTCATGATTTGTACTCTATTTCTGTTGTTGCTATTGGTAATGTGCCAAGAAAAACAATATGCTAAATTCTCTATGAATCAATATGTTTAGTTGTAGTTGGAGTACATCCAGCCTACAATGACACATGCAAGCCAAACCACATATATCTGCAATAATGTGTGATTTTAGATTCCAATATGCTGCAGACAACACTGAGCACTACTACTTAAAAAACAAGTCCAATCCTTCGGCAAATTAACAGTAATGTTTCAGGTACTTGACATTGTTATATATTGTAATATTTAAAGATGTTGTAGCTACAAACTATTGGAGTCTGCCTTGTGATATCTGCCTTGAAGGTTTGGACTAACTCCAGAAAAACTATATAAAAAGGATAACTTTGTGTCAACCAAGAAATTATTTTCTCTTTTAAGACAATGTACAACATTAAGAACAATTATCCAAAGTAGTAAGGCTCATTTAGATATTTAATGGATGGTTAAAAAGTAATTAAATATAGGTTGTTAGCATGCATTGTGCTATAAGATTGCATTTAATGTAACTCAATATTATTTGCTCTCAAAAACACCAAAGCCAAACCAAGTCACCTAGTAGACAATCCTACTGGTCTTATGTCTATGCTTGTTCTGTAAGATCCTAGGGCTGCAGTTGATCCATTTTATCATAATTGGAGGTGGCTTTGGCCCAGTGGTAAAGAGGTCATCTGATCAGAGAATTGGGAGTTTGATCTCCACCACCTTTTGACACCTCTGCTGAAGCATCCTCAGGTAAGACCCCACTGCCCCTGATATGCTTATTTTGTATGAATGAATATATAAACAAAGGCTTAACATTCTTAAAGGAATATCACGTGCTGCCTTTTATGTCTGAGTGTTAAACTAAGATCATCTTACAATAAGAAGGGATGGATTTATAGCTGTTTTGGTCAAACCTTCTAAATGATTGCAATATTCCAAAATCTGTAAACCCCTCACATATGTTATGCTCAGTTCTCATCAACTACTACATCAAACTTTAGCTCAATACTGTTAAATTTAGCTAACTTACAGCCATTTTTGTTTTGGGTAATGTCAATTAGCTGCGGCGGCCAGCTTAAATTATGTTGACTCCAAAAGGTAACAATATTGTAGATGTACAACCAATAAATACCTTCTGAGAGTTTTATTAAAATTTGTCCAGTGAGTTATGAGATAGTTTGCTAAAAAACAGACAGTGTTGACTCTAACAGGTAATGTCAAAGTTTTAAGGAACCATGTCACACAATGTATTAAAGAATTGTTAATTTCTCCCAGCTACAACACACCAAAATTTTAAGCTAATTTTGTGTTTTCTAACTTCAGTTTGCTGTAGTGGTCATCTTGAATTAGCTTGACTCCAAATAGTAATAAATTGTAAATGTACACCCAGTGGTAATTTTCTAAAAGCCTCATTTAAATCTGTTCAGTGGTTCATGAGATATTTTGCTAATAGACAGAGTTGACTTCAATAGTTAGAGGCAAAATTCTAAACAAAGATCTCACTCTCAGAGTATAAGTTGTAGATGAATCCCAGCTATGACCACACAAAATGTTACCTCAATATCTATAAACTTGACTGAATTATAGCCAGTTTTGTGTAAAATCAGCTGTGGCAGCCATCTTGAATAGGGTTGACCCCAAAAGTTAATCAGTTGTAGATGTACATCCAATGGTTACTTCCTGAAAGTTTTATTAAAATCTGGTCAGTGGTTTGTGAAATAGTTTGCTAATGCGACAGACAACCAAACGCACACACACACACGTACACACACACATATGTATTATCGCCTTTAGCCTTGGGCAGCAGGCAATAAAAAGTGCTGTGTATAGAGTGTAAAATCTATAATAAAAGGCACTGTATGAGTGTGTGTGTGAATGGGTGAATGAGAGACATTGTAAAGTACTCTGGAGAACCTGGGTGAATTTTAAAAAGCACTATATAAGTGTGGACAATTTACCATTTACAATATTCTGTTACAACAGCTTGAAATTGTTATTGGGATTAAGAAACAGCACTCTGTTTTGTATTAGAACTGAATTGATCTGGGCCGTATGTAACTGGATTGAATCTGAACATGATTGTATTAGATTGAGCTGTAATTGGATTATACTGGAATGGATTGCATTTAATGCAATGAATTGGACTGTTCTGGACTGCATGTGACATGATTGAAAATTGGACCTGTTTGCTTTTTGTATAGTGCACTAAAATGACTAAATTGTCACTTTATAAACTGATCTGAATCGATTAGTAGGCCTGCATTTCTGTGAAGCATATTTGCATTCAGTTGAAGTATAAAATATCATACATTTTACATTTGACGCTTTGTAGTTTTGTTTTTTTTTTCCTTCAAAAACAGCTATAAGTAGTCAGCTGCACAGTGACATTGTGGTCTAAACTGTCAGAGCAAGAAGGTCTTGGGTTCAAATCTCCGCTGGGACCTTTGTGTATGCAGTATGGTGGTTCCTCCAGTGGGTTTTCTTCAGGGTACTCTGGTTTCCTCAGACAGTCCAAAAGCATACGTGTTAGGTTCATTGATGATTCTAAATTGGTCTTAGGAGGGAGTGTATGTGGGTGTGGCTGGTGTTTGTTTTGTGTGTCTCTATGTTGGCCCTGGGAAGGACTGGGAACCAGTTCAAGGTGTCCTCCAGTGCTCGCTCATTGACTGCTGACATAAGCTCCAGCCCCCACCCCCGGGTTCCTGAAAAGGACAAAATGGGTACAGAAAATGGATAAATGGATGATTACTTGGTGCTCTTCTTAAATAAACATTATGCAGCATCCATCCAATTTGTGATTGCCTAAGTTTTTGTTTTTGTTGTATACTCCAGCCTGTTAAGCTAATTTTATTCAGTATAAATTGGATTCATTAAGCAATATCAAATGGGGTAGAGACAGAGAATGTGAAAGACTGATGTACAGGCAGAGAGAGACAGAACAATATGGCATTTGTGAAGACTCGTCGTGTTTCCTGAAACCTTGATAAAGTGCGAGGCTTGGCGTTTCGATATGGCCGTTAATTAGCTCTCTCTCCCTTGTGGGGTGTGCCTGATTGAGCGACTAATGGTTTGCTTTAAAATGCTGAATGAACAAATGTGTGTGTGTGTGTGCTTATCAAACGAGCTTGTGCATGTATTTCAGTGTGCTTTGTTTGTGTTTTTGCATGGCTTATTTCCTGATGTATTTGTGTATGTGCTGATGAGAGTGTCTGTCTGGAAGAGTTCAGTCTATACTGTTCCTGCATCAGCATTTCTAGACACTTAACTAAAATTGTTTTTATGGGTTTAAAATGCTAGGCAACTGGCACATCTCACCTTGCCTGTTCATAATCTTGTGTTTTTATGTAACTGAACAGAACTGAATTAGTAGTACTTTTTTTGTGAAAGGGGTTGGATCTACCCGTAAAGCTCATGCATTAACTTTGATCTTTTAGATAAGGACTCTAATGTACAGTTGGAACCAGAAGTTTACATACACTCCATAAAAAGACACACATGCATTTTTTTCACACTGTCTGACATGAAATCAGAATAATTAGTGTATTTAAATGTTTGACTTTGAAAAAAGTAATAAAAATTGCCTTAAAAACATTCTCTCTCTCTCATTATTCTGGCATTTAGCAAATAGAAATAGTTTTGAAAATCCTAACTGACCTAAAACGGGAAAAGTTTATTCTGATTTCATGTCAGACAGGGTGAAAAAAATGGATGTCTTTTTTATATAGCATATGTAAACTTCTGGTTTCAACTGTAAATGCAAACCCAGCTGCAGTGTCATATTTGTTAAGCTCAGTTCCTTATTTGTTGTCCACTTTAAAAATTTTTCTTCATGCACTTATAAAAATTCTTTGTTAGGAGTACAAACATCTAACAAAGAATGCAAGTATTTGTGTGGCTTGCATTAATCTTCAGTTAAATAAGCTTTATTAAAGTTTCCATACATCCATATCTGTGTATAATTAAGTTATTCCAGTAGTTATCTCAAGAAGATTAAAAGATTTTTGCTTTCATGTTAACGACCGGAATATTGCTTTTCCTGCAATGTTGTATCCAGTGGGATTTGCATATGTAGACATACCTATATAGGAGTTATGAACTGCGGGCTGTTTAATCACCTTATGAAATGAAAGCTTTTTTAAAAACTGCACGTCAGCAAAATATCCTCAAAACTACAGAGTTTATGAAGTTGTTGTGAAATAATTTGATAAGAGAAAAGTGTGCGTTCACCCTAAAATGCAGAGGAATGTCAATGAATGATAAACAAGGTGCTGGAGAAGATGAATCATCAATGGAGGGTAACATGATTCAGCATATTTTCACTGTCCATTGGAAGTGAAACTCAGTTTAAAGACTCATCCTGTCCTGATTGATCAATGGTACATAAGTGGTGGGATAAAGAGCTGTCCACTTGAGGAGGATTAATTGCAAGGCTTACAATAAACAAAGCGCTGTTCCATTTATACAGATATTGACATTTCTGTGTTGTAAGGCAGAGCTGTGATAGGATAGGTATTAGAAAGAGCAATGTCTAAAAAGTCTGTTTTTTTGTTAACGTTTTTGTGCCTTAGTCTTATCAGACAAGAAAACAATGCCCCAAAGGTTACATATTGTATGCCGCAGTCTGTTCTTTATGTAAAGAAACAAGTTAGTGTTCCTTTTTTCTGTAGTTGGAGATGTTTCACTTCAAAACTGGAGAGTGTGGAGTTGCAAGCTTTAAACTGGACAAGATGTTCCATTATGCAAATAAATTCACATGCAGATTAATCTTACTTCCCTCCCACAGGAGCGTCATTTGGTCTTTGCCTGGCTCACAAGAGAGTCTTTGGTCACATGTTTGAAGGTGTGAATTAGAGTGAAAATGACTGGGTGTCAAGCCTAATGCTTCATTGTCAGTTTTAGAAAGCTGAAATCTGAGGCCCAGTTTATGAAAGGTTGTTTTGAAGTAAAATCAGATTAATTCTGTTGCATTTCTGCCCTTGGTCTCCACAACAACAGCGATCTGATTCTCTGACACCAAAACTTTTTCCAGATCTCGGAGTAGAAGTTTTTAGAAACTCATTGCCTCATTTCACGGGACAATGCAATTTAAATGAAAGGGGAAGTGTTCGCACACGTGCACTACCACTGCAGTCAGTTAATAGTTATTTTGCACATTTGCGAGTAGATCCACAACAACAATGGCAGAAAGTAGAAAACTATTTGCACTGCTCACGCTTTTCAATTTATCAGAGCTTCTGACACATAACACATACCCACTACATTGTCTCCTCAATCAGCAGAGACGCATTTCTTTCAGTTGTGTATTCACCATTTTAGATATAACTGTTCTCATGCACGAGACTGAAGTATTTACTCGCATACGCATGTTGTTGAAATACAACATTCCAAAAATCCCATCACCAGCTAGTGACCTTGCATGGAACTGCTGCAGGTTCAATGTCTTTTGTGGTCTTATCTAAACAGTGATTGTGATCACAGCATTATCGTATGAATGTGTAAAGGTTTACAATTAACACTGGAAAATCTAATGTTTTCAGGAGATCATTGACATGTGAACTGGGCCTCAGATCTCCTCCTCCTTTTAAAGTGTTTTTTCCTCGTTTGCCATAAAAGGCTTTCTTCACCCCTCTCTCAAACTATCTGTCTCCTCTGTTCAAAATGTTCATTTTTGTCTTCAAGATAGTTTACATTGTCCTTGAGGTGTAGGTGCACAGCTGAGTCCTGTCCTGAAGAGGTGGCTCTCCTGTGTTTAGCCATGCATCTGTGGAGAGGCTGTTTAGTTTCTCCAATACAGAGGTTTGAACATTCCCTGCACTGAATTTGACACTCGCTGCAATTTGTGTCAAATTTCCTAGCAGTTGGAAGAAAACACAGTTTCAGAAATGCAATTTTGTGTTGCGTCCTGGGAGATAACTTCTTTTAACTTCAGGCATGGAGGTGTGTGATTGCTATTGCTAGTTTATGTCTGTGAGTGGGATTCTTCCAAAAGCACAAAAGTGGAGTAGAGGCTAACATAGCAGTCAGTAACTTGAATTAGTATCCAGGATGTTTGAATCCAACATTTGTAGAGTGTGCAGCCTCAGGCAGTGAAAAATGTCTTTAAAGAAGGGGCTTCTAGTTTTAAGATGTCAAAGAAATCTCCATTGCATGGAGGCAGTTATATACCTGCCTATTACTCAAAACATCTAAATCTGTTTCCGCTTCAGCTCTGGAGTTTCTGTTCTGTTTAGTTCTCACTTGGTGTTCATTTACAGATTCAGAACACCTCTTCTAATTAGGTTTATGCATTAAAAAACTAGATGCAGAAGTTAGGCTTAAGAAAATGTGGCAACTCGCGGGGATATTAGTTTTTCTTTCAAGTAAATTCTTACCATTAGAAGTACACAAAATAGAACAACACCACCTTAGGGCTATTGCACAAGAAAATAGATGTTACTGGTACTGATAAGGCACTTCAGTTCACTCTAAAAAGGAAGCAGGAGATGGTGTTCCAAAGGTACAAATACAAATTTATCACTATTACTTTAAAATCATTTCAAAATGGAGGCGATGTCTGTCAATTACAAAGAAAAGGATAAAGCAAGGAATCAATCAGGTCTGGGGCTTTCCATTGGGGACTGGTCAAATAAAGGGGATGGATCCAAAAACAAACAAACAAAAACCAGAAAAATCACCCAGACACTTGAGGAAGAGTGGAAGGGGTTGATAACCCACAGCACATGAAGCAGGGGAACCAGCATTAAAACCCTCAACCACCACCTTCGGCCTGTAATAAAGAACAGAATACAATGAGCACATTTGAATTAACAAACAGAAAAAGAACCAATAAACCAAAATCAGACTCAGTTTGTCAGTGTGCAATTAAAATAATTGAGGCTGCCTAAACTGAACTTTTACAGGTAAAACTAAATTCACGTAATCAAAACCTATACCAATTTTAGACAATACTAAATCAATTCAAACAAAATAATTCAATATTAGCCTCACATTTACTCTCTCACGCACACACACCCACGCACACACATTTAAATAGCCCCAGCTCTTGAATTAGTCCACGTTGCCAGTGACACAAAAACACCGCCAAGCGACGGTAAATTAAATCAACACAAACCAGGGCAGATCAAATGGAGCACAGACTGATCTGGGAGCCACCCAAGCAAAGCTGACAAGGAGCGGCGCAAACAAAGAAAATAAAGCAACGCTGACATGAAGCAAAGCAAAGTAGCAGGGTGTCTTGCAGGACTGAAGGGACTTCTTATTATCATGTCTGCTGATTCATACTACCTGACTAAGGAGGAGACTGTTACGCACCCAGCAACAATAGGTGACTCACCACGCCAGTCACTTCACCTGAGAAACAGTATCAAGGATCAAATGGCGCACAGCCACACCACTAAGCAATCTGGAAGTCAGGAGTAAGCAATTTGAGATGATGGCAGAAGAAACAAGCCGCCTTATAAAATTTGTCATCCACTGGTGATTGACCAGCCAATCCTCAACACTGCAGCCACCCTTCTTTGAAAGCAGGGGCAATTGTCATACTGCTACAAAAAACAATAAAAGGTTGTTGTAAAATAGACTTTCTCATAACTTCTACCAATCAACAGTCCCCTTTTTTAGCCTCCCAGTTTAACTGTCCATCTATCCATTCATCTTTTGTTGCCCACTTTGCCTGGCTCTGGGTTGTGGCTGGAGCCTACCACAAAAGTCAACAGGTGAAAATTTGTGTTTACCTTGGACGTATTGCCAGTCCATCCCAGTTTACCAGTCCTTCCTCATATCTAACCTATATGATGTAATATGGCAAATACTCATATATACTTACATATTATACTTAATGTATATTTATAAATACTTTCACATTTTCTTTTTTGTGAGGAAGATTTAGGAATAGACACATATTTTTATTTTCATATAGCGTAACGCAATGTGTTGTCAGCATTGGAGCTACTTTATTGTAATGTAATTGCCTGTGTGTTTGTTTGTTTGCAAAATATTTCATGAACCAGTAGATGAATTTTACTCTCTAAAAGTAATCATGGCATAAAAGTCTATAACTGATCTATTTTTGTGGTCAACTCAGTTCAACCTTAGCAAACAAAAATGGCTATAACAAAGTCGGTTTTACAGATATTGAGCTAAAATTGAGAAAGGTTGTGGCTGAAAGTCGTCCCCAGCACATATTCCAAGCACAATCAGATTGAATGAGGTCCTTGTTTAAAGATTTGGCATGCAAGGTGACGGGCGATATGCATTCCCTTAAAGCATGCTACTTTCAATGAAAAAATTGGAAAGCATCTGGTTGTTCCCAAATTCTTTTTTTTTCTCAATTACCGAGGCCCCTGCTCTGGGAACACTCAGATCTTTGAAAACAGTTTTTAGACTTTTCCCCTTATCTATGCCTCATCAGCTAATACACAGGAGAAGGTTTCCTGGACTTAGTGCTTGTTTTTTGTCTCAAATGCGATGTCAGTTGTGGTCTATTATGTATGCACAGGTCAGTCTGTTTTTTAAACTAGTCAATTTGCCACATGTCAACTTCTGTCGAGCTCTGAACATACCTCAATCTTAATTAAAGCAGTTTTTATATAGCAACGCTGAATATTCTGCCTCACAAACACATGGAGTTTTCTTTATTAATATTTTGATGACTTCAGTTTGCTCCTGAGAGAAGCCAACCTGAACTGTCCTCTCATTAAACTGACATCTCATTTTAAGAGAGGTGACAGGTGCTGATGTAATTGGACATTATTGAAGCTCGCTCCAACTCCATATCTTTGAGTTGTTATTTTTGATGCTGTAATCCTTTTTTCCCTATGGCGTAGTCTGCTCTCAAAAAATTAGTTGTGCCAGCAATTGCTCTTATGCTAAATTGCTAAAACGAAGGGCAGTTTACGTCTTTTGGTACGTTTGCTCTTTTCACAATGCTCTTCACTGGCTCTTTCAGGTTCTATAATGGGAAAACAAGACTCCACACTTAACTTCTCTCTACTTCTCTTTTTCACTGTCTTAACCCGCCACACACTCCCTTTCTTTCTCAAGCCTCCTCACTTAACAGCTCTCCATTCTCTCTTAACCTGTCTCTCTCTGGGCATGTTCCCACTAAAACCATATGCTACCTGTTTGTCGCTGCAGCTGTCTCCCTCTTCTCCTCATCTCTGTTTCCCTCCCTCTGCCTCATCACTAATCACTCAAACAGAAAGGCTTTGCTGGAGTCGACTCCAAAGCAGCAGAACTGGATATTTGGTTTCTGTCCTCTGGGCTTTTTGTCTGTCTCATTTCATCTAGTTTTCTGTCTTTTTTTTGCCCTCTTCTAAAATCAGTTTTGAAAAAAAATATCTTCCTTTTATATTCTGTCAAGCAGAGACAGACATTCAGTCCTCACTGCCCCTCTCACTTCTCACATACACCTCCATCATTGTCTGTCCTCCTTACCTAATACCTGTTTCACCTTCCCACTGTCTTCCCGCCATCAAACACAACTGTTTTTTGCTCTAAATCTTGGTCTACCTTATTTATTATGATATTTCATGACTGTGTTTATCACTTTTTTTTAGTCATTTCCCTCTAGTATGAACTTACTTTCCACTGACTCTAAGTCTGCAGTTTTACTCAGAACATTCTCATCAGTTCTTGTATTTAACCTTTTTGTACCCAGGATGTCTCTTGAGATTAACAAAGTTACTGGCTAAAACTCCTTTTAAAATCTGGACTTTAATCATCTGCAAAAACATACTGCATTCTGTCTAAAAGGTAGCTTCTAACGACCCTACACCTACCCTAATCCTGATATATTGTATGTTAATGTCTGGTTTTCAACAAGTGTGGTGGTGTGTTTTGTTGTAGCAATAAGATAAGGGCGACAGGAAGACCCAGTCTGTTGATTTTTAACCCTCCAGTGGCCTTCGGGTCAAATTAACCCAAAGTTACAAGGGTTTTTCTTCTTCTCTTCAGTTACAAGGGTTTCAGGAGGGTTAACAGTTCATTACAAAGGAAATGTCAAGCAGAAAATCCTAGGCATGAGACAGGTCCAAGCGACAGAATCCATCTACCCCAGATTGTCAGAGAGTGCTCATTTGAACAAAGTTTATCAGTAAGACATAACAACTCCACCAATTGCGTCATGACTAGAAGGTCGTATCACTTAGAGAATAGCATGACCGAACATTGAACTGTGAACAGATATGCACCATACAGGACAATTCTGTTACATCTAATGAGGACATTTCAGAGAGCCTATCAGTATCTTATCAGTGAATTTAGTTCTTTTTACAACAATAATATGTCCAGCTATCTCTACTTTGGTCTCATCTGTTCAAAAGCCATTGCTCCAGAAATCATCCCAAAGGTAAAAAAGATAATTGGCTTTTTTATGGTAACTCTTCAAGACACACCAACTGTGTTCTGTCTTTTTCTAATCATATTGTTATGACCTGAGCTCTGTAGAGTCAGACTTGTGTCTTTTAGGAGTTTTGTCATTACCCTGAGCATTGCATGGTCTGACCTTGAGGTTAACTTGCTGTCATGTCCATTCTTGGGGAGACTGGCAACTGTTTGTTAACAATCAATCCCATTGTAGAATGTTGAACTTCAAATTATGTGGGTGATCTTAAAACGCTCTCAGATAAATTGGAAGGGTTTACTAAGGTCATAGACAGCAGTCCACCTTGATGTTGTGTACATTTACAGCATAAGTGATTGTAATGTTGAGTCACAGATTATGCTCTGTTGTACATTAGGATTGTTTTTGTTTATTTGTTTATTTAAGAATCCCCATTAGTCTCTACCTCAGCAGAGACTATTCTTCCTGGGGTCCACACCACAAACATTACAATAAGATCAACATTTTACAAACATAACAAAATTAAA
>JAOXNZ010000001.1:8185407-8203141 GCA_028566095.1 Kryptolebias brasiliensis | reverse complement strand
TTATATATTCAGAATAATAATAAAAAAAAAATGGCATGATTAACAATAATAATAACAAACAAATGAAAGTAATTATTTTGTGGGGAAAAAAACAATTGTTCGCTCTGTAGTCACTATAGGGGACAAGGGAACTCCCCATGTGGGAAGAGTGTTTAGCATGAAGCCAATAGTGCTGAAGGATCCTTTTTTTTTTTTTCAAATATAAACTTAAAAAAAGGATGCAGTGATGATCAATGAAGCCCAAAATGTCACTTATTGATTTAGAAATGCCATCCTGAACACAACTCCTCCCTGATAGAGTCATGTAGTATTAGGAAGCTTTTTGTTAAGACCAGGAGTTCATGAGAAAACATTTTTCTCTTTGTTCCTTTCATTGCTGATGTCTTTGTGACAGACAGTCAACAGAAATGTGCTGTGTTCTGACAGAAAATGCGTGTAAGTTGCTCACACCTGCCGACCTTAATGTGCGCGTGATGCTAGAATAATAATAATATGCTGGTGCAAACACTCCCATTTCTACTGGCTTTGTAAGTATGACTCTGAGATGGAGCAGATAAGGGGAGTAAATGAAGAGGTAAAGACGGAGAAGATATCACCTGCAGCCCAATCTTAGTGAATATGCCCATTGTATTTGTTTGGGACTTACAGTGTGAAGAACTGAAAGAAGTTCTCTGAGTTCTGCTCCCGTGGGAGTAATGAACCACATCTCAGAGTGGTTCAAGAAAATGTCCCATCTTGTTATTTTGTAGTTTATCTCTTATAACTACAATCATATTAAAAAATTTGAACAAATCCAGTCGGTTTAAGAAGCTCAAAGGCGTTTGCTTTTTCTGACTTAGCCTTGGAAAACTATTTCCACATTTATTCTTTTAAGTTTTTTCTTGAAACGGTATTTTGACTTTATTCTCAACATTTTGACTTTAATCTCAAAGCTGAAAAAGCAAAGAAAAAAAATGATTTTCCTCTTTGTTTCTCTTCTGAGTGTTTATGATTTATTGTTGTACTTTGCATACAAATATATGACTTCAGAAAAAGAATTAAAACAAACCTAAATATATTTAAGCTACTTTTCTTTTAAAGCGAGTTTACTTTGCAAAAGGTCAACTCTAGTGCCTGATACATGACAACCAACTACATTATCACCATATTAATATTTAATCAACAAGAAACTCCATTTATTGTACCGTGAAAGTTGTAACATACAGACATACATATTTAGAGGGCTTAGAGACAAATCTGAGAGGTGACACCATGTTTTACAAGAGAGGAAAGAGGAAACAATAGAGATCATTTGCAAAACGGATCCTCATACAAGTCAAAAAAGTTGCTTTAATAAAGGCCTTAAGCCAGTCTCACTGTAAAAACAACCCTTTAACATTTGTCTCTTCTCTTTAAGGGTGGTCAAGAATAAATTCTGACAGCAATATAATTAAAAAGAAAAATATAACAATTTTACCATACTGTGAAATTACAGTTAAGGTTCTTGCAAATAAGTAAATATAAATAAATTAATACAAATGCAGTTCGTAGAAAAGTTTGTTAACTAGTTTATTAACACTGATTTAATTGGAAATTGAAAACATGTACTTCTTCTGAGGATAATAATCAAAAATGTAATTTCAGTTTAATTATTTCAGGCATGATACAGTCTTCACAAAGAGTAACAAAATGTACGTATGTTTACTACACGCACATATAGATGTTTTATTTTTATATTAAAGTCAGTGAAATCATCAACAAAACTAACAGACTCTTTGTTTTAAAAGTGATTTTTAAATTGACATATAAAATGATGGGAGACCTATGCACATGTTTAGAAGCAAACAAAATTTAAACAAAGTAAAACTACAACTTTTTCAGAATACTAGCGTGATTTTAGTCTTCTCTGATCTGTGAAGTAACATTTTGATTGTGATAAGTTGATGTTAAAATGTATTATCACCTGCCAACAAAAGACAAGGTAAAGCGATGATGTTTTTGTCTGTACCGTTGTCATGAACCACTAAACAGATTTTAATGAAACTTTTGGAAAGTGAGTCGGAGTCAACCTAATTCAAGATGGCTGCCACAGCAAAGCAATCTTAGCAACAAAAAAAAACAGCTATAACTCAGTTTTACAGCTATTGTGGTTAAATTTGGTGTGGTAGCTAAGAGTCATTCACAATACTTATTCAAAGCACATATCATGCAAGATATCGCAATATTGCGCATAATATTATTTTGACATTTGACCACAGTGGCAACAGCTACCATCATTCTCACCTTAAGATGATCTTAGTTTAAAACTTGCTTGAAAGGCAACAGGCGAGCTCAAGGATAGCTAGCTTGTTCCCATGTTGTGTGCCTCAGTAATGGCCCTACAATATTGTTGTTTTTTTTTATGCTAACTCTTCTAATTGGTTGCAAATGTTCATCTCAAAAGAGAACTACCTTGACCAGAGTGGTAAGTGACGGAGGATTACATCTTTTAGCCTTTGCTTAATTTTCAGGCATTTTTCTAACACGTCTTTAAATCATGTAGGATTTTTTATTTTTTTTGTCCTTGCAGTTCAACACTTTAATTTCCCTTTACAGTTAAGAAGGTAATGTGCTGCAAAGTAGATGAATAAATCCCTCATGCTTGAGTGGATAAGAGTTCTAGTTTTAAAATGAAGAAATCTGTTTTATAAAATGATTTGCAAAAAACAAAAAAAACAAAAGCTCAAATGCAAAACGGCATAAATGGTGAAAGGAATTTAACATCACAGACAGCAAGGTCAGACTGAAAAAAAACCCAACATGTAAAAGGTTGATTTATACATAATTCTGAATAAAGATTTGATTGAACAATCACTTGAAGCGTGTCTCTTATTATTGGCCCTGGCCATGAAAAGGAAGCGATCATGTAATTACCAGTGTGTGTGTGTGTGGGTCGGTGTGCATGTTCCTTTGTCTTTTTTATCTGTTCGCAAAATATTTCATGAACCAAAGGACAGGATTTAATGAAACTTTCAGAAATTAATCAATAGATCTACATCTACAACTGAGAAACATTGAAGTCAACTAGATTCAAGATGGCCACCACAGCTACCTGATCATAGCTCAGTCAAATTTATAGATATTGAGCTTAAATTTGGTGTGTTAGGAACTGAGAGTCATCCCTAACACATGTTCCAAGTGCTAAAAAAAAAAAAATCCCATGCGAGTTTTGGTTAAAACTTTGGCGCACAAAGCTGCGGACAATATAAATCCTTTCAAGTTATGCCGGTCACTTTTGTTTATCATGAAATGTGTCATTTTAATAAGGATTGTCTTCTGCTTGTTTGCACAGCTGTTTTAACAGATTTCTTCCAAAACCAACAATATTCCAAAACATTTCATACTGCTTGTTCATGTCTGCATAATTTGGGTCAGGCCAGCCTGAGCCATCCTCCCGTATCACTGGGACTGATGAGGGACGCTGGACAATAGAGTGCTGACTTGAATTCCTATTACCTGTGCTGGGGAAACTTGTCTGTGAACGGTCGATGTAAATGGAGGGTAATGAGAGAAGTGAAGTGTTTGCAGAGGAATAGTGTCGAGCAACAAGGGGGCCAATTTCTTTTCTCTAAATTTGTTTGTTTCCCCTGCAAACCTGTTTCCTCGTGGTGTCCGTTCTGAATAATGTCAACATGTCAAGATAAAGCTCGAGAGAACATGTGTCGGTGTGTGTTGACGTAAAAACAAAAATTGGTAGAACATAGTGCATACAAATCTATGTCTGTTTTTTTTTTATTTGTTTGGGTGTGTGCGGTTTCTATTTGTTTTTAGGATCTATCCACACATTATCATATCTTGCTTTTCTCCCCCCCAACCACCGCCCTCCTTCCTCAAATCTCCTGTGGGACTTCACTGGGTGTATCTTTCCTGTTTCCCTTGCTCTAATCCAATGCAATTTTCTCTTTATCAACATTTAATTTGCAACAAGTGAGCTTTCCTCTGCCCAGGCAGCACAAAGTGAGACGCAGAGGAAAAATACAAGACACTGTTTATCCGTCTCTCCCTCCTATCAATCCTGAATCACTATTTGTCTCCTTGTATCGTTCGCTTCCCTTTCTATGTCTCCATCACTGGTGCTCCTGCAAAATGTGGCCCATTTGTTAGATTTGACCATCAGCTTGGGTTCAAAATTGTGGCTGTCCTGGTGCCTGTTAAGTTTTCTTGTCAGATTTGTCAGTGGTTCTGGAAAATCGCAAACAACATAAACGGTTTAAGACCTCAAATTAATTGTGGTTGAATAAAATAGAGGAGACATAGCTTTAAATAAAATTGAAATAAAGTGTTCCATGGTATGGTGGATATTTGATGGTCTTATTGGAGATTCATGGATACTCAAAATTTAAGATTTATTACATTAAATATATTAGCACATATACATATATTCTTTTTGTTTTAAGAACAAAATAATATTATAAATTGAGGGGAAAAGAGTGTTAGTACATTTGTAATTACTCAGTGAACATTATTTTTGTATAAGAACCCAATATGCTATACACAGCTAGAAGCATGCAGGCTAATCTAATAATTTAGGTAAAGATTAATCTTGAAATACACCAGAATAAGGATAGAAATCTGAGTTGTGGTTTCTTTTTTTCTTGCTATCATACATAGATTTTACCAGCTGAATAAAACCCTGAACTAGCTAGCTAACTGAGCTTATTGTAGCTTTCCAAATTGTTTTAAAAATCACATTTGCATCTAATTTTGTATGTCTTGTATTATTTTTGCACAGTAAGACATCATTAAAGGGCCTCTACTTATTTCTTGCTCTTGGTTATATTCTGGAGCTCCACTGTAGCTTTGCATAATTTACTGTTCAAAAGGTATTTTTGCCATAATGTTGGGTTCTGTTATGTAAATTGCCTAAAGAATATTTTTGTGATGAACTGGCACGTTTCAACAAAATTAAGTTCAATTGCTGGCTTTCTATGCAACCACTCAGTCTGAAAACCACATTATATTCTTCTTTAGAAAGTCACTACTTCTGATTGTCAGGCTTGGTGGAAGCCTCTGCAGTCACCGCTGACATGTAAACCATAAATGTAATGTAGACATTTATGACAAAATGATGTGGGTAGTATGGGGTAATGAATGTAAGAGAGAGAACTGACCTGCAGTAATAGCCCAAATTCTCTTTACAAAATTAGCCAGAATGAGAGCGAGCAGATTTTATTTACTGAACTTGCATTTAAGCCTCATTCAACATGAGTCTGAATCCCTGCAACTCTTTAGCATAGGCCTGATCCACCTCAGGCAGAACATCATAGAGACTAGCAACATATAGCAGTCTCAAAGTGAGCAATAATCAGCCATCTTCTCTAATATGTGTGACATCAAGCTGTGTGGCAAGAATAAGCGAGACACTGACTCACTGATCCACCTCACCGGGATTTACAGCAAGGACATTGGAATGTCATTCGTACTGGACCGATGCCACTGAATGAGTAAGGAAGGAACTGTAGAGCCAGCTGACTGGTAGGAACAAAGTTCAAGCCATCAATATGTCTGCTCTACCAGTCACCAGATACTCTGCTGGTAGCCTGGCCAAAGGAGGAGATAGAAGCCACTGATATCAAGACTAGGGAGCTCCTCACAATGCACAGAGGGTTTCACCCCAAATTTAGCACTATGAGAGTGTTCAGTAAGAGGAAAGCGGGAAGCAGGAGACTAGTAAATGTCAGAGCCACTACAGAGGATGAAACAACAAAGATCCTGGAGTACATCGGGAGAGAAACTGATAAGTGAATATTTCAGGCAGCAAAAGGTGAGGAGGAACAGAAGGAACTGTAATGAAAAGATAAGCCCCTGCATAGTATATTATGTATCACTGGCAGATTGGCTGATATCAAAAACCAGTGGCTAGAGAGGGCTGGACTGAAGGAAATCACAGAGCTGGAGTCTACCACAGAAGACACGACCCAAGATGACGGCTGTGCAAAGATGCCTCTAAGACAGTCCAGCACATAATAGAAGGATGTATGATGCAGGCAGGCAAAGCGTACACGGAACGCCATAACCAAGTGTTTGGAATAGTTTACAGGAACATCTGTACAGGAGTATGGAGTGGAGGTCCCACAGTCAAAGTGAGGTGGCTTCACCAAAGGTGGTGGAGAATGGCAGGGCTAAGATACTGTGGGACTTACTCTAGATTCAGACTGGTGGTTGACAGACTACAGAAGAAGGCAGTAGTGATAGATGTAGCAATCCCAAGCAACTGTAACAACAAGAAGAAGGACCACAAAAAGCTCAAGAAATACAAAGAGCTGAAAGAGAAAATAGAGAATTTGGAGAAAGTCAAGGCCTCAGTGGTGCCAGTGGTCATCAGAGCACTTGGGGCTGTGAGCCCCAAACTGGAAGAGTGGCTCCAACAGATCCCAACAGCTCTCTATTTAATGCACTGCTCAATCTAATATTTTTCTCGCAACCAAGCAAAGACTTCAACCATTGCTGTTTGTGTGGAATGTTTTACTGGTGCACGGTCACATTTGATTCCTTTTTTTCAATTTGTTCATCAAGGTCTATTTGCCATTCTTGATTGGCTTTACCATGCTGAACCCCACATCCACAAAAACACACAGACACACATTTATAAAGAGCACCAGCCATTCTTGTCCTCATTCTCTTAAAAAAAGAATATATATATATATATTTCTCTCTTCTTTTGCTTTCATGCCTAAAGTCATTTTTAATGACAAATTCATAATTCAAAATCCCTTAATGATGTGATTAAAAAGTAATTTGAGCTTTTTTGTACCCTTTGTAACCAGCGCCACCAGCACCCCTCTCCCTCACACACATAACACCACAACCTACCACCTCACACACCAACACACTGAGATCCTTTCTTTATGTTCCTTTTCCTATATATTTCGTTAACAAGGTGAAACGCTCTAATTTGTTCTTAATGAAGGCAAACTCTTCCCAAGAGTCTTACTTCCTCCTCTTCTCCTGAACAGCTTTGATCTTTAAGGGCACATTTAATTGATGCCGTGTGTCAGTGGACAGATGGAACCCAGTTTGTTGCATAACAAGTGTGTACAGGAAGGTAGCTAACAAAAGCTGATGGACAAAGGCTGATGGTTTGTCTGCCAACTGGAGCTTCTAATTTGGGTGTCATTTAGATTTGATTAACTGTTATTTCGATGTTCCACTTCTAGGAACTTCCAAGGTTTGTTGCAAAGATCAGCAACCTTTAATATTAATATTGACTTTTGTCATTTCTACAGCATAAACATATTCTAATAAGCCTTCTGTCAATGCCAGTAACAACTTTTCAGACCTTTCATTGCAGCCATTTGTTGGAGTAAAAGACAAAACTAGTAAACGAAAACTGAAAACCTAATTTTCTTTTCCATAGTTTTTTCTACTCAACAGCCATTTGTACCAAAATTCAAGGTACTGATAATGTTTTTTTTATGTAGAGATAAAAACAATATCAGTGTTCTCTATTTAACCATGCAGAAGCTAAGTGTTTATCTGATTTTTAAGTGTTGCAACAGGAAGCATTAAAAGCAGTGCAATCATTACTGCGTGAAATGTCAATTTATTGTTGGATAGACTTCTCGCCACATACAATTATGCTAATGCTAAAAGACTCATGCCTTTGAAAACCTCTGTCACATTTACATTTCTAAATTTCCACATTAGAGATTAAACTTCTGACAATGTTACGCTTCAAAATGTTTTACTGTTGAAAATGGCTTCTTTTTATCCACTTTTAGTAAATATCAAAATAAAAAAAATTCAATAAGCGACCGTGTTTCCTAATTTTTTATTTTTAAATGGAATTTATGGTAAAATACCAGCAGCTGTAGTGGCCAGAATTTCACCATAAAAATATGATGACAATGTGTGACACAGTATGGTATAACCTTTTGAAACTGTAAAGTTTACTTGAGAGCTGTTCTTTATTTAAAGTCAATTTGTATTGCATTTTCTAATGGCAAATAACCTTTATACAACAGAAATAATGTAAATCTAATAATCTATCTAATCCACAATAATCTACAATCCATACAGCCATCTTCCTTACCTGTGTTTTCCTTTCCAGGTCATGGGGGAGCTGGTGCCTATCTCCAGCAGTCATGCAACTGAAAAACATGCAACAGTATTTTAGTTAAAACTTCAAACTTCAACTTCAAAATAGCTACGGTTGCCAGAATTACACCATAATAAACTATCCTGGCAATGTGCTGACCAAGTTACTATGTGCTGTGGTGTGTGGGAGGGGGGTTAAGATCTAGTTCAGGGGCTGAAGAAGCTGCCAAACTAAGGATCACGTTTTTTTTTGTTCTTTTCTGCTGGGAAACTCTTTGGCTTCCCTTCCCACAAGTTGGCCAACTGACTGTCACTCATATTTGTATCCTAGTGTGACAGTGTGCCTGCATTTGTACACATACATATGAATAAGTGTGTGTCCAGCTGAGACAACATCAATCCCTGTGGTGAACATTTGTATTTGTGGTTTTTTTTTTTATCTCTCCCAGTGTGTAACACTGTAACTACGGATGGGCAAGTGTGTGTGTGTCTGCTGAGACAGACACATCTGTGGGCATGGTAGCTTTTACAAAGCCAACCGTGCCAAGACGGTCCATTAATAAAACAGTCAAGGGAAGCTGAGGCAGTCAGAGGTTGGTCCCTGGGTAACTAGCCTGCTCATTTCCAAGGTGTGTGTGTGTGTGGTAGTCCACGGGTAAAAAAAAAAAGTGGATTTGTCATTGAGGAAAGACCACAGTGTGTGGGTAAGAAAAGTAACATCAACCCCCTGCTACCAGCACTGCCCTGCTGTCCCTGTGTGGTCTCTGACACACTCACACACACTCTCAAACACACACACACAGCCACACAAAGTCTGATTGTATGCCAGATACCCACAAAGGTGTGTGCACTAAAAGAAATGTTGTAGTTTGACTGTATGGTACAAGGTTAAAGAGCATTGTAGGTATAGTTATTTGTGGGTGTGGGTGTGTGTGTGTTTGTGTGCGTGTACGACGTGAAAGGTTTTGTAAATGTGCGTTTCCTGTGTTCAGAGGTTAAAATAAGACAAAGCAGGAAAGGAACTAGGAAACAATCCATCCTGCAGGATGTAGCACAAAGGACACGCAAGTTCATACGCCACACACCCATAAAAAAAGCATGTGTTGCAAATTTTCACAATCAAAAAAAAAAGAATAAAAAAAAACACTAGAGAGATTCACTTCTCACCCACACACAAGAACATCCACAAAGACATTTATTTCTGTCCTTCCAGAATGAACAAAGAGCATCCACAAGCACGCACGCACACACACACACATCACTTCATAACTTTGACTTTCACCCTCTCCTCTCTGTCAAAAAAATGTAGCAACTTGTCCAACATAAGAGGTGAATGTCTGGCCATGATGAAAGAGTGCAAAGCAACACTATTAAAATAAATGGTCAGGCTGTCCCAGCATCAATTAGACTGACAGCTTCCTTTTCTCTCTCACACACATAGATCAGTCTGACTCTATTTCTCCTCCATCCAAACTTTATGGCCCACTCTCCACCTACTTCCAGCTCTCTTTAAATCCTTTTGCTCTTTCACTTTGTCTTTCATTTCATCCTCTGGGGTTAGCTCATTATGACTCTCGGGCAACAGTTTTGTCTGTGTGATCAATCCCTCCTGTCGTTTCCCTTCATCCAGATATATTCCTTTCATTCCCTCCTTTGTCCGCGTCCCCCCCTCTCTAAATTTTTAACATAGCCATTTGGCTTTAGACATGACTAATTGCTATCGTAGCATATCAGACAGCTGCTTTGGCCCCAGCATTCTGGCTTGCCGTTTCTGTGTGTTTGTGTATACGCGGATGTGTGTCTGTTGTTGGGAAATAGCTTCAGTCACGGTCTAAGTGGCGGTGCCAAATCTAAACATGGGGTTTAGAGATGATGGGCCTGTTCGGGGCAGCACCTGGTACCAACTGTTACAGCCCTTTCTGTTTTCAGTCCATGGTGGCAACAATGTCACCCTGGTCTGTGCTCAGTCGGGTCTCATTGGAATTTCCCATTTAAATTGCATCAATATTCTGCCTAATCTCACCTGTGTCTGTGAAAATCACTCAATATACTAATGTAGTGCATCCGCTACATTTTAACATTCAGGCAGCACAGAGAGAAGGACACCAAATAATTGTTGGTTGTCTGAAGGACTTTCAGTGTGCTCTTTGTACACAATCATGTGAATAAACAAACTGCTGTCCTGTATTTTGACATGTAAGATGATAACCAGAGGCTCATTTATATGCAGCTTCCTCCAAAGTGTCTTTAAATTTCTTCTGTTTGTTTTTTCAGTTTAAAATTTGAGCTTGGGTTTCTTAACTTTTTAGAAAACTGCACTTGGTGCCAAGTTGTAAAAGCTAATTAACTACCAGACTGTTCACTTACTTGAATCTGATGACAGTGAAACTAATTACTATTTTATGTCCTTTAAGTGAACAGTTCAAAGCTGTGGAGCTAATGCTGGTGTTAAACAAAAAGTAGGAGGATAACCAAGTGCCTGCATAGCGATACTTCAGTCTTTTCCTTTTTTCCCACGCATTTTTGAAGCAGTAGTGTTCCTGTACTGTATGAGGAACTCAAATGTGGTGAAGTATGTGAGAGTAGTGCAGTACATGTACAACAACAGCCAGACAGCGGTGAGATGTGCAGTAGGAGTGACAAATGGGTTCAAGGTTAAGGTGAGACTCCATCAGCAGTCAGCTCTGAGCACCTTCTTGTTTACAATGGTGATGGCGGGTTGACAGATGTCAGGCAGATGTCCCCATTGACTATGATAATTACAGATGACATTGTGGCATTGGGAGCAGGTGGAAGAGAGCTAGGAGATGTGGAGGCTTGGTATGCGCCGGAGAGAAGAGGAATGAAAGTCAAGAGAAAAAAGACAAAATAAGTGTGTGAATGGGAGGAAAAGAGGTGCAACAGTAAAGCTGCAAGTAGTGACGGTATTAAAGGTGTATGGGATTAAGTACCTGGGGTCAACCATCTAACAACCAGGAGTGCACAAGGTGAAGAAGAGAGTGGTAAAGAAGAGAGTGCAGGAGTGGTGGAGTGGATGGAAACGAGCGTCAGGGGTGATTTGTGACAGAAGAGTAGCTGTGAGAGTGGAAGAAAAGGTTTACAAGATGGTAGTGAGACCTGTTGTGATGTATAGTTTGAAGATGGTGGAACTAACAAAAAGACAGAAGGTGGAGCTGGAGGTGGCAGACATGACAATGTTAAGATTTTCATTGGGAGTGACCAAAATTAAGAAAATTAGATATCAAAGCTGAGATGGTTTGGACATGTGCAGAGAAGGGATATATTAAACAAAGGATGTTGAAGGAGGAGGAAAAGAGGAAGACTGCATATATGCAGTGAAGGGGGATATCCAGAGGGTTGGTGTGATAGAGGAGGATGCTGGTATACTGTTAGATGGAAGCAGATTATTGTCTTTCTATTGACCTGGAGGCCAACAAATTAATAAAACTAACCTTTCAGTTTTTAATACCCTTATAAAACATGTATTTTCACACAGTGACTGCTGGAGTATGGTGAAGAAATGAAGTAGTGAGCACAGTTACCTTACGGCAAGAGAAGTCCTGGTTCAAACTTCAGCTGGAACTGTTTTGTGTAGTTTACATCTTGAGCCGAAGCATCTTAACATTCCTACTGATGATGAAGTCAAAATCACCAAAGCTAAGTGGAATGAAGATGATTGTTACTGAGCCCCTATAAGAAGTCATTTTCTTAGGGTAAACTTTAAACTTTTAAACTCTTTTTTTTACTTTTACTTTTAGCACTCAATAGAGTACAGCATGTTTTTGTAATTTAATCTGTATTTTGTTCATTTCATCACCCTGCAGTCGATACAAAGCAGTGTGTGAGAAGCAGGAGTTGTTGCTTTATTACTTACATTATTCCTTTTGTATTTTTGTCCATATATCACGCATTGGCATTGAAGTAACTTTTTAAAAATGACCTGATAGCTTTAAATGCTTTAAAAGCCCTATTAGTGTGTTGACCCTGACCTATTTGAAGCTGTTTGACCAGTTTCTGGTTTAAAAATGGATACATCTCTGCAATCAAGAACTCTATGAGTGAGGATAATTAAGTCAGTTTTGTTGACAAGTGTGTAAAATTGAACCTCATGTTGTCTTGCAAACTTATATCAGGAGTTCAGCTTTTACTAAATCTAAGCCAATAAAACTGACCTACACTGTGACTAGGCTGTAAAACCAGGAAATTTGTTTTTGTACTTTTTGAGAGTACTGTACATTCGTAAATAATTTTCCCCTCACATGATTCTGCAAGTCGAAAAAATCTTTTTAAATACGCTTTTATTCGGGGGTGGTCTATGGGGGAAAGGCTTGTCAGCAGGGGATTTTTCATATTCATGTATACTGTGAGACAAACTGTCGGCTGGGGTGCCGAGTGTAGCTCACTCATTATTTGTGGGTTTTCATCTTTATTTTCTGCTATAAACAAATGCAAGTTCTTTTCACTTTTGAGACATACTTCACGTGATTTCTTTTGCCTGGATGCTAAAGAACAGCAGTGATTTTGTTGAGAAGGTTTATATCAGTGGCTGATCTGGCTTATACAGTCAAAGCCCAGTCAGCTCATTATTTGTAATTAATCTAATTTATTCAGTCCTACTTGTGCCAGTTGTTCACACAGTGTTCTGTTTCTGCTCCTCTCAACAACCCAAACTATCCTAATGTGATTTCTGTGCGCCTTTCTCTCTGAAGAAACCCCATCATTTAACAGCTGCAGCTTTTCCGGACATACGCACAAGATGATGTAGTCAGCACTACAGTGTGGGATTTTCAGTGTGTATGTGTGCATATGACGGTGACCTAATTGCAGGGAGCTGGGCCTGGCCATTTCCTGTGTTTATTTTCTTGTCATTAGCGATGCACACAGGGGGAAAAAGAGCTCCTACTTTTGGTAACTTCAACACTCAGTGGAGTCGATATTTACATCGTACCGAGACAAGGTGAAGGGAGTCAAACAAAATTTACTTTTTTTTTTCTTTTTTTTTTTTGCTGGAATAACAAAACCTCAGAAGGGAGGCTAGTAAAATATTTGCCACGCTCCACTTAATTGACTCATTGCTCCTTGCCGTTGCCAAATTACATAAAGGAGTGTGCCAGAGAGTCACTTCTTCCACTTTGAAAATGTCACTTTCCTAGAAAAAAAAAACACTGTCTTGTTATTTGGCTTAACTGGTTTCAAATAAAGCAGCTTTCATTTGAAAGAGAGCATTGAAAGCCCTAAATGAAGTATGACTTGTGTTTAAAAGCAACACCATAATTTATTCATTTAAATCACAGCTTGTTAAATAACATATCACTGAGGAATGGCAGCCTTACGTTCTGTTGGGTCACCCCACTTAATTTGAACTCATTTGACATTTTATACAACTTGTTTTATTTCTTAATGTTGAACCTAAATCCTCAAGCAACCAAGAGATTTTAGCAACTAAAATGTCGTTTTTATAAAGAGATTCTTGTTTGGGTTTTTTTATGGTTCTTTTTGTGTTTATCACACATATATTATGCCTTGAGTTTAAGACAGATTTTCTGGTTTGACTTCTTGGGACAGATCTTGTTTACAGGCGTTTTCCACGTTTGTCCATGAGCTCCGGTTCTAGCCTATCCTCATCCTCTTCCTGTCCCCCTTTGCACGCAAACCTTGATTAACTGCTTGACGTTCCTCAGTTGCAGGATGGACACATCGTGGTCCAAGTCTGAATCAGAGTGGTCTGAGACCTCAGAGATATGCCAACGCACCTCCATCAATTGAACTATATTCATCATGGCTTGGATATTAAATATATTCTCTGTACTTTTTGTAGTTTTGAACACTCTAGATCTTTCAGTCATGATTCACTAGAAAACAGAAAAGTCTATTGTTCATAATTGCTAATAAAAAACTGGTCCAAATCTGCTTTATTTCAAAAATGTACTCCGTTACATTAAATTATAAACATTAGGGCGACTGTCAAGGTGGGTACAAAGTGAGGCAGGGTGGGTATGATGTGGGGAGGTGGGCAGTGAAATAAAGTGTATGGCCTAGAAGACAGTTTTGCAAGCTGTGAATAAAAAATAAGTTGTACTTTTCAAAAATTGGCTGCACAAAACACAGCTGCTTAGTTTACTGGTTGGCCACAAATACTCAGAATTCATTAAGACTGCAACTGAAAATTTGTATATTTTTTAGCAATATTGTGTCAAGTTTGAGTCACCAACTAGTCTTCAACAGTGAGATATTACCTTAATTGACCCCAGAATTCATAATCCTTTCCACACCGTTTGGCTGATCTCTGCAAAAAGGGATGAACTAAAAAGAAGTATACTAAAAAAATCATGGTAAGAAACAATGTTCCAATTAAAATAAATAAATCAAAACAGCACACTAAATCATATGGACTCAGATGTTTGAGGGTTAAACTTTGAACACTATACGGAATATTCTTTGTCATGGTTAAACAGTCTATTAGCTGCTTCCAGCTGCCTTATTTTAGTCTAACTCCAGTAAAAGTAAAGTGTTAAGCTATTTAGGCCCAATATTGTCAGCATGAGTGTTTACTGCTGCAACCCCCAATGTGAAGACAAGGATGGCGTTCCAGCTGTAAAATGTGTTCTAATGTAACATGTAATCACACACATCAAGACCGTTACTTTACATTACACTTCAGCTGCTAAGACTCGCACTGCATCTCAGAGTCAATAAAACACTGTTAAAAGCTATTTTTTTAGACTTTTAGACTTGGACAAACCTATAAATCATAAAATAACAAAATGAAAAACATTTATACAATTAGGCCTGCTGTGCATTTTCAGATCAACCTAGCAGAATTCCTTGAAGAATTATTAAATAATGTGAGTCTGTGGTTAGTTGTTACATCAAACACTGACAAAAATAAAACACGAGGCATCAGATGATGGAATTAACTATGAGTCGCATTCATATTTTCAATACAAACTACCACAAGAAAGCACTTTTAAAATAATAGTTGCTGTTTTTCTGTTGCAGGAAGAACTTTCGGAGCACTGCTTAATGACTGCTGAAGGAGGTGAATATTTCTAGAAATAATTCATAGAGAGGGAATTCTCTTTGGACTGGCATCATTGCAGTATCAGTGTGGTGAAAATCAGCGGATAATTGGGGCCCTCTCAGGTTGATGGTGAAAGTTGTTGACATGGTTGCTGCTGAAGAGCTTTCTGCTGTAATCACTGCGAGGTTAGCTGGAGCCTGTTCGTTTACATGAATAAATGCTGAAATGAGTTTGTGTGACTCAAATAGCACAGTTGGGTGCTCGTGTTTACCATTATAAAGCAATTGATTTACAAGGAAGTTAAGCTGGTATTCTTTGTAGTAATGTATCATTTTTATGTCATTAAACCCACACTTACATTTTTTGTTGTTCTTGTTTACTCTAAAGTTGCAGTAATTTTAAGAGCCGCGTGTTTTTGCCTAAAAGGCTGCTAAAATCACTTATCAAACATGGTGCGTTGTTGCATAATGTCAGTGTCAGCATGAAAACCTGGAGGGAAAATGTAGATCAAATTTGGTATTTTAATTGTTTGGCAAGTGTGCAGCTGCTACTGATTATTTTGAGTATCCCTGAGCAATCTCCAGAGGGACTGAAATACAAATTAAACTCACGCTGCATGGGCTCACCAGAAACCAGATGTGACAAAATATTTACACCCACCAGTGGAACTGTTGCATAGTTAATTAAAGTAACAACAAATATAGTTTTTCATATGATGTTTTGATTAAAAAATTGAAGAAAAACATTGCAACAATAACATAACATAATGAAAATATTAGAAGGTTACTTAACAGTTTAGTTAGTATACAAATTATTTGAATCAAATGCTAAAGTTCTTGCATTTACTTGTTCTTCAACCAGTTCTTCCACTGATTTGAGAAAATTAGAGAACCAGTGCTTTCTACCAGCCCTATCAAAATTTGCAAAAGCTCGTCTTTTAGAAAAGGGGTGTTCCTCCTCTTCATTAAAGCTCCACGTGCTTTAGAAGCATCATGAGGATCTGCTGGTGCTGATCTGGTAACTCAAGGATGTCCAAGACTTTATTAAAACCTCTTATTTCGAAAACCCTTCTTACCATAATCTGATGTTCTCCTCCCACAGTCACGATTCAAATCACACAGGGGGAAAGGGAGGGTCTCACCCCCTAATTAAAAACTTTGCCTGTCCCAGAAAAATGAAGACACCAGATTGAAGATTGAAATTCTAATTTCATTACCCATAATCATACATTTTCCATCTCATATATAAAAGAATTTTGTATAATGGTTTCTGAACCCTCCAAGGCCCTACGCCCCTAAAGTGGATCACACTAACTCTTGCTGTTACATGAACCTCCCCATGCTGTCATCTTTTACTGTCCCCTGGACCTCTTCCTGAATCCCTAAAATGTTAATATTAGCTAAAGGTCAAGCAGACCTAAAGTAGTGAGAACATATTTTAATACTTTTTGTTTCAGGGTTTTGGAATTCGATTGAGCAAACTGTCTGACGGTGAATGCTAGGGGTGCACAGTTGCGGTAAGAAGTTAACATACACTCTTTTATTTATTTCAACTGTTCATGTTTTAGTGTGAAAGGATGATGCGGCTTAAATGACTTTTACAAACAAGAATTGGGTGCACAAGTTTGAATGTATTGTGGATTCCAGTAACAGTCGTAACAGAAAACAGATTGATGATAACCTGGCAGAAGTCAAACAAGCAAGACAACTGAAACCTACTGATAAACAATGTGAATCAAACAGGAGAACACAAAAACAAACATGTGAAACATAGATGCTCAAATATGTAGATCTACCTAAACCCTTTAATAAGTGGTGCTGAAGGATATAACTGTGTTTTAACTTAACAAGGCTGAGCTCTATTAACTTCACATTAGTGATCATGATCTATTGCAGTTGGTAGTTTCTATTGCCAATATAAAAATGATCAATTGGGCAGCACTCAAACCAATACAACGGGAAAACTTCAAGGAACTCAGTGGAGATCTAAGAAGAGTACAAATTAGTTAGGATGATCCGGAACAACCCAGAAACCACCGAGGCTCAAGCCTGCCATGAACTGGAAACTGCTGGAACACCTGTGTATCTGTCCACATCGAAGTAAGTTTTACATCACCATGGACGGAGAGGTTGGAAACCAAGAAAGAAGCTCCTGCTCCGAAAGTAACACCTTCAAGCTCGACTAAAATTTGCAGCTGTGCATATGGACTAGCCAAATGCCTTCTGGAGAAATGTTTTAAGGTCATACTAGACAAAGATTAAGTTATTTGGCCATAATGACAAAAAATATGTTTGGAGAAGTCAAGATAAAGTGTTTGGAACGATAAAGTAGGAGCACTACCTCTAAATTCTTCAACTTCACCTCAAATCAACAGCTAAAGAATTGAAGCTTGGACACATTTGAGTGTTCTAACATGGCAGTGATCTCAAACACAAATAAAAACTGGCCCCTGATTGGATAAAACTAGATTTGGATAAATCTAGTTTTGGATGATCATTTAAATTAAATCTGCCAAGAAGAGTGGTGAAATATCTACCAGAATTATGCTAGAAGCTTGTTGTTGGCCACAAAAACTCTTTAAAGCCACGCATGCTTCAAGCAGAACAGGTCCCGCTCGTGCGCCGGCCTGTAAACAGCTTGTTTGTGTCCGCTAACATC
>JAOXNZ010000001.1:8173157-8184610 GCA_028566095.1 Kryptolebias brasiliensis | reverse complement strand
AAATTAATTGAAGTTGTATGTTGTGTAGTCATTTCATCCTGGAAAAAAGAACAGAATAAATAAACCATTAATAGGCTGAAATTAATGTGAGGTTCATACCATTTGTATGTAAACTTAGGACCTCAGTTGTGCACATACGCCTCAGAAGGTTTTAAACCTAGATTAAAATGTTTTGTTTTTTTATGAATTTAAAAGAACCGTATGAACACAGAAATGTCCCTTCTAAAGTTTTGATTTTGTGTACACATTCAAGAATTCAGCAGAAACTGACGGTACAAGGTTTAGGACACTTTGACATGTGGACTAGAGAGACTGAGGATTGGACGACCATCCTGCTTCCTGATCCACAGCAGCCACAGCAGATTTGAGTAGAACTCTGATCCTAAACAAGTAATTTATCTCTTCAGCTGCTCGACGCCTCACTCTTTTCACCATCTGCTCTGTTGTTGTGTCTGTCTGATGCTGAACGGTGGTTACTCAAGTATTTTACTATCAACAGCTGCCTGCTGGGGCTGAAAGCAACACCTTGGAACTGTAACTTTTATCTTGAACACTGAGGGTTTGGTTCAGACAGCCTGACAATTAGCAAAAGCTTGTTATTTTCAATCTTTTCAAATACACGCAGTAACAAAATCAAAATAGAAATAGTCACCAAGGACACGCTGGGAATAAAAAAACAGCTAATTGCAGAGTGTACTTGCTTCATCGTGTCCTGTACATCTTTTGAGTTTTACCCAGATGTTCATAATTACTATTTCCAGCTGTTAGAGTGTGTTTCCCGCACAGAATTTCCTGCTGTGACATGCATAAACCAAAGTGAAAATAAAACCTTGACAATTATTCAATGTAATCTTTAGTAATTACCAATAATGATATGAGAGTACATGTGGTTGTGTTTTTCTACAGGATGCCTGTTGTTGTTCATGCATTCAAGATGTGTGTGTGTGTGTGGGTGTGTGTTTGCTTTGTGTGTGTGAGATTATGACCTTTTCGATTCTGCGACGGACACCTCGAATGTGAGCACTGCCTTTTTCCTGAAAACAGAAATACCAATCAGCGTGCAAGAATCCATCTCCTGCTGTTGATAAAATGTACTGACCAAGAACATTTTCATACTTCTGTGCAGAACGCATTTCTCGGTTTTGGCTTTTCAGTAGAACATATTTCCAGGTGCAGAACACCGTCTACAATCTGGATCAGAAATGAGCAGCCCTGCCTGGGGCGAAAACAGAAGGCAAAGTTCAGTACTGTAAATCTTCTCTTTGCAGTTTATCATTCTAGGATATTTTAGAGAAAAGGTGGCATATGTAATAAGTTCAGCGCAGACTCTTGAATTTTATTCTGTTGTTCTGTTTATCATTTTTTAATGTAGTTCTTATGACTTTTTTTCTCTGTTTTTTCTCTCTTTCACTGTTGGGCCAGCTTCACACCTGCAGTGTGGCGTTTGAGCAACATCATAATTTTTTATTTTGGCTCCCATGTAAACAGATGAGAGTAAACCCACAGGCAGCGTTTTGGGCACATCTCAGATGCAGCAGCAAAACAAACCTAAGGTCAGCAGTGTGAATACACATGCAACTCTGCTGCTGTGAAACCGGATTTACCCCAAGGTGCAGTCCAACCTTCTTTGTCTTTCCAGTACTTTGTTGTACTCTCATGCTCATCTCTACAACAAACTAAGTCCATCTATCCATCCACACCTCTTCATCCTTTCTGCCGTGGGACCCTTCTCCTTTCCTCCCGCCCTTTCTTGTTCACCTCCTTCTGCCCTCCCTATAACATCCGTCACTCTTTACCTTCCTGTCTTTGTCAATCTGAACTACCAGGAATTCATTCGGAGGGAAGTGCTGCCTTATGAACTCGATAAAACCGCACCCAATCTCAGCTGCTGCACGCCAAATACATTTAGCATTGGTGTTATATAGCATCTAATGTTCATGCTGCATATTAACGAAACAGACTGAGCATTTATGAAACACATTGATCTCCTTTTTTTCACCAGCCACATGGAAGTAACACATGAATCCATATATAAAATGACCGTATGTTCATCTCTTATTGCCTCTAAATCTTGTCTGGCAGTTCGATAGATCCTAAATACTGGAATCTGATCTGGAAATCTGATCCACAGACATGATAGTAATCATCGCTCTAAAGAGCTTAGCTAAGCTTCTTTTAACACATTATCAGCAATGCTGCAAACTCAGAGAAGCACTATACACACCACTCCCACCAGTTTATCTAACTCTCTGAACCGTATGCTGTTCTGCTAGGTCCTAACACATAAAACAATTTCACTTTGTTTAGCAGAGACAATTCTTTGTTTTTTAAAGATGGATTCTCTAAATAAAGTGAGCTCTTGCCACACTTTTTTTTATATTTCAGGTTCTAAAATAAGAAATGCTCTCCTCAAGTCAACAAATAAGATAAATGAAAGGCCTAAAGATCCTTAAAGGATTGCATGTCACTCACTGCCTTTCATGCCAGAAATCTAGACTAGGATCATCTTATGTTCAGAAGAGACGGAGCCATCGTGATCCAACCTTGTGAATGACGTTATGCACAATCTCATGCGAGAACTAGCAAGATGTGTAGCGTTCAAAGTATGTGGTGGAGATGACGCTCAGCTACTCAACTACACCAAATGTCTCAACATCTGTAAAATTGACTGTGTTGGTTAACTAGCTGTGGCGGCCATTTTGAAATAGACTGACTGCATAAACTAATTAGTTGTAGATGTACAGCCTATGATTACTTTCTGAGAGTTTCACTAAAATCTGTCCAGTGGTGCCAGTGGTGATATTTTGCAGGTAATGCAAAATAATTTAGGCAAAGATGTGCACTCTATAGGGCTCAGAGAATGACTCTCAGCTACTACCACACAAAATTCTATCTCAAGATCTGTGAACCTGCCTTAGTTGTTGCCGTTTTTGTGTTGGCCAATGACGATTAGCTGTGTTCGCCATCTTTAATTGGGGTGACTCCAAACGTTAATCGATTGTGGATGAACTTTCAATGATTATTTTCTGAAAGTCTGTTCAGTGGTTCCTAAGATGTTTTTGCTGAGTGTCTAAGTTGACTCTAATAGTTAAAGTAATGATCATTTAGCGCTCCTATTATGTGCCGGGGATGATTCTCAGCTACTACTGCACCTAAATTTATCTCAGTATTTGTAAAATTGCTGAGTTACAGTCATTTTTGTGTTTGCTAAAGTTGCTTAGCTGTGACATCCATCTTGTGTTCACTTTAAAAGTGAATCAGTTGTAGATTTACATCCAAAAATGATTTTCTGAGAATCAGTCCACTGGTTAATGAGTTGTTTTGCTACCAACAAACAAACACACATACATACATTTCCGCACACTTGTAAAAACACAGTTGCCTTCCTCCTTCTGTGGTGGGAGATAATAATATTGTTTTCCACAAGAGGATTCCTCTTTTTGAATGGTATGTTTAAAAACTTGCTCAAATTTCTTTTTTGTTTTTTTTTTAAGCCATGGTGCATATTTAAAGAGGATTAAATTTTAAACACATGAGAGAAGAGTGGCCAGCACCACGATCCAAATATTAAGATTAATCTGTTTTCCCAGACAAAACCTTCTGTCAGTGAGACGCAGGTAAAAGGTTCAAATGTATGTTCTCTCCATCCCACTGAGCTGCAAAAATACCTTCAAACTGTGCAGCACTCCAGCCTGTTAAAAAATAGATGTTCCAAATAAAAAATAGATGTCCTTGAAAGTGTGTAACAAGAATATATTGCAAACATATTTTAAACATAACAAATATAAACCTGTCACAAAGCTGTCGTGGATTAAAAATAAGAGAATTGGTTGCACTTTAGTGCACAGTAATAATATTAAATGTTATTCCTCCTCTCTGCTGGGTGTCTGAAGGCAGCAGGAGGACATGTTGGATTTCTGTCAAAGCATGTAATTTAAACATGATGCTAATAGCTAATAATTTTATGAGTTGATGCCATTGACTCAACTCGGGAACTGAAATACATTTTTGACTTGACTGTGTTTTCCTTCTCGCTTCACATTCCAGTCTTTTAGGTAAAGGGTTAGGTGAAAAATTAAAGCTCTGGACCATTAAATCTGTATCAGTGTCTTTTGTCACTCACAGCACAGACTCTGGAATCTTTCTTACTATTGTACTTAATAATAGTCCGTTCCTTTATTTTTACTTGATGCATATTCTTTGAAAAATGGCAGTTTCTATTCAGATGAGTAAAAATGCAAAAGTAGACTTGTTTCTTGCTCATTTTTCAGGTCCTAAATAAAGAAAAACTTACTGCTAGTAATTGTATTTTTCTTACTCCAGTGTTACATGTGAACTGTTGTTTTTATTAAACAAATGTTTCAGTGAAATCTAGACTTTGTTTACATTTTTATGCTGTTTTTTTGTTTGTTTCCTTACCATGACCCCTGGTGTGCAACACTTATCTAATTAAAGCTAGCATTCCTTGAAGGAATGCCAGACTTTAGGTTGAAAAATGACTTGAACTCTGGAAAATATAATTATGTGCAGTCTCACACGATATTGCAATATCTTGTGTGATCTCACATGATCAGTAAGAGCTTGTAAATTACTCTCAGCTACTACTACACCAAATTTTTGTTCAATATCTTTAAAATTCACTGAGTTATTGCCATTTTTGTGTAGGCTAAGGTCAATTAGCCATCTTGAAATAGGTTGACTACTAAAGTTAATCAGTTGTAAATGTCAACCCAGTAAATATTTCCTAAAAGATGAATTCAAAATTGTTGTCACTTGTGAAATATTTTGCTAAAGTTACAGATAAACAAATGCACACATACACGGACAAATGCTTTATTGCGCCGTCTTCGCCTTCAGCAAGTGGGAGAAAGTAAACAAACAAAAAGGAGTTTTTACTTTACAGCAGTTAGTTACCTGCAAAGTTCAGTAATTCTCTTTTACTTTGACAACAGAAGAGTCTTTCACCTTCAAGGACTTAGATGAAACAGATGTTTGTGTTTTAGGTCACGGAGATGGAAGGACATGGGGCGTGGCAGCTTGATTAGCAATGCTGATGCTCCAAACAGAAACCAGCCAACATAAAACACTGAGGCTAATTGTGCATATATTTTGTGTCAGCGAGAATTGTGAAGCCATGCAGAGTTATGGTTCACTTTTATTAACCCCTTGTGAACTTTATACATATGCATGAAAGGTGTTGATACTCTCGTAATTATTTTAATATTACACAAAAACAAAATAAAATGACAGTGAGAGCAACATCAAAATGTGAAATTGAACACTCATCAATAAAGCAAAAAAAGCAACAAATATGACATGACAATTGTTGATTCACAAGCTGAACAAAAACTGTCCATGGAAGAAAGTAAAAATCTGTATATTCAGGATAAATGAGCCTGTAGGATTTTAAATATGGTCCGATTACAAATAGGATGCCAAACAAAGCACATCAGCTCACACAAAAAACAGCAGGGCCATGAAGGCCAGCAACTACTGCTTTATCTGTAAAATATAAAACCAAACTAAAAGAAACCGGGTCATATAGACTTTCTAGGAATTAATATTTAGGTGGAAAATATATATGTAAAGCTGTTTTCCCTCCAACAAGTAAGGCCCTGTTTACATGAGAATGATCTCTGGAAACTTTAGTGTTTTTTTCAATGCTTATTGTGGCGAATCAACAAGAAAAAAAAACAAGTTTACATGAATTTGACTGTGCTCATTGAATCTGCTGGAGTTTCCATGCCAAGCAGGTTTGCCGGATAGGAAATGACTAACCATCATACTGTTGTTTTAAGATTGTTGTATTTTGACCCAAACTATCAAATGTGCTGAGTGAGGGGTGTGGAGGTTGCAAGATTAGTTGTGTGTTATGTTTGGTGAACATGTGCACAGAAAAGGAGGGGGACTCAACCCTAAAACTATATTATAAAAACAGTAATTATTATTTATCTGGCAACACTGATGCCAGGCTTACAACAAGACACACATGTAGTCTGGAACATGAAAACAGTTACATCCAAAATGGTGAACATGTGGACAGTGAGGTTGGGTTGCTCCTACATGTTGAAAAGGATGAGTAGCACAAACAACACTCACCCATGTGCAATTAAACACGTAGATTTCTTTGAAATGTAAATGGATTTGCCCTATAGGCCTATTAGTTGCTGTTTGAAATGCTAAATTAGTTTACTGCCTGGTCAAATTAAAGTTGTGACCAAGTGTTTGGTTTGAGTTTTGTGGTAACTGTTATCAAGTTTCCAAGTTTCTGAAGGCAGGCCCAGAAATCTTACTTGTGGAAACTATTGTTTTGTCAATTTCTTTAGTGACTAAAGGTTTTTGATTTTAGTTTTTTTGTTTGTTTTAAAAGGTTGTATCAGTAGTTAATTTCTCTCTTACTTTGTAGTTGGTTATTCAAGGTTATGTAAATTTGTTAGAGTTTTGGTTAAATACGTAGCTAAATTGCTTGGATTATTATTTTTCACTAGATTGTTCTTGTTAGACTTTACTTTTGTAAACCAGTGTAAACAGTAATTAGTACTATTAATGATACCCTTCTTTTGTTCTCTTTTTTTAAACTCAAAAAGACTAAACATAAATCCCTTTTCTCTTTTCACACCAATCCCATCTGGTTTAATGTTACTTCTTGTCCCTGGCTGAGCCAGGTTGTAACATTAGGGATCTTATGATGGATGCTGAAGAGTTTATATCAAGAGACCTATACTATAGACAAATTTATTTAGTCACACTTAATAATTGTTAAATTCAAGTGTTTCAGTCGGGGGTTGGATGATCAGTGAGATCAGTGATTGCCTATCACTGATCTCCAGTGATAGGCAATGTTAATGTTTCAGCACACCAAGACATGTTCAACAATGTTATGTTTCCAATTTTGGGGCACCAGATTGAGGAAGGCTCCTTTTATTCCAACATGGCTGTGCTCCAGTCATGTTGTCAAAACAAGGTTTGATAAGCTTGGTGTGGGAGAACTTGACTGGCCCACACAGAGCCCTGACCTCAACCCCATTGATCACCTTAAGGATAAACTAAAAAGGAGACTGCAAGCCAGACCTTCTTGTCTAACATCAGTCCCTCATACATGCTCTACAGCCATGGCTCTCAAACTGTGGTACAAGTACCATTGGTTGTACTCAGGATCCCTTTAGTGGTACTCAGAAGAAACCTGTGTATCAAATAATTAGCATGTTAAATAAAAGTCTGAGTGGACCTCAAAATCTGAACTGTGAAGTAAAACTAAAAAACAAAAAGGGCTAAAACCAATGATTGATTCAAACAAAAGCAAATATTTTCAAATAGAAATATAAAATACAAATTTTGAAATACAAATAGAAAACAAAACTGCAATGTAGGATATTTTGAGAACTCTTGTGGAAACTGGAGTGAATAATGGCAAACTGATGTGCAACTGGCTACTTAAATACACCACTGAAGTCTCCATAGGACCTGCTTCCAACAAAAGGTGCAAAACAGCAAGGAAATTTGATTCAAGTTAATTTGTATTTGTTTTGGAGCAGAAGAAGAGCTAAGACCATTGTCTGTGGTGAAGTTCTCATCAATGATTGTATGGAACCATCTAATCTTAAATGGCATCCTTCAACTCTGCTTGAAGGATGCCAGTCCCTGTTTGTGTGATGATCATGTGTGTCCTCATACTTTTGTCAATAAAGTGCATTTGTATTATAGCTGGGCTCAAGTCCTTCCCTTGGTCAAAATCAGCCTTGAAACACTTGAAGTATTGTCCTGTGCCAGAAAATTATAATCATTTCAAAATACTCTTTTTTTATACATATAACAAAAAAAAAAAGCATAACTGTCTTCGGAGAGGAGAGGAGAGGAGAGGAGAGGAGAGGAGAGGAGAGCCAGACAGCGCATGAAGTGACAACGGAGCAGTAACAAGTGGAGGACATGACCAGGTTTTATGAACAGGAGATAATTAGGGGAAGTGGGCACAGGTGAGATAATTACAAAAACTAGGAGCAGGTGTAGATGGGCGTGGCAGGCAAATGAGAGAAAGACTGTGGAGAAGTGAATGATGACAAAGGCACAGAGACAAGACAAAACATGAAGACAACAAAAGAGACAATAAACTCAAACCAAAAAAAAACATAAACAAAAACACTAAATAAAAAAGAAACACACAGCAAACCCAAATCCTGACAGAAACATCTGAAAAGAAGCTTGTGACATTCTCTTATTTTATGTTAAATTGTGTCATTGGTTTTTTTTTCTTTATTATACCAACCTCAAAATGAGTGCATTTGTGTACATTGCTGTTAACCCATCTATTCTTATAGGGCAGGTCTATCTGTCTTACAAAAGGTATTTGCATTATTTATGACTCTGATTTACTGCAGGTGTACTGAGTTGTTTTTCACAATTTAGAGGATGCTCACAAATATGCACCAGCCTGCACCAAAATGCATCGTTTGACCACTGATAAAAACATTTTTACAAGTACGCACATCACAATCTGGGTCAATATGCAGCTTCTATTTATAATTTCTTATCTTAATTAACACAAATTTGATCCTTTACATTTTTGAAGATTATAAAGAGGACAATTGTGTCTTCTTAAAACCACATCAGTGGGCTGCAGCGTATAACCACGTGATGATATTGACCTTCATCCACCACAAACAAAAGCACGTTGTTAGCAGGCATCAGTGTTTTATGATCACCTTCTGCCATGAAAGGCAGGGGAAAATGTAATTACCTGTGTGCACGTTTGGCTGTCTGTCTGTCTTTTAGCAAAATATCTTAAGAACCACTGGATGGGCTTTATTGATACACAAAGTTATCATTAGATGTACATCTACAACTGATTAACTTTTGGAGTCAACCTAATTTATGATGGCTGCCACAGTTAATCATCCTCCAGAACTACATTCTCATTGTGAATGCTGACGGAGACCAGTGGCCTGATGGGGGACAAACCGCCATTTTGCTGCACTGCTTGGGGGAAGAGGGACGGCGTCCTTTCTGCGCTCTTCCAAAGCGGGGTGCAGCATTTGATGGGGCTGTGGCTGCACTGGAGAAGCATATTGTGCCCAGGGTTGATGGGTTGGGGTGTGGACATGCATTTGAACAGACACACGTGTGTAGCATGTAGATGAGGCCATGGATCAGTGTGCCGCTGGGCTCAGGGTGTTGCCAGAGGTCGGCTCATTTCTAGTGCTTATCTTGGTGCTGTGGGAGATGGGTTGCTACTTGGGGAACCCCCAACAGAGAACAGGCACCGGGGCAAGCTGTTCTGGGGGGGGAGGGACATGCACCAGCATAGGCAGAGGACTGTGTGATGAGGTAAGTTATTTGAAGGAAGACGATTGTGGAAAAAATAGATAAATAAGGAGAGTCTTGTGGTTTTGAGTTGGTTTCAGTTGTATTTTTGATGGTGTTTTTTGCTTTGTGAGGAAGACTTTATTTGTATTTGAGAGCACTTTGCTAACTGAAGGGTTGAAGATGGATTGCGGACACTTTGTTTTGCATTGTAGTGGTACTGGTCTTTCTGAGAGTAATAAACTTCCTGGATTTTACTGGCCTTCCCCTTCTTTTCATTTACACCCGCCACAACACTTAGCAAAGACAAAAATGACTATAACTCAGTTACTTTTAGAGATTTTGAGCTAAAGCTCGATGTGGTAGTAGCTGAGAGTCACTCCCATCGTATACTCCTAGCACTAACAGATCATATGAGATATTTCTTTAAAACTTTGGCCTTTTTTACTTGTTTACTTTTTTTATTTGTTAATTTTTTTGCTCAGTGTAAAAATTGCATAAGCAAACATAAGAATATTAGTTTAACTGTTATTTTCCAGTAACATAAGGTTGCAAAACATATTACTGGCATATTAGAACAGAACAATATCATTTTGTTACCTAAATTCAACCGATTGGACATACTGTTGCATAAACCTAAACAAGTATATATATTTTTTAATTTCTTTTGTTTTGTTTTGGTTTTGTTTCTTTGTTTGTTTCTTGTCCTCTGAATCTAACCAAGCATTGACTGTAAGGAAAAGGAAAAGCGATGTGCCAAAACCTCAACTTAATCTTTTCCAAATAAGTTCTGCAGCAGGAAACAAAGACTGTATGCTGTGGTGCTGATAATCAGCTGTACATCCTTGGATCCAAGTAAGAACGAGAATGTCAAAAACTCCTCTTTCTTATGATGGGAGTTCCAAAATTTTAAATAACTTAGAGAGCAGAAAGACAGGAAACAAAGAAAAAAACTAAAGAGCAACTTCTCCTTGCAGTGTTCAAACAAAATCACCCTGCAGACCCTGGCAAACAGTAATTCAATAGAGATATTTATTACTGCAGATGCCTAACCTCCAGTTAGTAGAAAACAATGCTTGGTTAAAGCACCTGAGCTCTACCGCAGTGTGCCCTCATGCATCTATTATAGTCAAGTTGGTGTGTTTTGTCCAATCACAAGCAGTAGTTGTTAAAGGGATAGTCTGGTCATTTTTGAGGTGATTTTCTGTCAGATAGTTCTCAGTAGTTAGTACCTTGTCAGCCGTGACATCAGTCATAGAGCATGGATTTTAAAGAAAAGAAGCAGAAGTCTTGATACACACTAGATTAATTGCTAGCCAAATGAGGGCCCATTTTAAAATCGTTTTTTAGGCTTAAAAAACAACTTTTTCTCAAAAACAACATACCAATGTGAAGGAACGCTAGTTAGCTAATACTAAACCTCTACACTTTTGCATGACACCATTTGTTTAGTTTGTCACCATTTTCTCAACCATACAACATCTATGTAACTACCTAAACATACAGTATGCTGAACGCAATGTGAGTAAACTTTTGAACACACTGATCAGGCGGACAGATACATTTGCAGCCTTAGTATCATTGGCTATTCTTTTAGGAAAATATCAACGTATGACTTTGTCGTTTGTCAAAAAAGTCAGATTCTGGGTCTGATCCTGGGTTTGGTCCTAGATAAATGAAACTGGGAAAAGACCTCTGGTTCCATGAACAGTGTAGGGGAACAAAGCCTGAAAGGGGATCAAAGATCAAGTCTGTGTCAAAGTGCTGATAACTGCAATAGCGTTTTAAAGCTGAAGTTCCACACGTCATGGGACAGTGATGGCTTGTAAAGTAAAGCATCCTAGTAAAGCATCAGGGGACATGCCATGGTCTTGGCAGTGGAAAGTGTGGACTGATATCTTAAGAAGGATATCCCAGGTCAAAAGTCACACAGCACTGGCAGGATATCCTCTCTTCTCCTACTGTTCCCTTCGACCCCTGCTCAGAGCCAACACACTTCTGTTTCTGAACAGAACATTTAATTCCATTTCCAGTGTGAGAATCATGACAATAAAGTGAAATAACTTCCATTCCTTCTGCTATTGTCTGATTCAGCATGTAACACTATGAAGCAAACTGCTCCTCTTGTTTCCAGATAAATCGCCAACAGTTGATTT
>JAOXNZ010000001.1:8149474-8164904 GCA_028566095.1 Kryptolebias brasiliensis | reverse complement strand
GATTTTCTACTTCAACAAAGTGGATCCCAAAGTTTAAATGATAGATTTTTTTTTTCTTTTTGTCAGTAAATTTCTCTCTCTCTTTTTCTCTCTCTATCTCTCTCTGGTGGAATGTCTTTACAAAATACTTAGTGAAAACCTTAAAGGATCAGAATGATATTCAATGTCTTCTCCTTTTGGAAAAATAAGACCTTATTGTATGAAAATGTCAAAAGAAAGGTGTGTTATATAACTCACAGTTAAATGCAACCTAAAATTTGCAGCCAAGCTTGGTATGAATTTATTTCATTTTAAAAACCTAAAAGAAAAACATAAAGAGCTACAATGCATAAAAATTTAAGTGCATGACTAATTTACACTTGAGATTTCTGGGGGACTTAAATTTCCTATACTTTATTAAGAATTGTGTGGCTTGGCAGCTAAGGTCCATATTCTAAATCAACACTAGATATTGGACAAATTCAACTTTCAAATGACACATCACTAGACCTTGTAGGTGTTTTCTTAGGGAAACTATGGCTGCAAATACCAACATCATCAACTTCTAGGCTCATGTTGTCCCATACCCATCCACAACATAGATGATTCACTGCTGCAACTTGTAGACTTTACTTTCTTTGAAAGTAGAAGCACTTTTCTTGTTTATAACAATTTCCAGTGGACATTTCTCTCCATTCAAGCTCATAAGGGTTCTTCCCTCCAATCAAGAGTCACTTTTCCTCATATGTCACCCTAATTTGAGTTCCCGGTCCATCTTTCTAACATTTTTTAGATCCACAGTCCATTTAGATCCACAGCATTGTCACACTTGGCAAGCTTTGAAAGACAATGAATCGGGAAGTAATCAGCAATAATTGTGTTGTAATTTGTGATGCGTCAGTAGACAACAACAGTGGCTGTCAAGTGAAGCGTGCTATAAAAAATGGGAGAATGAGTTGTGAGAACTATATATTGTGATTTTCAGACTAAATCTGTTACTGAAAACATAACCTCCTTGGCGAAGGAAACTATCCCAACAGACAAGTAAGTAACGTTATAACCATTATATGCCTCTGTGGCTATTTTTTATCATTTGTATACATACTACCACTCTAAAAACTGTCAATCTGTACAGAAATATTATGGGTCATCCATCCATCCTTCCATGTATTTTCTTTTTACAACTTCTTGTTTCTCAGGGAGTTGGCGCCTATCTTCAGCAGTCATTATGTGAGAGATGGGGTACACCCTGGACAGGTCAAAAGTCCCTCACAGGGACACATAGAGACAAATGGGGCAGACAGCCATTCAAGAAAATACAGTACAATAAAAAAAAACATAATAGATGCGTGTGTGAGGATTTGTTGTGAGTAAGGACCCAAGGATGCAGACTGACTCAAGGACACAGTGAACCAAAAGGATTTAATTATCAAAAACAAAAGTTGACATGAACACAATGTGAATACACAAGAAGCACGTAGGCAAAAAAAAAAGGCACGAAAACAAACACTATGACAAACTAATGATGGAATGAGGACTGGGAGTGATTACAAGTGGAGACAGCTGATTTGATTAGTGAATGAGGGGCAGGTAAGAGATGAGGAGCAGGACTCTGAAGCAGGACTAACTGAGGTAATGAGAAGGAAAAATGACACAGGGAGACACTGGAAAGTTAAATACAAGGAATCTCAAAACAAGGAACAAAGCAAAAGGAGACAAAATGAACAACATGGCATGATCTACTGAATCCAAAATAACAACCACAAATCTACAAAACAAAACACAAAGAACCCAGAATCATGACAATGTGTTGTTACAACTGGCTCAAAACCATGACAATACAGGGAGGCAGCACACAAGGTTGAAGCAAAAACAATATAACTTTATTTTTAACTATTTTTTAACTCAATAAATTCAAATTAAGTAAAAATAATGACAAAAATGTGTCAGTCAGTCAGTAGTGTTTGTGTGCAGACAGGAGTAAAACAATAGCGCATGAGGTGCTGCATGTAGAAAACTCCAAACTTGTGGTGCAAATGGGGAACAGAGAATTCTTCTCTGAATCCATCAGAGTGTGAGTGCAGTCAGCTTTTATAGTGGGAACGCTGGGGGTACAGGTGATCCCAATGCACTAATGACCAGCCACACTCACCACACATCTGGAACACAGAACATTAAAGACAGCCAGCCCAGCAGTAAAGGGTGAGGTTGTCACAAGGTAAAAACATTTACCCACAGATGGCTACATCACAAGTACATCAACAACAGTAACAATGGCAGATAGCAGAGGGCTTTTTGTGTTACTCTCCCTTTGCAACGTGTAGCAGCAACCCAACCTCACTGTCACTCCAAACAAATGTACGTGTATTCCCCATTTTGGATTGAACTGTTTACATGCTTGAGAGACTGGTGTCAGCGCCAGCTAGTGACCTGGCATGGAAACTACAGTGGATTTAACAGGCACAGGAACACCATGTAAACGTGTACATTTTTCCCAATCAACATAGGAAAATCTCCAACGTTTCACGTGTAAACGTGGCCTCAGTTTTATGAAGACAGGTAATGTTAATTACGTTTTCTCAGCCAAAATCAGCCTAATTATGTTGCCCATCACTTCGGATTCGGACATGTATATTGTGGCATTTATTTATGTAACACCTGACTGTGAAGTCTAGGCACAAATTTATGAAGTACTGGTGCATTCAAGTCGTGTTCGAAATGCAAAACCACCAAGCTGTCTGTTATATAACGACAATAATGTTGTGAGTGAATATTTTGAATGCTTTGAACATTTTAGCCCATGAGCTTGAAAAAAGTTTCTAAAATATTTTACTCAAAAAATATTTGAATCCTTTGGAATGAAGAAATGAGACGTTGGGATTGCTACCTCTGCTTAAGCTATCCCTGCCTCATCATCAAGCAGTGACATCCATTGTGTCTCAAAATGGCTTCAATTTGTATGTAACAAAGATTAGAGACTTGTGAGAGGGACAGATGCTTTGCTCTCTGTGTATCTTTGCAAAAGCAGTAGCCCTCTTTCTCTCTGCCAAGTGAACTAGCTGAGGGTTGGAAAAGCACAGGCACTTGTCAGAGACGAAAGATCCCAGGAAAGAAACAGTGCACCCCTCCTCTCAATTTAGTCCTGTTGTCTGTGCAAACAAAGCAATAATTAGAGGCATTACTTTGTATAAACACATTTATACAATGTGCACTTTGCATGTCAGCATTAAGCCTTGCAGGCTTTTTTGTACACATAAAAAAAAATTATCTATGAGAACATTGTCTGGTTGTTATCAGCTGATTACAACAACACAGATTTAACACAAGACAAGAGCACATCCAGCAATTTGTATTTACAAGCTTTGAGTTTTGTTTGTTGTGCGCTTTAGCACAATAAATTTATACACCACAAATTTTCAAACCAAAGCGATGTAATTTATTCATACACGCAGATATTTGTTCCACTTTGCAACAGGACATGCACAGCTAGGTTTTTGGCTACATGCAAAAGTTTGTGCAGCTGGAGAATCCACGACTAACTGGTGGGGGGGGGGGCAAAGTCAGCCCGCTTTTGTGAATACTTGCCTCTAGTTGCGTCATTGCCAATCTTTGCTCTCTAGCAGAACCCTAAAACATGCAGGCGTGCACAAAGCCTGCCAAGCTAATGTCTGTAAGACACAGACAAGCGAGAAGAAAACAGAAAAAACAGGTCGACTTTAGGATGCTCATGGGTGCTTTCTTCACAAAGCACAATTGGCACACTTTTAAACCTTTTCATGAACGACTTTTTTTTCCCCAGTAGTTTTGTTTAGGGCGTCCCCCCCTCCCAAATCCAGCTTGAATTATCTAAACAGATAGAAGAAACAAATAAAGTTTAGTTCGAAAAATAAACACAGCTAAAGCGAGCGGTTTTTATTCCACTCACAGAGAGGCATAGATGCACCATCCACACATTTAAATGCTCCCCTCCACAGGAAGGGGGGGGGGGACAAATAGAAAGAAATGAGGGAGGGGTAAAAAGATGCAAACAGGAGCAGAGGCGGAATAAGGAAGCAGGAAGGAGATCAATAGCAGGACGAGATGCAAACAATGGATGGGGGCAGAAAAGAGTTGATTTCTGGGGCTGCACCTCCCAGGCCAGTTGAGACGGAGACATACACAGGGAGGTGTTTGAAGTGAAGACAGGCTTCGTTTTTTTTCACTGAACTCCCCTATCTGATGACAAAGAGAAGGGATGAATAGGAGAAGGGATGGCGCATTCAAATGTGCAGGGGAAAAAGGGGATGAATGAGTAACCAGGCTGCAAACTTAAAAAAAAAAAGGGAAACCGAGAGAGTGGAACAGAGAGGTGAAAATAATAATAAAAAAAAAGGTGAGAAGATGAGGCTTTTTCTGAAAAGAAATGATACAATTTGATGAGGAATAGAGAGGAATCACAGCTGTTCACATTCCAGGATGCATTTACCACCCCTCTAGCTCAATCTAATAACATTTTAAATTCCGTCACAATGTCTCCTTTATTAGCTTGCCAATATAAACATAAGAGCATTATAATTGCTGCCTGCCTACAGAGAATTTAGCTTAGCGTTTTATGAAATGACACTATGCACGACTGCCAAAGACATCATGGATGGGGGCTGCAGGGCTGTTGCAAATGCTTACAATTAAACATATTAATGGGGCTCAGATTACACCACTATCCACATAATCACATTGCTTACAGTGCTTATCTGATGCGATAGCTTTCTGTGAAGCTGTTCTCCACCTCGCCTGTTATTACCAAGCCTTGCATGAGGAGCTAATCTTTTGTCATTACACTATCACAAAATATCTGTTGCCGCCACTAAAGTCAATAAAAACCAATTAGGCATTCTTTAGAGAGAAGTTTTTTTTTCATCTGAACGCGTAGCGTAGTGATGTGTAAGACAGAGTTTATGAGGTCTATATGTGGCGGAGATATGAGGCGAGTGGCAGCAGGGAGCTTTGAAGAAAAAAAAAAACCAGAAGGCTGCAGAAGAAACTGAGGCCTTATCTGTTTAATGACTTTTTAATGACTTGTGGTCCTTGTCTGTTTATACTGTACAAAATATTGTCCAAAATAACAAATATTGCATTAAAAAAGAACACTTTCATTATTTAATACTTTAAGACTAAGTTTGTCCTTTGGCTGCTACAAAGTTACATGTGTTGGTATAAAATGTCAAAGATTCTCAACCCCCCGCCAGTCAAGGCAGTTGGCCGCCCATCCTGAGCCTGGTTCTGGTTCTGCTGAGGTTTCTTTCTGGTAAAAGGGAGACAATCTTTTCCACTGTCACCCACCACCCTGTACTTGCTCAGGATGTGCGACCGCATGACAGTAAAAGTTTGACACAATCGGCTGGATTCCTAACATTGACAACATTTTATTAATTATCATTTTGTAATGCATTAGCTCTGTCTGTATTAAAATTGAACTGAATTGATTAATGTGTGTAATCTTAATTGCATATGGATTTGTTTCGGACAGAGTTGGGTTGCATATATTTTGAGATGATTTGGATTGATCACAATTTTTATAGTGTCCTGAAATGACTTTTGTTGTGAATTGAATATAAATAAACTGAACTGAAACTGAATATGAAGGGGCTTTCAGACCAAAAGCAGCAATGATGCTGCTGTGCTCCTGAAGCCACGCAGCACAAGAGGGAAATGCAAACGCTGCAGTCCACCGAACTTCACGCTGCTCTTGTCATGGTCAAAGCTCAGTTTGAATGAACTTTGACCAGGATGCTCTATGAGAACACTCACGCAGCCAAGCGACGCATCAAACTGCTCCTTACTGAGACGGAAGATGTCACCATGTAAAAACAACACTTCTGCACCAGTCTGCCTGAATTCTCCATGCTGCTCTTTAGATCCAGTCACATAGTCGTAGCAAACAAGAACCAGACGCACAATTTTGAATTTATTGTGGATTTTTTCTATTCTAATCTAATATTTGGGTACATGTTTATTTACCTTCTGTCTCCAGGTTGGGAGTGAGGTGCTGCTTCAAGCAGAGGAGTTTAAGTATCTCAGGGTTTTATTCATGAGTGAGGGAAGAATGGAGCGCAAGATCAACAGACAGATCAGTTCGGCTTCTGCAATATTCTTTACCGGTTGATCTATGTTAAAGTCTCAAACTCTGAGTAGTAAACATAAAAAATGAGTTATCCAGGGAGAGACTTTGAGTGGAGCCACTGCTCCTCCCCATCGAGAGGAGCCAGTTGAGGTGGTAAAGATGCCCTCTGGCATATTTCTGGCTGGATATTTGACCACTCTTCTTGACGGAATTGGTAGAATTCATTACAATTTGTTGTCTTCCTGGCACAGATGCAGCTTTTCAGCATCAACAGGGCTGTGGTCGGGGCTTTAGAAAGGCTTAATGTTTGGAAAGGCTTAATGTTAGCCTGCTTTATCCAATCAGAAACCAGTCCTGATGTATGTTTGAGATCAATGTCTTGTTAGAACATGTATCCAAGTTTCAACAATAAAGCTGCTGATTTAAAGTGAAGTTGAAGAATGTTTCCTGACTGATAGGATGTTATTGATCTGCTCCAGATACAAATAAATATGTAGCCACGTCACACGGCCAGCTGTGATATCAGCAGGTTTGCTGATGATTCTGTAATATTAAAAGTTTGTTCAGTCAGCTGAACTATATCAACATTCTGACATTTTTCAGTTTTACCTGAGCTGCATTTATTTTGGAGTTTCAAAAAATTCAAGGCTTTTAGTAAATGAGCAGCCTAACGGACACAATATAAGAGATTAAAGGGAATGTAAAATGGTTTGTTTAAACAAAGCTCACTGTCAGGATAGCTTTCTTGATAAAACACCATGTGGGGGTCAAATATTGCCTGAAGTGCTACAAAGAGATCAAATAGATAAAAAAAATAAAACTGCATATGGGTTAGTGAGACTCTTTGTAGCTTATTAGCAGTGTCTCTATACTTCGTCCAGCAACAATCATAAGTATTTACAACTTCTACTTTGTGGTTGGAAGCTAAAAGGTTTGGGAGCTGCTGTTCTACACAACTTTACTTTGCACACGAGTGATGTGTATAAGTACAAAGTCATACGGTATACAAAGACATGCTCAAATTTATTTGATGTTACTGACACAGAGCATTTCATAATAAGATCACCCCATCAAGTACAATCAGCTCCAAAAACAGAATCAAAACCACACAAAATGTTCACCCATAAATTATCCTGGTAACTGATTGATATAATCTTGAAAAACAAGTAATTTTTTCTTTCACAAGTGTTTTGACAATTAAAAGAAAATGTGCCCTCCCAAAAAGTAATATCCTCAGAATGTTCTCACACGTAATTGTTTCATTGTTGGAAATAGCAGCAGGCAGATCTGCTTGGTTTTATCAAAGTTTTCAACACCATGTATCACCAGGAGAACTTCTGTGAACGTTTCCTCAATCTGTCTCGAGTCACACCTGTATTTAAAGGTATACACTTATGATTTGATCACCCAAGAAACATGGTAGTGCCACAAGACCACAGTTGTTTAAGTTTTGGATGGTGACCGGGAACGTTTTAGTGGATTCCTGTGACAGGACTTGTCGAAGCTCTTTTAGACATGATGATCTGGTATAGCTGCTGGTGTAGATTCTCAGTCATCCAGGACATGGTAAATCCAAAAAAGGTTAAAAACAAAAACAACAAGACTTCTATTCTGTAGTTGAAGACAATACGATTCATATTTCAGACCGAGAAGACAGATGGTTTGAGAGGGGGGTAAGGGAAGCCATCTGTGTCAAAAGAGAGAAACCAACATTAAACAGAGGAGGAGGTCTCAGATTTCAGCTTTAAAAAACCTATAATGGAACATTAGGCCTGATCCCCAGTCAGTTTCACTCCAATCAGGACCTGCATTCATGTGACCAGAGTGGCCCGTCAGTGAGTCATGTGAACAAAGACCCTAATGAGCCTCTATTGTTAGGAGAGAGAGTTAATCTGCATGTGAATCCAGCTTACAGAACATCTCAGCTTTAAAAGTTCAAACTCCACACTCTCTGTTTTTGAATAGAGAAAGCTCCTCGGATGAGAAGAGAAACGTCTTCAAACTACAGAATAGAAGTCCAGTTGTTTTTGGATCTGGTATAGCTGTTCTTTTCTCAGTGCTTCCAAACTACTTCAGAGATGTTTAAGTTTGAACCTGGTCCTTGGATTGGCTAATTCAAACATTCCACATCACTGCTGCTGTTTTTTATCTTGTCATTTGACGGTGAAGGGGGGAGTTTTTGGCATTGTTGTTGTTAAAAATCACCATTATGTCATGATATGAGTTGTTCTGTGTTATTTGTCTGTATGTCTTTTTATTTTTAGGGTTCTTGTGTTATTCTTGTCAGTGTATATGGTTTAGTGTATTTGTTCTTTGTTTTCTGTGTCACTATTCACAAGCCCTCAGCTCTGTTATTCTCCCGTCTGCTCTGATGTCCACGTTCTTGTTTTTTCATGCCTCGTTCTTGCTCATGTTTTTGCTCCTCAAGGTATTTTTTGTTACTTCGTTTTTGCTGCCACATCAGCTTTTTGTTTTCCTGTTTTGTTAATAAATCAGTTTTAGTTATTTAAGATTCAAGATGAGTCTGCATTCTGGGTTCGACATGCAGGAAACAGTTGGTCAGACAGTTTTAGAAAAACAACTTTTTTAAATCTCTATTTTGAAGTGCTAAGAGATTTCAATAACATTGCTGCCTACACTAACAAAGAGCTGACATCATTTTTTGCTGCTGGAGTTTTATAATTGGGACAAAAAGGTTCTTTGGGTGTCTTTCGAATATTTTTCCTATTTTGTTCACAGGCATAAAAAGCATGAAGCTTGATTTGCCAATGATGGTAACATTCTTTCACACATTCCCAATATGCTGCTTTTATTTTTTGCCCAAGCTTTATGCAGTGTTCGGTGTTGGTTGAACAATATTTTGCAGTGGCAGACCTTTGATCATATCCAGTTCTGAGGCCAAACAGAAGTATTCCTGGGTGAGCAAGATGTTGGTTTACGTCTTCGTTCACCTTTATAGGTTTAATTGTTTGAATTCTCAACCCACTGGGGTTTTTTATGCTTTGAGTAAGATGCTGAATTTTGTTTTCTCTCAGAGTTGCATTTCATATAGCCAGAACATTTCAATAAAAACAAGAGAATAGACTCAATCAACAAATCCAGCACAGGATGTCTGCAATGCAAGGAATTCATGTGGGAGTTCTTACTTGTATATATTCATAGTAATGTTCAAGCTCAAACTGTTTCATGTTTTTATGCTCAGTGTTGAATGATGTTCAGATGACTGGTCCATTTTGGATTATAATTTCAGATACCAATGAAAGGAGCATTCCCTGAAGGAAAGCATAACTTTTAAACAAAGATGCTTAGGGAGCTGTTAGTTTTCTGAGTATGAGTTTAAGATAACTTTCAGGTACTACCACAAAAGATTTTAGCTCAATATCTGTAAAAATGACTGTTATAGCCATTTACATGTTTGCTAAGGTCGATTTGCTGTGCCATCTTAAAACAGGTTGACTCCAAAAGTTAAACAGTTGCAGCTGTACATCCAATGAATACTTTCTGAGAGGTTCTTTAAAATCAGCTCAGTGGTTCATGTGATAGTTTGATAGCAGGAAGGCAGGGTTGACTCCAACAGTAATTGTTAAAGTTTTAAACAAAGATATATGCAGTCTGTTTGCGCTTAAGGTATGTGTTATGAATAACTACCAGCTACTACCACACCAAGTTTTAGCTTAAAATTGGTAAAGTTATAGCCATGTTTGTGTTATCAAAGGTTGATTAGCTGTGGTGGCCGTCTTAAAATGGGTTGACTCTAAAATTGATTTAGTTGTAAACGTAGATCCAGTAATTACTTTTTGACATTTTCATTACAATCTATCCTTTGGTTCATGAGAGATTTTGCTAACAGACAGGATAATACACACACACAGATCATTTTTGTACACAATCGCCCACCTTTCATGGTGACCTGCGATAATTATAAGCGTCTACACTGCTGATGTGGCTCAGCATGACTGTCTCTATCTATCTGTAGGCAGCTCGTGAAAACTATTCCCATCACACTACCTGCTGCCTGCTAGGCCAGTGGTTCTGAAACAAAGATCCACACCAGGGGCAGGCTGTTTTTGATATGCAATGAACAAGCAGATAGCAGACATGTTGAGAACAGCACCCACGCTCCTTTTCCAGAGGAAGAGGAAAATCTGTCAGGTAAAACCGTACGAGTCCGTGCCGAGCTTTGAAAGCCAAACGCAGTCAGTTCTACTTATCAGGCTGGTGCTGACAGTGACAATGAGCTAATGGGCTCGTCTGCGGAGCATATTGACAGCACAGCTCCCCGCAGTTCTGCACCTAGACTAGTCAAAGGCAGAACAGTGCTTTATTAGAGGTGAGATGTGACAGTTTCAGCCCCGCAGTTTCACAACTCCATGTTGCTTTTCTTATATAAAGACTCGACATTTATTCATTTTGCACCATCTCAGCATTGCAAACGAGCTGGGGTTTTTTTGTTGTTTTTTTTTTTTTTTGCCTCAGATCTGAATTTTGCATGATGTTGGGTTGATAGCTACTTCAGGAAAAAAACAAAAAAGTGTAAAAGATCCAAATCTTTGGTCTGCAGTTTTAAAAGAAATAAATAATGTTGCTTGTTTGGAATGTAAACAAGAAACTTGCCAAGTTGTCAACAAAGGTAAAGAGGTTGACAGTAATTTATAGAACTAAAACACCAACCTTCCATCCCTGCTGAAAAACACTGATACTGACTAGCTCTCTGTGTGTTTGTCTTCATCTTATTGTAATGGTCATGCACGACACAGTTTGTGCACATCTGAGGCATGCGAAAAGTCATAAATCTGTCTGGCCAAATAGAAAGAAACATAAGGAGTTTAATATAGTTTACTGTTTACAAATGGGTTTCTTATTTGATGACCTAAAAATCGAAGGGACCTCTGCACTGAGGCCCCCATAAACTGATTATTGTTTCAATAAAAGTTATTTATTTTCAGACAGCATCCCATCGCAGAAACCACCGGCACATGACTGAGGTCCTGACATTCAGCAAAGCGAAGCAAAAATTCACTTATCAAATCAAAAACGAGAGCATATTTCATTAGACGCTCCCTGAATGTTGGTGTTGTCTTTGAAACACTTACAGATTTAGCAAGACGACAGGGATCATCAGGATTACGTGACAACTTTAATTATTCATTATCCTGCCAGTCCTATTCCGAGATGGCAAAAAAAAATAAAAACTAATTATCAAACATGGTAACAACCTAGAACTGTTTTCCTCTCTGCCACCCAAGGTTGCATTGCCAATTACTGTTTGCAGAGTTGTGGGTGTAATCCTGGTAGGGAAGATGAACCGCTTTACTTCAAGCTGTCATCTCCTGTGTTCTTTCATTATCTGCACTAATAAGCTGTCCACTGCAGGCAACTCTCTGCTGTGTTTGTCTTTTTTTTTTAAATGAAAGTCTTGATGTGCTGTCTCAATGGCTGTTGTTAAAAGATGCCTTCTGCCGACTGGAAAATCTAGACTGTGACGAATGAAAACCAGACAGCACTTGGCTAAAAATCTAACTTTTTAAAAGCTTTTGGCACTGTAGGGTCATCAGTGCAGTGACCCAAACTTGTAAGTGACAAGGAAAGACAACAAATGACTCAAAAGTTGTTTTGTTACAATAAAAAAAATATACCCTCTTAGGTGCTGGAAAGTTTTTCAGCATGACTTTAAAATAACCTTTTTGTGGCTTAGATGGTTTCCACAGACTTGACGGTGCCTTGAAAAACTATTGATACTGCTTGTTCTTTTCCATATTTTGCCACGTTACGTTTATGTGATAGACCGCTGGTGTCCAATTAAAATTTAGCAGGGTCCACCTAAGAAAGTTTTCTCTAGCAAAGGTCCAGAATACATATATATATATATATATTTAAATGATATTTTAGTAATAGGCATGTTCTTTTTTTATGCACCATATTGGGGGTTTTTTTTATGCCTCTAACTTTCTGTAGCCTGGCAGCTTCTGTCTGCAGAGAAGCAGAGAAATAAGAACGATTGTAAAGGCTAGGAAAGCTGCACCGCCTAAAATGAATTGCCATAAATGCGAGAAAAGCTGAGCTGACTAAAAAAAATTACTGTAAGTACAGGACAACGTATAAAATTCATTTTACTTCAGTTTGACAACTGATTTGCATCCAGATACAACAGCAATTGGCTCTAGATCTAGAGCGCCATTTGGGGACCTCTATGATTGAAAAAAACACAAAGTAACACATGTTTTGGAAGTGGAAGGAAAATGATACCTGGTTTTCAATTATTTTATTTATGTGTTTTTTTACAAATAAAAATAGGACAAATGGGGGGTGATAAGTATGACTACTTTTTCAAGTTACTTATATAAATACATGCATAATAAGTGTATGTGACTGTGATGTTTAATATCATGCTGTTGGGTGTTTTAGGTCTGGGTGAACTTTGACTAGCTTTCAAGATCAGCTGTAAAGAAATTAATAAGCCATCTAATGTCATTATATTTGAATTAAGGTCAATTTTGTGTGGTCTACCACAGGAGAAGCCTGTATCATAAAAACACACCGATAACCACAGACCCACAGACTGGATTTCACTCAGTGACCACAGAAGTGATGGCTTTGAAATTAGTAGCTCCTTATCAGCACGTTTATTGAAATCCAGTGAAATTCAGATCAGATCTGTCTTTCTAATCTTTTTTCTATAAAGCTTTGTATCGTGAATTAGGAAAATGTTCCTTTAAAAAGTAAAAATGGCAGGAAAACCTAAACCTAAGACACTGGTTTTGCAGATAATTCTTATGTTTTCCTAATGAATCATGTGCAGAGGTAATAGCAAATTAACAATAAAAAACACAATTTATCTCATCCTTAAAGGAGATTTCCTCCTCTCGCTCCTCTGCTCCTGTCTTCCTCAAGTTCTCCCCCTTCTTTCCAATGAACAAACGTTTGTGAGGTTATGAAATGAAGAAGTTGTAGCCCATTTAATTATCTCTATCATGCTGCTAAAGTGCCAGTTAACTTGCTCGCTTTTAACTGAGCAGAAGGTTCCCACTGAGAAATGGATGCAGTTTCAATACTGAGTTGTAGCATTCATTTAGCTGTCTGGCTAGATTTTGCATTTAGTCCAAGCAGTTTAGCCCGTATAACATCATTAAAACACAAAGCATTGAAAATATATAACACACACAAGAATCTAAGAGCTCTGATCACCCCCTTGATATTATGGTTTTAAAATCAATTTTTCAAAAATTTTATTCATTGAAAGTTGAAAAAAACCCATTGAGGTAAATAATTTGATATAGGTACATATTTATGTTGTTACTGGCAGATAACATGAAACATGTGTCAAGTTTCATTTTACATGTCATAACGTGCCCACCTCTCTGAGCTGTTACGACCTGATTATACACCCTCTCATCCTCCCAGGTCAGCTGATCAGCTGCTGCTGGTAGTATTTCTCTGGGCTGCCACTAGTTGGAGAAGGACATTCATGCCAGAGTCTCCTGAATGTCTCGTGTCCTTTCTTGCTCTTGAAAATTCTTGTCGCGTGAATTTTGAACATGTTCCAAATAACTGACATTTTTCTTCTCAAAATAGTTAAGCTTTATCTTAAGCATCTTGAACCTACCTGAATTGTGTCATGGGTGTTTCTAACTGAGTGCGAGAGCTATATTTTGACTCCTACATGGGAGCTCGCCTATGGCAAACAACATCTGCGGCAAATGTCCATGTCTAAAACCCATGTTGATGATAAACAATAAATATTGAAAAACTGGTCAAAAATGGATGTCCTCAGTCCAAAAGTGCACTTCAGCAGATTAAATCATAAATGTAGGGCTGGGTATAAAACAAGGGAAGGTACGATGTTAATAAAAGTGGAATTCAAAAAGATGTGCATGTCCAAGAATCCAGTTTTGCCGTGCACCCTAAATCAGACCGATTTTCAAAAATTGGCCTTTCAAAACGTGAACACACGGCTCAGTGGTCAAACACGCAGGATTCAGTAGGATTGCAACTGGAAATTTGTCCACTTTCTTGCAATTTTCCTGTAATTTTGAATTGCCGACTAGTCTCCTAGAGTCGCAGCACGGTGAGTTACCACCTTAAGCATAAGATCAGAGGGGATCACATTTTCACTAAAATGTTGAATTAGCTCCCTTTGCGCATTAGACAGCCCTCATCTCTCTGTTTTCAAATCATTTCTCAAAACCAATCTCTTCTCCTTGGCCTTTGGCACTGTGTGAAATGTTGTTTATAGTTGGTTTATGTTTTATTTGTTTTTAATATAGGGCTGTTTTAACTTATGTTTTATGTCTTTTATTTATTTTATTCTTAGGTTGTGTAAGTGCACTGATGTCTTTCGTTTACTGCCTTTAACTTCTGTACAACACATTGGTTTTGTGTGGTTGTTTTAAAGTGCTTTATACATAAAGATAGATTGGATTGAATAGAAACACTGGTCAAGCTATAGGCTGTGTTCTGACAACAAGATGCATCAAGGACAACAAAAAGAAAAGAGTCAAAATAAAACTAGTTGTTCAATTACAAATTTAGCTTTGAACAGCCATGGAGAGTGTACACAATCTTATATTGTTGTAGTGCCATTATGATTGTGGTGGTTGATTGACTCACTGAAACACAAGTGATTTAGAGATTTTGCATCAAACCCCCACATGGGCAGTCCTTATTTATTCTTGCCAGTTTTGGCTGAATGTCTACTCGACACCTAAATCAGATTTCAGACTTCTGCCAAACTTTCACTTTTAGGACAGATTTGCTCAATTTAGCTCTAGAGCTCGATGGACAATTTAGATGTTCAAATTACTTTTCAACCAAAATATGCTCAGTGGGTAATGGCAGATGCAAACTGCTTCAATCTTCAGTAAGTCGTTCTGTGTCTCACTGTTTGTGTTTTTTTTGTTTTGCTTTTTGTTTTGTTTTTTGTCTTTTCTTATCTGAATAGTAAATCGACCAACCTACTCCAGTCACCCCTCCTCTGATTGCCATGTTATTATTTTTACCAGCTTACACCCATGACCAAATGTGCTGTATGCTTTTTCATATTGACTGTTTTTGCTTGGATAACTTTTGTCTTTCTGTATCAAACTAGTGGGTTTATCTATGCCCTGCCTACACACCTGCCTGCCGAACTTCTTGGGACCAGTCTGCCCATTTAACTGCTCCTCACATTACTTTCAGAACGACTGTAATAAATTTTTTCAACAGCAATCAGATCTTGCGTTTTCCATCTCAGTCCTCATCCTCCAGCTTTGTGAGATTTATGTCATAATCAGCTGTTTGTTTTTTGGCGTATATGTGCACTGCTGAATCTCTGTTTCCCCTTAGCCTCTGAAATGTAGTTGTTGGGGTGGGGGT
>JAOXNZ010000001.1:8022321-8032466 GCA_028566095.1 Kryptolebias brasiliensis | reverse complement strand
CACCCCTCCAGTAATGCCTATTTCTATATGGAAGCAGCACAGTAAAAACACATTTGGCTAAATTTTGGCCTTTGGGAACTGCCCGGTAACCAGCTCTTAAGTCTTTTATTATCCCTCCATTTCTGGCAGCCACTGAGCACTTTCACTCTTACCGGGGTTAAGTGCCACGCTCAGGGGCGCGAGAGAGGCACCGTTAGCTTTAGCAGTTTCTGCTAACACTCTAAGAAAGCGACATGACAACACTTAAAAAGGAATGACGGACACGCTTAGACTTATGTGGAAGCAAGACATAATGGTGAAACGACACTGTGGCTTCACAGTATTTTTGTGTGACATCAAAATGGTTTAGGGCCTAATGGTTCCAATGCTAACATTAGCTAGCATCCTAACTAGCCAGGTAATGTGAAATAACCTTTGTCATAGTGAATTTAAGGCAGTTTGATTAATTAACCCAAAAATAAAAGTTTAAGATATTTATGTTAAAGCCTATATTTATTTATGTTAGCTTAAGTTAGCTTAATTCAGATAAGCTAACCTTTGCTATCATAGTCTTTGTTGAACTTGTATGACTATTACTAGCTTATCGTTGCTAATGCTATATAAGACAGACAGACAGACAGACAGACAGACAGACAGACAGACAGACAGACAGACAGACAGACAGATAGATAGATAGATAGATGCTGTAGCTTGTATTTTAGCAAAACGCTGAACAAAAGTTTTGTTAAACAACAGTTTAGTTTTTACTGGGGGCCACACTGGGGTCCTTCACATTTACATTTTAGTGAGATTATTTAAATCAGTGTTTCCTAACATGCGGGTCAGGTCTCCCAGAGGGAGCTGTATGTAAAATCTGGTGAGCTGTAAGGTCATTCTGAAGAGATTGAAAAAAGAAAAACAAAAAAACTGTTTCTTTTTGTGGGAAATTTCTTCCAACTTTTGCGATGTCATTTTAGATACACATAGATTATTCTGTATGAAAATCTTTGGCAAAATAAGAAAAAAAACCACTCAACTCAATCTGACTATCTTTTGGTGAAGCTCACGTGAGCTCAGCATTTTAGTGTGCAAACTTTAATAATAATACAGTAGGTGTGCTGTCTTAAATCTGTGATGTGTGTAACTTGCGTGATGCTCTTCATCTCGAATTGGAAAAAGGTCATCTTCATTTTATACACAACACCTTTACAAGCACAACTAACAGACATTGTGATCTGTGGTGAGAACAGGGAACAGGTGGAAGAGAACCTGGAGAGGTGGAGGTATGCATTTGAAAGACGAGGGATGAAAGTCAGCCATAGCAAGACAGAGTACATGTGTGTGAATGAGAGGGAGGCAGGTGGAACAGTGAGGCTACAAGGAGCAGAGGACACAAAGGTGCAGGACTTTAAGTACTTTGGGTCGACTGTCCAGGAGTACGGGGAGTGTGGTAAAGAGGTGAAGAAGAGAGTCCAGGCAGGATGGAGCGGATGGAGAAAAGTATTAGGAGTGATTTGTGACAAAAGGGTGGCAGCAAAGGTCAAAGGAAAAGTTTACAAGACAGCAGTGAGACCAGCTACGTTGTATGGTTTGGAGACAGTGGGACTGACGAAAAGACAGGAAACAGAGTTAGATGGAGGAGGATGACTCGCTGTGGCGACCCCTGAAAAGGGAACAGCCGAAAGAAAAAGAAGAAGACCTTTACAAGCACAAACGTACTGAGAGAAGTATAAATTCAGCAGCAGCAGCAGCATCCTGTTCAAGTCCTGGAACCCATATTTATTGTCTGTCTGCCCTTTTGGTTTGTTAACGTTGTACAGCATTAGTGAATACATGTATGTACACAGGATCAGCCTTGTTTTGCACCACCTCTGTAAATGTGACCCCCCCTCCTCCTGCTCCTGTCCTGTGTGCCACCGGGAGGTGTGTGTGTGGGCTTGCTTCTGCTGGAGTCCAGCTAGGTGTGACCTTTCTGCCCTGCGGTTCCTCGCGGAGATCCAGGGCTCTGGGCTCAGTGTGAACTCGTGAACTCGTTCCAAAAGAACACGCCCGCGTTGTGGTAAGTAGACAGAGAGTGGGAGGGAAAAGCACAAGTGTGCTGCCGGACAATTAGCCCCCCAAGGAGCATAGTAGGTGGTCCCCCCCCCCCCAACTCCCCCCAAGCCAGAGTACACTGAGCATCTCAGGGACTCGCAGACAGTCGGGAGAAACCGAGGCGAGAGGTGAGCGGAGTGTTTGCGGGGGCGTGCGTGCCGCAAGAGTCGTAGCGGGCCTGTCCCCCCCCCCCCTGCCTTCACCCGCCCGGTGGTGGTTGTTCCGAAACGAAACAGCGTGTCTGGTGCCCACGGGCGTCAATACGACCCTTTCTATTATTCAGAGCTGATTACAGCAGCGAATCGCGCGGAGGTGAATACGTTTTTAATGAGCTCTGGAAAAGAAACAGAAAAAGTTTGTCAGCTTTTGTTTTTGTCTTTGTTTCTGCTTTGTTTTTCCGAGACTGCCTGGCGGAGGGACGGGGCAGCATATGTGCCGGATTAATTTGATTAGTGCGCTAAAATGTGAAGAGCGGGGTTGGTGTTGTATGTGTCGGTGCATTCAGACACTGCCGGTGCGCGCGTGGCACGTGGTAAAGCATCCCTTTACTGTATAAATCCGCATGATTGTGTTGAATATTCTGTATGGAAACGATCTGTGCGAATGCGCAGTTTGCAGACCGTATACATGCGCGGCATTTCAATTACATAGAGCATTGTTGGTCTCAATACAATTGAGTTTTTTTTCCTCTATGTTTGCATGCCTGTCATAAAATCAGTCTGTTGCCTTAAGCGAGGCTGATCAGTGCGCCATCGTGGCCCAGTGCGGTCACGGTTCTGCACGTGAACATTGATGGCAGGTCAAAGCGCCGCCCCGGCCTCCCATGGGCCTGCCGGGTTGAGTCAAGCCGGAATACACAAGTTTCTTTTTTTATATAGATATATAATTTCTTACTGTGCTCGTCAGAAACAACAGACGCTGCGATGACAGCACAAGGTTGACCAGAGGGAGAGGAAAAAAAGAAAAACGCTTCAAACGCTCGCTCATCAGCAATCTGGTTATTTCTGGCTCTCAACATTAGATTGAAATTTTTAAGAGAAGTTTTAGCACTGATGCAAACGCTTCTATGTTGGTGTATTCAATTGGTTGAATTCCACATCTATAACAACATTAGCTGTGGCGACCAATAGCATCCAAGCAGGCACCGACTCTGATTTTGTACATTCTCATGCTGCGATCAGTTTTGTAAATTATATACAAAATCAATAAATTAGCTTTAAAACGGCTGGTTGTGCTCGGCGGGGCCCCTTTGGTTTTCAGTCGTGTAGGAGTTTGCTCAGTCACGAAGGAAGCCGCAGCTGTTCGTCTTCATTGTTGCACCTTCAGAATTTCGAAATATTATTTGAAGGTTTTCATCTAATGTCCTGACAAGATGTGCTCGTTTAGGTGATTACAGACTGAGCCACCGAGGTTGATGGGCTGATGAAATTTGCCGCTCTAATGATCACCTGGAATTAAAGCCTTGAACCTCAAGGGGTTTAGGGGGTCGAGAACAATGATTAAAGCTTGGCTGATACGGTTCAACAGCAACGGGATTCTATAGTTTCAGTCAGACATCCCCACAATTACTGTGACTTTAGCATAAAGTTGCGTGAAAACATGCCTCCCATACGGTTAGAGACATCAGCAGTCGTTTAAAGTTACAGTCATCCTTCTATCATCCCATATTTGTTGTAGACTGGTGCTCTTGATATAGTAAAAATAAATTTTGGTTGAATGCTTCTTTAAAACTTGGCTTAATGCAAATGAAACCAAATAAGAGCTGATAAATAAAGTTTAAGAAGTGTCAACAAAAACATATGGTAAACATTGTAGTAAAATCAATTATTTTATATGTTCTAGGTCCCTAAGGTTGACAAATTGTATGCACTCTTAAAAATAAAAAAGGAAGGCTGTGGGAAGTGTGGGTGGGGATACAAATGAACTAATTTAAAATAATGACTATTTTGATGTTACTGGGTTTTGTAAATTTATAAACTGGCCTTGTTCGTGTACATGTGTGTCCAAATTTTTACAACTACTTCAAATCCGTGAAAAAGTTAGCAGAGCAGCATTAGGGCCGTGATTGTAGTTTTATTGATATTATATGTGTTAAACGAACAGCATGTTGGATTTCATAGTGTTAAAATCAGTGCAGTTTAGTACACAGATTTGGTAATATGAGATTCTTCACACGGGCGTTCCCACGGCTTTGAATAAAAGTGATGTTTTGTTGTGAACAATAAGTTTCCTTTTTTATAACAGAAGAAAATTGCAATTTGTAAGTGTTCATTGTGTTTACGAAGTCTAAAGCAGAAGCTACATGAACTGAGATATAACTGTTTTAGTTTTAAGCTGAGTAAAAAAGAAAATTAGGGCAGCTTACTGTTTAGTGTCACAAAAAAAAGTCAGGGAATAAAATGGGAAGTATGTACAGGTAATGCTATGTACATAAAGGGAGAAACTCAAGGTCTGAAATAATGTGGTGTTTATATTTTAACCACTGGATATTTTTTGTGAAACTAGGATGAACATAAACCTTCAGCTTTTGTCTTTTTTATTTTATTTTGTTTTTACTTAAAGTGGCTTTTTGTGATGTGAAGTAATCACAAACCGAAATATGTTCATTTCTTTCTCTGTAGCTTCTGCTTGATTTTGAAATTCCTGATGGAAAAAGTAATTAATTGGCTTTTTTTTATATAAACTACACAGCTTGTTAAAATTCTTCCTCTTATCACAAATTTGTGCTGTCAAAACTGCACAAAAGCTTTTGCAGCAGTTGTACAGGTCGGCTCGGACGCTGTCGAGGCATTTAATGGACGTTTCAAACCAAAAAAAAAGCCGCGTATGGTCCCGCTGTTCAATTACCTCAATGCCAGACTGTCCGGTTTCATTCTCCCCTCCCCTTATCGCTTACTCCAGGTCTGAGCAGGTGTTTGGCCCGCAGTCTGAGCCCCCCGAATCAGATCCATTTCATCTGTAATCAGCTGGAGCCCCTGGCACTCGCAGGCGAGATCAGAGCGCCGATCAAAGAATTATAAGCTGGCCACGCCTGACCGGCCGACCAGAACAACAAGAACAAGGCAGCTTGGAGTGTGTGTGTGTGGGGGGGGGGGGTAGGATTGGTGGGAGTGGGGATGGATGAGGAAGAAGCGAAGCACTGAAGGGATGAAAGGAGCCAAGATGGAAATTTGAAGGCTTACAGTCTCTAAGGGGAGAGACATGAAAGAAGCAGTAAGGGAGGCTAAGATGTTACGCTCTCAACTCACGTGGGAGTTTCTCCTCCTCTCTTTTTTAAAAATAAAAACTATTTTCATCAAGCATATTGTCCACTTCAAAATGGAGCTATTAGATGTGAATTCCAGCTGTGACGTAGAAAGAGAGCGCTCCTGATGTAGATTGTGCCAATCCCGCGGCCGGATTCCAAAAATTTACGTATTGGTGTTTTTTTGGAGCTTTAAAAGGCGGCATCAATAAAGATGTATCAGAGGGACGTGCCACATCTGTGTCACAATCATCTTCTGCACAGGCCCCACTTTGATGATTGGCCTTTTCATCTGTGCCAATCTGCCAAAGGACCCGAGCTTTTTCATGTCATTTGATCAGCTTTATTTATTGATTCGCAGCTTATTGTTGTCACTTAGCCCCGGGATTGATGTTCCTTTGAACTGCAGAGACTCGTAAACAAACGCTCGGGGTCTACCTGCATTTCCAGCGTCCACCTGTGTTCTCTGTGCCGGGGTGCTCGCAAAAAAAAAAAAAAAAGCGCTTCTTAGTTTACTCCTGTGTCATGCATGGCTCTAAATAGCACTAAATGTGAATAAGTGAAAGGAAATAGCAAGAAAAAGCTGAAGCCTGTGTTGACTTTCCCTCGCTTTAATTCCCACACGTCATCGATTTTGCAGGGCCCGCTGTAACACGATAGTTTTCCGGTGTGGCACATTTCGCTCCGGACTTGAACCCACAAACCTTAAATCTTTTCACTGACACGTTGCCACTCAGTATATTTTTACATTTATATTAGGGGCTAAAGCTTCTTTTTTTTTTAAGACTCTTTCATTTTGTGTGAGCTCTGATTTAAGTCTTCGGAAACGAATTTTGATGGACCTCCTAGCTTTGAGAGGTTGATCTCTGACCGCGAAACCCCTCAGCTGTGAAATTCATCGAAAGTAGTGACACCATTCATGTGATAAGTCTTCTCCCCGAGGCGCCCCTGACTCTCGGATAACATTTTCAACCCCTTCAGAATACATTTGGATCTGGAAAATGAAACTGGGTGAACTCAGGTCATAAATTATCCTTTTGCAATGAATCTTTCCGTCTTGGAGCAAAAAAAAAAAAAAAGTCTGAGCAATTTGTCTTAAGTGCTCTGCTTCAAAGTAAAAGTCCAAACAGCTTTGTACTCGTTTCTTAAACTGCAGCATGAAGCCATTTTTAATCATCTATAGAAGCATGTATTATTATTCAAATCCTACTTTATGCTTCTCATAAGAACAGACTTTCATTTAGGCATTCATTCAGGTCCATGGAGCTAGCTCGAATTCAGAGGAAGCTCTTTTTTTTTTTTTTTAAAGTTCATTTGAGTGTGTTTAAGTTATAACAGTTCTCTTCTAGACTAAAGTCATAAACCTTTTTCCATGTACTGACACGTCTGAAGAGACTAAAGTTAACACCCAGAGATTAGCAGCTAGTTTGTTAACCATGCAAAAGTTTTAGCTTTTTATGCTAGCGCCCAATATCACCATTAAAGTTGTCATAAATCGCATTAGTTTTGCATAAATTGACATTTCGAAGCTAAATAGGAAGCTAGCAAATGCTAAACATTATGTGGCCACCAGGCCACTCCTGGTGCTCATTAAACTTTAGGTTTTAAGGTACCCCCCTGGATTAAAGACTATCTATCTGCAAACAGGGTTTCTCTGATGTGAATCCCCTTTTCTTTTACCATTGTCAATCAGCATCTGCAGTTTCAGAAAACCAGTGCATGCAGGCCCATTAATGCAACCAGTGGTGCTCCAGCTCTCTGCTGTGATGATTTCAAAATGAGAAGAACGCACCATAAAAGTCCTTGAGCCGCTCTCAACCCCTTTAGTCCACAAGGTGTGAAATCGTTTGATCCCGCTTGTTTCATTCAGCCGAAACAGCCTTTGTGTGTGTGTGGGAGGGGGAGGGGGGGTAGTGAGTTTTTATTTGTGTGTGCATCTCCAAATGCTGCTGGAGCAATAAAAAGCCGAGGGAAACGAGAGGACACAGAGTTGAAGGAAGGAAGGGAGCTGATGGCTGCTTCTGTGATTGTTTTACATGCAGGGATGATGAAGGGTGGGGGCAGTTCAAGTCCTTCCTGTTGGAGCGTGTGTGTGTGCAGTTAAGGGCAGTGGCAGGTTAATGGACATTAAGCCTGTCCTTGTGCGATAATCAGAGTGAGGGTGGTGTTCGATGTGCCCAGGCTTTCTGTAGCTCTCAGAATGTCAAGAGGTCGAGGTTAAGAGTCAAACAATGCCTGGGAGGACTAACAATCAGCCGGGGCTACTACAGGGAGCCTTTTCTGTATGGTTCTGCGTGTGTGTTTGGCTTCTAGGAAAGACAAAGTGTGTGTGTGTGGGGGGGGGGGGGACCAGCAGGATACAGAGGCGATGAAAAGAGGATAGACAGATTGGGGTTGAAATTGTTCTTCTCTCTATATCTCCTCCCACACCCCCCACCACCACCACCACCACCCTCACTGACATCCGCTCACTTAGAAACAATTGTGCGTCGCTTCCCTCCTACAGGGGGCTCATCTGATCTCCAAATACAGCCCGACACGAAACACATGCATGGCAAGAACCCACACGTACGCACGGCGACGCGATTGACAGAGCTCTGCAACCTAATCAGAACATGTGGCCTATTTCTCTGGATGTTTTAATGAGCCCTCTGATGCAGAGTGGTGATTGAAATTATTAGGCTGTTGTGTCTCAGCTCATTAGCTAAGCCAGGCTCACCAACAACATCAACAGCTAAAAGATGATTTGATGCTGCCTGCAGAGCTATGTGACACCACAGGACCTTAAAGAGGCCGTGGTGACAGACGGAGCAACTGACTTAATTTGGGCTTCAGGGAAAAAGCAGGACTTCATTTGTCTTCGGGTGACACAGCAAGGGATTTTACGTGCTGGTTTGACGGAAAGAAAGAGAGAAATTCGTCGAAGGCAGATTGCAACCGTCTCCCTCGTCACCCATAAAGTTCCCCGCAGACGTGCCTTGAAGATTCAGAGAACTTTTAACAGTCGAGCAACGTCAAAAACGAGACTAATCAAAAATCCAGAACAGTGCTGCAGGTAGCAAGTGGCTTGTTTTGTTTCTCTCAGAACTGGCGCGTGCTGTTTGAGCAGCTGAATTAATCAGAATAAAATGAAGTGCATCCCATCCATCCATTTTCTGCCACTTTTCTGTGGTCGGGTCATGGAGGCAACAGGTCCGGGAGGGAAATCCAGACATCCCTCTCCACAGGAACACCCTCCAGCTCCTCCTGGTGGATTCCAAGGAGTTCAGGGTCTGACTTGAGGTATCTTCCCAGTGGGATGGCGCCCAGAAAACTTTTGTTTGGTTTGAAGGGTTTGAATGTAAATGATTCTGATTCCTCGTTTTGATTCGGGTTTCTAACTATTCTCGATTCCAATTCTGTTGAGACAATATTCTGCAACCTTTTTGTGGCACTCTTCAGTTTGTTACAGCAACAGCTTCCCCTTGGACATTATGGTGCAGTAGCACATCGTGGAGTCTGGTCACCTGCCTGGCTAACGTTAGCAATTTTAGGTTGTTTGTCTATGAAACAAAGTACATGGGCTAACATTAGCTGGGTATTTGCATTTGAGTTGACCCATTGTTTTACGTTGAATATAACTTATTAGCTGCCTCAGTGTTGGTATAAGATGCATTTTATTGTTTTAGTTACCTGATTCTGACTGCAGTATAGTGCAGGGCTGATGCTCGGAGCCAGAGGACACTCTGTTCTACACCTTGAACCCGGAGGTGTTTAATCATGTTGGTCGAGCACCCTCCTTTGCGCGATATAACCTTATTGCAAGTGAGCCAACTGGTTAAAGTTAAGCCACACTTTTGAGCGCCGCTGCACACTGTCCATGGCTGCGCACACATGTCCTTTGTTTGGTTTTCGGCGGCTTCTTCTCCCGGGTATCGAAACTAGAAATCAAAACTTTAAAAATTTGATTGATTCCGGCAGAATTGGCATGTCAGTCCCAGTTCCAATCGATTCTCGGGACTCGATGCCCAACCCTAATGACAGACCTCCTCCCCTCATCTCTAAGTTTGAGCCTGTCCCCCCTACGGAGGAAACTCATCTTGTTCTTTCAGTTGTGATCCGTACCCCATGACCAAAGGTGAGGGGTCGCTCCCTCCGGGTCGGGGATGAGTCTCTGCCCTTAAAAGAAGGCATTCAAGTGTCTCAAAATCTTGTTCTCGATTGATGGTAGGATGGAGTGGGAAATGATATGACAAGTCAGGGCCTCATCCTCAGGAATGAGGCCCCATTGCTCCGGTCTACGGTGGTGTAAAAGGAGGTAAGCCGAAAGGCAAAGCTCTCAGTTTACTGGTCCGTCTTTGTTCCAGCTGTCACCTACGGTCATGAGGCTTTTATTTCCTTTTAAACAGTACAATTTTATGCTTGCTTACAAAAGTTTAAATGTGGTTAAGTAACTGACAGAAACCAAAATAACAGATTAGTCTGCCTTTAAACACAACTTTGTTTTAAATATTCTTACACCTGAGCAACATTTGCTTTAGTTTTTTATTGTAGTTCTGCAACTTCTACTTTAAAATAAGGAATTGTAAAGCATCTTAATAATCGTTCCTACTGCATTCTTATATTTTTCTTCCAACCCGAAGCCAAGGCAAAGCAGTATGTGAATGTTACTGTTTGGTTTTTATTATTATTAGACAAAATGTACCAACATGAATTAAATCAAACATGGTTAGACTCCGAGCACGAACATGGAGATTTTTTATTAAAACGGCAAACGTGACCTTTGGTATTGGCATGCTCTCTCTGTGCTCTTGTTCTTTTCATTTTTAATTTGAAAAAAAAAAACCCC
>JAOXNZ010000001.1:8016266-8022221 GCA_028566095.1 Kryptolebias brasiliensis | reverse complement strand
GAAGCCTACGGCTCTGTTCCACCTGCTGGACGAGGAGTGCAAGTACGTCACCGGTCAAGTGCAATCGTTTTTAGAAACCATTTACTTGGAATTTTTATAAACACTGCCATTAATGTATTTGGCAAATTTGTCTGCTAGCACAATCTCTCGAAAAAGCAAATGGATTTGCTTTAAAATCTACCAAAAAAGAAATAAAGATTGAAAAAAGGGATGTGGCTCAACTTCGAGATAACCTTTAAATGTTAGTCCAGACTATCTTAGACTTCATTATTTTCTGTTTGCGCTTCATCAGGCTTACAGCGCTGGAAAATTACTATTTCTTTTCACAGTATTGTACATTAAGGGTTGGTTGCTTGGTGGATTTCGGGTTCTTGTTTTCCATTAGCAACGCTCCTTTTTTTTATGCTTGTGAAACTTCAAAGACCCAACTTAAGGAGATGCCACATGTTTTGTAAAGCTGGTAAAGTTCAGCTACTGGGGAAGATCATTTAGAAAACATGGCAACCACAAAGTCTATAAAGGTATCATACCTAAATGTTATTTTAAAATATTCATAGGAATTAAGGCATGTCTTTTTAAAGATCTCAACAATTTTTTAAACATTTTCTGGAGGGGTCGCATGAGAAAACACACACACTTTTGTAGGGCTCTATTTTTAAGCCAGAAAACATTTCTAGTAATTTATCAGAGTATTTATTGTTTCCAGGTCGTGTGAACATTTCAACCTTTTTTAACAGCACCTTATGGACATTGCTATGACATTGTCAAAAGTGGTAACACAAGGTACTGAATATACAGATTTTTTAAGTTTTTCTTTCTAATCGAGACTCTCCATCTCTTGTTTTATTCTCACATCCTATCCTCTTCATCTGTCCTTCAAGTTTTTACCTGCTGCCTCCTCTTTTAATTCACACCTTCTAGATGCCCGCTTTCCGTCACTTACTCACGCTTCACCACTAAGATGAAACAGCAAACTACTGACGGAGAATATTTTTAACTTCTTGATTCTCTTTCTTTTCTTAAACCCTTTCTTTTTTTTTTCCGCTTCTCCTCCACTTCGCTGCTCGCTCGAGTGTTGGCCCATCAAGGCCATCAGCATCGATCCAGCACTGCGAGGCTCGCGGAGCTTACACCCAAACCCGGCACACTCACCCATGACCCGATGCAATCTGAAGCTGAAGCGCGCCCTTTTTCTGCTTTTTCTTACTCTCCGCATAAAAAACATAATCAATAAGTCTCACAGACTGGACTGAGACGCACAAATATGCACAATCGCACAGCTCAGAATCCTCAATGACCTCGCCTAGATACTCACCAAACAGAGGAAAAGCTTGTCTGCCAGCACCAGAGTTTAAATTCACTTGTGGGATGAAAGATGATAAAAAGGTTCACTTCACTTACTGAAGTAGTTTCCTTTTTTGTGTTGGGTTACAGTTTGACATTTTGAGCTCCTCACAACTTAATGGGCTTCTTTTTTGCAGTCATGGCGCGTCATCAGAGGCACCCCATCACTCACTGAGACACATCAGTTAAAGTTTCAAATTGTAATCCTGTGCACACGTGGGTTTACTCCGGGTACTCCGGTTTCCTCCCATTACCCTAAGCATGTTCGGTTCATTGGTAACTCTAAAATTGCCCCTAGGTGTGAGTGAGAGCATGAATGGCTGATTGTCTTGTTTGTCTCTATGTGTCCCTGTGATGGACTTGCGTCCCGTCCAGGGTGTCCCCCACCTCTCACACAGTGACTGCTGGAGATAGGCACCAGCTCCCCGCGACCCGGAAAGAAGAAGCGGGTAAAAGAAAATGGATTGACGGATAAATGGATGATCAGCTCACTATAAGGAAACATAAAACTAAAGTTTCTCGTGATATGTATGCAGGACAGTTTGCGTTGGATTTCTGTGCTGAGGTTTTAAAATGCCTCGGAGAGTTCCGCCTCGGTTCAAATGGAGGGGAAGTGAGCTGTCGTTTTGAATGTGGCGCTGCGGCACTTAAAAATGACATTTAAAACTGAGCGTGACAGATAAACACAGGCTTTGCTATGAAGAGTTTTTTCGCTTTAAACTTGAGAAATAGCCTGAATGGCGGTGACAGACAAAATATTCTTCTCCGGCAGAACTTAGTGCACTTTGAACAAAATGGGGCAATTGGCACAAACCACTTTAAAGAATTATTGTAACCTTTCAAAACAGGCAATTTTGTAAGTTCAACTATTTTGAGAGGGGAAAAAACAGTTTATTTTTCCATATGTAATTTCATAAGACCTCAGGTAAATATTTTTTAAATCAAGACAAACTCAATGGAAGCATTTCTGTGATATATTACTGTAGACAATGAACACGGGCAAAATATGGTTTTATAATTTGGAATAATTAAATAACGTAAATGTTGTTCTTTCTGCTGCTCCCTTCTTCTACCCCGGATTTCCTTCTTGCCGCAACCTGGGCTCGAACATACAGCCTCAGGATTACAAGACAATAAACAACGTAAATGGAGAGAAAAGTCGAGAGCTTCGCCTTTCAGTTCGGCTTTTTCTTCACCAACAAAACTATTGCAGGCGATGCTCCGACCGGTTGGTTTATCTTCCAGTCCATCTTAATGTCACTCCAAGATGCTTGCGACAAAGACTCACCCCCGTTCTACCTTCTACCAGTCCATTTTTGTTCCAACCCTTCATCTACGCTCATGAGATATGGGTCGTGACAGAATGAATGAAATCGTAGATAGAAGTGTTTTAAAGGGCCTTTTTCTCTTGGGTGGCTACGGTCAGCATTAAAAATAGGGTGAAGCTCCCATATCTGGGGGGAGCTGCTCCTCCACAGTGAAAGGATTTATCTGAGGTAGTTCAGGCATCTGTCGAGGCTTTCCGGGTACATCGCATTGGGAGAAGATCTCGGGTCAGACTCAGAACTTGTCCTCTCTGTCCTGGGAACACCTTGGGATCCTTGAGAACGGGCTATAAAATGTTGGATCTGCTACCTACTACTTTTGTATGAATGAAAGGCGGATGGATGGATTCTTTTTTAGCATTGTTGATTATAAAGATTAGTAAGCGCAGTGTTTGCACTTCTAGATCTGCCAATGCCTTCAACAATTCAACATCATATAAACTACTTTTTTTTGTCTTGACTTTAAAACTGAGAAAAAAAAGATTAATACTGGTTAGTGGTGGTGGCTTTTGCTGGTAATGGTGTACAACCATCTTGACTTTGACGATGCTCAACTCTTTCATGTGGGGTTCCTAATTGACAATATAAAATGACAATCAGGTACGGATTTCAGAGTTGGCAGCTCCTCACTCACATGCAATAAGAAAGTCGGTAAAAGTGTCAGTTAAAACAGTCTCTATTACCCATCAGACAGCACAATAACAGGCTTGTCATCCCGCGCTGTTATTAGATTGTAATGCTGCGCTTTAGCCGCACACTTGACGTGTTCATTAGGTATAAACCAATTCATTTATGACTCCGTGCTATTAGATTGTCCTTGCTACGACATTCCTCTCCCAACACTCTGGCGTTTGAAGCGTTGCCATTGCCAATTAACTTTGATAACTCAGTGCCAGCCCAATATATGGCCGCTGATTTGGCTTGACAAGAGTGCGGCGATAAGCTATTTCTGAGAGTTTAGGGTGGCGATAGCTGGATTATCGCTCAGATTTGAGGGAAGGGCAGGGAGAACTTTCCTGCATTACCTCGCCGACCAGAAGTCATTAAAATGTTTGGTTTATTTTTGTTGGCAGATGTGCACACACAAAGAGGCTCATAAACTGATTAAAGCTGTCCTCGTAGGCTGTAACGGTTTGCATCGCTTGCTTCTGATTTACGTCACCGCAGGTTCTAACATTCGTGTTTAGCTTTATGAGACGTGTGGTCAAAAGGAGACGTTTGTCTTTGTTTCCAGTCTAAATATCTGTCCAATCTTGTGTGGCTTTTTGAACAATGTGCATGTTGTAAATACTGCTCTGGCAGAAGCGTTTTTGATATACAATCGAGTAATAAAGGAAGTGAAAAGCAGCTTCCGTCTGATTTGTTGTTCTTTCTTTTTCTCTCCTCTCCTTCTCTGTTGGCAGACTGCCAGAAGCTGAGCGGTTCTCCCAGGTCTCCCTGACTGACTGATTGGTCCTTCAGTCCATCACTCAGCATCAGTTGCAACAAATGGGAGCTGACTTTGGAGCCATGGGTGGGATGAAGGTCTTACTCCTATTGTTGTTGGTTGGATGGGAGAAGTCGACGGGCCTCAGCTGGAACCCAGTCCCACGCAAGACCGTTAGATACCAAGGTGAGTGAGCTGACTATGATAAATGGTAAATGGACTGTACTTATATTGCGCCTTTCTAGCCAAGTAGCTTCATGCCCTCATTTAGCCATCCACACACACATACACCAATGGGGCACACATCAGAGGCAGTGAGTGGTTCAGTGTCTTGCCCAGGGACACTTCGACATGTGACTCCTGGCAGGAATTGAACCTCCAACTCTCTCATTGGAGGCTGACTGCTCTAACCACTGACCCTCAGCAATTTAAAAGCCATAAACTAAACAAGGTGGATGCCAAAGAGCCATTACGTCAAAACGTTTGTGTTTTTGTTTAGTTTTTTTTAGAAAATTGAACAAGTGGAAGAGGACAAAATACAGAGCTACAATGCTAACTAGATCAGACACACTGAAAGAGGACTTTTAGTATTTAAGGAATCACTTTGTTGGTGAAAAACCTAACAGTGCTTATCTTATTTCAATTACTTCTCATTGCTTCAGTCAGAAAATAGGAACAAATTTTGCCTTCGCTCAAGGCAGCTAGTAACAGTTTACCCAACAGCAGTTCCTTACCTGAGTTAGGTGTCTTTTTATGGCTGACTGATTGACGGGGCAGAGTTGGGTGCTGGTCAGATTGTATCAGTTTGTCATACCAAGCAGTTCTCATTTTGTTCCCAGCATTTGATGTTTTTGTTACCACTTCTCACCCATGCACTGAATTACAGCAACCGTCAGCAACTTACACATGCAGGCACCAACTTCATGTGACTTCATAGTCAGGCTGAATGCTCAGGCCTAACTACTGTGATGATGATGATAATAAACTGGCTCAATTTCATTCATCTTCATTTCAAAAGTGTACTTCCTTTAGCATTGTGGCAGCTAGCAAATCGGATAAATGTGTGACAAGCTGGACATGAAATAGACAAGTCGGTCCTACGTGGGTAGAGGTTCAGAATGGTCAGGAAGAGGACTGAAATGAGGCAATAAATCATCCAAAGGCCAAAGAAAAATTGACAAGATTGTCAGAAATATGGGAAATAGTGTTTAAGACTAATTTAACCAATTACAAAAGAAAAAGATGGCTCACTTATAACATAGTAAAACAATGAAATGAGGATTGTGCACGGCACCATTTCCCTTTCCAAAAAAGCCCTCATCTGTTTCTCTTTTTCCAACTTTAGCATTGTATTCCTTCAAAAGGTCACCACTGTCAAGACAGGTCGCTAATGGTGACTGTTAAGATCTTCTTAGTCAAAAGTCACCAAAGGAGAATTTCACTGGAGGGAAAAAAATGTGTGGATTTACTCAGCCCGATCTCCTGTCCACTAGCAGCAACATTACCAATAGCACAGGCGAAGGACCGCTGATTTACTTCCCAGTCTTTTTAGGGATTCAAAACCAATAATCAGAAGATTGTATTCCACCGCGACAATCAGTGAGGGTTTATCCGTTATATCTGAGGTGGACGGTTTCAGCATCGACCCCTCAATAAGACAATACATCAGTCTAATCCTGGCACTCGACACTATTCAGTCTTTATCTCTCCTCCTCTCTGCAGCCAGATTCAGCTTTCTTTGCTGAACAATGCCAATTGTTGCGAGCTGAGAAAGTCTTCTTTTTTTTTTTTTTAATCCCTCAATGCTGAAGTGCCGTCTTCATTCTCCCGGGGATTAGGGAGATACTATAAAGAAAGAAA
>JAOXNZ010000001.1:8006266-8011266 GCA_028566095.1 Kryptolebias brasiliensis | reverse complement strand
CTGTGGAGTTTGGATTTCGTCTGTTACATGGTTGCATAGTCAGAGCACAAAGTCATCGGTGAACTTGACCTTTGACCCAGTCACCTTGAAATCAACAGTGATCACCCTTGACCCATGAGGTGTCCAGCTGTGGAGTTTAACATTCCTGTTATACAGCTGCAGAGTTAGAGCACAGGTTGATCTGTGACCTTTGACCGGATCACCACCAAAACTTAATCACTTGTTCCTTGGACCATGTTTGATGTTTCCTGACAGTTTCATGAAAAGCTGTCCATAACTTTTTGAGTAATCTTGTAGACAGACAGACAGACACACAGACAGACAGATACTGAAAACCTTACTTCCTTGGCGGAGGTAACTTAAGTCGTGATTGTAGTGTCGTAAGGGGTTCTACAGCCAGTTTTCACCATCAAACCTGAAAGAATTTTTAAAATTGTATCACAAATGTAGTTACGGACAATAAAGGTCGTTCCTGAAAATCTGAGCTAAGAAGCTAAATTGAAAAAAAAAATTTCAAACTTTTTTATATTTGCAAAGTGTATGTTGGCAAATCAGTTTTGAGTATTTCAAAGTCAGGCAGAAATGTTACTGGAGCTGAAGTCCTACGCACAGCTACACCTTAAACATGGCTGAGCAAGACACCTAGCTGCTCCTGTACACTCTAGTCTGAATGTGTAGCACAGTTTTAGCGTAGCACTCAATGGTCTCTTTCTGTGTGCTCCCAATAGTACGAATCACCACATTTCAGCTAGTAAATAGCCCAGACAGACAAATTCCAATTCTTTCGGGGTGTCATTGAACTCTGCGGGCTCTCTGCTGTGTCTTTGTGTGTTTCATCACGACGGCGTTGTGCAGAGAGCTCTAACTCTCTCCAGCTGTTGCCTGCGGCTGTACCAGTCAGACAGAAAAAGCCTCACTTGTTGCATCAGGCCGTTCCTCGTTTGCTCTGCTTGTTGTGGATTGCAATCACAGCCCAACCTCCACACCCCCATCCCCGTCTGGTTTGCCCCACATGCCAGGCCCTTGCTTTCATCTCCCTCTAGACCCCTCCCTGCCCCAAACCAGTCGCCCCTCTTGGACTAACTGGTGCCGTTATTGAAAAGATCCATGTTGTACCACTTCCTTTTCTCCCTGTCCATCAAACTATCTGTGATTTAAGAACATCAACGGTACTAAAATCATAAAGACTAACAGGAAACAAACAGATACACACGAGGGGTAACACAATAAAGCCAAGCAGAGACGTACATATTCCGACAACAGATCCTTGAGGTAAAAGCCTGAAGTCTGTATACCTTTCACTCTCTTGTTTTTGTCTCCATGCTCTCATTCTGTCGTACACGACTTTCCTCCAAACTTCTCTGACAGACAACGCTTGTGCATCCACGTGGGAGTGTGTTTTGTCTTTATGTACGCAGTGTTGTTTTTTTGTTTTTTTTTCCCCCTCCTTCAAAGGGAGTACCTGCTCAGTGTGATGATATCGTGCATTCACGCCTGGGTCTATCCACACAATTCTGCCTCCCAATGCCTCTCCTTTCCTCCTTCCTTTTTTTTTTTTCTCATTCGGTGTTGATCTCGTCTTCAAAGCGCTCCCTAAAATAGGCCTTTAATCATAGTTTGGTGCTCGAGCAGCTCGGTGGTTAGGAGCTATAAGAGGAGGCTGGGTTGTATTTTTAGCAGTGAGGTTGAACGCCGAGGCAAGGTTCAGATCGAGAACTTTTTAGCCACTTTGAAGCACCAGGTGATGCCCATGTTTTATAGAAGTTGTGGAAGTTTTGGTCAGAGTTTTGTGGTTTGACTTGGTTAGATTGAAGCTGTGGAGTATGGTGAAGCTGTCAAAAACCCCTGGGGTACTTTACAACAATAAGTGCCTATCCTTACATCCAGATCGGGTTGTGTATGTCCAGTCTGTGGCCAATATGATACGTATCTCATACTTAACAAGCTAATACATCAAAGATACATAAGCAGCAAAAGCCGATTCAGCACAATTTGAGTATTGACTCAACCCATTAAGATTCAATGCACTATGACAAAGCAAAGGAAAATATAAATTAACCATTTCTTTCTGGAATATTAGTGGATCCGCGTAATTAGGGCGAAGCACCCTTTAGGTGTTTGTTGCTGTTTACACCGAGGGTGCTGCAGTTCCCCTCTTTAACAGTAAGCGCTGCTAAGGAGTAAATAACACAGCTAAACAGCAGAAATGGCACCAGGAGAAGAGTTGTCCACTAAAAGAAGAGTCTACAGGAGCCTGCTAGCAGACTTTCCATTGAATAATTAAATGAATCAAATTGTAACAGTGGGAAGATGTAAGAAACCAACACAAGTAGATTTAATCCCAAAATGGCAAGACCACATGGCTACTCTAATTGCCAGTCTAATTGCACAGATTTGTTCATTTTCAAGTCCCTATCCTTTAGATACTCGGGCCCAGGCAGTAGTCACTTCATGACATCAAATGTTTCCATAAAGTTCAAAAAGTTGATGCCATAGGAAAGAGAACGGCATCTAATATTAATGAGCCAACTTCTCATTTGACAGAAAATTGCCTTCATCTTGTGGGTTTGGAAAATTTTAGCATACATTTATAAATTCTGTATTTCTACTTTTGATTGCTTTCCACACGATCACATTCTTTGTCTTTGTGATTTCTTTCAGTCCTTGATATGTGTTCATTTATTTAAAAATAAATAAATAAATCAGCTCTTCACGTTTGAGGCAAACATGCTGTTGTTCCATCACTTTCAAGGCAGAGTAGCTTACTGTTGTAATGGTGTCTTTAGAGACAAGAAACGAGTAGATTCGCACAAAGTTCGTCACATTGTCAAGGCTTTCTTTTCACCTGCCGCCATGTGGTGACGTTCTCCCATTGACGCGACAGTGTTGATTCGTGTTGCACGGGAAATGTCTTTCTGCTGGTGCTTTCATCGACACACTTGTGTGACACGTAGCATACACATAGCTTTGTGTTCAGGTGTACCCTGTGAAAGTTAAACACACACACACTAGCTACAGTAGTTGTACCGGTTAGTCATTCAATGTATGGTAAAGATAAACAAAATATAACTACATAAATATGACCAAAAAGTGTGCAGTGCTAACATTGCTAACAGTGATGCTAAATTGCCAACAGATAGCCAAAGAGGACGCATTTAGTAGTAAAACTCACACATTTCAGAACTTTCTTCTATGTTCTTATTTAGTTCACAAAACTTTTAACACAATTGTGGTAGAAGCTCTATCTTGTGCCATAAGGTGCAAAAATAACAAAGTAGAAAACCTCCCTTTTAGTTGACAACTACTGAAGCTAGCAGTTAGCATCTGTTAGCATGACTCAGTCCTTTAGAGGCCTAGAAACCTTCAATAACATGGTCAATATTTTTACTCAGAAACCTTTGTGGACAACTTTAACTTTCTTTTTTTTATAAGGTAACAACCTCTTTACTTAATCTGTGTTGTGTTAGCTTAGCAGAGCTGAAGCTCAAACACAGTAGCTCCTATACGTCGTTTTAAGGTGGAACTGGTTAAAGGAAAGGGCTCGCGCAGATTTTAGCTAGTCAGTAAAAATAGCAACAAAAAAAAGTGTAGGTTTTTATAAAGAAAACACGGTGCAGTTATATTCTAAATCATCACTCAGTTTGGTTCGAGCTTGTGAGTGAAACATGAGACATGTTTCATGTGACAAACACACAGAGACAGGTTTTGTTTTGTTTGTTTGTTTGTTTACAGCAGTTCTCCTCAATCATCCCTGTTGTCCACGTCACCTGACCTCGGCCAGGCCTTCTGAGTTTTGTATTCTCCCCTTCATTCATTTTCGGCGCATATGCCTTTTGTTTGTTTTTCTTCCAGCCTCTGTTGGACTCATGACACGTCCTCTTAGATCTGCACTCTTTTCTTTACATTCGCCCCCTTTTCTCTGCTTCCTACAAAAGTTGTTTCCGACTTTTTCCCTCAGACCGCCTGTAGGCGTTCGCTTGCTAAGCCCTTAAAGTGCCAGGGAAAAACCTGGAAACACTCCTGGTTTAAAGATGCAAATGGTATTCAGATGTCTGCAACGGAATGGCCTGATTATTCTCTGAGTACAGAGCAAGGACAGAGCTCTTACTTTTGGTTAGCTGTACAATATGCTTCCCTTCATGATGCTCATTCGTCTTTGTGTGTTTTTGTTCTTCTCACTTTCTGTTCAATCAGAACAAAAGGCTGCTTCTATCAAACGTCCAGTTCGAAAATCTACTGTTTTCATTAATGCTCACACATATAAACACTTGCTAACCTGCGCACAAACCTTGATGGCCCACAGCTGTGGCCACTCGTGTAGCAGTTAAATACACAAACCTACACAGATGCAGATTACAACCTCTCACACACATTCGACACGTTGCCTCGGGGGCCGACACGGCACGGCAGCAGATGGGAAGTGTGTCTCGCACGTATTGCTTCTTAATGACAGAGCTGATCCGATCACTTCAAAAAAAAAAAAAAAAAAAAAAAAAAGCCACTCGGAGCAGAACTCTCCCCTCAGCTGGCGGAGAGATGTTGAAGTCGCTGAGCAGGTACCCCCAGAGAGCCTTTTGAGGAGCGCGCAAACGCAACCTGGCTACGAGCTCGCATGGTAACCGCAGCGCTGTCGGTACACGTGCGCGGGCGCGCGCTGGTTTGTGTGTGTCTCGGCGGTACGTCTCTGGAGCTTTTTTTTTTTTTGCTTTTTTTGTGTGCGGCTGTGCGGAACGCAGCAGATGTGCTCGGTTCTCCCCCGAGGAGGTCGCCTCTCTCTTCGCTCACTCTCGTCGCGCCTCCTCATCCACACATGCCCTCCGATGTTTATACAGCGCCGCTCTTCAGATAATAAGCTGACTTCGGTGCTTATCCCCCCCCTACTTCCTTCGCCTCCATCTCCATTCCTTCTCGCGCCTTCCAGTCCTCTGTGGGTCTCAGGTTTTTTATTAAACCCCGCCCCCCCAACCCTGACTGATTTTCAGAGTTCAGAACTGTTTGAG
>JAOXNZ010000001.1:7992301-8006166 GCA_028566095.1 Kryptolebias brasiliensis | reverse complement strand
TGTTTGAGAGGTTTGTTGAGACTCGGTGCACTTCGAGTGCCTCCTGCGAATACGTCACGGTGCGTTACTTTCTGCATAGAGACGAAGGTCAAAAGTTTAAACCCACCTTTTTTTATTATCTCTGTTGAGGAGGGTATGTTTTCGGTAGCATTTGTCTGTCTGTCTGTCTGTCTGTCTGTCTGTCTGTCTGTCTGTGGACAAGATTACTCAAAAAGTAAACGGATTTTCATGAAAGTGTCAGGAAACATCAAACACATGGTACAAGGAACAAGGGATTACATTTTGGTGGTGATCCGGTCCAAGTTCAAGGTCAGAGGTCCACACAGAGGCAACCATGTAACAGAAGAAAATTAAACCTCACAGTTCGACACCTCTTAGGTCAAGAGTGATCACCACTGATTTCAAGGTCATGGTGTCAAAGGTCAAGGTCATGGATCAGCCCGTGCTCTAACTCTGCAGCTGTACAACAGAAATGCTAAACTCTACAGCTGGACACCTTATGGGTCAAGGGTGATCATAGCTGATTTCATGGTCATGGGATCAAAGGTCAACATCACAGGTAACCTAGTGCTCTAACTCTGCAGCACTGTGATGTAGGAATGTCAAACTGCACAGCTGGACACCTCAGGGGTCAAAGTAAATGCCTGTTGATTTTAAGGTTCATGGGGTCAAAGGTCAAGGTCACAGGTATCCTCTTTGCTAAAAACTTGTCTCTGGTCCTACAGGTGACCCTTTTGTTTCCTCCACCAAGGAGGTTCTGTTTTGGGTTGTGTCCGATGGTTTATCTGTCTGTTAGCAAAGATCAGGTAAAAACTAAAGAACAGATTTGGGGGAAATCTTCACGAAATCTTGGGGTTGTCGCCAAAAACAATGGATTTAATTTTGGTGCTGATCCAGATTATGATCACTATTTATTAATCACGCTGTGGCCTTGGTGGAGATTTGCGCTCTCTGAGTGCTTCTAGTTGAAAATGTAGTAGGGGGATGTTTTCCAAATTTCTCTGGCAGATTTGTCTCTGAGATTCTTCACTGACTCAAACGAGCAAAGAAGAAAATAAAGAAATCTTCACTTTTCCGTGTGGTTAGCTGTAGCTCTCTGCGGGAACCAGTTTGTGAACATCTGCAGGAGAAGGAGACTGACTGAAGATGCCATTGTTATCTGTGCACATGACGTTTTTATATATGATATCTTGTGTTTGATTTTTTTTAGCAGTAAAGCCTTGGCAGAGAGCAGAATTTCGAAGCTAACTTTAGATATCCAGGCTGATGTCAGGAATTAAATGGCAGCTGTTTCCTACGGCCTCCTGACTTCTTCTACATTACAGAAGGTTTGCTTCAACACATCCAGACTTAAACATTGCAGCGCTTTCTTTTTTGATTTGCCAGAAAATGATATGATGCTGACAAAGGAAAATGAAAATAGGGACAAAAATAAATAATTAGCTGTCCACCTGTGACTGTAAATATTGAACATGTGATAATGGCTCACAGATCAGGAGGTTTAGACTCTCTATTATGTAATACTGATATTTTTGTTTAGTCATGCACAGGATATACCAGGTGGCGAAAACTTCCACATTACCAGCATATGAAAACGTTCTTAGCTTGGCTAAACTTCAGTTTCCCTTCAGAGATAAACATTCCAGCACACACAGTTTAATAATGACATGGTCAGGAAAAAGATAGATAGGCATAAAGTAAAAACCAGTAAAACAACTCCATTGTTGTTTGGGTTTTTAAGAGCTAAAGTGCAAAATAGGCTGGTGTATAATTTCTAAAAACCTCTGTATTTTGAGTCCACGAGGGAAAGAGAAAAATGAAGCTTTTCTTCACCAAAAAAATCACGATTTTAGGAGCAAATGCTGCAGAAAATCAATTAAAAGAAACCCACAGAGAGTAGTTTAGATGTTCAACAAGACTTATGTTTCACCCATGGTCTCAAATTATTATACTTGTGTTTTGCTATAAAAAAAAATATAAATTTATTGCTTTATGTTTAAAAGGTTTTTTTCCTGACTAAAACAAAAACTGAACCTTGAGATTCGCTGCGTCTTTTTAGTTCAGCTGGGTTCTCAAAACTCACCTAAAACTTCACACTTATTTCTAACTTAAATGATTACCCAAGAAATGACAAAACTGAAGAAAATGAAAAGAGAAAGAAAAAAAACAAAAAGGTTGGAACGATGCATTTTGTGCAGCTTTCAATCGGCCTCAGCAGAGTTGACTCGACAAAGTAATATCCAACATTGGTCCAAGAACTCCCTTGTTGATGATCGCTTATTCACAATCTTCTTCTCCAGGTTGACTTTCACTGTTCTGCCATTTTGCTGCGCAAAACACACTTTCTATTCAGCTGTCAGTCCAAAGTTGAGAGCTTTTTCTCCATTTTGGCACCACCTACGGTTTATGAGTCAATGCGATTGCATATGTTACACTTTTGTCTTTTAATAAAATGAAAAATAAAGTTTTTTTTTTACCCCCTCCTGAAGTCTTTAAAATAGAGAGAGATAAAAAGAGGTAGAGAAGCTCATTGTAACTTCGGGTCAATTTGACCCGAAGGCCACGGGAGAGTTAAGGGATTACCTTAAAGGCAACAAACAAAAGCTTTCAAGAACTGGCTTTGGACCAAATAGTTATTACCGTATAAAGAACAAAAAGCCTGCAAGTTCTTGAGGCGCCACTGGTAGACGGGGAGTCGCTGCAGCCTTCCTACGGCGAACCTTTATTTTCCCGACCTCGCTCTTTCTCTTGTTTTGATGCAAAAAAAACCCCTAACCCTGCTTTTTTATCCACAGCAGGCCTCTCTGTCGAAAAAAGTAGGCCCAACGTCATACGAGCGCTTAAGTCACACCATAACCCCCTCCCGTTCCTGCCACTGCCTCGGCAGATTCCAAGCTATTTTTCGGTCGCGAAATCAAAGCCATGAAGCCAAAACGTATCTGTTGCGGTGAAAACAAAAAGTTTTACGTGCACCGGTGTCGTCCCCGTCGCCCAGGGTTTTGCCCACATTCCATCTTGCCCCGGATAACACGGGATTGTGAAAAGAGGAGGAAAATAAGGTGACAACGCAGTGCGAACATCAAGCAGCGAGGGGAATGGAAACTAAAGACCGTCTTCCTTTTCTTTTCGTCTCTCACTCTCTTTCTTTTTGCTCTGCGACGCTCGTTTGTCGGTATGCTAACGAGGGGATTTGCGCGTGCCTGTGTACGAATGATCCCGAAGAGCTAAACAGGTGCGTCTTTGTTGACACTTTGATGGTAAAAAAAAAATAAATAGAAAACAAAAACCTCAGCTTCAGCTTGGTTGTTTTTTTCCCCCCTCTACCTGTGCAGAAGGGATCATAGAAAATCCTTTGATCTGAAATTAGACGAATCACGTCTTTTCTCCTTTTTTCCCTCTCGTCGAAGAATCAATAACAAGGCTGACAAAGAGGTTACCGTGCTAATAATTTTTCTGAGGCATGGCCTGAACTTAGTCAGAAAGCCAGCTTGTAATAAACCGCAGCCGGCACGAGGATGAGCGGGCGGGATAATGAACAATCTAATCACCCCTGCAGATTTACACCCATTATTAGCATGCATTTAGAAGCGCCCCTCTGCATTCCGCCCACGTCCTCGCTTGGATCTCATTTTCCCTCTCGCAGTAATACTCCTATAGGTCTACAAATCCAAGCACCGTTGTGTTTAAATGCTCTGCGGAGCCCGATTTAAGCTGCTCCCTCTTCAGATGGGGGATTTATTTGTAATGTTGCAGCGCTGTCTTGTAACAGTCTCTGCTCTAAAAGCTGCGTGAGGAGACTTAGATTGATGTTTTCCGGAAGAAAGAAGAGGAAAGAAAAACAAGCGCAGCTGATTTTCTTAACACGGAAATGGCCGCTCATAATGGAAGTTTTATCGAGCAACACAGGTCGACGTCTGACTTGGACAAACTCAGTTTTAAAAGCACATTAAAGCACTGGCTGCTGAGAGTTTGCTTCTTTATGTTTAAAAAAATAAGTGAGATCTTCTGTCTTCGGCAGCATGTTTCCTCTCCAGATAGTTTCAGCCCCATCACTGGCGGCTGTAGTGCTTCAGACCGCTGCTCTTCATTAAGAACGAGAGAGCGCATCTTGGCCTCTTTGTTTATTTGCACAGCCTCCCTAAATAAATGATTACCTTATCTGCCTTCTGACGTGAAGATCTGGAACGTATCAGACTTGCCCCGCAGATTAACTTGCGCGCCAAGTTCTTAAAGTAAACAGAGAAATTAAGAGGCTTTGCGTGCAACGCTGCAGCCTGTGGGAGTTATTTACCACTGAGCTTGAACTTGTACAGATAAGGGCTTTTATTAATAGTGGCTTTTTTATTTTGTACACACTTCACTGTTTTTTGGCTTTATGTTTGACTACAATAAGCTGTGACATTCAAATTATGACTTCTCCTCAGAGGACTGGGATTCTGGGTTCTGGGAAGTCCAGTTTGTGGCCATGTTTTGGAGGCATATCGATGCATGTTCAAGAAAACTGGAACTGGTGAGCTCCGCAGTGGACGTTGGAGCTGCGTTCCTTGATTTACAAAAAGCATTTGATACAATTAATCACAATTATTCTCTTAAATAAATTACTCAGTTTCAGTGTTTCGTCTGAGGTTTGTCACAGTTGACCTAGTGCTCTAACTCTGCAACAGTGTAAAGTAGGAATGTCAAACTGCACAGCTGGACACCTCAGGGGTCTAGGATGATGCCTGTTGATTTCAAGGTTGATGGGGTCAAAGGTCACAGGTAACCCCTTTGGTAAAAAACTTGTCTCTGCTCCTACATGTGACCCTTTTGTTTCCTCCTCCAAGGAGGTTCTGTTTTGGGTTGTGTCCGTTGGTTTATCTGTCTGTCAGCAAAGATCAGGTAAAAACTAAAGAACAGATTTGGAGGAAATCTTCAGGAAATGTTGGGGTTGTCCCAAAAAACAATGGATTAAACTTTGGTGCTGATCTGGATCATAATCTGGATCACCACCAAAATTTAATCCATTGTTTTGTTGGTGGAGGTTTGCACAATTTTTTTTTTATTTCCTGTTTCTCTTTCGAGCTATTAAATATAGAAACTGTAAATCTGAATTTTTACACAGGACTCTGTATTGGGCTCAGTTCTGTTGAGTATGAGCATTATTCATCTACCTTCTGGGTGTGAACAATGTGGTACTTTCATTTATGCAGACGATCCAGTTATTGTGGGGCATTTACATTAAACAATGTTCAATAATGGACATTGTCCTGATAATATAAACCAATAAAGAACAATAAGCAAATATTCTGTAAGAATGATTGTGTTTGTTCCACAGATGACATTACAGGTAGCCGGCAGCTGGTCCAATTAGTCATATTGAAATTGTTATGTTATAAAGAGGCTCAATAAACCTTGTGACTGTGAATCCACTCCTGTTTGTAGCAATGGCAAGTCAGTGCTGTCGTTTTTTGTAATTCTGGGTTCAAGTGCTGCATTTCTGAGTCCGATCAATAACTCTACGGTTAGAGAGGACAGGGTCTAGTTAGAGGCAGAGACTGAATAAGATCCTGGAAAAGGAACTCTTTAAATGATTGAAAAAAGATTGTCTACCGAGTTTGTGCAGAGATGAGCTGTTCATTTCGTCATGATGGACAGCCATTTCACTTTTACAGATTTAACATAGCACACGGTGGGTTGGGCATTTTATTGTGACGCAGATATCTGAGTGAGACCATCGCACAGCACTTAGAGACTAAAGGCTTGAGTCGGGACTGTGAGTCAGCGGAACACTAAACCTCCTGGCATAAAGACATCATCCCGCCCTCGGAGGGGGAGGCTGGTACCTCGCACTTGAAGATTGAGACAGTTAGGGGCCACGCAGAGGCACTCTCAGTGGGTAGCTGGGCCTGAACTTAAATCTGACTCAGCCAACAGGGCAACTCGCATCTAAAGGTCAATCCGTCACTGGATAAAGTTTCTCAGGTGACGTATAGCCAAGAGCCACGAGGAGAGCGAGAAATTACATTTCTTCTAAGTAGTCAACAAGTTTAACTGTCTTCTCAGACCTCACTATGGTATTTAATAAGCAGTAGCAGTGTGCTGTTCTGATCCTTTCTTTTTTAAATAGCCAAACATCCCCCCCTGATGATTTCTACATCCTGTTGCAGAGCCAATTATTCTGATGACTTTAGGGGCAGGTTTCTCGCTTCTACCAAGATTCACACAGCATCGGGATAAACTAACAAAAGAAGCTTCCTGTACAACATGCGGGGTAAACATGGATGACATGATTCTGCATGGGCTCTTTAGTTCCAGCAGTTTCTGAGTATTCAGTTAGGAGAACAATGGAAAAAGCTCCTGCTGTTAAGTACTACTTGGTTTCTTTTCTTTTTTTTTTTTTGTATGATGGGAAGGCTAGTATAAGAAGTGAAAATGAACTTGACAGCATAACTTCACCAGAATACAACCAGTTTTTTGCCATCTTACTAAAAATTAAGGTGAAAGGACCTCCCTACACCAATGATTCCTCTGAGTCTCACCATTTGTTGTTGAGAAGTCACTTTTTTCCCAGGTGTCAAGTGTCGGATACTTGACGCCTGGGAAACATTCGGTCCAAGTTGTTCTTTCTTCTTTTTTTTTGTCCACCTCCCAAAAAAAGTATCTGGTTTCTTAGCTGCCAGTTGTTTAATTCCCTCGCGAGCTGCTAAACCGAGTGCTTGGTTTATCAAAGTGTACACAGCTGCCTGACGTGCAGTGACAGAAACTACCGAAAGTGTTTTTTATTTGGCCAGCCTTAAACCTTGTCAGCTGGTTGTCCAACTCTCAACAAATTGGTGTAGGTTTGAAATTGCAATATGGAGGGCGTACACAGGAAGGGGACTCTTTGGGAAAGCACCTTAAAGTTGGACAGTGTAGTGTAATATATGGTGGAGAAATAAACTGTGTGATCTCCTTGTCTTTCCCCAGATGTCCTGGACAGCATGGCGAGGTTCAGCGTCCAGGGAGTGTTCAACTACAGCATGCTGACCCTGTCTGACCACGAGAGGGTTCTGTACGTCGGGGCGCGAGAGGCCTTGTTCGCCCTGGACCCCAACGATATCAGCCGACAGCTCCGTCCACAGGTAATGGACATACATTAACACAAATGCACATATTTTGGCCACAGAGTGGGCTCAAACCTTGCTATGAGTACACAAAAACCAGTCATCGTCCAACTGGTGCTGCAAATTCCGTGCTCTCTGAAATTGTAGAACTGCTGTGAATTAAATGATAACGTGGCGTTTATCAACGGCGGGCTTTGTGATGAGCGGCTCCCGAACAAAACGCATGTTCCTCACAGCTTCGTCGCATGCCGAGATAAACGCTCATTCCAATTTCAATTAGGGCCGGCTGTGATAGAAAGCCCAGCAACATCACAGAGTTTCGTCTTTGAGAAGGAGGACAGGAAATATAAAAACATCCCTGCAAGTGTCTCGCTTTTTGTGCTCCCTATTAACTTCCAGAATAAGCTAATAGGGACTTTTCTATTGTCTCTTTTGCATTTCAGAGCATCTGAGAACACACAGACACACACACACTCAAAACACATTGCAGCTGACAATAAACCAGCCTAATAAAAATGTTAACGCAGTCGCACCAGATGGATCTTCTTTTTTATTTTCTTTCATCAAGCATTAAAAAGCTAATAGTGTACAAACTGAAAAAAAAAATCTTTCCAAATGTCCTTCTAAAAGGTTTTTAAAAAAAGCAGACTTGTTGCTGTTAGCTAAGCGCTATGGAAGTTTGTTTCTTTTGTGCAGAGGTAGGTTTTTGTATTAACAACTGAAGCTTTAAAACTTTTTTTTACGATAAAAAGAAACAGAAAACCACAGTGGTGAACTTTTTTTTTCCACCAACATAGAACCATATGAATGTGTTGTCAGCTAAAGTGGCGACCTTAAAGACTTATTTTTAGCTCCAGGGGATTAGCAACTAGCATAATCTTGCAAGTGTTTCCCACCAGATTACACCATAATTCCGCGGAATTAGCATTAATTAACGTGGTAACATAGCCCTTAAGCTTTAATAGTGCTGAGTATTAAAGCCTATAAGCTAATATTAGCGAAAGTGTTGATGCTTAGCATATTAGCCACCTTCATAAGTTATGCAAATTTTCTAAAAGAACAAAGGGCATTTTTAAATTTTTAACCATGTTTCTGAAAATAAATGAAAAGTATAAAACTCCATGGTCATTTTGGCACACAGATTATGTTTTTCAGTAGCATTTGTTTATTTTTGTTTGTTTGTCTGTAAACAACATTACTTCCCGTAGTCTTCGGATCACAAGGGCTTCTCTACCTCTCTTCTTCTCAATCTCTCTCTCTCTTTTGAGGGCTTCGGGAGGGTTAAAAAGTTATGAACGGAAATTTCATGAAATTTTTGAGAAACGTCAAATACGGTACAAGGAACAAGTGGTTCGATTTTTGGTGGCGATCCGGTTCACCATCCGGATTCAGGGATTTTTTTTTTTTTAAGGATTCCAAGCGGACAGTGACCCAATGGCCTTGGCAAAGGTTTGCGCTCTCTGAGTGCTTCTAGTTATTATTTTATTCACTACCTCATGAGCGGATGTATTCCACATGTTGAATATTTAAACATTTCAGTCTTCGGTTCATTCCGGTAAACGTGACGACAGCTAGGTGTTTCCAGGCATTTTCCATGAATCCGAACGTTTGTGCGTGCAGCCAGTATTTTTTTTCCATCAAGCACAAAAATATCTAACATTAATCTCAGTTTCGGATACACTCACAGTAGGTTTTTTTTTCTCTTCCTTGTCCTTGTTTTAATGTGTGTTTCTGTTTTTTTTTCTGTAAAGCACTCGGGTGGGGGGGACCGGGGGGGGACCTGTTTGTCTGTATTAATACCCTTGACTTGACCCGCAGCAGACACTCCTACACATACGGAGACGCTAAACCCCTCAGAGACTCGCTCTGGCTTTGCTTTGCCCCCTCAATAATTGGTCTTTGTTGCAATCAATACAGTTACAGCCGTGCAATGAAGGTGTAGTGAGCAGCCCGCGGCGGCTTGGGGATTTCTATCTGATTTACCGCTGTAATGAGAAGTTATTAGATGCACACACACACTGTGACACACCACCCAGCCACTGGCTGTTTGAGTGAGGGTTATGGGTCTTACACTAATGATAAGGCCACCTGTTGTCAGCCCCCAGCGTGCGGTATAGATGGAAGGAGCCAACAGAAAAATGACTGAGCACGACCGAGGAAATAGTTCTTCCCGTGTGTTTCCCTCCTTCCCTTTAACTGCTCCCCTCTTATTCCTCTGCTGCTGTCTCGCCCACTGTTTGTCTTCATTACTTTCATCACTGTCTTCCTTCCCTGGATATTCTCCAGGGATGTTTCCTTTTTTCTTTCTTTTTTTTTTTTTTTTTTACCGGATGTTGCTTCTCCCGTTTCATCTTTGCGGCTCCCTCTTCCGCGCTATTTAGTCTAGCCTGAACGTGCTCGGTGCTCCATGTTTTAACTTAACCCCGCAGGTAGAGAAGCCCTCGTAACTTCGGGGTCAATTTGACCCGAAGGCCACGGGTTAGGGTTAAGAGGAGCCTTTCGGTACTGATCATCTACGCCTTGACCCGGGCCAATCAAATTGGAGTTTTTATTGGTATTAGCTCAAATGTAGATGCTGTATTCCTGTGTTACGATTCCCGGGAGGTGCGGCTGTGCTCGGAGCAACTTGCACAACAAGACGTCTATTTTTAGAGGAACGCTAATGGGCTTAAATACTTGTGCTGTAGGAGATAAAAAGGTCTGGTGGCCATGTAAGAGCCCCGATTACCAACGTAAATGTTTGCGTTTCATTTTAGCTCGACTCGCTTTGATGACAGGCACCCTGAGGTGTGTCCAAACACACATTTTGCCACCTAAAAGTTGCTGCTCTCCGTTAATGCTGGGCCCTAAGCGCGATGTTCAGCGGGCCACATTAGTTTTGGTTGCTGCATCTTTGTGCGTCAGCGGTTATCAGCACTCTCAGCCCCTTCATGGCTGAGACTACCGCCGCACGGTGATAAACGTGGCACATTGCCTGACGTGCGAGCAGAAAATGAAGAGTGAAACATTTTGTAAGTCATTAAAAGAACCGTGGAAGTACAATTAAGGGTAGAAATGCTTCGTTTTAGCCGGCCCTCCATTAATTGCCTAATCGCATGAATTACAAGACGCAGAATCTACAGGTGATATTTCACAACCAGAGATCATAATGATTCATGTAGTTATTACCTCTGATAGTTATGGCTCCATCAGGAGAGAAACTTCCTGAAATTGAAATGTAGACTCTGTGAATATGAGGGAAGTTAGTGGATTTCTTACAAACCGTCTTCCATGTATATGAAATGTGTGGAACTCTGCTCAGAAGTGGTGAGCCAATCTGGTTTTATTATCTTTTCAAGCCCTTTAGGAGCCGTCGTTATTGTGCCGTTTAATGACCATATTTGTTTTAAAGCGCATTTTTATCGACTATTTGATGATACTCCAGTAGGCCCGTTGTCCGACTGCAGTTGGTTTGCGTTCAGCAGAAGTAAAATCTGAATTTGCAGCAGCCCACCGCCCGAAGTGGCCATTATAATTATTTTTAATGGTGTAGAAACATCTAAGGAAACACACGGTGGATGCTTCGGACCTGTGGCCAAAGTTCAACCATGGAAAAGAGTGTGTTTCATTCCTCCCCCCCATTTCTCAGAAGTAAATGGCGGTACGCTTCTCTGGCTCCGTCTTTGACCCTTGAAGACAGCGGCACTGTAAAATCAGCGGTTGTGTCCCTTCGTTGGGACCCTCTCGCTGTGTCCAGCCCACGGCCAGCGGCGGGTGTAACGGAGCCAAGCACCTTAACACAAGCGGGGAAGGAGTGTGGATGGCTACTTCGAATGAACGAGCCCACCTCATCTAGTTCTGCACATGTTTATCGGCTCAAAACACGCTTACATTTTCATGGAGCGAAGGAACATTGCGAGAGGAAAAGAAGAACATTGCCGACTGCTTCCTGTTGCCATAGCTACGGCAACTAGTGGTCAATGGTGCAGGGTATTAGCTGAGTGAAGCGGCAAGTCGATGCGCGTGATGTTTTTCTTCCTTTTATTGTGATTTCTCTCCGAGTTCGTCTCATTACCAAGTATTTTGTTTTATTTCCCCCCAGCAACATATTTTCCCACACATGGAGACGTGGTACTAATGGATGAAAGGTCTCCCGCGGCGCATCACATTCGTCTTTGTCCTTTTCCCACAGATCGACTGGCCGGCCCCCCAGGATAAGAAGAGGGAGTGCGTTGCCAAAGGGAAGAACAACCAGGTACAGTGATATCGGCTCACACACACGCACACCTCTGTAGGTGGCCCACTCTGTTTTACGGTACAATGGGGGAGGGTAGCTCACAACTTTTCTCAGTTGGTCAGGGAGGTTTTAGTGACACTACAGTCAAAAGACAACTAAAGGTTTTTTAGAGTCCAAACTTACAAACGCAGAATTACACAGGAAATGTTCCAGATTAATGTTGATCGGGACGTTTTAAACCAAGAGAGTTTGCACATCCGATTCAACGAAAACAACAACAAAAGTTGTAGCTTTAATATCAAATGTGAGTTCAGATTTTTGTCTTATGTTGGGCAATTCTCCATCATTAATATGAATATGTAAACTGTTCAAAAAAACGCAACACGTTATGTATTTCCTAAGGATGTTCTACTCTTCAGGACATACTTTAATCTGGATTAAACTAATCAGTTAGCGCTCAACATATGTGTTGTGAATGACTCTCAGCTACTTCCGCACCAAATTTTAGCTCAATATCTGTCTAATTGACTATTTTGCAGCCGTTCTTGTCTTTGCTATAGTGAGTTAGCTGTGTTGGCCATCTTGAATTGGATTGACTCCAAAAGCTAATCAGTTGAAGACGTACATTCAGTGATTAACTTCTGGGAGTTTCATTAAAATCCATGTAATAATTCACCAGATATTTTGCTAACAGACAAACAGAGTTGACACCAGCAGTTAATACCGTAGTTTAAAAAAATGTTGCACGTGATCTGCTAGTGCTTTTAGAGTATGTGTTGGGAATGACTCTCATCTACTACCACACCAAATTTTAGCTCAATATTTGTCTGATTGCCTACATTGCAGCTACTTTTGTCTTTGCTAAGGTCAGTTAGCTGTGGTGGCCATCTTGAATTGGGTTGACTCCAAAAGCTAATCAGTTGTAGATGTTCATTCAGTAATTAATATCTGGGGATTTCATTAAAATCAATTTAATGGTTCAGCATTAAAGACTAGCAGGGTTGACGCCAGCAGTTTAAACAATGTTACATGGGATCTCCAAGTGCTTTTAGAGTACATGTTGTGAATGACTCTCAGCTACTGCCACCCCAAATCTTAGCTCAATATTAGTTATAGCCCTTTTCAGGTTTGCTAAGACTTAATAGCTGCGGTGGCCATCTTCAGTTGGGTGGTCTCCAAAAGTTATACAGCTGTAGACAAACATCCAAGCATAGCTCGCTGAGAGTTCTATTAGAAGCCACCCACTGGTTCACGAGATATTTTGCTAACAGACAGACAAACAAACAAACGCACCCGAGATGGCCAGGCTTCCATGGCGATACAAAATGGAGGTTTAGGATCTCCCAGATGTCCCCCATCAGCAAACGCAGACAGTGAGCGGACTCCAGCCAACTCTGCACTCCAGCCTCCATCTGCTTAGCTTGCAAGACGTCCCCGGTAAATATTTTATGGAAAGCCTGCAGAGGGCTTTAGCTCTAAGTGCACAACGGTCGCTTTTTTTTTTCTTTTGGTGTGGCGTTTTTCAGCAGGAAGAGGGCACCACTTCAGCACAGTGGAGTGAAAAACAAAAATACACGCGAAGCAAGTTTAAGCGGATTTGTGACTAAAGGTTGAGACGTACTCAAACTTCGGAATGGAGGATAGGCTGGGATAAAATATACCTTCCTAAACAATGTGACAGTACACGCAGTGCTCAGTGGCTGCAACATGCACTGTATGTTTACTAGTATTTGTACATAATGTTGCTGCTGCAGAGGTAGTATTAACTAGACGCAGTGAATTATTCATCCCACCAGTACGCGTCTCGTCTGAGCGTCTGTTTCCATTTCCGCTCAAAGAGCCCCACTCTTCATCACGGCGTGCAGACGTTAAAGGGCACTTCTCATAAAGCGCTGCATAAATTATTCTGTTAATTATTCTCTGCCCGTGTTTCTTGTCCGCGTTAGATCATTTCGATAATTCGTCGCAGCCTCGTCCGCTAAGTGAGGCAATCAATAAGGCGCAGAAAACTTCCGCCGGCTCTGGCTGGAACATCAAAAAAAAAAAAAAGAAAAAAGGGGGATGCAGAAAAATAACTTATCGCCAAACGCGATCCAGCTGTCTTTAAGGGTTCAGTCGAGCTTAAAGGGGCAGCTTAAAGATGATGGGGAGCTGCTTCGGCTGATCTGGGAACAAAATGACTCTTCAGCTGTTGTTTTCCTGTCAAAACATTCAGCTCAGTCTGGAATAATGTGATATAACTTTTGGGTGTTGTACCTTTTATACTTTTTGAAGTATTTACCTTTAATTACAATAAAATTCCCCATAGAAATAAATGGAGGTTCATTTAAAATCATTGTTTATTGTTTTTGGTTTTTTTACGTGTTTTGCAGTCTAACTTCTTCTTTATGCTATTTTATTTCCATCTCATCCAGGAGATGAGTGCTGTTTTGTCTTTTTGTAATTTGTACATTTTTCAAAATATAAAACTCTATTTACAAATATTTTACACATAGAAATACATCAAGATCTCATTAATTCCTTCAAAAACATTTTCTTTGAAATCTGCTTCAGCAGACTTGCTTTAT
>JAOXNZ010000001.1:7899914-7911482 GCA_028566095.1 Kryptolebias brasiliensis | reverse complement strand
GGTGGGGGGGCTCGGTGAGGAGGGGGGGGAGGGTGGAAAGCGAAGGCCTAGCTGCTCCGCTCTGGCGGCCTTGTTTCCACCGCACCGTAGGCTGAAGCAACACGGGAGGAAGTCAGCGAGGTGGGGACTGCTCGCAGGGATGCGTCTGAGCTGGCAGAGGGCTCCTCGGCCGGGCTGTGGGCTGAAAATTAGGCCGCGGAACGTGTAGTGCTGCACAATCCACCGCCGAGATACCTTCGATGTTGCACTTGCCCGCTAGCCGAGATGGCCGTCTGCAAGTTGCATTGTGCCTTTCCCAAGGCCGCGATCTCACGTTAGTATCTGAATGACATTCAGAGGGAGATTATTCGCAGTGTTTCCTTCTGTCAGGTGGCTCGTTTTGTCGGAAATGCGCTCTGAGGGGGAAACGTTAGCTTTTTTTGTGCTGGGGATGCTGGCTAACCTCTCGTTACACGCTGTTTACGTTTCGAGTAACGTTAGTAACAGTATCATAACGTTAGCTCGTTGGCTACAGCGTTAGCTTTCCAAACACCACCAGATAGCGGGAGTTCTTATTGTTAGATTAGTGGCTGTCTAATATTACATTCATGAAAGTAAACAGCAGGGCTCAAAGCAACATTTGCGCTGCGCCTGGTGGCTTTTTAAGATTATTTTAGCTAGCCTCTCGGCTAATGTTTGCTAACCCTATAGCCTATTGACTATATCATGTTTACGTTTAGCAGCCCAGCTGTCCATGTTGTCAACCTACTCGTGCAGCTTTTAGACTGTCTTTTGTTTTCTTTGGTCCTCAGTATGTGTATGATTATTAGAAATATCAGTACATTTTCCAATATTTACCTAAAGCTTTATTCCTACCTTATGATTGTGTTTGCTGACTGTTGTGTCACTAATTCCTATTTACTGACTGCATTTTATAGTTCTTTTTGCAAAGGAGATTAGCAAGTTTGCGTGTGTCACATTGCAGCCGTTTCTAGATTTTCGGAGCATGTGTAAACAGAAGTGAGATGTGTCAAAGAGAAAGCGTGGGATTGTTTATTTTCTTGTGCAAGCATTTCCTGTTTCATCAGTGTGGTTTCTAAAGCCATACCTTTTTTCTGTCTTGGTAGTTCCTTATGAGTCAAAGTATTTGTTGTGTTTTTCATTGTTGTACCATTCCCATATGATCTTTCTGACCATATTCTCTCTGTGTTCCTGCATGTATACAGTTTTCGTCAGCTGCTGAGGTGCAGCGGGGATGAAGGTGATCAGCCCTCGGTGCTTCCTGGGGTGAGAAATCTGTTCCACCCCGAAGCTGAGAAGCTCGCATTGCTGGAAGAGGACAAACGAGCGGAGTCAAGAAAGCCTGGCTGTGGAGATATTTGCTGTATTTTTTTCACCTTTTTTTTTATTATCACAACACTAATTTTATCACCTGGAGATTTTGGGGGTGTCTCACAGCTCATGCTAAGAACTGGCTACATTTCGAATGACAGGAAACCAACTGCCTGGTTGTTTTGAGGGAATCTGAAGTCTTTTTTCTTTTTTTATGTATTTCTTTTTTTTTGGTTATTGTTTGAAAGACTGTTATCTTCCAGATCAGCTCTACTCTGTGTGTGCTGTGGGATTTTAACTTGTAAGAGACCTGCTACTTCCTCCTCTCCCCCTGCTTTATGCCAGGGATTTTCACCTGGCTGGGAGTGGGCAGTGGGCGGATCTGATTTTACTGGGTAGGGGCTTGGCTCAGGGGGACAGTGCTATGATCAGCTGCTCTTTTCCGTGCTGCTCATACTCAGCTTCTGTGGGACTCTCTGTGCGGCCCCAGGACAAAGGATAGAAAGCCGGTAGAGGGAGTAGAGGAGGACGTGGCGGCGGCGCTACGGCGCAGGCCAGGTGTTTCCTTGGTTCACAGTTGCCATTTTTTGTGTGCGCGGTACTTGCAGTAGAGCCTCCAGGCTCCTGCGCCCACCAAGACCGCAGGTATGGTGAAACTGGCAAACCCAGTGTACACCCAATGGATCCTAGAGGCCATCAAGAAAATCAAGAAGCAAAAGCAGAGGCCATCGGAGGAGCGGATTTCTAATGCCGTCTCCCTGTCCCATGGTCTTGACCGCAAAACGGTTCTGGAGCAGTTAGATCTCAGTGTCAAGGATGGCACCATCCTTAAGGTCACCAACAAGGGTCTTAACTCCTATAAGGACCCAGATAACCCGGGGCGCTTGGCTGTGCCAAAGCCAAAAGGTGGTTCCAGCTCTGGCGGTGGAGGAGGCGCAGCGGCAACAGGAGTAGGAGGTGGAGGGGAAAGAGAAAGAGAAAAAGAAAGAGGAGGAGGAGGAGGGAGCAGCGGTGGTGGCAGCGGCAGCAGCAGCAACAGCAGTAGCGGCGGTGCGTCTCACTCGCATTCAGGAAAGAAATCGGGTCTTGATTGGAACAAGCTGATCAAACGGGCGTTGGAGGGCCTCCACGAGCCCGGAGGTTCCAGCTTAAAGAACATTGAGCGCTTTCTCAAGTGTCAGGCTGATGTGGCAGCCTACCTGTCAAGCAGCGGTTCTGTGGGGCCCAGCCTCTTCCACCAGCAGCTAAGAGTAGCGCTGAAGAGGGCTGTGGCCCACGGACGCGTGGCCAAGCAGGGTCCACTGTTTCAACTAGTCAGCCGCAGCAGCTCCCAGGATGATGGGACCGGGACGGTGTCTTTGGAGTCGCTGCCACCTGTCCGATTGCTTCCACACGAAAAAGACAAGGTAATGCCACTGTGTGCACATAACGCTAATAACCATGTAAAAGTATCTCTGTTCGTCTGTCCACTTTTTGATGATGACCTGTGTTTGCATACAATGATATGTCAAAAAGTTACAGTCTACAACTTCCTTTTTCAGAATGTTTCCTTTATTAATTTAAAAGACAGCTGGTTGTTGGCGATAACTACTATGTTTGAGATTAAGCTGATAATAAAATGTCTGAAGCACTGAGGCAGAAATGCTCGAAAGGGCAAGAATAACTGGGAGTGTTGTTTCCAGCGTCAAGTCTGATGTGCTTCTCAGATAACTTTTTGGAACAACAGAGAGCATGCGAGCTTGGCTTGTGAAAATAAGAGTTTTTGCAGTTCACACAACAGAATACCTGAGACGTTGCATTTGTATTTTCTGTGCTTGTTTGGTCGATCCGCTTCATAAGAAACCAATTAACTACGGGATAGTACCTCGGACAGTAGAGAATTTCCATCTTGAGGTTTCCCGATCTATGGTGTGTGTCTTTGACATTAGTGTTTGTGCAGAATTGTAGAGTCACATAAATATTACAAAGATTTAGCCATCCCCCTTAATACTACTGCTGTATTGCTATTTTATATGGATGTTTGCGTGATAGAATCTTAGATACGTTTACTGTTGTGTTGGCATGTGATGTACTGATATGATGCAGGGTGGGTAGCTGGTGGGCCAGTTTTCAGAAGCATGTGAGGAGAAGAAGGAGGTCAGGGGAGAAAGTCATATGGCTCCCAGCCTCCTGCAGGGAGTGTGGACCAGCTGCAGGATTGCTCCTTGTCAGGAGCTGTCAGCAGATGGGAGGAGGGAAGAAAGAAGGAAAGCCGGGGAAAGGAAGTAACACAGACAAGTGTAAGAGAAAGAGGTGGTCTATAGCGGAGCCAGAGGGCGAGGCCTGGATGATGCAAGCTTCAGGCCTCTAAAACAAGAAAGAGGGAGCAAGACGGAGAAGTAGCAGGGAGAGGGACGGGACAGAGACAGAACAAGGGGGGGGGGGGGCAGACATACAGGCGACCGAGGAGAGAGGAAACACACCCACCTCTGTAACCTGATCAGAGAGAGCAGCCGTCTGCTAACCTCCAGTTGTAAGGTTAAGAGACACACACACTTTAGCCCACACTGTTCCACAGAAATGGATGTTTGGACATCAGCTGAGACCATGATCACCAATACAAATCCATTTCACATCCCTGCAGACATTCAAAATGAACTTTTTTTTTAAAATTTTTTCATACAAAATTATTTAAGAAGCAATATCGTGTAGGCAAGTAACTTGTTGCCCAGTAACTACAATTCCAACTGGAGCCCACAAAGCTGGTTCTAACAGTTGTTTTGACTAGCTGAAAGCTTTGTCTGGGTTTTGTAGGGGGGTGTGAGTCAAAGGGGCTCATGGTAAAGATGCTTATACATGTAAACACAGAGTAGGATTAGCCTAGAGAGCAAGCTGCGAGTCACGTGGGCTCTGCCTAACACAGTGACCTGCTTGGCTGCAGATGGTCCACCAACAGAAACTAAACAAAGATCATCCTCTCTGATTTAGTCACTGATTGGTCTTCTGCACTGTCTCAAAGGCAAATAAAAACAGCAAGTATCTCTGCGAGGATACATCAGTTAAGTGGTTCCTTTTGTTGTGTTACTTCCTAATCAAAAATGAGCTCTTATTAAACTTGTAAATCCACTAATGGTTTTAGGATAGTGGACTTCAATGAGAATGATGCAGCCAAAAAGGCCGGCTTGTTCCATTAATAAAATGATTCATCAGTTCAGTTATAAATGAAACCCCTACACACATGGTTAGTGGGGTTTTCTTGTTACTTAGGGAGGCTTCAGATCAGATTGAGCATAAAGAAGTTGCTACAACAGCGAGGAAGTTGATTATTTCATGTTCACACACGTCTTTGTTTCTTGACTTGTTTTTTGTCTCTTGATATGTCTCCCCAGAAGTCATAGCTCTATTGCCCCTCAGTCCTGTGTGTTTTGTGTGTTGCTGCCCTTGGTGTATGTTAGTTTGTGCTGGTGTGAGGGGCATATGTGTCAAAGAGATAAAACAGTGTGCAGGAAAGGCAGAGATTGCTGTTGCGTAATCACCCCACCGCTTTTCTTTTTCTTTCTTTTTTTCTGCCAGTGCATCATTGCCACATTGCCCTGCATGATTGCTAGCAGTTATGATTTCTCAAAGAAAAACGGGGCGAGAGAGTGTGAGTGAAGGCAGATGGGGGGGGGGGGGAATCAAAACAAATGGCTAAGCACTAGCTTTGACCCCATTTGCAGGGAGATTTGTGTACTCAACACACTGATGGTTGCATCAGGGTGCTTTATTCAAAAAGGATCCCAGACCCTATTTCTGGCTCTCTGTCTCCCTCCTCTCCCCCTAATAGAGTGCCATTGCCAGGTCACAAGGGGGGAGGCAAATGGGGGAGTGAAGTCAACTAGGGGTCATGGATATATAGATGGCAAACCTCATTGCATCCCTGAGCGCCCGTTAGCAGTATGGAGCTACGGTCATTAGGTGGGATGGGCTTAACGTGGAGCTTTTATTTATTTATTTTTTTGTCTGTGTCCATGTGTGTATTTAGTTGTGTGTGTGTGTGTGGATTTGGGGTGTTGTCCGTCCAATCATAATAGGTAAAAGCAATCTTCCTGCCCGGCGGTTGCCCTCTCCCCAACAGCTGGAGCGGGGTGAACCAGAGTTCTCGGCGTAGTCAGGCAGTGTCACGGTGAGGACGTGTGAAAAAAAAAAACAGTGACTTGTTAGCCCCACACATGGCCTGTCCGTTTTGTACTTTGTGTTGTGGTGATTCCCCACCACCGCCCACCCTAAAATGTCTCACTGACATTAACAGGTTTGGCTAAAATTGGCATTTTTTGGTAATGTATAGCTGTGGTAGAGCCGTGCCACCTGTCTCTGGAAACGACATGTTAAAGACTGTAACCTCAGAGTACAAGAAATACAAAACACTCATTTCATTTTGCCAGAGCTGTGGCCTCATGTTTATTGGGACTAAATGCCCCAGTTCTTGTTTGACAGTCAGCAGCACACACTAGCAGAAACATGGAGAATCTGTCAGTTTATCAGCTCATAACAGAGGTGCTGAAAGTTTGACCTCAGTAGCTGAATATTTGGATACTTTTTGGTTGTCAATCATCTTGACTTTAACTAGTTTGTTCTAAAGATTTTATAGTTGTTTTTTTTTAGTTTTGTGCTTTAGACTGTTGGGTAATCAAAAAGACTGATATATGTATGTAATGTCAGTTTGTAAGCCAGCTGTGATTTGTATTTTTTTTTTTTTTTACAATTACTTTCATAGGGATGAGGTTAAGAATCTTTTCTAAATATAAATAAACAACGATGCAAACTAGAACGATTTTGACCGGATTTTAAAACGTCAAAAAGACGTTCTTATTTATTGTGAATGACGACATGTTGAGAAACGCAAAGGTGGAAGTGCAGCGCCCGGACCGTGTGTGGCGTGCACACAACAGAGACGAGAACAAGACGGCTGAGGTAGACAGCCAGTGTGTGGAAGTATTTCAGCTTCTATGAGGTTAAAGGGAAAATGATGTGGACAAGAGCCACACTCTGTGCAAGTTGCGTGCACGCTTCCACCCAGAGGAGGAGGATTAAAGAGCCGGCGGGTAGCTACTAGCCACCACTGCTAACCAGAGGAGCGTCAAGCGATCGGCGTAAAAGTTTCTAATATGCGATTCATCCATTCCACAGTCTCTCACTGTACTCAACATTTTGTTCATTTAGTTCCCAAAATCTTGTTTGCTCTACACTGCAGTATAAAATTGTTTTTATTCAAAGTATTTGTCTTTAGGTCTGAGAGAATTTATGCTCAGGGTTTTGTTAGAAGTGGGATTATGGCTGCGTTTTATAGTGACATGTAATCGAATTGTCAGGTGCCTAAAGAGTCCCACCCCATTACTTGCTAATCACTATTTCTTCACATTCAGTGCTATGTTGGACGTGTAGTTTCATGATTGGCAATGCATTATGTTATTAGTAAGGTTTTCTTGTGACTGAGTTAGTGACATTAGAACCACCAGGAAGCGATGGAGCTGTCCATAGAAGCAGCATTAGTTGTAGCTTTGTCATGCAGAGGGGGGCGTTTACTTTGAGCTCACCTGCCAGTAAGTGGGCTGTGAGTGGCGTCTGACTCTGGTGGAGTAGCTGTGCGAGGCCCTGTTTACGGCTAACCTCACCGCCCGGCAAATGGAGCCAGTGTGTTGAGCAGCTGTGGGAGTGATGGCTTTGTGCTCGCTGGCTAACCTCGAGCATTAAAATAAAAAATAAAAAAGTTGAGTTTTTCTGGAGGGAGCTTAGACTCAGTCAAAGCTCAGGGTCTCCTACTTCAGACAAGTTATAGTGTGGTGCTACAGGAATGTCAGATGTGGAATGTTTTATTTAACTTTTAGATCCCATCAGTGGGTGTCCCAAGAACATTCGTGTTTGTAAACGGAGCAAGGTGGCTATTAGGAGTGGGCGTCCAAATCTGTTTTTAGATACACCACAAACGTGGAAGATTCAGAAACAGTTTTCAAATGTCAAAACCTTTTTTGTTAATCTGTGCTGCCGTTTTAAGCGTCAGCACAGTGCTGTAGAGTTACTGCAGCTTCCTGTAGTTGGAAAAAAATGTTGCAGCAAAACTGTATTTTCACACCTTTTTTTATCTTTTCTTTGCTGAACCCTAAAGAATATATATCTGTATAAAAGAGGTAGTTTCATAACAAAACTTCCTTTAATGACCTTGATTTTGTTTGAATTGTGTATTAATTTCACAATGTTTTCCCATGGTGTTTTTAGGTTTAAGTTAACATTAATGCTAATTGTTGGTCAACTGTGATTAGTAGGGTTTTTAGACATACAGTGTGTTATTGTGCACTCTTTATTAGGCATGAAAATATGTAAATCAGTATTTATTTATGGAAAATAAGCCACAGTCCTTTAAAATGAATCAAAATGCACCAATAATGGTTTTAGAATCACACTGCAGCCTGTCTGAATCGTAATCAAATTGCGAGGGGGGGCCTAAAAATTCCTACCCCTGGTGGCTACAGGTGCTGAGATGATCAAATTATCCCTTTTCATGATGAAGTCCACTTGTAAGCGCACTGTCTGTGCTGGTTACATGCCCTGTAACAATGATGAATGTGTTGGTGGTGGGGGCCGCCATAAGGACAGTGGTGGTAGGTGGGGGGCTACAAAGATAAAGCTCCCATGTTAATGAGCTCCTTGAGCTGGAAGGAGACAAGGACAACAGCAAAGCTTTTCACTTCTCTTATTGCCTTCTCTCACCCCCCCCCCCCACACACACATTTCTCCTCTTTTGTTTTCTCCCCCATTGATGCCGTCTCTTCTCTGTCTCACTCTTCTGTCCTCTCTTTAAATAAGATAAGTCAGCATGGAAAAGAAAAACTGGGCAATCTGTTGTCTCTAACTTATCAACCCACATACAGTTTCAGATAAAACAACATGTGGCCTGTTTTTATTTAGACTTAAAAACAAAAAAAGATTTGGCTGAACATGTTTATCCTGAGGCACAGTCAGCAGGATTTAAGGACTGTTTGACTACACTGATCTATAAAATACAAGTGGGTGTGTCAGGCGGGTCAGACTGTGTTGTTCTCACCTGTTGTTGCCATTTGTGCTGGGTGTGTATTTATAAAGAAACCTGCGACTTGTAAGACGGGTTTGTGTGCAGCCGCGGTGCCGTTTGAACGCTTCCTAGTCAGCGCAGCGGGTTGCAAACAGTCACCACAAGGCGTGTCTTTCTGGCTTCGACAAAGACTTTGCTCCTGAAAATCCTTACGTTTGTGGATTGTGGGGAGGGGGGGGGGGTTCTCATGCCAAAACATTCGAGTGCCGGCTTAAAATAGATCAACGCGCGCACCTTAAGTAAAATGTCGGCCGTGACACTGAAGTCAAACTATCAGGCGCTGGGAGAAATTTCTAGAGTGTGGCTGTGGTGAAGCAGTGCTGCTGGCAACGGGCGCCGTCGGAGGATAGAAAAGGGTGAAAACAGGAGAAAGAGCAGCCCTTGGGAGGATTGTGACGGTCGTGTTTTGCAGTTCCAATATCCCTGTCACAGAAGGAGGATTAGCTTTTCATTTTTTTTTTTAGTATCTGCAGGGGATTAATTTACAGTGGCGGCTAGTAACTGAAGTCCCACTGTCGCCCGTGTTCATGAAAGGCAACGCTCGCCAGCTCCCAGCTTGTGTTTACTCGAGCGCTCGCAGTGCAAGTGCTCCCAGTTGACCTCCTCAGGCAGGGAAGGGGTTAAGCGTCAGGAATGATTGAGGTGTTGGTCATACAGCAGGCTGCTCGGAGGACTGCTGCTGCAGATTTTCTCTTTCTTTACGCTTTCCATCTCCTTCTCTCTCCTGCCCTCTGGATTGTTATTTTTGTCCTCGCTCCTTTTTTTTTTTGTTTTTCCACATTTCTCCTCCTCCTTTTCTTGTTTCTGACTTTCATTCGTCATCAGTGCTTTTGTTGGTTTGCTCTGCACACCACAGCTTAGTTCTGTTCAGCTCGGGAGTTGTTTTCATGCGTTCAGATCATACAGAGGATCGGTAATGATTTGTTTTTCTTCCTAGTTAGCACCCCAGTCATGAATCACGCTTATGTCCTTTCTGTCATTAAAAGAAATCCCTTTTGCTCGTATATTTCTCCACTGCTAAACCTCAACACATCCCTGCTTATCTGCTTCTCTCCTCACCTCTTATTCTTTACAACTCTCCCCTCTGTGTTTACCTCTCACTCCCCACCACCACCATCTCTGCTCTTTTCCTTTTTGTTTCTCAGGCGCTGTGCTGCGTTAGGTGGGTAGGGGGTAGCAAGGGGGTGTTGGAAGCAGCCTGAGTTAGAAGGAAATGAACCCAATAAATCACACTCTTGTCCCTGTCTCCTCCCCGCCAGGACAACCTGCGTCCCTGGCTCTCTGCAGCTACACTGTTGTGTTGCAGAAAACTGTGTAAAGTCAACAAATTTCACCGTTCATGATATTTTTTGTCGTTGAGTAGCAACTGTGCATTTTAAGCATTATGACTTTGGTTGTGTGAAAGTCCAGCAGACTTGTGATGATCTAAAATGTACAGATTATTTGCATAGACACAAGGGTCATTCTGAAAAAGCTGGCTTTAAGGTCATGAAGGCGGATCGCTGGTTTCAAGGTATACCGTGGCGTTAAAAAGTCACAGTCTGACCACCACTAAATGTTCCCGCCATGCTGTTTTAAAGCCTAAAAATGAAATGACAGACTCGGGTCGTGTTTTTATATTTCCCACCCTCCATCACTGGACCTGTTGCGCTGTGCTGTCATTTAGTTGTGTAAAAAAAAAAAGTGGATTGGTTGTACATTTTAACTGGTGGATAACCCAGTTGGTCATGTGTCTACCAGAGGAGCAACACCCGTCTCTCTTTTCATGGTAACTCTGTTCGGAAACAAATGTTTGCAACAAGCTACAGAGGTTAGCGTGTTAGCAGGTGGAATATATATACAGCGCAACCGAGGCTATCTCTCAATGTAACGTTACAAAAAGTGGAACAGCAGAGAAGAGGTAATATTTTGTGCAAAAGACACAATTACTGTAGAATTATAAACAAATGGATTTGGTGGGATAGTTTAGTTTGACATTTGTGTGTGGAGCTGATAAATGAAAAGAACAGCTCAAATTTCTTATTTCTCTTAAAGGGAAACACACCTTGTTTCTGAGTACGTAACAGTCGGCCAAACAGAAACCAGTCCCTTAAATGGATCAGTTCATCTCCCCATTGATTGGCATATTTATGTGAAAAGGGGCCTACGGTGTCATTAAAACAAGCTGCTCATGGGGAATTATGTCCAGAATGTCCTGTACAATCCGTTCTGATTCACTGGTATAATTGAAAAACTAATCTGAATACTTGTAAATAAATAAATAACGAAATAAGCCGTGATCTTAAAAATCATTGTCAATAAATAATATTGATTAAAAAAAAAAGCTGAACACTAATCGGTTTAAAATCTGGATTGGCCGTGTCCCGTTCTCTCCGTCTCCTCTTTTATATCTGTGCATTGAAATAAAATAACTATAAATAAGTATGATTATACCTATATTATTATTGTTGAGTGATGTTTTCCAAATGGTTTTATAACAATATTTCTGCTGGGATGGTGTAGTGAGGCTAGTGGGGCAGCAGGTTGGTAGCCTCATGGTGTTGATTTTTACAACTTTCCCCTCATTTAAACTCAACGGAGCCTTTACTGTCGGGTCTGTTTCCTGCACACATCACAGCTGAAACCATCAGAGTGCAACACATTAGTGCATGCAGGTTTCACAAACTGCAGCCTGATAAAGGAGTGAAAAAAAAACAAGTCTCTGTAACTAGAGCAGTTTTATATTTATGGTCATAAATTGGTAAAATATTGGAAGTTTCTGTTACTCTGACACCTAAGCCTCCCAAGGCTGAGTGTTTTAAGTTTTGACTCTATATGTTTTGTATATCGGTGAGTTTTTTTGCATTATCAAAAGGCTGCGCTGTATTGTGTTTTTCTTCAAAAAGCTTTTTATTGTATTGTCTCAAGAATGAACATGACAGGCAGGCTTGCCACCGAGCACAAGAACAGCGAGTTCGAGTAAAACCAGGTTTGTTACGTTTAAATTAAGCATGAATATAAAACAAAGTGTCTAAAGTGAAGCCGCTGGGTGTTAACGGGCGCTTCTCGGGTTGTGGTCCTAATCGGAATCTTTCTTTTGTTGAGGCGTTCGCTCCGATGCAATGTGTGAAAACAACTTGCATGACATCTGGGCTGGGGCTTACACCCTTCCATATGGCTGTTGGCAAGCC
>JAOXNZ010000001.1:7813667-7826555 GCA_028566095.1 Kryptolebias brasiliensis | reverse complement strand
AATAAATACCTAAAAGGCAAGAACATTTATAGCTTATAAACACTTACATACAGAGCCCCCCCTGGAGTGATGGTACAGTGGTAGAAAATTTGAGTTTGTCAGAATCCATTCCCTCAGTTAAACTAATCTGGGCACATGGATTGCAAGTACTATATCATTTTTTGGCTTCAGTAAAAAGGGAAAGTTAGACAAACTCTTATTTCTACGTTCACTAACTTCTAAACAAGCCATCAAACCTGTAAAACTACAAACATCACCTCCTGTCAGCTGCAAAAAACCCGACAATACACTGCAGCCTAATTTTAATCAAAACAAGTTAAACTGAACTGAACAAATGTTTAGAAACTATCAATTAAGTAGCACAAGGGTACAAATTTTCAAAAGTTATACAGACATGCCTGACTCTAATTTAACGGTTGGAGTGACATTAAAAGGAAATATAAATGTCTGATGTGATTTATCTAAAACACAGATAATTCTGTTGGGGTTAATGAATATTACAACCTGAGTTAGCATTTTGTAGACATACCCCAGACCCTCGTCTAACTTGCGATGTTGAGTTTTTGTCTGTTTCCCTGTTCACACTGAAAACAAAACTAAACTCAACACCTGCTGACACAAACACCATGACTCCCTGGGAGGCTCCGTACCTTTTCCTTTACAAACACGTTTCCTATTAACTGCTGCAAATTTTTATCTAAGCGTGTTTATTATTACGTGAGCATGCTGATACTACAGTATGTAAATTTAGCAAGCAATAGGACCGCTAGCTGTTCATTAAAGCGCCTGACTAAAATGGAACAGGACGCCCCCCCCCCCCTCTTCTCTGGGTATTTGCTTGTCAATGAATGTGTGTACTGCCAGGGTGTGAGGCAGCGACCAACCAGACAGCAACAGTGTGAGGCAGCTGAAGGCAGCAGGCAGGAACAAAAGCAGTGCTGGCAGATCCATGCCTTTGTTAGACAGAGTGGTTCAGTCTGATATTTGGGTTGCAGCCTGCTTGGGACAACAGACTAGGTGGTTTTAGGAGGCGACTTGGTAGTGGTACAGGTAAAATGATTAATTTCTAGGTCACAATACGAATTTAAAATAATACTGATTGATATGAAGTACTCTTTTTAAGTCTCAACAAAAGAATAACATTAGTCTAATTTAGCTTCTGTTACAAGCACATTACCGTGTCCCTGGAGAAGTAAAATCATGACTTGGTAAATCAGACATGCTGCTGCACTGTGGGATTTAGTTTATTATTTTGTTAAATGCTCGTTGTGTTCTCAGGACACCTATATAGAAACGTAAACCATTTTGTTTTAACTTTGTGTATGAAAATTCAAGCTAAAGCTTTAAGACCGGGTATGTAAACTCTTTTCTGTTCCTAAACATTGAAGAGGACTCACAGCAGGGATAGACCAGCTGCAGGGACAGGCATTTAGCTGTGTTGTTCATAGGAGTATGGCTTGTTCATGCAGTACATCATTAACTCCCTTCAGCACAACGCCACACTGAAACCAAACTGCCTTCGAGACGCATAGTTAGAGTTTAAAAGCATTTTGAACACACTGACACACACATGCACTCCTACGGTATTTTTAAACAAGAATCTAGTAACACTCCTCCACTTCCTGCTATGAGCCAGGCCCCTGGCGTCTCCCTACTCCACCATGGGAATGTGACCTAATGTTGCCTTTGAACCAGAGAAACACACACTCTGTCTCTCTCTCTCTCACACACACACCCACACACACACATACATTTACATTTACAGAATTTATCTTATAACAGGAAAAGTGAGCAAGATCAAGGAAGTGGGGAAAGACTTGTTAGCTGTTACAGTACCAGTTTACCATTGTGCACCCACGGTCGAATCCACTCCCACGGTCATACACAACATCAACACAAAAGTACACACGATTCACACAGACCCAGTTCTGTTTGCTGTAGGACTCATCGCCCACCGCAATATGCTTCTCCTTTACAAAGTATCACCCAACAGACCACACCCTACACTCACAGACCACTCCGTCTCCTTGGGGGAGGATATAGTGTATATGCTTGTGTGTGTTTGTGTCAACTGGATGCATGCTCTCATGCTTCTCCAGCGATGATTTGGCTACAGCTACAAAGAGGACACCGCTGAGTTTTAGTGCGCCGGCAGCACATTTGCCCCTTTTGCAAAACTGATATATGAGGACACGGTAGAGTCAAGCTTTTAGTCTTTGCTGAGGTCAATATAGACTTCTACAGCTAAATATTTACAAGCTGAGCGCGACATTTAACTAAAAAGCCCCTGTAGCTTCAAGCTGTGCAAAAACTGGCGGATATTGATTTGAGGCATTCCAAAAAATATATCAAATTAAAGGCCTAATCTCACGAACCAGGCTAACATATTCACCCTCTGCCTTTCATGCCAGAGTTTGAAACTAACATCATCTTGTGACGAGAAGGGACGAAGCCATAGCTGTAGCTGTAACTAATATGTGATTCCATGCCATAGTGTGAGATTTTCACAATATCTGTGAGTGATCACAATATGTGTTCAGAATGCCTCTCAGCTACTAGCACATCAAACTTAAGTTCACTGTTGGTAAATATGACTAAATTAGTGTCATTTTTGTTGTATGCTAAGGGTGTGGAGGCCATCTTGAATGGGGTTGACTCTAAAGGTGAATCAGTTGTAGATGTACATCCAGTGATTACTTCCTGAGCGTTTCACAAAATTCTGTCCAGTGGTTTGTGAGATATTTTGCTAACAGACAGACAGTGTTGACTCTTACAGTTAAGCTCTTGCATGATCTGTTAGCACTTGGAGAATGTGTTAGGGATGACTCTCAGCTACTGCCAGACCTGATTTTAGCTCAATATCTTTAAAATTGAGTCATAATCATTTTTGTGTTCGCTAATATTGACTAACCACGACGGCCATCTCGAACTGGGCTGACTCCAAAAGTACATTTAACGATTACTTTCTGAAAGTCTCATTGAAATTCCTCCAGTGGTTCTTGGGATATTTTGCTAACAGACAGACAGGATTAAAGACAAAGTTTTAAAAGCAGATCCCACACGATCAGTTAGCTCTTGGAATGTCATTTTGGGGGATCAGTCAAAATCAGCAAATTTTACTTCAATATCTGTAATATTGACAAGGTTCTAGCCATTTTTGTGTTTGCTATTTAGTTGTAGATGTTCATCCAGTGATTACTTTCCGAAAATTTCATTAAAATACGTCTAGTGGTTCATGAGATATTTTGCTAACATGACACACATCGCCTTTCCCCGTCAGTGGTGGGTTATAATTACAAAAAAGAGATTTTTGGAGAAATATGCATCTAAACATGATGTCCATGTACACAACGAGAAGTGAAGCCACTTGGGCTTCTGTTTCGGGAATTGCTTCTGGTCATGTACGTTAAGTGTGGGACGTGCTACACTGTCAGTACAAATGTAACACATAACAATAGTTTACATTAGAACATCTTCTCTCAGAGTCTTCAGGATGGCATTTTGTAATTTTGTTTTTCTCTGTAATTTCTTTTTTTTTCCCCAAGAACAAATCCTGGAGAAAGACGAAGGACCGTACTACAACCACCTGGGATCTGGACCTACTGTGGCCTCCATACGAAGCCTGATGGAGACAAGGTGCTCCACTTCTTCTACTCTCTTCTCTTCCCCACTTCCTGCTACATGCTCCTGCTTCCTTTCCCTTTTCCTCCTTTCTCTCCAGCCTCCCTCCCTCCCTCCTCCCGATTTTGTCGTCTGGGAATTTGTGACCCAGAATCTGGTTGGAGGAACAGGAAATATCAGCATCATCAGTGAATCAGAGGCAGAGCGAGAAGCAGTGCATGACAGTGGAGAATGGGAGGGAGGGAGGGAGGGTTGATATCACATTACTAAGAGGCACGGATGGAGAGAGGAAAACACAGGCGAAGAGGAGGGCAAAATAAAAATGTGTTCTTGCAAATTAAGTTCTTTTCTGAATCTCAAGTTAAGTCACTTCAAACTAGATGAAATTGCAAATTTATTGGAATGCTTTTATTTTTGAGGCAGATGATGACATTCAGCATCAGACATCAGGACGGTAATCTAATCAATGTCTCACACACACACACACTGTAAGCACCTCACTAAGTTATTATCTGCAGTGAATCAGGAGTTAGTAACTGTAATGACCCCGGTGCAGCCGCAGCCTTTATAGTGGAACTGTCACATTGTCTTATCTTACAGATAACACTGATCATCTGGTTTAAAGGTTGAGCGGGTGGATTGGTCATTAGCTCTCAGAGTGAAGGGGGGGGGGAGTGTTGGGCCAGAGGCTACGCTTTGTCCGAGGGATGACTTAAGAAGCACAGACCCTACAGACCCTGCCTGACCTTTGAACCACCACTGACCCCAGCCGGCCGCCCCTGCGGTGACGCTATCTGAGCCACCTGAGCTTGATTTTGATTGTCAGCGTCAGGCGAAATCCGCTCAGAGCTGAACTTTGTACAATGCCAAGTATCGGACCGAGAGGGGAGAGACCTGATATTAGCTGCGACCAGATATGACAGGTTCTGATGACCCTCCTGCACCCCAATACACCCCATGACCTCTTCCCTTCTCCTGTATGCCTACCTGCAGATCTCCAGCATGCATCTGAAAACACAAAATGTGTCCGTGAACATAAAAACACAATCAGGGCACATCAGCATGGACACATCTGTAAGACAAGGTCCTGTAGCTGCTGGGTTCTGGTTTACTCTGCCGGGTTTGTGTGAATCTCACAGAGCTCTGTGAACACACACTTCACCCCCAGCTAGTGCGGCTGAGCTCAGTCGGTGCTGCTGCTCCCTCAGAAACCTGCCATCCCGTTTCTTTTAGCCATGGGTCAGCCTACCATTCTGATGATATGACAACTAGAAATGCCACGGTTTTAGCCATTTCGCCATACCAGCTTTACATCTTTAAATATTAGAAACAGTAGGAAATTCCTGTTTACAAAACAGCAAATACTACAATACTACAATACTACAAAATACTAAAATACTACAAACCTTAAATTTCAAGACAAACTTTTAGAAACTCTTATCAATAGTTAGTACCTTATCAGCTGTGACATCAGTATGAAGAAAAGAGCAGAAGTATTCCTCCCAGGGTTAATGGCTAATGGATAGCCAAACTGGGGCCCCATTTATATCATTTTTCAGGCTTACAAAACAAAATGTCATACAGGTGTGAAAGAATGCTACATTAGCTAATATTAAACCTCTTTTTGTTGCCGTTTTCTCGACCAAACCTTCGTGTTATGATCTCCCAATGCTGCTGAATGAATCAGTCCGCCTGATCAGCGCATCAAGTGTTGCTAACTTATCAACTTTGTTCCCATATTTAGTGACTATTCGGACCTGTTTAGCAAACTCTTTAAAAAAAAAAAAAGCAACTAGCCTCAAATCTAGCACTTTTTTCTGATGTTATTGGAGACTCTGACGTGAAACCACACGTCGTTCTTACTCCTCTCAATGAGCAGTGGGTGCTGCCGTGGGCCCCGTCCCAAAGCACTCCCAGCCGGCCCAGTCCTCACGCAGCGTCCCTCCCAGCTCCTGTCACAGCAGGAGATATTCACCCCTTCGCATCCAAGCTGCAAATGAATTGCACACAGGCGAAGCCGCCACTGGCTGATTTGTGTAAATGTAAAATTTTCTTTGTCTCAAATAAATCTCTGCCTTAAAGTAACTAGTGTCTCTTCTGGGTCACTATTGCTCGTTCCAAGTCCAGATAAAGGAGGAGGGGTGGATTTGTAACATAAAAAACCCCCCAAAAAACAAGAATCTACAGACAATAATTTGTAATTCTAAACATTTTTGGAGTGATTTTTACTCACTTTTTGTCTCTTTCATGACTTTATTCCTCTCTCCAAAAGCTTCACAATTACACGCACAAATGATGCCAATTAAGTAACTTTTAGTGACTTTTAGGACAGCTGATAGCTTCTTTCCTTACTGAGGAGTTGGCATCTGGTGAGCCCAAAAGTTTGTTTAACTCCAGGCGGACTGATGCATTCAACCACTTCAGGAGAAAGATATTTGCGTAGTATCACGGACGTTGTTTGGTTGAAAGAAAAAAACAGCGACAAACCAAACGTTGTCATACAAAAGTGTGGAGGTTTAATATTAGCTAATGTGGCGTTCTTTCACACCTGTGTGACATTTTGGAGAAAGTGTTGCTTTATAAGCCTGGAAAAACAATATAGGCCATTAGCCTAGCCTGGAGAAAGACTTGCACATCTCTGTACTCAACAAACTGCATATGTAACTGAATAGAACCTGCTGCTTAAAAACAAATACTGTTTGATGACAGTAAGCCGTGTGTCGATGATTCATCCGCCTCAGCATCTTGGCTCTGTGTCGGCTCAGGCCGCCAGAGTTCATTTGCATCACAGACGACCCCCTCCCTCACTGAGCAGCAGATAAGAATACCTTTTAGCATGTTGAATCCAGCCTTGACTTGATTCAACTCTAATGTTTTAAGAAGCTGTACTCATTGACAGGCAGGGACGTCTGAACCCAGCTTGATCATAAATGGGTTCCTCCTCTCTAAATGTTCACTTCCTTTAACATATTTACACTCATACTGTTTCGCTCAAGCTTCACATAAGCTATAATTATACCTATTAAGAAACAATGAGCTACGGAAAAGATTAGGGTGTTTAATCGTTTTAAATACACCTTGTGTTCAACTATTCGCTGTTTTATTTCACTGAGTGGAAATGCTTCATTTTGAAGCACCATATTACCACTGAAAATCTCTTGCTACGAGAAAACATGTTCTTTCAGTTCTGTGTTCGTCTTCAAATTCTGCAAAAAAATAATTTTATTGGCTGTATACACGTTGCAGGTTTGACCTAATGCGGTGCAGTACAGACAGCGCTGTACTTCTAAATGAAATCTGTGATCCAGTGTGAAAATCCCACGCCGTTTGTCTGTGACCTGGCTGTATGCTTTGTTTACAGATCGAGTTGATCACTGATTGAATCTATGTGCGCTTAGTTTGGCAACAGTAAGGGCAATGTGATGCTTGTGCTTAATTTTTAACAATAGCGTATATAATTGGCTACATGTGTCCCGTCAGTGAGACTCCGTGGAGAGTTTTGCAAACTGGGAGATTTCGATATGCAAACTGTGTCTTGCCTCATAGACAGTGGGCTTGGGTTCACCCTCAGCTGACTGACAGCCTGCACCAACCAGTTCAGTTGAACTTAGTGACTCATGTTGTGTTTACTGTAGTTATTGCCCCGAGCTGTCATTTGTAGGTATTAACAACCATTTCGACAGCTTGGATCTACAAAAAAGTAACCCAAATTTCCTTTGTGTGTAGGTACGGAGAGAAAGGCGAAGCTGTCCGGATTGAAAAGGTGGTGTACACAGGCAGAGAGGGGAAGAGCTCCCATGGCTGTCCTATTGCCAAGTGGGTAAGTGGGCAATAGCAAATCACACCTGCAGTGTCGCAGATGTGAAAACAACTACGATAACTGTCAGTGTAACTTTGAACGTTTCAAAAAAATAAAAAATAAAAAATTGCTACCATCTTTTAAAAAGTTTCTCAGAGTACCAAAATGTCACCATCTCAGTTGGTGCCTGATTGAATTCTGGTGAAAGAGTGGAGAAAAAAAAGGGAGAGGTGGTTTTTGAGTGTTCGGACCTCCTGGCAACAGTGACAGCCAATCAGCCACTGATTTATGCGGCCAGTATTGTGTGTGTTTGTGTATAATGATGGGCGCAGGGCAGACAAACAGGTCCGTTTGTCATCCACAGTGGATGCCACTGTAGGAGGTCTCACTCTGTAACAAATGCCAGGCCTGCACTCCTGTTGGCCCTGACACATCGTGCTAATGACTTTATGGAATCAAAACAACCCTCCCACTGATGGATGGGGGTTGAGGGTATGTTGGAGACAGAAGCAGAGAGAGTAGGCTGTGAGGAAGACAATTATATATATTTTTCTGTAGGCTTTTGTTATTAATCAGTACTCCTGTAAACACCAACTGTTTCTCTGTTGGTTTATCAAGATAACTTATGTGTGTTGGACATCTACTGGACAAACAAAGTAACTACAAAATTAACCAACACTATTTTTTTTTTTTTTTCAAGTTATACTGATTCATTTTAAATGCAGTTTGTTTTGAAATCACAGAAGTGGAACGTAAATAATGACGAGCTCGTTGCCCTTGCTAGGTGATCCGTCGGGGCAGCGAGAAAGAGAAGCTGCTGTGTCTGGTGCGTCACCGGGCCGGCCACCACTGTGCCAACGCAGTCATCATCATTGTTATTTTGGCCTGGGAGGGCATCCCGAGAGCCCTGGCCGACAAGCTGTACCACGAGGTCACCGACACCCTCACCAAACACGGCAACCCCACCAGCCGGCGCTGTGGCCTCAACGATGAGTGAGTAGGCAATGGGCAGGAAAGACTCTGATTTTCTTCCAAAAAATACAGACAGACAGGTGTTATGTTGTTCATTATTCTTGTATATTCCATGAGAAGCTTGGGGTTTTATCCGTACTCCTCCATTTTAATAAGAACACAAAGTTTATTGGCTCATTATGTGTGAGTCTTGAGGCCCTGTCTACACTACTCTGGATTTTTTTAAAAACTGAGATTTTCTGCTGTGTTTGCTATTCTTGTGTTTGTACACTTGTGTACACACTGATATTTGTTTTTAAATGTGGAGATTTTTAAAAACTCCATTTTTGGTGTCTCCATATGGATAGGAAAACCATCCATCATCTTGGAAAACTTCTAACTTTGGCAACATCTACTAAAATCCCAGCAAAAGCCTTTTTATTAGTAGAATAATTCTGTATGTTATGAAAGTGTATTTGCACAATAAGTGACCAAAGACATGCCAAGTGTTGTTTGTAGCCTTGCTCTAAAGATTATTTGTCCTCATTTTCTTACTGGCACTTGTGTTGCCTATAGCATGCATATATCAACCATGTCCCTCATTTTTGATTCAAGCTCAGAAGTCACTCTCTCTGTCCTCTGCAGTCGTACCTGCGCCTGTCAGGGCAAAGACCCTGAAATGTGTGGTGCTTCCTTTTCATTTGGCTGCTCCTGGAGTATGTACTTTAATGGCTGTAAGTACGCTCGAAGCAAATTTCCGCGCAAGTTCAGGCTACAAGGAGATCACCCCGAAGAGGTATGGACCCTTTACGTCAAAGCCTTCTGATTCACAGCAAAATGAACCAGTTTGAGTGTTTTTGTTACATATAGTTTGGTCCTTTTGAATTACTCAATAACATTAAGAGATACTGATATAAACACTGATATCCTGTGTTGTGTTTTTGTTTGGCAGGAGGAAAAACTCAGGGATAACTTCCAAAATCTGGCAACTGAGGTGGCTCCCTTGTACAAGCGACTGGCACCGCAGGCCTACAGTAACCAGGTTTGTTTTGTTGGAAATTACCCAACTAAATACTTGCAAACTGGATATTAACACCAGGTCCCAAAATTACCATTACATGGAAATCCATATTAATAGCTGACTTAAAGTTTTTTGTGTCGTGCTCCTCAGTGCCTGGCGGAACATCGAGCTCCAGACTGCAGGTTGGGGTTGAAGGAAGGCCGTCCATTCTCTGGAATCACTGCATGCATGGACTTTTGTGCCCACGCTCATAAGGACCAGCATAATCTCCACAATGGCTGCACAGTGGTAAGATCTTTCAGCATTTTCTAAAACGTTTGGTATTTTTAACAAACTGAGACTGGAATATTTAATACTAAAAAGCTTATTGAGAAGTGTTTTGTGCATTTAATCTTTGTCATACCTTCGCCCTCCTTTGTCAGGTGTGCACTTTAACCAAGGAGGACAACCGAAAAGTGGGCGAAATCCCTGACGACGAGCAGCTCCACGTGTTGCCTCTTTACACAATATCACCAACAGATGAGTTTGGTAGTGAAGAGGCCCAGCGCATCAAGATGAAGAACGGATCCATCCAGGTGCTTCAGGCGTTCCGTCGCGAGGTACGCAAATTGCCCGAGCCTGCCAAATCCTGCCGACAGCGCCGATTGGAAGCCAAGAAGGCCGCATCGGAGAAGAAGAAGAATAAACTCATGCAGCAGGCAGGGGAGACCCCGGAAAAAACAGTGGTCAAGGCTGAGCTCTGCATCTCCAGTTCCCCCCAACTCCAAGGCAACAAAGGTTAGTTAATCTCTTGTGTCTTTTTATGACATGAAAAATAAAATGTAATTATGCTGAAAAGATGGCCAGGTGTGACTATATGTCACTATTTTTTTATGACTTCATTAGAAAGTGTCTCTTCTGGGTCACTATTGCCCGTTCCAAATTAAGTCATCAGCTTAATGTGGTAACATTAAAAAACCCCAAAAAACAAGAATCAACAAGATCAAGTCAACGGTTGTTTCTCCTAATTTTAATTTCCTACCAGTAGAATACAAAAATGGAAAGTGAACAGGATAAATTAATAATTAAATGCAGCGATAGAATGGATAGGGTGAAATTACACTTAATTTTTAATCTCTCTTTCTTGTTTTAAACAATCAGAAATGCTAAAACAGGAGGTGAAGCCCAACATCAAGATGGAGCCGTTCAATGGATCATTAGATGGATACCCCATGAAGGCAACAGACCCTTTCCAAAACATCTATCAACATCCTGCCTACTATGCAAGAGGAGCTCATTCCCCCGCAGGCCAGCCCTCCCCAGCCGACGCAGTGAATGGCTACCACCACAGTCTGCCCGCAATGCCCTATGGCTACTACAACTACCCACCCAATGCACTTTTCCCACGCAAACTGAGAACCTATGAAGGTCGTAATGGTTCCTTGCCCAAACCAGGAGGTAAGCCTGTTCAGGTAGACACAAAGCCTGACTTTCAAAGCCTTCAGGCCAGACTGTCTCAATCCTCCATCAACCTCCCAGAGCAACTCAACCAATCCAACCCTGGTGCTTACACCCAGCCATCAGAGTACAACCCTTCCCGTCCTTCTTCTGTCTCCTCTGAGCCCTCAAGCAGAGGCACTCCTCTCATCAAACAGGAGCCTATGGATGTGCCAGTCTATGAAGGTGCGTTGCCAAGTCAGACTGGTGCCAACACATCAAGAACCACCCCCCAGCCTGCAGCCTGGACAGGGTACAAGCCTAATGGAAGTATTAATCCTACCACCTGGGACGGCCATCTAAACCGAAGACAAAGTCCAGAAGTTACTTCTCTAAACTTGGACAAGCAGCAGTTTCACCAGCATTCCCAGCAGCGACAGTCATCAGCTTACCCCCAGCAGTGGACATCCTTCCCTTGCTCCAATCCCACAATGGCTTCTCCCAATCCATCACTCCAAATACCTTCTTCTCCACCTCCATCCCCTCTCATTGGCACAGCACTCCAGGCTAACTTATACCAAGGCTCCACATGCCATGTCCCCACTCACCAAGGTACACCACAGCCTGGCACCTCTCACTCAGGCTCAGTTACCCCGCACCCAATGACTCCAGGCCCAGGTACCCCACGCTCACTCACTCCAGGCCCAGGCACCCCAGGCCCTGGCACCCCACGCTCTGTCACCCCACGACCTGTCACTCCAGGCCCAGGCACCCCTGGCCCAGGCACTCCAGGCCCAGTCACCCCTAGACACTGGGCCAGCCCTTCTCCTAGCCCCCAGCCAAATGCTTGGGGCATTGGGCCTGCTGCATATAGCCCTGGTTTAAAGCACAGCAATCCTGCAGGAGCCTACCCCGACAAGATGTGGTTCAAAACCGGGGAGAATCGGTGTTCCACTCCCCTTGGGCTCCAAGAAAAGGCCTGGAAGTCGTGTGGAGGTTCAGTGGCAGGCAGCACCCCTTCCCCTGCTCCTGAGGGTCGCCTCTTTCCTGATGCCCTGCAGCAGTCAGATCAAGCCTACTGTAACCCCTGCCGGGCTGAGAGTGGCGTTGAGAGCTCCAGGCATCATGAAGAAGATGAGGAAGAGGTGTGGTCTGACAGCGAACACAACTTCTTGGATCATACCATTGGTGGGGTAGCGGTAGCACCAGCCCATGGTTCCATCTTGATTGAATGTGCTCGTCGGGAACTACATGCTACCACTCCGCTCAAAAAGCCCGATCGCTCTCATCCCACTCGCATCTCCCTGGTCTTCTACCAGCACAAGAACCTCAACCAGCCAATGCACGGCCTGGCTCTGTGGGAGGCCAAAATGAAGCTGTTGGCGGAGCGAGCGCTGCAGAGGCAGCAGGAAGCAGCTCTCCTCGGTCTCTCCCAGGAGGACATTAAGACGCTCGGAAAGAAACGTAAATGGGGTGCTACGGTCACAGGTTCCAGCCCAGGACCTGGACAATCTAAAGACAAGAAAGTTGGGCCAGTGACACGGTTATCTGCCACGTTTTACACCACCTCTGTAGTTACAGTGTCTCCCTATGCCTTCACTCGCCTCACTGGGCCCTACAGCCACTTTGTCTGAGGCCTGATGGACACAGAAAGACTGCTAGCAACAGGGTGGTGCAGCGGAGGGCTGTAGAGGGCAATGAGCAGGATGAATGTCTCTTTGCTGTTTCACGGTCTGGCATCTCTCCATCCTGCCCCCTCTACAGTCCATATGGAGGAGAGACATTTTCATTGTGTTTTACCTCATGTCAGGCAGTGGTATGAGCTGCCTGTGGTGCTCTTTTCTCTCTCGTTCCCAGAGAGGAACTCCATTGCTTTTTTTTTTTCTTCTTGTTTATAGAAATTTAATGATCCCAATTGCTATTATTATCAATATAATTATGATTGCTCTTGTTACTGTCAATGTTGTTATTACAGGTATTATTATAATGAACACTTGTTTTTCTTATTATTGCTGTTTTTTTTAAAAATGTTATTAATAAGGTGATTGAGTTTTGTTTATGTTTTTGTTTTTTATTGATG
>JAOXNZ010000001.1:7602213-7613930 GCA_028566095.1 Kryptolebias brasiliensis | reverse complement strand
CTCCTCGGATGAGAAGCGAAACGTCTTCAACTACAAATTGAAGTCCAGTTGCTTTTGTTTTTAACCTTTTTTGGATTACCATGTCCTGGATGACTGAGAATCTACACCAGCATTTTGAAGCAGGGGCTTCTTTCATGGCCATCACCATCTCAGTCCATGGTGATATAAAACTCTCGTCACTGTGAACAGTGACACTGGTGCTCCAGCAGCTTCCAGTTCATGGCAGACTTGAGCCTTGGTGATTCCTTTCTTTTATATCTCACTCATTCATCAATAAAGATATTGGGGGACTGTTTTTAATAATAATTTGCTTAGGGACACTTTGGTTGGAGACTGAACCCACAGCCTTCCAAATGGAGGAGGATCTCACTACTCACTGGGCCAAGCTGTCCTAAATTAATGACATCTAGGTCCATGATGAGTGGATAGAAACTTCTGACCACAACTGTAGGTTTCTGAGGGGAAATGGTTAGACCCTTCCCCACAGCCCACCTACTTGGAATAAATGACACTTTTCATCAGTGGTAAACATCTCTGCTAATTTTAGCACCAGGTCCAACTCAGCAACAGATAAACACCCAGATATCTCCTCTCACCTAATTATCACCTGTGTGTGCTTCATTCCCAAACCATTGTGATAGAGATTTTTTTTTCCACTCTAAGAGATAAGTTTAGAAATATTTTCTTTACCAAGTTTGTTTGCTTTTTATAAAATGGCAAAGCAAAAATGCAAAAAAAAAATGAAGGTATTTTATTTTTTATCTAAATTGGCGTGCAGCTGTTTAAAATAATATGATCTGATTTCCAAAACTCAAAATGTTAAAAAAAAAAACACATTTGTTTAAAATGTCATGTATCAAAGTTAAAGAATAAAAGAGGAACCATGTTCTTTGTTTAGAGAGAGAGTTCTGTGAGATCATTCAATCTGCCGCTCTGTTGGTATATCAACCCAGTGTTTAAGTGTCAAAATCTGCAGTTTGCACTTCTTGATGGAGTCTATTGTGGATGTTAAAGTGCATTTAAGCTTGCCACCTTGTTGTACAACCCACTCACCCCAAAAAAACAAAACACTTCTATTCTGCAGTTGAAAGCATTACGCTTCCAATCCAGGAGCTTTCTCTATTAAAACACTGGAGAGTGTGGAGTTTCAGGCTTTTAAACCGATATGTTATGCAAGCTAGATTCACACGCAGATTAAACTGACTGCCCACACAATGGAGAGTTGTGAGGGTCTTTGTTGGCTCACAAACAAGATGCTTTGATCACATGAATGAAGGTGTTTGTTTTGGTTTTTTTTACAAAGAAAATGACTTAATGCTCCATTCTAAGTTTTAGAAAGCTGAAATCTGAGACTTCTTCCTCTGTTTAAAGTTTTGTTTTTTTTCCCATTTGACATAAATGGCTTCCCCGCCTCGTCTCAAATTATCTCTATTCTCTGACTAAAATATGAACATTTTGATCCTCCTTTCTAAGGCCCTGTTAACACTGATAGATCTCCTGGACAGATTATCCAATGTTGACTGGGGTAAAGTTACATGTTTACACAGTAACCCTGTGCCTGTTGAATCCGCTGTAGTTTCCACGCCAGGTTACTAGGTAGTGCTGCAATTTTGTATTTCAACGACATGCACAGACCCTTCAGTCTCTTGAACATGAAAGCAGTTACATCCAAACTGGTGAATACACAGACTTTTGTTTGGACTGACAGTGAGGTTGGGTTGCTGCAACACATTGAAAAGCATGTGTAACATAAACAGTACTCTGCTATCCGCCATTGTTACTGTTGATCTACTCGCACAAGAGCAGAAAAAATGTTTATTGCAGCCATCTGTAGTGAGCATATGTGATTTCACATCTATGCTGGTGTCTCCAAAACCGTCCAATCTGAGATCTGGGTTCAAAAGTTTCATTGTCGCAGAATATGATCAATGTTGCCGTGGACACAAATCACGGAATCACAGCAAAAATGTTCCTGTTTCACTTAAAAACAGTGTTGTGTGAACAGAGCCTAAAACCTACAATGGAGCATTAAGCCTGATACCCAGCCATTTTCACTCTAGTTAACACCTTCATTCATGTGACCAAAGTGTCTCACTTAGCCAGGCTGTTATGTGCTTTGGGCACATTCTTATTCTTTTGCCTAAGTTTCTAGATTGTTTTGTTTATAGATTTTACTTAAATGAGTTTCTTTGTCTATTGATTAATTAAATATACTTTGTAATCAATATTTGATTGGTTTTAGGCTGTGGCGCTGTTCTCCGCCCGCCTATAAATAGGCTGGCCTTTGGGAGTGCAGGTGGTCTCTGTCTCTCTCTCTTGCTCTCGCTTTCGCGCCCTGCTGCCAGGATGCGTCTCGCCGGTGCGCTCACGTAACCAACTGACGGTACGCCACAGCCGCCTGTCATGCAGTAGCCTTTTGTTAGCTTTTGTTAATTTTAAGTATGGATTTTGGCCTGGTGGGACCAGTTGCCCAGTTTTCGGTTCTTTTTTTTTTGTTTTTTGGTCATAGGTTCTTTTTGGAGTTTTTTCTCATTTTAGTCCGGTATCAGCAGTGGCTCTGCTGGCCCTGTATAGGGTTGGCCCCCTGCTGTACCTTTTTGTTCTGTTTGACCGGCTCACCAGGTCCACCTTTCTGTTTCTACTTTGTGGTTTTGTTTTGCTGGACGCGGAAAGTGAGGGTTTCTAATCTCCTCCTTTTTTTATCTTCACAGAAAGTAAAAAGCAGCTGAACCAACGAAAAGTTTCAGGAGGAGACATTGAGGATAATAAGTACTTAAGAATAAAGAATGTTTGAACTCTCATGTTTTGGATCCGTGTCCTCCTTGAATATGTTGTGCCCTTTTGAACGTAACAAGGCTGACAAAGACCCTAACGGTTCTCCATTGTGAGGGGAGTGAATTTAATCTGCATGTGAATCTAGTTTACATAACGGAGCATTTCATTCAGTTTAAAGCTTGGAACTCCACACTCTCCTGTTTTTGGAATTAGGAAAGCTCCCCGGATGGGAAGTGAAACGTCTTCAAGTGCAAAATAGAAGTTCTGGATGACTGAGAACCATCAGCATGAACCCATCCACCATTTCTCTTCAGCTGTTTCTCTGCTGACTGACAGTAACTTTTGCTGACAGATATTGTTGGTTTTTCATTTTCTTCTCTTCAGCCTGATCAATCCTGCCTTTTACTCACCTGTTTAAAAAGCTGCTCTTCTCATGGATTTCTACCACTTGTCTTCTAATTATCTCTGCTATATTTTGATCTCTCTGATTCACAGTTAAGTGAAGTGAAGGAAAAAAAAACTATCAACCTTCAGAATAAATCATTTGTCTGTGATAAATTAAAAAAAAAACCCTGTGAGATCTTAACAGAAGACAGGTGTGTTTAATGCAAAACTGAGTGACTTTGAAACTGATTCCGATAAAAAGATCTCACTGATGAATGAAAGTGTTAACATGTGATGACGTTGCTGACGTGTTCATAAGTCGCATCCATCAAGGGAACCTTTCCTTCATCACCTCCACTTCAACAGCTGTCTGATCTAACTTGCTGCACAGCCTTGTCTTTCATTGAGTCTCTGTGTTACTATAGCAACGTGCAAGTCTGCCCGTTGCAGTCGGTATAGGCAGTGTTATGCTGAGCTGTATGTTAATTAAATTCAGAGTGTCATATCGAAGTTCTGGCTGCTATCGTGTTGTCTGTAGGCGTCACAGAGTACGTCATTCACTGGCGTCAGAAACTTGGAATAAATGACCTGCTCTCATGCGATCAGTTCGATGTACAGTTCAATACATCTAACCCATGCTGCAATTACACTCCGCACTCTTCATGCTGTGATTTATATTATGGCTGGGTTTTCTTGTGTCAGATTAAGACAAACACACTCAACAAAAGTCAACTCAGGCTCGTGTTTGATTGACTTTATAGTTAATATGCTTAGATAACACAAATTTATTGGTTTAGGTTTGTTGAATGGTTCATTTTTGCTGGTTTTATAAAACTTACTTAAAAAATAACTCATGGAAGTAACATAAAAGACAACAAAACAAATCCAAACAATTACAGACATGGGCAGTTTTGTTTGTACCTTTTTGTTAAAAAAAATAAAACCCCACAAATGTTACTGGAATAACTTGAAACTTGACAAAACAATAAAAACATTTTTTAAAAATACTAACAATCAACTAATCAAAATCAGTCAGTGCTTTTGAATTCTGGTTCATCAGTTCTTTCCACAGATGTTGTGATGTCACTTCAGAATGAGCCAATGTTTTGTTCTGAGCCATTCTTGGGTGTTTTTAGCTGTGTATTTTAGGTAATAATCCTGTTGGAAGACCCATGAGTTGTGGCTGAGACCAAGCTTTCTGACACTGAGCAGCACATTTCTCTCCAGAAAGCCTTGATAGTCTTGAGATTTTATTGGACCCTGAACAGATTAAGGACAGCCTGTGTCAGATGCAGAAATGCAGCCCCAGAACAGAACCTCCATGTGTCATTTTAAGTATAAGATTCTTTTCTTTGTTTCATTTTTGGCTCTGTGATCACAGAGCTGATGGAACTTTTTGCCAAAAAGCTCCAGTTATGTCTCATCTGTCCAAAGGACATTCCCGCTCAGTATGCATTTTTGGCAAATTTCAATCTGTCTTTATGATTTGGTGTCCTCCTCAGCCATCTTCCATTAAACCCACTTTGGCTCAAACAGACCGACGGTGTGATCTGACACCAATGACCCTTGACCTTGGAGTTCACCTCTTTTCTTTCGAAGTAGTTTTGGGCTCTTTGGTTACCATTTGTATTATCCGTCTCTTCAATCTGTCATCAGTTTTTCTCTTGCAGCCACAACCAGGGAGGTTGTCTCCAGTCCTGTGGACCTTAAACTTCTGAACAATCTGAGCAGCTGTCGTCCCAGGAACATCAAGCTGCTTGGAGATGGTCTTATACTCTTTATCTTTAACATCCTGCTCAATCATTTTCTTTCTAAGCTCCTGAGACAACTCTGTGCTCAGCTTTCTGTGCTCCTTGCTCAGTGTGTTACTCACCCTAATCCAAAACAGCACTGTGACTACAGTTCACCCTCTAAACAGGGAGACTGACTGACTACAAGACTAAAGACACCTGCAATGCTGATTACAGGACACAGTTTAGTTTAACATGTCAGTGTCTCCTCCCAGTGGGACATGCCTCCAAAACCTCCAGATGGAAGCAACAAGGAGGCATCCTAATCAGATGCCTGAACCACCTCAGCTGACTCATTTTGACAGGGAACTCTACTCTAAATTCCCCTCAGAAGGAGGAGGATGGAGCCCTTCATCTCATCTCTAGAGTGAGCCCAGCCACCCTACAAAGGAAGCTCATTTCAGCCACTTGTATCCAGGTTCTCGTTCTTTTGGTCATGCTCTAGATTTTATGACCATAGGTTAAGGTAGGTAGATATTTTAAAATGTCATATAAAAATATTAAAGTAAGTATTGCATAAGTTATGATTACTCTCAAAAAACAGAACATTTCAGCTGTTTAGCATAGTGTGATCATGCTCCATACATTTTCAGTAGGAAACAGACCTGGTCTGCAACAAGCCCTAAACACACTCTGGCCCAAATTCACTAATGCTTTGTGCAGCTTTTGCAGGTGCAGTTTGGGGTTTTGCACAGCCAACTAATTCACATAGCCCTTGCAAAGTAAGCTTTGTGTCTCATATTTGACTGTCTCTCTGCATTGATGCAGTTTGGCCCACATTTATATGATTAGCATTATGTAGCATTTAGAGGAAAACCCTCCCACATTTATGGGAATAACTGACAGGGCAAAAGGCATCTGATTCTTAAACACCAGCACTGTAGCAATACTAGTGAATCCAGGCCTCTGTGTGTCTATGAAGCTACACTATTATAAGATTTGAAGAATAAGGGCTTGCATTCTTTGTCCTGATGAAATAATGGCAAGACAAGACGTTGTTATGGTGATTGTATAGCTCCCACTAAAATTCTATAAAACACCTTGGTGTCACATATATCACACATATGCAAATGTCATAAGCAGTGATGCACTTTCATACCATCACAGATGCTCTGCCACCTTTTGCTGGAAGCAATCTGGATGATTCTTTCTTTGACATGAAGAATCTTATGACTGACTATTTTTTCTAAAAATATCTGAAACTTGGACTCATTTGTCCACAAAGCACATGCCCACCATCTTACTGTCTGTCTGAGATCAGCTTGTGTCCTGAGGTCATTCAGTTAATATAAAGCTTCCTTCTTGCATTTTTACAGTCTGGTTACATTTCTCGGTGCAGCAACAAATTGCCTTAACAATGTTTTTTTTTTTTCCTTTTACATCTGAAACCATGTGGCTACACTGATCAGTGGCATGACAGTTTCTCATGCTGTGTTGCCTGAAGGCTTGAAGGCCACATGAACCAGCTGTGCTTTTTGGCTTGGCCTTTATGTGATGTTATTGTCTCCTTCTGGCATGAAAGGCAGATGATCATGTAGTTGTGTATGTGTGTGTGTCTGGTGTGGTAGTAGCTGCGAGTCATCCTCAACACTCACTCTGAGTTTAAGCAGACTGAATCACATCTTCGTTAATACTTTGGCTTGCAAGGTGGTGCGCGATATGCAGTCCGTAAAGAAACGCTACTTTTAGTTTTTTTTTTATGAAGAATTGTTTTGTTTTTTTTAATTGGTCAGTGAATGTGTTGAAGCTTGGCACTACGTGGTGAGCATGGATTCAAACCCAACCTAAGCTTTATACACTTTTCTACCCGATCTTGGTATCCTCACCTGTTTATACATTTGTACACTCATTCAAAATGACACTGGTTCTTCTACATTCTGTAGTTTCCCTCTTTTTTTGCCTCTCACAGATTTTCTTGAAGTATGTTGCTAACATCAAAGTCTACATTTGTCTCCATTTTTGTCCCTTTTCCTTTTAAACAACTGAAGTTGTCCAGTGGGAGAAAAACCTTTTGATTTCTTTTTGTTCAAACAAGTTAACAAAATCCTGATTTTTAAGTCTTCGGTGCATGTTAGAAGATTTGCTAAGTTCTTTGGAAATGGATTTTGTAATGACTTGTTGCCCTTAGCACCTGCTGATAGTTCCTTTATCTTTAACAACCGAAGAGAGCGTAATTAAAATCCCAGGAGGTCTGCTAAATTATTAAGCAAGCCTTTAGGTAACTAATGATCAGTGTCTGTAGACTACACATCATGGTCCCAAAAGACAGAATGGCTGGTAGTTTAGGATTGTGCAGCTTATTAAATACATTTAAATGTTTTCTTCATGTTGTACTAATTAATATTGACTCATCATCAAATCGATATTGGACTACTTATGAATAAAAAATTAGCTACAATATAAAATATAGAATAGAATACTGACGTTACCAATATTTTTTAACAACACTGGCAAGTGATCTGAGCTTAGTGGTCATTAAAACTTCCACGCATGATAAAAATGACCAGTGGGTTACAGGTGTATGGTGCAATCTGTAACGTTTCCTCATTAAAAGTGAGCTGTTGTTATAAATGTGCTCACTGGCTGCTTGTTTCAAGCACGTCTCTGCTGCCTCTCTACCTGCTGTGTGTCAGGAAGTTTCATTAAGCTTTGTTTTGTGTAGTAATGCTTGACTGTGATTAACTTTGAATATGTTTTAAAAGCTCCACTAAGACTATTTTTTTAAATGCTTGCATCCTAACAGAGAGAATCGTGCATGTCTCCCCACTGACTCTGCTAAAACAAATGTTGATAATCTGATGCCATTGTTGCATCCTCTAGTTGCTTCCAATTGGTTTGAAGAAGTGCAAACAATTCATAACCGGTTTTCCCCTGAAATGTATAGACGTTGCCTGCGAGGACCTGCTCTTGACAGAAAATGTCTAAGACAAACACTTTGTCACAGCACAAAGAAACTAATGACATTCTCAGCGTATAGCAGCTCTTTTTAGGTGTGGTTAGCCTGTAAAATGTCATATAGTTACCTCAAATGGAGCACTGTTTTTATTTGTTTATTCATTCATTTGTGTCTGGCAGCTCACAGCTCTGTGGTTCAGTGGCAGGAAGCTGCAAAGCAAACCTGACACCTGAGTGAGTGTGTGGTGGCACACCGGGGTCGCATCGGTCTAAAAATAGTTTTGCCACTTTAGTTTGTGTCTTTTGACTCGATCCCAGGTGACAGTGATACTGTTTGCCGTCGTCATAGACAGCTTTGATTGGAGCAGTTGTTATAAAAATGTGTGAGATGATAAATCTTCACCAAATGCGTGAGCTTTTCTTCATTTATATCCAGACGTACATCTTTTCATGGTGCGTCATGCACAACGTTTCAACAGCAGGAAAAGTTTACAGGAAAATGAGTGAGAGCTAAAAGGAAGACTTATCACGGCTAAATCAGAGTAAAAGTTGAAGCTTGCATATTTTTGTTCAGTTCGCATTATAATCGATTACCAGTCGATGCTTCCAGAATCTGCACTTGTTTTAAGAACACATGGAAGAGAACGGTGGCTGACATGTAAGACGTAGAGCAGGGAGCATCCATACAACGCATCAAATAACTGACTTGGCAAATGTTTTTATTTAATAAAATTAATTACCTCCACCAAGGAGGTTATGTTTTCGATAGTGTTTGTTTGTTTGTCTGTTCCCAATTATTCTTTTCTATTTCTATTCCTTCTATTCAGGAAATGTCGGGGTTGTCACAAGAAACATTTAATTACATTTTGGTGGTGATCTGGATCATGCATTGAGAGTCTTACTAGTTTCATTTCATTACACTTCTAAGCTACTGAAGCAGTTTTCAAACTGTTTAAAAGTCAGTGGTTTGACTTCTACCTGCCACCTACACTAGACCAAATTTATTTAAGTGTCAAGACACTGATATGTGATAAATAACCTAGATAAACATTAATTCAGTGGCTATAGAAAATAAAAAAGACTGTATGAATGTATGTGTGAATTAAAAACATCAATTAAAAGGCTTTCTAGAGATGCGCGAAGGTTAAATTTTACTGTAAAGCCAGACTATTAATGTAATATTTTAAAGTACCTCCACTTGTGAGATATACAATAAATGAAATAAGAGGTAACTATTGAGATTAACTGCTGCATTTAACCCTTGTGTGGATTTGTGGAACTTGTTTTTCAGTGTGTACTACAAAAGAAATGAAATAGTTTACCATTTTCTTTCCTCGCCTTCACTTTCTTGACTTTGGCTCATTTTTCATGAAACATAAAAAAAGAAGACATTCTTTTCTTTCCAACTGCATGCATGCAGGTGCGACTTTTGCGTTTCTCTACAACACACAGTTACATTTCAAGCACCTACACCTGTCTGTTTCCACATTCCTGCTCGGTCTCTCTACCTTCTGACTACAGGAACCATTGTTTAGAGACTCGAAAAAAAATATCCGTTTAGAAAAGTGTGACACTTTGAAAGATAGTAAAGAAGTTGATGATAAATATGAGGGCTTTTTTTTGCTTTCCAGAGTTTGACTTTGTTGGTCAGAAGTGGTGACTGGCTGACGGTTAATACAATAAGGGTTATTTCTGATTAGAAAAATATCATAATTTATATTTATTCCATAAAACTGTATTTTTGTTTTCACTTTTGATGAGAATTAAATGTTTAAGTTTTATCACAGAAGCAAATCACACTTTTGTTTGTAAATGTAATCTAAAATAAAAGGAAAATGGCAAATATGAAACATAAAAAAACAAACATGTTTCATTTAGTAGGATTTTTACATTTTAACAGTGTTTTGATTTCAGAATGACACAGTTGGGCATGGTTTACAGTCACTACAATTTAATGCAGTTTTGCTAAAGTGTGTGATGTGTGTGTGTGGGTGTGTGTGTACCTGGATTTTGTTATTGTTGTAGGACCTTTTGTGGTCACCTACCTACCTTGTCAGAACTGGTAGTCCTTATGGGTGCCAAAGCCACCCATGTTTGTGTTCAGCATGAAGACAAATGATGAAAACAGCGTCTCACAATCCTTCTGGCTTGTGGTGGCCAAACAATCATATGAATGTAGTTTTGCAATCCTTTGATATCAGTTCTTCCTATCACTGTGAAGCAGAAGTCACCAAGCTTTGGATTGTTCAATTAATAGGGAAAGTGAGCTGGGTTTAGACCCTACTAATGTTGTGTTGTTGAAACTGTAATCCAGCTCAGTACGAAAGGAACCGCAGATTCAGACATTAGGTGTATCTGTTTGATTGAGGAGCCACTGGGGTGAAGCTACCATCTGTGGGATTATGACTGAATAACTCACTGCAACTCTACGGTTGGTCTAGGATAGCCGGCTCCAGCCAGCACAAAAAGCCATTTGTGAATATGCTGGGGGTGTGACTAGATGATGGTTGCCTTTCTCGTTGTGCGCAGAATGTTTGTGGAGAGGTGGTGCTAAATGACTTGCAGATGACCTGATTCTGGGTCAGGGTTCTGTGCATAGCAGAGCAGCTGCCTGTGATCTGTTGAAAGTCAGCCCTCGATTTGTTTTTTGTACGTTGGTCAAACTTCAGCTCAGACAGATGAAAACAGAACAAATTCATCTTCAGGTTTCCACTTATTTCTTTTTTTCACTAAATTTATGCTCCAACATGAGTTCACATTCAGTTATTTTTTTTAAATAAATCAGTTTTCTGGCAGAATTCAACAATGGTATGATGTCATGCAGCAGTTAGTATACTATTTGCATCATGATCATAGTATTTGTTTGTTTCTCTCCTTTTCTCTGTGTTTACGTATACTGCATCCAAATATAGCACATTTCCCATATTTTTCTGTTTTTGTTGTCAGCGAACAATCAAAATAATTGCTGACACTTTTAAATTACTTCTACAATGTTTATGTTCCACTTTAATAAAATAATTTACTATTAAAGCAAAAAGACATCTGACAAAACTTCCACTCGGGAGCAAATTTTTTCCAGCAATAATTGACTCCACTACAGTGAGAGAGAAATGTTGTGTCAGAATGTCTCAAAGTTATCCCCCGAATTGTTGCTTCATCCCTCTGCTTTTCTTTGCCTCCTGCAAGCCAAAGTTTGGAGTAACTCTGGATCTGGAGCACGCTCCTATTGGGTGCATGAAGAACTGAGGATTTGATTTGATGTTGTTGTTGATTTGAGGATCAACAACACATGCATGATAATAAAACTCTAATTTATAAAATAGCACTAAATCCACAACTGGCAAAGAAGAAAAACACAAAATCTTGTTCTGATGAGACACTGTGAAATCTGCCATTGTCCACATTTATAAAATGTATTACTCAGGAGACAAAAATTGCATGGAGTCTCCTAGTGTCAAATCTTCTCAGACTTCGTTTCTTTCAGATAAGCCATTGACAAACAAGTGCATTATCACCACCTACTGGGCTGGAGTGTGAAACAGTGAATCCATTAGTCAAATGTGGTTGACTCCAAAGTAATAAAATAGTAAAAAGAAATAAATACTACGACAACCAGTATGCATGTTGTCACAATCTCAACGTTTACCAACCAGGACACTGAAGTCATGTCAACACCTTAAATATAAGTCAGCTGTAAAAACTAATAAGGTTTTCTAAAACAAAGAGTCACCAATTTTATATATTGTAACAGAGGTACTGACTGGAAGCTTGCTGCTTAAAAAGTGTTTTTTGTTTTTTTTTTCCTCGACAGGATGGCCTTTCTCTAACACAGTGTGCAAGATGAGCGGATTTGTGCAGGGGGTGTCTGTGTCA
>JAOXNZ010000001.1:7585715-7600627 GCA_028566095.1 Kryptolebias brasiliensis | reverse complement strand
GGGGCCGCTGCAATAAAAACAGGTCTGATTGTGTCCTGGACATCACTGCATGGACTCAAGAACACGTCTACAACATTGTCTGTGAACACAGTTCACTGAGCCATCTACAAATGTTGGTTAAAGGCAAAGAAAAAGCCAGATGAAAACGCATATAAAAACTTTTTCAGAATTATTGTTGGACTGTTTTGTGATTTTTGAATAAAAACAAGCAAAAAACTATATATGTATATAGATGGGTGAGAAAAACCCAAATGTGTTTGATTATAGCCACATATTAACAATTTATTACAATATTCCACGTTTTACTGTTGATTTTCTTATTTTGTTATGGTCAAGTTCTGTGATTTTGTCTGTACTGTAGCCCAAATACTAGAAAGGATACCATGTTCCTTATTTAACATTATAGATTTAGGCTTTTGTATCAATTTACAAAACTGTTTGACTTTTCCAGAAATGGGTTGGTAAGTTTTAAATGATAATCTAGGTGCTGGTACCATTTATTTGGTTGAGCAAAGAAAAATGCCAATAACTAATTACAAACAAGTACAAAGTATATTCAAGACAGTTACTCTACTTTGACGTAATGAACAAATAAAAACTTTGTGACCTCATGACAGCACAGCATGCAGGAAACCCCCAATGTTTTAAATGTTTATCATATTTAAATGGTAATGCATTAAAAATGTTCACGCAAAGCAACAAAGGCTCTAAAGGTGTTACTAAAAACATATTAGGCTAATAGAATTGATAGTTCATTGTTTGTGAACAGAGATTTTACAGTGTTAAAACTAATTAGTTTGAGATATGTGATTCTTAACCAAAATGCTGGTAGGTCAAACAACCAACATTGTCATTTATTTAAACATTAGAGGTCAATTTTTAATTTAATGATTTTGCCTGTGATTATAATTTATGTCTACTTGCTAATCAGTATTAACTCTCTTCTCATAGGTTTCGCTGTATTGTGTATCCTCTACAACCCAAGCTGACTCTGCTCGTTGCCAAGGTAGCCATCGTGACTATCTGGGTGTTGGCAGTGGCAATCATGTGTCCTGCTGCAGTAGCACTGACTGTGGAGAAAGTTCCCTTTCATTACATGGTGTACAATGATGATTTCAATCACACGTTGCCCTTGTACACCTGCTACGAAAACTTTGCCAACCCTCAGATGAGGAAGGTCTACACTGCTGTGCTGTTTGCCCACATCTACCTGATTCCTCTCACAGTAATCACACTGATGTACGTGAGCATCGGAGTCAAACTGTGTTCCTCTGCTGTCGCAAACAGAGAACCACAGCTGGCCCACGCCACAATCCAGGCAGGAGGCAGAAGACACGGTCAGCCAGTGATTTCGCAGAAAAAGGTCAAGGTGATAAAGATGCTGATTGTGGTGGCTTTGCTTTTCATGCTGTCCTGGTTGCCACTTTGGACCCTCATGATGATGGCAGATTATGGTGGCTTGGACAGGGAGCAGTTGGACCTTATGACCAGCTACATCTTCCCCTTCGCCCACTGGCTGGCTTTCTCCAACTCCAGTGTGAACCCCATTGTCTACGGCTACTACAATAAGAACTTTAAGAGGGGCTTCCAGGCAGTGTGCAAAACAAAGCCCTTCTGTTGTATCATGCAGCTGGGAAGCAGAATACCCAGGTGGGGAAAGAGAGGAAGGTCTGTGCAAGCGCCTTGTCAAGGTACTGAATTAAGAGATGGCATCAACAACTATGGCAACTTTGTACTGGGGTTGAGAAATCGTGTCCATAATGACAACAAGTTGAGTGAAACACCAGAAGAGAACAGGAGCTCAAGGGTGGGGTGTGTGGTGGTCCACAAAGGCAGAAGTCTTTCCGATCAAGGCTTAGAAATGGTAGCCATACACAAGAAAAGCAGCAACGAAGAAGGTTCGGAGAAGGTTAGCTCACTAGCAGTTTCAGTCTATCAGGCGTGGGATAACTGAGAGTTAACATTATTAACCTACATGAACAAAGCCATCGGCAGGTTGAGCTGTAGCTCCAAGGAGGAGAGAGTTATTACTTATGTCACATTACAAATTAAGTCAGTGATTACAGTGATGGCGACACAATGCCCACTATTTGTGGAATTGTCACATCACAGCACAACCACCTAAAACGCTTTTTATTAGACAACCAAGCCAAGACCCCAAATAAAAATCATTTTTAACAAGCAGTTGGTCATGTTAGTGAGAAAGCCATTTTTGACCTGCTTATGGAAGTTTTGCCTTCTAACTGACCAGATCTCTGATCATTGCAAATGGAAACCTAGTTTAAACATAGGTTGACAGTTTTGATGCATTTCTACTTGCTATTTTCAAACGTTTGTCAGTATCAGGTTTCAGTCTCGTGTTCAGGTTTTAATTGCAAATATAAAAAGGCATAACCTTTGAGGCTCTTGCACAACAGCAATTTAAAAAAAAAAAGGTTCACATTAGAACTTGTTTCTTTAATCTCTGTCTTAAGACAAAATGAGAAGCAAATGAATCCTTAAAGGTGAAAATCAGCCCAACCAACATATTCACAACTTTTCTACTATCCACGATTCCACTCTGTACACATATATTAAAGATCAGCGTCTCACTGATCTGTATGTTGTAAAAGAGGAGCATCTCATTGCAGCTGCTATGCCTTTCTTAGGTCTCTTACAACTGCATAACAGCCATCTGCTCCAGATATTTCTGGTTGTCGAGTAAAGCGTAACTCTTAAGCACCTGTTGAAGCCTTTGTTACATAAAATAACATCTAGCAGTCACCTAAAAAGTGTGCCTTCATAGGTAAAATAAAATAAAAATACATTTAAAAAAAATCTACCTCCTTTGTAAATGCACAAATGTCTGTGTCATCTCTCCTTACTAAACAAAACGCTAACATAAACAAAATCTGTTGGTCAGCTACCTCGACTTCCATCAGTGTACTTTGTTTAATACATACAGCAAAATGATTTAATATCATGACACTTTGGAAGAATTTAAGTGGTTCAAAACATAAAAAAGCACAAATGTCTTTTAGATCCCTGCTGAATGTGCTATAACTTCAGCAGATCCTTGCTATTTGTAAGAAAACCGTCTCAGATAATGTTATGGTTATGGCTTCATATGTGTCCTGTCTAAAGGATGGGTCTCACTGGGCTGCGACAGCTGGCGACTGGTTTGCAAACAGGATTTGTCAGGAAGTCTCCAAAATGTCTCAGAATGTTTGTTTGGAACGCTGCGGCTGATAGACCAATAACAGATCTGCGATGCCTTTAGATGTTTGGGAGTTCACCCACACCACACTAGTAAATAGCTTACATTTTGTTCATTTTAGGAGCTTGAGGCTGATTTGAATAGAATTTAAAAAAATTTAATTGTTTTTGCCTTATTATTGAGAAGGTCTAACTATACTGCGGATAAATAACAGTTGAAAGAACTAGTCCAAATTAGCTCATCTTCATTTCAAAAGTGTACACTTGTAGATGAAACCATAGATGTAGTGGCAGGTGCCAAGGTTGGTAGAAAGTAAGCAGAAATGGGTACGATGTGAGCAAAGGTGGACAACAAAATAAATAGCACAGCCTAGAATACAGTTTTGCAAGTCTAGCACACAAAAATACACCACGATTTTCAAAAACATTAGGCCTCTAACATAATAACTGGCTAAACACTGATGTATGCTTGGAAAATAAAACAACCATTGCCTAAAGCTTAATCCAATGTCAACAACAAAAAAATACTTTTTTTTTTTTTAGCTTTTTTAACAACAGCACTTAGAGGGGAACTGAGCAGTCAGCAGTTTCACAAAGCAAGTTAACAGAAAGTTGTTTATTAGGGGTAAAGAATTAATTTTTAACACCTTTTCCTCTAGGTCATTCTGATAAACTCTTGACTACATAAAGAGTGAGGAGAGAAAAGGTGTTCTTACCCAAACACCATCTAATTTATGCCAGTGACTGTGTGAAGTCAATGTTCATGTCACATTGTTGGAGTATACACTGATAATCCACAATAAAACACAATCACAAAGGTTTCCATCAGCTCAGCCAGCTGTTATGTTTTACCATGTGACAGAAATGGCAATGTTATGATAAAGAGTCCGCAGAAAGCAGCATATGTGCACAGATTCAAACGTAGATACCTGGGGTGAAATTAATGCGGGACGGAAAAAGAAGCACTTGAAATCGCACAAATTGTACAGGCAGACAGAAATACAGCAAAACAACATGCAGGGAGACAACATGAACAGCTATCGAGTCAACACCGAGAGGCTTAAAAATAGGGCAAACAAATGACTAAAGTTCAGACACATATGACAACCAAGTCAAAAGCAACTCTCATGTATGAAATGCAATTAATGAGGAGTTCTTATAGTAAAATAAAAAAGACTGTCTGAAAGTACTGCCTAAAGTGGTCATCCTACATGTGCTAATGCAAATGTATGTTGATGTGTGAACAAACAAACTGCACAGCTGCATAATTTGTAGATGAATGCTGTTTGTATGTAATGATTCATGTATGCATTCAGAAGCAGAAGCATTTTCATTTAATTGAGGATGCTAAATGACAAGTGAAGCTAATACTTTTACTTTAAAAAAAAAGAAATGCTGTCAATTTGGACTGTAGTTCATTTAAATTCAGCTGGCTTAGCTTCTTTTATCTGTAGAAGTACAAAGCTACAACCCCGTCTACCAAGAGACTCAGCTTGAGAGCAGGAATCGCAAACAAGTGCAGAACAACAACAACAAAAAAACACTCAGTGGAAAAAATGTACTTACCAGCTGACTGACAGGCCTGCTAGTAGTCAGGGTTACTCCCCGATAAATGGTTGGAACAAAATCTGATTTTCATTTGTAGCTGTTTTTTTGCATCAAATATGCAAAGCAGCTGTTCAAAAATAACACAGAAATCAGACTTGTGTCCTTCTCTGGAATTTTGCATGGATGCTGGGATGTCTTTCAATAAAGCAGATCCACTTCAGTTGCTGTTTAAGATCTTTGCAACATTAAAACTTCCAGATTCTGACCCGGTGCTCCAGTCCATAGATAGAACATGTCAGATCTGCCATGTTTGCAACACAAAACCAAACAAGCTGTTTTTCCACCTTTGCTTCTGCTGCGATTTCCACCTGACTCATGCATCCTTTCCCTCGCAGCTCGTCAGCTTCTGATTTTGACAGTTCAGCACCCTATTAGTGGTCAAGATTAGTTTCTCTTACCTTCCAGGTATAGAAGCAGCCTGTATTTCTGCAAATTTGAAGCACAAAATTTCAGTGATAATTTTTTCACATGCTTTTTAACACTTTGAGTGTCTTTTTAAGGTTTGAAACGCGATAAACCTTAAGGCAACATTAGTTGAAGAACAAGGTGTCAACATATGTTTATATTAGCACAAGTAGGATGAGAAAAATAGGCAGTACTCTTTAACTTGTGCATCTGTGAATCTATTTTCATGTAAGAGTCATGAATTTAAAGTGTAAACATTATCCACATTGCTGACATGATATGGCGAATGTCACAAATGGACTGGAAAAATGGATTTCATGCAAAATATTTTGATAAATTGGCGTTAACAGACTGCCTGATGGAACTGACTGAACTCACTTGGTGATACAGCTCTGTACCCAAAGTACCCGACAAGTGGTTCCCACTTATTTCAGCCTAAATCCACCTCAACATTGGGGTCGCTTTTAAAAGCCAGCTTAAAAACTGAAAACAGGGTTGGTCTCATGTGGATTATGACATGTGATGAGCCCACAATCTGTTAGCTAGCTGCGTGTTAGCCGTGTGTTGCTGTAGCTTAGCAAACGTCAGTAGCCATAAAACCAAAGTCTGTTGCTTTTCTACAAAAAAGCCGTGACTCTCTGGTTGTGCCTTGTTGTGTTCCTTAACTATATGGGAATAAAGTGAATTGAAAAAAAAAACTGCAAATGTGAAGCATGCCTTCATTACTTTTAATAAAAGCTCTGGGCAGATACGCTTACTTTAACGTTGTTATGGTTCTGGCTGAAAAATGATTTTTTTAAAACGATTTTTGAAATTCTGTGTTCAAACACAACTTGTAAACGAGCTCTAAAGGGAGCTTTCGGCAAATGTGAAAAACAACCGTCATGACCTCATTTTTAAAACTTTTCTTTTTTTGTCTCAGATAGTGCAGCAAAGATAGATAAGATCTGCTGGAGGGGGGTAAAAGAATGTCAACCAGCAAAGATGTGGCAAACTATTAAGTTATGGTTGATACTGTAGGTCACTTTTTTTCAAGGTGCCGTTTAAATCTGTTGTATCTCATGAGTCCCTTCCCTTTATTGTCGGCCAAAACTGGAAGCAACAAAACACCCCTTCTAACAAGTTGTAGTCATCACTCCCTTTAAGATTGCAACACAAGTTGACTATGTGATTATTGCTTCAGCTTAGCAATCCTTTCTACCTTTGATATATGGAAAGCAAACAACCATGAGAGAATATAACAGTTTCATAAACTGCTAAAAAAAAAAATTTGGTAAGTTTTACAGATGGGAGTAACTCACATTTACAATTTTCATCGTACAACTTTGCAAGTGTTTTGCTTCACTTTTAGCAACTATTTTAAAGGAGCACACGCTTGTTGTTGTTCACATGGTTGAAATAAAAATGTCCTCAGGAGGTATGTACTTTCTGATATTACCTTAAACAAACATGCACTAATTACATGCTTTCTTGGTCCCTGTGCCAACCGCTTTATCCCGCATCTCTGAAAAGCATGTTCGTTACGGAAAGCTTGTTTCTTGTGTTGCTTCGTGATTAGAGGTGCGTTACTGATGGCTCTAATTGCGTACTGGGGAAAACACGAGATACTCGAGCACAAAAACAAACACATGTTAAATGTGTTGGTAAGAAAGTAACAACGTGTAAGAATGTAATTAAGGAAAATGGGTGGGTCAAAACAAAAACACCCTTTTTCACTTCAAGGTCTTACTTCAGGACATGATAAATCAACTGGTTTTCTCCAGGTTCTAAGATCAGGTAAATACAATTTCAGATGAACAACACATGAGATGTGAATGATTATGTAACAAGAACAAAGCCAAAATTTAGAAGCAGTGAGGAAAACTAGGATTTAGTAAGTCATCCTGGTGCTGATAACCAAATGTATTATTATAGCTCACCTCTGGCCTTTTTGTGTGGATTTTCTCCTGGCACTCCGGTTTCCTCTCACAGACCAAAAACATGCATAGTAACTGATAACTCTAAATTGTCCCAAGGTGTGAGTGAGAGTATGAATGTGTGTTTGTCTCAATGTGTCCCTGTGATGGACTTGTGACTTGTCCAGGGTGTACCCTGCCTCTCACACAGTGACCACTGGAGATAGGCACCAGCTCTCTGTGACCCTGCACAAAAAAGTGGGTAAAGAAAATGGATGGATGGACTCCAAGAAGAACATGGCAGCACAGTTTAATTGCATCTGAGCAAACCATAGGATTCTTGGAAGAATGTTGTTTGGTCAGACAAGACCAAAGTTAGGATGTTCGGTCATAATGCACAACTGCACATTTAAAAAAAAATAAAAAACTAAACCCATCAACACAAACCTCATACCTGCGGTCCGCACGGTTGTGGAGGTGTGATGGTTTGGGCTCCTTGCAGTCATTGAGTCGACCATGAACTCCTCTGTAGACCAAAGGACTCTGAAGTCAAATGTGAGACCATCTGTCTGACAGCTGAACATAAATGTAATGATTTAGGGCTTTTTACAAAACTAGACTCATACTGTTTTAGTCAGTCAAAACTTTATCACTTTTTAATGCAGCAATGTGAAAGACTAACAAAGTCACACAAAGGACTATTATTTATAGTTTTGATAAGCTACTGAATCACAGTTAGTTTTGTACACAGTACATCTTGGTTTAGTTTTTGTTAAATAAATCATGACACCTTGAAATAAGTTGTTCATCTGAGGCCGTATATTACCTCATTTTAAAGACCTGGGTAAAACAAGACTTTTCATTATCTCTCAATAAGTGAAACCTGTGAATTGAAAAAAAAATATATATATTGGTTTTTCCCATTCCTGTTGCTCTTTAGGTGCTCTGGGGCTTGCTGTAATTCTGTTAGCATGAATCTGACACTGATCCGATCCAACACCTACCTGAAGAGACTAAACAACGATCCTGAAATTATTGTGCGGAGATTTCAGTTAAAAAAGGGAATAAAGTGGGAGCCGAGTGTTTCGTGGTTCCTCGCCAGCGTGGTGTTAGTTTAATATGTTCTCAAGTTGTGTCTCTGTCGACGTGCCGAATCGTTGTTGTGTTCCGTCAGAGCACCAAAGCTCTGATTATGTTTCTAGGGCAGGTTATCTCATTGTCTGCATATACAAGCCTAACTCTGTATGTATGGTTTATATTTGTGTTGAAAACTAAAAGCATGCTTATTCCAGTGTCACAGACAAGAGGCGTTCAAAGCACAGTGGACTTTAATGTTGTTACTAATGTTGAATTTACGTGAATGTATTACTGATGTCAAGTTTTTTCTGGTGGATCAGTGTTACCTGATGCCAACTCAGGAAAAGCAACACAAGTCTGTTTGTGGCTTGCGATGCAAAGCTTTGAGCCAGCGTGTTCTGCAGTTCTCTATGCTTTATTGTGTCGTGTAAGTTGTGATCCATAACTCGCACTTCTGTTCTTATTTGTGTCCAACACTTGAACCCAAATGGACTTTTGTTAGTTAGGACTTTTGCTGATATTTGGATACTAAAAGTCCTTTTTTTTTTTCTGTTGCTTTTATAAAAAAACGCTTTGAAGGAAAGAAGCTTTTTTTCAATCAGCTGCAACTTCAACTAAACCAGCTGTATTTCATTCTGCTGTTTATTTATGGTTTAAAATAATTAATGTTGATCAGCCAGTACACACACAGACATCTTTTTTAAAAAAAATCCAAGTAGAATTGTGTAAAATGTAAACTAATGAGCAGAATTTAATGGATGGGAACAAACTGTTCATAAAAGCTGAGACAGGACAACTTTTACCACTGTGTTACTTCGTCTCTTCTTTATAATGCGCTGAATATTTTCATTGGGTGGCAGGTCTGGATGGCAGGCAAGTCAGTTTAGCACGAGGACCTTCTCTTCTGCGGAGCCATGCTGTTTTAACAGGTGCAAAATGTTTTCTTGCTCTCTTTTGCTTTAATAAACACAAGCATCTCTGTGGAAGATGATGTCTTTGCTCCCACATACCATCACTGATGCAGGATTTTAAAGTGTGCACCGATAACGAGCCAGATGGTCCTAACGCAGCTTCCATAAATGTAAAACTTTGATTCCAAGAGTTTTCCACTTCGCATCAGTTCATCTCCAGCTTCTTGAGCTAAAACAAAGTTGTTTCTGAATCTTCTTTTGATTTTTTTTCCCACCTTCGCATCTGTGTTCTCTGACAATCGTTACAAGTGTTCTCCAGCCCGTGAAAGGATGAATATAATTGCTTTTACTGCAATGCAAGCTTTGACTTTTCACAAAAGGTGTTACTTAATTCCAAAATTATTTTGGAACCCAAACTCTCAAGGAAAAAACTTTGGGAAGCACTTCTTTACAGGGAGACAGCAGCAATGTCTCTGAAAAGCTTACTGTTCACTAAAGAAGCTTGGTGTTAAACTTGATTTGGGATGGACCATCACACACTGAAACCAGAAGCACTCAGAGAGCTCAAACCTCCACAGAGTGATTAAAAAAATAGTGTAATCCAGATCAAAATCTGGATCAGCACCAAAATGTAATCCATTGTTTTTGGGACAACCCCAACATTTCCTGAAGATTTCCTCCAAATCTGTTCTTTAGTTTTTACCTGATCTTTGCTAACAGACAGATAAACAAACCAACGGACACAACCCAAAACAGAACCTCCTTGGAGGAGGAAACAAAAGGGTCACATGTAGGAGCAGAGAGAAGTTTTTACCAAAGGGGTTACCTGTGACCTTTGACCCCATGAACCTTGAAATCATCATCCTAGACCCCTGAGGTGTCCAGCTGTGCAGTTTGACATTCCTACATCACACTGTTGCAGAGTTAGAGCACTAGGTCACCTGTGATGTTGACCTTTGACCCCATAACCTTGAAATCAGCAGTGATCACCCTTCATCTAAGAGGTGTCCAGCTGTGCTGTTTAACATTCCTGTTAAACAGCTGCAGAGGTAGAGCATGGGCTGATCTGTGACCTTGACCTTTGACCTTAAACCAGCAAAATCTAATCACTTGTTCCTTGTACCAAGTCTGACTTTACCTGAAAATTTCATGAAAATCCGTTCTTAACTTTCTGAGTAATCTTGTACACAGACAGACAGACAGACAAACAAACAGATGCTACTGAAAACATAACCTCCCAGGCAGAGGTAAAGATATTGAGCACCTCGAGTGTCAAGATGATTCAATGTTCCTCGACAAAAAGTTAATTTCAGCAACAAGAGCCGAAGCTCTGTGGCGTTCTTGGGTTGGATCAGAACCACTGGCCCAGGTAACTGACACGTCTGTGGAGGCGGCATTAAGGTTTTAGAGCAACATTTTTTTCCAGGGACGTTCCTGTTAAAATCACTGTTTGTTCTCATTACAAAAACATGGCTGTGAGGACAGAGGAAATGTCCTGCCTGCAGTCCTGACCTGTCCTCAATAAAGAACGTAAGGAGGGTTTTAAAAAAAATACAGTTTCAACAACGGGCCTGTACTGTTGGACACCTTATCACATGTTTGCAGGAATAACAGGGTAGAACTGTCTTTAAATACTCCTCATAGCTTGGTGCTGCGAGAAGAAATGACAACTTTACAAAGTGGTAAAACTTTTACTGCCTAATTATTTTGGCACACGTTGCAGGACTCAAACGTAAGAATGAATGTATATTACCAAATGAAATTAATGTGACATGTCAAAACATGAACTGTTTTGGATTTTTTTGCTGTCTGCAATGAAATTAAAGTCAAAGTAAACGTAAGACTCACTGCTTTTTGTGTTGTTTTCTTGCATTTCCTTCGTTTGTTTTTATTTTTTTCTGATTTGCAGTTCTTCGTTGAGTTTTGAACTTTTCTCCATCTTTACTTCTGAAAAGACATACAGGAACATGTGCTGCTCTGATGGTTCCGTGGAGCTAAGTGGCTTCCATACTCCTTACATGAAAGACGTTTGGTTCTACCAGGACTTGTCCAAGAGCTGGTTGCCACCAACACTCTGAGCACTGGAGGGAGAAGTGCCTCTGTGATAGAGGTGGCCACTCTTACTGAGCTTCAGAGATCCTGTGTGGAGATGGGATTACATTCCAGGACAGCCAGAACTGCAGGTCTCCACTGATCTGGACTTTATGACCGAGAGGCTTGACGGAAGTCTTTTCTAAAGGCAAAGTTTTTAAAAGCTTCTTAAAGGACTCTCAGCCTGTGAGGAACAGTCGGGTCTGGTTAAACCAAGATTATCCCTCCTGCTGCCCTCGGATCAAGATGGCTTCTGATGCCTCAGTTTTAAAACCAAAGGTAAAAGGGATTGAATACTTTTGTACATGTAATTTTTCAGGAGTTTGTTTTTTGTGAAATAAATTACATTTACAAAAGTATGAGGCAATGAGTGTAGATTAATGAGAAAAACACTAAATACATAAACATAAAACAGTAAAAAATAAAGTTGGTCTGAACACTTTCTGAAGCCAATGTATATCTAAAACTTGTCATCTTTGTAAATTTAATGTTTGACTCTACTGTGTGAATAAGGATCACCACCTGGATTCATCCACCAGGCTTCCTATAGATCACTGCTTCCCAAAGATGAGGTCCAGGACCCCACTATGGAACTAAATTAGTCTCAATAAAATTCACAATGAGTGGTTATGGGCTATTATATTATAGTATAGTTTTATAGTATTTCCAATAGCCCGGTAAATCTGGTAATACTCAAATATCCGAGCTTTTCTCCAGCCTTGAACGCATCATCTCATTTGTGAATCTGGTGCAGTAAGAAAGTCTCAAAAGTCGTAAGCACGGGCGAGCTGATCCGTGCGCTTGTGCTGACTGATCCGTCCGCAGCTGGACGATTTGTGTGCGTAGTGTATTACTACTTGTGCAGTTTGAATAGTGTAAATCTGAGAAACTGTTTACACATTTGTGACTGTTGAGGTACACATATATGCATTGTGTCATACACATTCGGGAATTATGTTGGCCACTTACAAATCTTGTTGTACGCTTGTGGATCTTATTGTACGCATACAAGTCTCGTTGTACGCATTTGTGAATTTTATTGAGACTAATTTAGCTCCATACCCCACTGTTAGTTGTGAAATGTCAAGAGGGGGTCTAGAAATGGTTATCGGTAAACATATTTAATTCAATTTAAAACTCCATCATTCACAATTACATGGTGAAACAGATGAGAAAACCCAGCCCTGTTTGGAGCTCTGTAGATCAAACAGTACTTCACAGTAAAAACATCATTCAAAGTTTCAACAGGTCACAGAAGGTTGGACTTTACATGTCTGAACTGGCACGTTGATGTCCAGAAAGGTTTTTACACAATCTCCGTTTAAGGTTTAATAGTTTTGAAGATTGCTTCACAAAATGATGATTTGACAGGCGATGATGTCACAAAGTTTTGAATTGTCTAAAATTTTTACATCTTTTGCAAAGAAACTCTTACTTTTACAACCCTTTTTGATACGTAAAGAAACTATACATCAAAACGTAGGCATCTTCTATAGGAAGTATAGTTTTCCCTTGAATTCCCCAAGAATGCAGAGAGTGCACGCCCAAGCTTTCATAGCTCAAAATATTCTCTTTAAAACTTTTAAACGCCCACATGAAGTACTGTAGAAACATCAGTCTTCTGGTTGTCGCACAGCAACTGACTGTTGACGCTTAATTATCGGTCGGCATTTTTATCTGCCTCGCACTAACTTCTCAGTCAGGGAGTGACAAACACAGGTGTGTGGTTACCCTGGTGACCATAATGAGCCCCTGGCAACAGTTTTAACATCTTTTGGTCTTGGTTCTTCCATCTCAGATTAAAAACGAAGGCATTTTTCTTATATTGTTGCAAAGTTAAATTGGAATTTTGGCCTGCAGCTTCATTAGCCTCCAGAGATTTTCTACTTGTTTTGCTCTTGTTGCATCTTAGTCACTAATTTTATGAACTGAAGCCCGGTTCTGATCCTGCGCTCTGCTTGCCCATCAGGTCTCACACTTGTAGATGATGCAGCTGCTCTGGTGGTTTTAGATAACAAGCTGCCTTTGAGGTTCGAGCTTGCCTGGCAGCTTTTATACCCTGAAACTGAAAGGCTGAACTGCTCGGATAAATTCTTCTTCCGCGTGTCAAAGTGACCGGAGACCTGGGTTAACTTGTTCATTATCTGCTCAGTTTGCATATTTTGCCAGTAACAGTCAAACAAAAGCCTCTCTGATCATGTGTGCTGCTTTCATAGTGAGCTGCTTGAGATCATTTTGAATCATTTTCTTCAAGAAGACAATAAAAAAAAAAACAAATAAATAAGAAAAGAGAATGCCTCAGACTTAACACTGGCCGGTCCCTGGACAAATCTCTCACAGAGCTTCATTAAAGCTCCGTCTGAGAAGTTCTTTCACACGTGCCTTTCTCCTTAGCCTGCTGGAAAACATTTGCTCTCAGCGTGAGAATACGTTTCATTCAGAAGAAGCACAGCAAAGATGGCAGATGTACAGGATGCGTGGATACTTCATTAAAGCACACTGACTCGGCCTGTTCGTCGCTCAAGGCAGTGCAATAGAAGGCACGAGCAAACCCAGAATTATTGACAGACATTGAGCCCATGTTGCAGAGAACCCTTGAACTTATGAACTATTATCTGTTCTCACAGAATGAAGCTGCACTCAATTTAGCTTTGACTGGAACCTCACTAATGAGAGATAATAGCTTAGTATAAAATGTAGACTGAGTGGATGATGGATCAGTTTCAATAAAATCCGTCCACTGGTTCATGAGATAGTTTGCTAAAATGACCAATGAACACACACATCTATTTTTATGGGTGATAACGTAGTATCTGTCATTGAGTTCTTCAATCCTTTTCATCCACTTTAAAGTAATAACCTGGAAATACAGCAACTTTGTTTTGTCACTTTGAAGAGAACCGTTTCTGGGGAGAGTATCTAACAAAACTATATGATTTTTACAGATTCTTTTTGTTTTGATCACACTACAAACTCGACTCCTACCAGCAGAGTATTCCCCAGCAACTTTTTTTCTGTTCATGCTAAAGATACAGCATAATGAGGCTCGGCGTTTCAACGACTGTCTGAAGACGCCGTGGCCTTTGGGCTTAGTCACAACAAGGCGCTGAAAGCACTAAGCACTAATTAAATCCGGTGTTTACAAAAGGATTTCCACAGAATGCCAAAAATTGTCTTCAGATCCGATCCAGTTTTGAGCATCAGAGTAGCTTGACGCCCTGGTCCACGCTTATATGAGAGGCATCTCGGTAATTTACATGTCAGTCGTCTTCCTTGTGTGGCAAGTGCCATTCAGAGGACCAAAGGCTCATTATAGAGGTCTGAATGGTGAGAATGAGTAACAAAAAGCCAAGTACATTAATGTTAATTAGAGAGCATATTATGCAAATGAACAGTTGTTGATGGAAGGAAAGTTTTGGGAGGGAGGGACTGCTAAACTCACACCAGACAGAGCCTGAGCAGATTTCCTTTAAAATGCATGATGCATCCTGTGGAACATACAAGCTGCTTTTTTATGATTTTCTCATGCTTAGAAATGTATACAAAACAAACAAAAAAAAAAAAAGCAGGACACTAGCTAAAAACTAAAAGTAGTAAAAGGCTAACTAAAAGCTAAATGTAACAATGCTACAATGTAACAATTGCAAAACATCTAGCTGGTATTTTAGCTCCTCTTGTCGGAAACACGCCTCATCACATAGAGAACTCCATTGACTTTGCCAATAAAGTT
>JAOXNZ010000001.1:7562306-7573118 GCA_028566095.1 Kryptolebias brasiliensis | reverse complement strand
TGAATAAACATCCACTAAGAATGATTATGGTGAGTCCAGATTTTGGTGGATGGAATAAAAAAAAATCCTTTTGTATATATATTTTTTTAATTAGGTGGCATTTACCCTGAATATTAAAGTTCACCCAAAATTCTCTCTGAAAGAATTCAGATCTTTGTCTACTGCAAGTGGACCTTCACATAAAAATGAAATTATTAATGAATATTATTATTTATGTTCAAAAAACCAAACACAGAACAAACACCAGGTTTACTCTTTGACACACAAAAAATATTTCTTAACAGACGTTCAATCAAGTTCATGACTGCGGTTTCTATTTCCAAATTACCAACTCAAATAAAGAGAACGAGCAGAAGAGAAGCGTGATGAATTGTACTTTGCTACTAAAACAGTACTTTGCTTTTAAATTACACATAAATACCTCTGTTTCCCAGGAAAGTTTGAGCAATCATCAACAGCATGATCAAATTGGGTGCAAAAGTCGTCCAATTCACCCCTTTCACCAAACGCCCCCCACTCAGCGTTGACACACATACGACCCTCGTTTCCCTCCACCATTTCAATGTTGTGCATTTCCTCCATGTAGCAGGCGTTGGTGCCAGTGCCTGAATTAAAAACAGAGGTGTTACATGTGCCTTTCATGAAAGTGAAACATCAATCAGTTCCTAAAGAAATATCACCCACTATTTGCTCACAGTATATTTAAATATTTAAATACTCTAGAAAAAATAGAAATACAAAGGTAGAGTTGGGGGGCTGACAGACTTACCTACAATAAGTCCAACCTCACATTTGGGGTCCTCATAGCCGCAGGTCATCATGGTTCCCACTGTGTCGTTTACTATTGCCACGAAGTTCAAGTCAAATTCCTAAATACAGAAACAAGAGACCAAAGTTACGGCTTTCACCTGCATTAAGTTAAAAGATGAGGTGGGGTAAAAATTTTAATATTTACAACCCCAAATGTGAAGAAGTTGGGGCATTGTGTACAATGTAAATAAATACAATGATTTGCAAATCTCATAAAGTCATATTTTATTCATAATGGAACATAGTAAACAGATCAAATGTTTAAACTAATGGTACTCATGATGACAAAAAAGGTCATTTTGAATTTGATGGCAGTAACGCATCTCAAAAAGGTTGGAACAGAGGTGAGAAAAGGCTGTAAAAGTAAGTGGTAGAAAAACAGCTGGAGGAACATTTTGCAACTAATTGTGTTAATTGGCAACAGGTCAGTAAGAGGACTGGGTATAAAAAGAGCATTTTAGAGAGGCTGAATCGTTCAGAAGTTGGGCAGAGGTTCACCAGTCTGTAAAAAACTGTCAGAATAATGTTCCTCAATAGAAAACTGGGAACGCTTTGAATATCTCATCATCTACAGTTCATAAAATCCTCAAAAGATTTCAAGAATCTGGAGAAAACTCTGAGCTCAAAGGACGAGGATTAGGAACACTTCCACAAACAATTGTCTGTAAACACAGTTCACTGAGCCATCCACTAATGCTGCTTAAAGCTCTAGCGGATAAAGAAGAAGTCATATATAAACACCATCAAGAAACACTGCTGTCTTTTCTTGCCCAAAGGTCATTTAAAATGACCTGAAACAAAATGGACAACTGTCCTGTGGTCAGAAGAAAAAAATTAAAATTATTTTTGGAAACCACATCCTCCCTACTAAAGAGGAAAGGGACCATCCAGCTTGTTATCAGTGCACCGTTCAAAAGCCTGCCTCTCTGATGGTATAGGGATGCATTAGTGCCTATGACAAGGGCAGCTTACACATCTAGAAGGGGGCCATCAATGAGGAAAAGTATATACAGAATTTAGAACAACGTATGCTCCCATCCAGATGACATGCCATCTGTGTAGTAGAAAAGTCTGGATGCTGAATTAATATGATAACTGTTTTCCATTGTAAGAATAATGTTTTAAGTATGAATTTAAATATGTAAAACCCTAGAATTAAATTGAAGGTAGACTTTCTCAGGGCTGTAGGTGATGAAAAAATAATAATAGAAATATTCTGTCATCACTGATACGAAAAACTCCAAAAACTAACACCAAGACACCTTGACTGATTATTTTATTGTCAACTCATGTGATAATCTTCAGGTGCTGTCTACGGTCACATAAAAGAGTATTTCATTTGACGTTTCTACGGCACAAAATAAACTCTCTGACACTTTATTCATAAGAGCAGACTATCTGTATTCAAAGGTGTGAAATATATAAATGAATCATTAATGCAAAAGGTAATGTGGCTCCAATTAAAACAAACGAGGAATGCTGCACGACAGTGAGTAAGTTGTCATTTTATCTGCACTGAGAGCTCTTTAATGTTAAACTTGATGTTCAAAAGGCACTGTAGCCCTGACGTATAATAGGTCCAAAAAAACATGAAAAAGATCCACGTCTTTGATCAAAGCCAGGTAAAATGAATGTTCACAGATGAAAACACCTGGAAACATGAACTAATTCGCTTTTTAATGCGTATTATATCCAGTTTTAAAAGTCTAGCATGAAGTTGTGATCAAATCAGGACAATAATATTAAGCCAAATGCTGTTAGTAAATACATAGCTGTCATGGTAATGTGACACCCAGCCTTTGTTTTACTGTAACTGTGAAGTGTCTTTGGTGGCGTTAAGTCAATTTAAAAGTGTCATGTACATTTTTGTAACTTGTCAAGGGACTGCAGATGCAAATTAGCTTTTGCTATAATCTGGTACAGCACATCAAATGGTGACATTTATGTTTGAGTTGCACATTGTCCCTTTTTAAATAAAGTTAATTCATTCACGTATTCCCGCAGGGCAGAATCTACATCAAAAATTGTTAACACTCAGAAAAAAAGCAGGGTTTTCTTTTCGGGTGAAGAACAAAATCTGTGCAGGAACAGTGATTTTAAGATATGTAACAGAATAAACACTGTTTCATGATAAATCTGGTGGATAAAATGCCAACACTTGATCAATGCCTCTGCCAATTTTTAAGATGAGGGCTTAAGCGATTTTCTATCATTAATTTAGAGATTTATTTAGAGAATTGAAAGCTTTACCTTGGTTCCAGCACATGTCAGAATAGATTCAAGACTGCTGAAAGAGCACATTTAAATGTTTTTGTCTGATATGTGAAATCGCCACTGAGGCACGCTTCACACAAACCATTCCTTCTTGAGAGAGCACGTCTACAGTCCACATTTTCCTTTTCATCTCTCGACTTGAAACGCCTGACACAAAGAGGGGTTGTTAGCGTGCAGGTTTACATACTTTTCTCAGCATTTTTTTCTCAGATGATTGCTCAGTGTTCAATAAATACCTGAAAACTGTGTCTTGCAGAGTTTGTGACAATGTGCTGGTAAAAAATTCAACCCGCATGTAAAAAGTACACAAATCATGTATGCATGCACAGACCTGTTTGCGCCGAACAGCCTCTTTAAGTAACGTAACGACATCTTTCCCCTCACAGTCGCTGGCTTTGAAACCCTTCGTCCACTTCAGGAGGATCCCCTGAACAGATGAAAGCATCAATTTGTTAGAAAATATTTCTGCATCAAAATATGCTAAATACATACATTTTGAAGGGTGTCAATGCAAACATCCAACATATCTAAAAACATGCATACCTTTTGATGTATAAACTGTATAAGAAGTGTAAAGAGAATCAAGATCAAAAGAGATGTTAAAGCTGCTGTCACTGGCTCATTATGGTCACCATGGTAACCACACACCTCCGTCTGTCACTCCCTGACAGGAAACTTAAGAGAGAGACAGGAACAGACTAAAAGATAAGGCCTCAAACTGCAAAAACTATAAATCAGATCAAATTCTTAAACCCTGAGTGGCAGAAGACTATTGGTCACATGTGAATTTGTATGTTTCTGAAGTGTTTTATGTAGGAGATAGAACAAATCAAAAAGAGCCTTCACTTCCAGTTTTAAAGAAAATATTTTGAGCTAAAATAAACTGAAGCCTACGGGAGCTTAGCTGTGCACTCTCTGCCTTCTGGGGGGATTTGAGAGAAAATCAATATTCCTAAAGCAGTAAGAGACACACCGGGTCTCTCAAAGAAGACAAAATTCCCTACGTTCTGATGTATAATTTGTAGATGTACCAAAAAGTTAAGTTTAATGTTAGAGTGATAAATTAACAGAAAAAAAATCTCTAAAAACTGTGATTGTGTGAAAAATGTAAAAGATATCACAATGCCAGTTCAGACATGTGAAGTCTACCTTTCTCTGACCCATTTAAACTGAATAATGTTTCTACTGTGAAGTATGCCTGAGCTATAGAGCTCCAAAGAAGGCTGGGTTTTGTTGTTTTTTTTCAAAAATCCCATTGATTACCACTGGGTTTCTAAGCTGTTTCCCAAGAAATCCATAACTGTACTTTTTTTTAGTGAGGTAAATGGTGTTCTCAACCTTATAACATTTGGGAAATAGGCAAACTGCTCAACGAGTAAAAAGTCAACCGATTGTCTAAAAGGCTTTAAATTAAAGATGATACCTTTCTTTAACATTTTAGGCGACAATGTCTCCTATCAGTTCCCAGCGTCTAAGATCCTTGCTCTGCCTTAGCCTATGTTTTGTTCTCTATTTACTTTATGCTAACCTCTGCAGCTTTACATATCATCAGTTTCAAAATAGCTGTAAAGCCAAACTCCTGGCAAGCAGTCAAAACTGGTTCTTGTCAGTGCTCCATCACCACGCATCTCTAGAACATCATCCAGCACTTCTTGTAGTAGCTGCTCTGCAGACTAAAAGCAAAAATTCTCAGCTATAACCAGGAAAGACATTTCCTGACAATCAGGTAGCCTTTCATTCCATGTCCTAATTAGTATTTCTTATTCTGTAAAGTTCAAAGAAATTGCTAGTTTTGGGATATTTCCGTATTGAGCTGTTAAGTATTTCTTAATCCACCACATGATTAGACAGTTCTAAGGGGGAAAAATGCGGCTAAAATCCTAAATGGAATTAAAAAAATTAAACGACCAACTAAATTTACAATAAATAAATAAATAGAAATAAAACTGGTTGTATTTGGCAATAAGAATGTAGAAGAGATTTTTCTTATTTTCTTTTGATGACCTCAGTGCACGAGGGTCACAACTGCACAGAAGAAGAGAGCAGAACCACTACAGACTCCAAATGGGATTTTGATCAGGCAGCAATGACTTCCATGAGCAGGCTCCCATTCCTGTTAACCTTCTCCACCCCTTCGGTACGGAACAGGTTGTTGGTGTTAGCAGGGAAAAAGAAAAAGAAAAAAAACAACAAGTGCTTTTTCTCAAACGGTGGAAACATTCACTGAAGAGGGCACAAAACAATCACGAAAACTGAATAGAGTATTGTTGAATATTACTGCTGGACCACTTCTATAAAAGCTGAACCTAATGAGGTTTAAAAACATCAATTTATATGGAGTGATTGTTGCAAGGCTCTTATTAGCAGGTTTTAACAGTGAAAGTCTGTCTCAAATCTCAAATAACTCTGAGCAAACGGTTGTTCATTTTCACCGTATGATTAAAACGTTGTTGCAAAGCTAATTTGGTTAGTTATTACACGTGTACTGGATTTAATTGTCGTTTTAAATCAAATAACAAACCAATGAGATGACAACCAGAATGTGTATCACAGTCACCCAGTGACCCTAAAAAGTACAGGCTGAATTTGAGCAGAAGGCAGGCACTCATCTGACTCCTCTAGCAGCCTTGCCTTGATTTTCGGGCATCAATTATCTCAATTTATAAAGAGCCGTGAAGCTGATTAAAGGAGCCTAGGGTAGCTGATTGTTAGGACAAGGTTTGAAGGATCTGGGTCATATTTCTAAAGCTTTTAAATTTGTATCACCTGCCTGATAAAGACTGAATGACCCATTGTTCTGGCAAGTAAAATAATTAAATATTTAAAATAATTAAATACTTTCGACGAAAAACATCCAGGAGAAATTTGCAGTGTCTCTATAAGGCCCTCTCTGGAACCGTGACCTGATTTAATCCCTCTGGGTTTCTGTACATGTCGAGCAGAACCTTTTTTTTTTTAAACTACGGTAAATCTTTTCTGACCTTGATTTAAGTTTAATGAGGTGGATTGTCTTTTATGGAGAACCAGGGCCACTTACACAATCACATTACCAAAACACCCAATTATGTTTCTTTTTAGAAACCCTGTCTGAATTATACCTTATTTTACACATAACGTTTAGAGGCACAAACATACAGTTACATTTATTGCGCAGTGCTTCTAATTGTCGTCATCAGCTAAATGACGCTCCCCATAGTTCGCTGATTGTTCGACCTTCCAGCTGAGATGAATGTCGAAATGGTAGCACTTATTTTTCAAGGTAATATGTTGTTGTGGAAACTAAACTTGTATGATTGAGGCTAGCTTTGCTTGCTCCCCCTCAGTCTGACAGGTCAATAAGACAGACAGCAATTCAGAGCAGTCTTTTTGACTTAATGCTAGATGATTCTGCACTGATAAATTGGAATCATTAACTAGTTCGAGAAAATCTTCAGAATGAATTACTGTGTTACCATCTTCAGAGCTTTCTGTCAGCCTAATCTCATTCACACCAACAGTTTATGAAAAGCTAGAGAAATCCGGTTGAATTCATTATAATTTCAGCACAAAGCCAGCTACAGTTACATGTGTAATCAATATGAAATGAAAGCACAACCTCATCCAGTTTGCTCTGATGACAGGGGAAAGAGAAGGTAAATCCCAGAGGTAGGGATGCGCCTCTCATGCCCATGTATTCCAGGAAGTCAGCAATGCAGTGGACAATATGGTCGAACAGCTGGAACAAAAAAAAGAAAAAAAAATGCATTTTCAGTCATATTCAGTGTGTTATTTCCTCCCAGTGGATTATGTTTCACCTAAAGTGTTTTTAAGAAAAAATGTATGAATTAAAAAGTAAAACTTAAAAAGTACTTTATTGAAATTTTCTGTAATAGACCCACACAAAGTAACACAGAATTGAGAAGGGGAAGGAAAATTAGCCATGGATTTCAATAATTTTTCAAGGAACTGTGCCTGATCGCTCGCCCTTTGAGACAGCAGGTGATAAAAATTAGACACCAAAAAAAAATGAATTGCTGTTTGGTTCAGTTACCCTTGTGTTTTATCAATGGAGGACAACCTAAATGACATGTAGGTTTTATTCACGATGATACTACAGAGACTGAACCCCCCCCAAAAATACATTACCTCCTCCCCTGTGCCCTGCATGGTCTCCTGAGGGATACTGTAGATCTTCTGGTGCATATCCACTTTTTGTCTCTTTTCACTTCGAAGTCTCACCAGGAGAACTCTAAAGCTGGAGCCCCCGAGGTCCAAAGCCAAGAAATCCCCTTGCTCTGATCAGGGTAAAACAGAGTACAGACCGTTAAGAAAGTCTTCACTCAATAACGATTCTGGGGTGTCACATTTTCCCTTAAACTTACCCGTTCCATCAGGAGTGGATCTGACGTAGGTGGGCAGCATCTTGACACTTGTCTGATCGTGGGTTTGCTTCGACAGGCCAAGCACCATCCCCTCCGTCATCCTCCTCTTGACCTCCAACAGCTGCTCACGACTCAAACGCAGGGTATCGAGGATGCGTTGCCGCTCGGCTTGTTGAGCAGCGACGCGGTACGCTACCGCCGTCACCATGGCTGCACCTTTCCCACTGCCACACTGCGACTGCAAGAAGCGCGGGTCGCAGTCTGGCACAAGTCGCCGCACCATTTTGTGAAGCCTTCTGGGAAACCTAAAATAAGACACACATTTATTTATATATATATAATTTCCCCCTGTGCTCTACAGTTTTCTTGGATATTAGCAAAACAGAAAACAGATAGACTCATCTGACTCTGAACGCGAGTTAGATTATTGTGTTGCTCTTTAAGATCCCCAAATCATTATTACAAATTTTTCTTGCTATGGAGTTGTCTTTCTTCGGTAAAAACACAAGAACTCCTCAAAAATGCACATCTCCAAAACTAAAAAAATGCATAAATTATATCTAGACAGACACTGGGCATTTTCACAATCAAAAGAGGAAGAAAGCATTGAATTTGGTGATTGACGTTTCTCTGACATTTCCTCTAAATTATTTATGTCAACCTTTTAAACTTCAAATAATCAAATCCTTTGACCCTGTGCTGAACCGACTATTGCATATTATTATTATTATTATTATTATTATATTATGTACATATTAGAGTCTGGAAACATAATTTGGATCCAGAAAATAAAAGAACTGCATTGTCTGATCTTTACCTGGCTGTCCTTTTCTCTCTTTAACTTCGACTTTCAGTTAGAATACAAAATGAGATGACTGGAAAACAAAATATACACCAACCTATTTTGTAAAAAAAAAAGCGAGCAGAGAAATTAAACATTGATCTCACTATGACTTTAACAACTGAATTAAAGTAGAGGTGATAAGAAATTTGCGATGCTTCGTAAAGCTGTACGGATCATTTGTAACAAAGTAAAATAAATAAATAAATAAATGGAACTGGGGTGACAACAAATAAGAAGAAACAAATTGTGCCCATGAGAATAAAAGCACCTCAATCTGCATTTTAAACCACTACAGAAATCTTGTAATCCATTAAGAAAAAAAAAAAAAATCAAGCACACAAACAAAACAAAGGACATTCAGTAAAAACATTACAATAATTAGATACTGTAATCAGGGTGTTTGTGTTTTGGCACGTGTGTGACTATAAATATGTATTTTTGTGTCTATGCGTCTATGTGTGCGTACTGAAGAACACTCGTGCTCAATCAACCCCTTCTGAAAGTGACAGAACAAGGTGAATTATAATCAGATGAGGATCAGTACAGATAATTAGGTTGGGTTTAACAGGCAAGCCCTAAGTCTATATTTTAAATTCATTAAAAAAGAAGACTGACATGCTGCCTGAATGTAACTCTCAGGAACTGGCCTCCTTGTAACAGAGAACTGACAGAGCCAAAACACTGAGAGAAGTGACAGTTTGGCATGTCCCCTGTTAGATTTTTCAGCATGATCATTAGGCTGGAAAAATATTTCTGCAAGCCCCGGGAAATTAAGCAGGAAAGTACACAGCTTTGTAAATGAAAAAACTTGAGAGTCAGTCAGGCAAACACCAATGACAGGGGAGAACAAATCCTGTCTGTGTGAGTGAGCTTCAATTATGTAGAAGACTTAAACAATAAACATGAGGAGATTACATGGACTTCCTGGAACACTTCAACCCATTTCAACCCAAATACACTCAGGGACTTACAGGTAGACAGAATGATTAGTGAAGGTCCACTCTTAATTGTTTTGGTCATGCTCAATCCTGAAGCCACTCTATCTCATATATCGACGTTTGTCTTATAATCCACGTTCCACAATCAAAGGGTAGGATGCACAGCACTGTGCTCTGGATCACTTACTCTGGATGGTTCTTGTAAACCGATCCATCCACCCCGATTGTGGTACGCAGCTTCTCGGCCGCTTTGTTATCTCGGATCTGCCGCAGCACTGCAGCCAGAGTGGCAGCACACAAATGAGCGGCCCGTGTAGATACGATCTGACACACTCTCCTGGTCGCTATGCAGTCTTCAGCCGATGGGTCCAGACCCAGACCACGCAGCACCTTCTCAGCATTTGCCTGGCCTTCTTCAGCTCTAAAAAGGCAAGCAGAGAACGGAATCAGTTGACCTGAAACTGCATGATGGAATCCAAAGCTGATTATACAGTTAAGTAAATATCAAAAGTACAAGAGTTTTGGTGTCCAGCAACATAAAACTTTCACAGAATTTATCTAAATCTACACAATCTGGGTACATATAGAACAAAACTACTAATTAAACCTAATTTTATACTCCTTCAATTTCAACAAGACACTAATGAAACTAAAAGGAAAGGACTCAGCATTTCTAACAGGATGTTAATCCATAGACCTTTAAAGAACAACGTTACTTTTCAAACACCACATGTTACCAGGTGGTTACTGTTGGAGGATAGGCCTAAACCTTTTGATTGCCCATTGCCAGTCCATCCGTTGACGATTGGCGTTATATTTAAACAAGTGTCTTTAAGCTTTGTGTTTTGAGGAGGGACGGGACATGCAATCAATCTGTCCAGCTCTAAAAGCAGGCTATTTGTGGTCAAAAAGAATACAAAGGCACTGACCTGAGATAACTTTGGTTTTAAAATGAGGAGTTCCTCAAAATCTTTGAAAAGAAATAGATCTAAGATCTAAGCAACCAGCTCCAGGTTGATTAGTAGCTACAGACAGCTTTATCATGCTGAAAATGGGCGTGTAGTTAACTTCAAACCAGTAGGGCAGCCAGAACATAGTCTCCAAGTGGGCCTGACTAAAAGTGAGGGGGTCACCAAATTTAACACAACTTGTACAATAAATGGAAACTGGAACAATGTTTACTTACCTACAACAAACTATTCAGCTTCTGACCCACAAAACAACAGCAGCAGAAACTTATGAACATTACAATAAAATTTTCAGAAGGTTCATCTTCAAACAATTTAATTTGAAAGAGCTTGGAAAATATTTCAAGCGATACCAAGACTATGTATCCTATTTTAAACAAAAATTAAACAAAAGATTCTGGAATAAAAAATGTCCTTGAATTTATACTGAACAATGTGAAAAATTGTAACACATCACAAAAATTGACTATTTCTTTAGTTCTTCAGATAATCTGAGACCTCCTCCTCTGTTAAATGTTGGTTTCTCTCTTTTGACATAGATCTCAGATTTCAACTTTCAAAAACCTATAATGGAGCATTAGGCCTGATCCCCAGTCAGTTTCACTCCAATCAGGACC
>JAOXNZ010000001.1:7538010-7549468 GCA_028566095.1 Kryptolebias brasiliensis | reverse complement strand
ACTATAAGGCCAATTTCACAGAGATGATCATCATAGCCGCAGGTCATCATGGTTCCAACGGTGTCATTGATCACTGCCAGAATGTCAACATCAAAGTCCTGAAATCAGATTAGAATTTAATCGTTTGCATTAAAACCAACATCTTATTCAACCTATTTAATTTTTATTGACTTTGATTTTTTTTTTTTCTTTTTTACTTTTCTCTAGCGTAATGTAAATACGGTTGGTGAGCGCGCCCCTCCAGATGTGAAGCTGCAGTGATCACTGACTGTGTTTGAAAGTCATCAGCCACCTGAACGGGGTGAACCCAGAGGCAGCTTTAACTAGCAGAAAGGAAATTTCCTTCCCATTTGTTAAATGATGATTAGGATGTCCTTTAATCTGCGCAGTGAACATGTTTGCACATGAAATTCAAACTTAGAACGATTTACTGGGCAGTATCCACACTGCTCAGACTATAAACTCTTAAATCTTTGCTTCAGACCCATCTTTTTACATTGATATATGATTTAAACACAGATTTCAATAGGTCTTAACTACTTTTGCTGTCCTTATAATCATTTTATTGTCCTTTGTTCTTGTTTTGTATATTTTTGTTCAACCTCAATTGAAAAGTGAAGAAAGTAAAGCAAAGTGCTTCTGTCCATTTGGGTTAAGCCTAAACCTCTGACTATGTTTATTTGTAAAATGCTCCATCTTTCATCTGAAGTCTTTGGGTTTATGATGCTGGTTTACGTCAGCCCTGGGATTCAAAACATGTTTGTTCTCCTTGAAACATTTTCACCTCGCATCAATCTGTAAATGCTGATAACTGCACAGGCCCAAAAAAAAAAGTATGACTGAGAGCTAACGTGATACCGCCTCTCAGGTTTTCACAGTTAGAACATTTAGTCTGATTTGCATCATTTGATTTTTCAGCGTTCGGCCCAAACTACAGCCAGTGAAGTGAAAAACTGGCTTACATTTTACAAGTGATTTAAATAGAGAATGACTGAGCTGCTTTATTAGATGATCATTATCCAACCACTGACTAGAAAAAGTCATAATAACCTGATAAAGTTTTCATGCATTAATTAATGAATTCTTGTTTCATGAGCCACATTTTATTTACCCCTCGTTTTTCGATGGATTTCCTCAAAAGGCTGACCACTTCCTTTCCCTCTACTCCAGTTGCCCTGAAGCCTTTGGTCCAATATATCAGAACACTCTGTAAAGAAGAAAAAGACAAAGCAGATTAAAGATTGAGCACTTGGTTTATTTCCGTCTCATGTCATTAACTCTTACAATGACGTGATCATTTGAATTACACCTCTAAAGTAATTCAAATGAATCGAATGTCAGTAAAAGCTTACTGTGGTGTATTAATGTGTCGCTTATTTTAGTGTCACATTAACACATCACACTGCATGTAATATTAAGTGTAATAACGTTGACAGGATTCTACGTCTCATTTACATCCAATAAAGAGCAGCTCACGATTCACAGACAGTTGTGTTTGAACTGTCACACACCAGAACAGATGATGTAATGAGAAAGCGCTCTTAAAGTGGAATCCACACCCCACCAATTTAAAAAAAACCACCTCAAGTTAAAGGAAGGAGTTTCAATATGTTGTGCAACAATATGCATCTGCACTTGGCATTTTTTTTGGAAATTATAGGGAGTCAGATGAAATGTCACTTTAAGTCAACAATGGGAGAAAATCTGCCCTTTATCTGCTTCACAGGGGGAGTTTAGAGACAATGACAGATATTTACCTCCACCAATGTTTTCAGTTCTGTCTGTCTGTGTACAAGATTACTCAAAAAGTTATGAACGGGTTTTTAGGAAATGTCAAAACATGGTACAAAGAACAAGGGATTACACTTCGGTGGTGATCCAGTCAAGGTCAAAAGTCAAGTAAACTCCACAGCTGGACACCTCATGGGTCAAGGGTGATCACTGCTGATTTCAAGGTCAAAGGTCAAGGTCACAGATAACCTTGTGTTGTAACTATGCAGCCATGTAATGGAGGAAAATTAAACTGCACAGCTGGACACCTCATGGGTCAAAGATGATGCCTGTTGATTTTAAGATTCATGGGGTCAAAGGTCAAAGTCACAGGTAACCCCTTTGTTAAAAACTTCTCTCTTCTCCTACATGTGACCCTTTTGTTTCCTCCACCAAGGAGGTTCTGTTTTGGATTGTGTCCGTTGGTTTGTCTGTCTGTTAGCAAAGATCAGGTAAAAACTAAAGAACAGATTTGGAGGAAATGTTGAGGTTGTCACCATAAACAATAGATTAAGTTTTGGTGGTGATCCAGTTTATGATCCAGATCGCACTATTTTTTAATCACGCTGTGGCCTTGGTGGAGATGTGCATTTTCTGAGTGCTTCTAGTTTGTTCTTTCTCATCTATTCCTCTGCTTTGGCAAGAGGAGTGAGCTTTTCTTCACCTTATCCATTGCACCTCATTTCGTTCAAATGTACAACAGAGTCAAGCTATTACTCTGTGTCAATAATGACCAACTTGGCACGCTCTGTTTCTGTCTCTGTATGTGGCAGCCACAGACTGTCAGGTGCACCAAGCATGCTATGCAGCACTGAAATGAATCCATTTTGCAGCCTTTCAGCACATTTTTTCTGCACTCCACACAACTATCCATTTTCCCGAAGGTTTTACATGATGATAATCCTATGCATGTATAAGGGAAGTTCATCTAGTATAATAGCTTGTTTTGTTGGGGGTTTTTCCCCCTCAAAACTCCCTAAAGAATATGGAGCACTTTCACATAAAATCAAGCCTAGGGGAAAAAAAACAAAATAAAAAGAATCAAGCAATACACAATGATAAAGTCAGAAGTTAAATATGTCCCGCAGCACTAAAGTGTTCATTAAAAACATTACTTGCTGTCGAAACACAACTAGTTATGTTCATTTCTCTAAACTCGGAGTTATGGTAGAGTATTGTGCCCTGTTTTAAGGTCTCAGAGGGAGGATGCAGCAAAGACTGAACTTCTTTACAGAAAAAAGAAACACTTCAGTCTCTTAAACTATTGAGTGAAGCAAGTACATTCATTTCTGCACATAATAATGTTGATTTATTTTCCCCAGCAGAACAAGCGTTGAGGCTGAGGTATGTGAATGCTGTCTATTGTTTGCCTGTTAGCAGAAACATTTTCAAGGCACATTTCAAGGGATTTTTGTGAAGAGCTGGAGAGTAGAGAGAAAGTTTATTATATTTTGATTCTAAATTGAGACCCCTTTTATCTCTGCGCTCTGATTTAATTTAATTAGCTGTACTTAATGTTCGTACAGATTATGGCAAAAAATCCTTCCGGTTAGCTGCTCCTTCAGACTGGAATCAGCTGCAGAAAGACTTGAAATTGAGGGAGTTGGTCTCTTTGAATGTTTTTAAGGCCATTCTTAAAGATTTTATGAATGAAGCATCTGCTTGTAAATGTTTTCACTTATATGGTAGTTTTCTTCTTTTATTCCTGCTATTCATTGTGAAGTACTTTAACTGTGTTGTGATAACTGTGGGTTTTTTGTTTTGTAACGTTTCTGTGCTGCTGCCATTTGTGGCCAGGTCTCTCTTGGAAAAAAGATTTTTAATCTCAATGAGATCTACCTGGTTAAATAAAGGTTTATAAATAAATAAATAAAACTAAAATAGCTTAAGATGCAATGGTCATGGTGGAAGATGTGCCCAGTGAGGTTAGAAGTTTCTTTTTTAGTTTGAACTGCAATTTTCTTTGACCAAAACGTCTCTGCATCTGTCGCTGTTGGGCTTTGGAAGAAAAAAAAAAACTGGGGGTTGCAAGAACTTTAGGTATTTCATGCTCGTTTATTTCAAATTGTGGTCCCACAATATTGTGTTGGCATGAATCCGAGTTTGCTGCAGAAAACATTCAGATACAATAGTAAGAGCAGCACTTCCAAGACAAAAGCGATTTGAGACATGACAGACGGTGAAGTACGTTTGTTGGGCACATTCAGTTGTCCAACAAATCATCTTCAAAGGAGTAATTACAGAAAGAGAGCCTCCATCAAAAATGCTAGAAAGATGAAAACTGTGGAGAGGGGAAGAAAAAAAAAAACAAACAACAAACAAGTCAAAAAAATAAGCCAACGTATTGATTCATGTGTCATACGTGGTGGTGTGTATGGTTTGGCTTAAGCATTCACAATGTCTGTCAAAGGAACATTCACACTGGCATTTACAGCTGAGTTTACAGCTTTAAACTAGAAACTGCACTTAGTGGAGGAGCATTCTGTGTTCACATTTTCAGCTGAATGCATTCAACAATAATCTAAGTAGACGATAACAAAGGAATGAATAAATGAGGTGGTATTTGGCCAACTGGAAAGTCTTATTTATAAAACTGGCGTAAGCAGAAAACAGGGCCTGAAACTTGTGTACGTCACTTACCACTCAAAGTTTGTGATCTATAAAACACAAACCTGATGGGAAAATGTGCGGCCCCTCACACAAACTCTGAGCCATGTGTACCCTATATGCTTGTTTTGGAAACAGGGGAAACTGGAGACAGATGGTGAAGTGGAGAATTGAAGACAAACTGCATCATGATTCCTCTCATTTATTTAATTTCACTCCATAATCTAAATTAATCTTAGATGGACTTTATCATAAGCTTTCAGAACAGCAGTATTATTTATGCTTCTGCTGGTGAGCCATAAGGACCTTTCAACTTCAATCTTAACTAAAAGTTCACTCAACATTTCAAAGTTTTCTCCCTGGATGATCACCAGGGTGATGTGTACCACAGATTAACACACGAGGGGACAGTGGCTCCCCCCTCAGGCGCCAAAACCCCCAGAGTGCAGAATAGGTGCACTTTAATACCGCTCACACCTGCGCGCACTCAACATTGGCGCGTGCCATCGGTCTCCACTTTTTCTGTTGCTGCTCACAGCGCTTCCTTTTATCTGTAACGCCACTACTGTTGCTCCCAAAAATGATATTTTTTCTGTTCTCCACCTCACTCAGCAGCACATCAATTTCTGCCTCGGTGAAATTTAGTTTCTTCGCTCTTTTGTCCATGGTTTCCATTGGTAACCATGAAATAACACTGATCAGCTGGCTCATTTAAATCCACCTTCACATTCATGAGCTGCTTTGCATCGACCATCTATGGTTGAATGTGGGCAGGTGGAGGGCAGAACCTGAGGCGGGATCCTGTTCACAAACTATTAGGTACAAATATGATTTATAAAGGGAAATTGCTTGTTGGTGTGCGTACGCATGGTTTTATAAATCTGAATTTCTTTTGGCGTACGCCATTTTTGCTGTTTGGGAGTACGTACATTTAAATATGAATCCTACGCAATCTTTTATAAATGAGACCCCTGGTCTTTACCAGGTTCTAAAATTATTCAAATCTAACCTCAAATGAACAAAAACACACTACAGTTTCCACCATGTTGTTATATAATAAACAAAAATAAAGCCAAAATGAAAAGAAATGAGTGTGAAAAACTCAGTCCACCTCATGATTCAGCAGCTTGTACAACCTCCTTTAGTAGCAATAACTTAAAGCAGCTGCTTTTTTTTGTGTCCTTATCAGATTCTCACATGATTATGGAGGAATTTTGGCCCAATCATTTTACAATGTTACTTCAGTTCATTGAGGTTTGCAGACTTTTGTTTCTGATCAGCTCTCTTAAGGTCCCACCGCAGCATTTCATTCAGGCTGAGGTCTGAACTTTGACTGGACCATTGCAGCACCTTGATTTATTTTGTTTTTCAGTCATTCTGCTGTAGATTTGCTGCTGTGTCAGGGATCACTTTCCTGTTCCATAACCCAATTTGGGCCAAGCTTCAGCCATCAGATAGATGGCCTTACATTTGGCTCTGGGGATACTCTTCATTTTACTTTGTGTATTAGACTAATTTCTTTCAACCCCTAAATCATTCTGTCCTAACTTGCGTTTTATAAGCTCTGTAGGCTTATAAACGCAAGTTAAAGCTGAGACTGAGACAATAAAAGCCTGTATACTAAATAATAAGCAGCAGTGTAATGAAGCCCTTGCTGACTGCTGCAAACAGAAGCAACTGACAGTAGATGACAAGAAGGGATAACAAGTGCAGCTACAGCATCTGTGGCACTGGTACTGTGAAAGCTCATCACCAGAAGAGGAGCCTGTGCTGGAGCACACAGCAGTGAAGAGAAACTCGTGATTTTAAAAAGGCATGTACAAGCTTTGTTTTTTTTTGTTTTTTAACAATGTCAGGATTAAGCCCTAAAGTCTAAATGAGGAACTTGTGTTCCACCTATTACAACCAAACAACAGGAGCTCTGTTTTTCTCCAAGCTTAGGTCCTCTAAATGAGTGAACAGAGACAGTAGTGAGAACAATCACAAGTCCAAGGAGTTGACTGCAGTCATGGAGACAGAATCAGCACAAGATCCTCTCACAGCTCTTTGGGACTCACCTTGTTTGTGCAAACATACTATTTTACACATTTTAAGTGAGTCACCTTTGATATTGTTCCACAGAAAGACAATTTTAAATTTGGTTCTTTGCCACCTTATTTGTGATGAGTAGAAACATCACTTGTTCAAACCCCGTGTTCGCCATTTTTTTATGACTAAATCATTCAAATGTCAGCGTTAAGAGGCTTAATGAGCAAGAAAACCTCTAAAAATGGTGGAGAGACTGGGCAGAAAATTAGGAAAAATGAACTTTAAACAACTTTGAAAGACCTACAGAAAGCCCAGAGAATTATTGAGAAAAAACAACTTTAAAAATCTTTAAGTCTGGTTCCTTAAAAGTAACAAAAATAAATTAGTAAATTGAGCAGGTGCTCAAGACCTTTGCACTGTAGAATGTTAAACACATCACCTAAGATAGACAAATTACTCTACAATGACTCACCTCATCCAATTTGGTTTGTTGACAGGGAAATGAGAAAGTGAAGCCCAGCGGAAGCTTTTTATCTTTTATTCCCATCTTCTCCAGAAAATTAGCCAGACAGTCAGCTACGTGGTCAAATAACTACAAGAGAGAAAAGGTTGTTCTCATTAAGCAGAAGCTGAACAGTTGCTGCACAGATGCTGCACAGATGCTGCGACGATCAAAGTTAATTCTGAAGCCTTTGTGTTAGATTTTAGGTACTTTTGGAGCCTTTTCATTCAAAGAGGAAAATGTTTCTGTAATGCATAGGACAGAACCAAACCGATTACTAAAATAAGTAATATTATGTCTGCTATAACAGATTTTTTTTTTAAATGACTTCTCAAAGGAACAAACACTACAATGCAAAGACAAAAACAGACATTTAGTGGCGTGCTTCGAGCTGAAGTGAATGAATGGCCTTAGCACACCAAGAACACACACATATTTACACAAGCAAATTATTTGATGCGCACAAAGATTATATTAATGTTAAAATTGTACAAATTCTTGTAATACTGTTTTTATTATTCCTTCATTTTGCACCTTTGCTTGGGATAAGAAAGTTGTGGTCCTAAAATGGGATTTAAACCATATTAAAACATTTAATTTTCATATTAATCATGTTTTTACATTCAAATGTACTTATGTTGTCATTACATGAGATGAGACACTATCCCGTCTTTAAAGTCATATACAGAATCAAACTAATATTTATATCATTGAATGATTAATAATTTAGTTACTACAGAGACACAATGTTTACTGTGTTTTATTTTATACATCTAAAATCTGCCAAGTAGCTGAAGTCTAGTGGTGCCAAAATATTTCATGAACCACTGGATGGATTTTAGTGAAACTCTCAGAAAGTAATCAGTGAATAAACATCCACAACTCACTAACTTTTGAAGTAAACCCAGTTCAAGAAGGTCGTCACAGCTAATGAACCTTAGCCAACACATATATGGTTATAACTGTGTAAATTTTACAAATATTATGCTAAATTTGTTGTAATAGTAGCTCAGAGTCACCCTCAACACATGCTTCAAGTGCTAACAGATCATGCTTGCAGTATCTCACATGAGATTATAGATATCATTTAAAAGGTTTGGGTTAGGGTTTTTGACGCTCACAACTCTGTCCTTTTTCATCATATGATCTTAGCTAACCACTCTGGTATAAAAGGTGGTCAGCAATATGCATTCCTTCAAAGAATGCTAGGCCTTCATTTGCTTTCAGTTAACTAGTTGGCAACTGAAAGTAACTGTATCAAATCTGATTTAAGGCCCCTACACATAGGAAGGGATATGTGCGCAGTGGGAGTAGAACCCAGAGGAGGGGAGAAGAGCGCACATTTGAGCCCAAGTTTGCTGCTGGTTGATGGGAGATCAAAAAAGGAAGCAGCTCATTTTTCCAGCAGCAGTTGCGCATCTCTGTCCTGTTGGGTCGTGTAAAGAAAAGCCCTGCTTTTCTTCTCTTTACAGATGAAGAGGAGGAGGAGAAACGCGAGCAGCAGAGCATGCTTATAACCCTCAGAGATCTTAAGTTCTCTCAGCAGCAGCTTCTGCTCTAACACCGTCTCTGTGTTTATCTGAGACTGACCAGAGAGCACTGCGACGCCTGTTGGCATTTTGGGTGAGAGTTGCAACCAGAATCATAAAAATAAAAACCAACTGAGCCTGCCGAGTGCTGGACTCACTGTAAATAGTGAACACACACAAAAGCTCTGCTGTTCATGCGTCGAGGTGAACAACAAGAGCCACCCTGCCCACAAGTTAAAGTAATTTTTAACTCCAGCGCAGAGCGGCTTGCGCAGCAGCAGTCTACACTCTGCACACCTCTGCACCGAGCACCTCATACACATAAACAGGTTTTGGTGCGTATGTAAGGGGTGCCACTCAGTAACCCTTTGCCATGGCAATCTATGCAGTGCGTTTTATTTTGATGCAGCACAGATCTGAACAGCACCAACACGTGTGTATCAGTGCTCTGTCACTCTCACAGGTGTGTCTAGATGAATCTCCAAAGAACATTAATGCAAAAATGACCAAGAAATTAATGTGTCTTTCAAAGCAAATGATGATCTAATGAATACTTGGAATCTCTTGTCTGAAATAAGCTTAACAAATGTGGAATATTTCAATGTTTACCTCTCATATGTAAAAGGATAAGACTGGCCATTCAGTGTATTAAATGAGAGAAGGGGGCAACAGTGACGGCAGAAGCTGCACCTTTTACAAGAATTTGATCGCACTGAGGAGAAGAAACTGAAGATCAAGGAAGGCCAGCTTTGCACAATGGGTTTCATTTTCTGTTAATTCTCTATTCATTCATCCTGAATATTTTAAATACTACACTTCTTTTCTGTGCTGAACTACAATGTCCTCTTGTAGAGAAACAGCATATACACCTTAGCTAGCAGTTAGACATACTTTTTTGTTGTTTTGTTTTTCTGCCTGGAGCAGCAGGAATAGAGAGACACAGCAAACAGGTTTGTTGTTGCTGCTGGGTTATAATGTTAATTTACTGTATAAGATCTTGAAGGCAAGACCGACAAAACCACCTTGCCACAGTAAGACCCAGAGGCTGAACTGCTCCGGAGCAGGCTATCAGTTCATGCCTCTGTTACCATGGAGATGTAACTGGGCTCGCTCCTTTGTGATCCTAAAAACGCTGCTGATGATGTAATGAATACTTGAAATCATCTCGCTCTGTACTACAGCCCTCTGGTTGGTGCAAGTCGCAAGAACCCTCGATTGCATCCAACTAATGTAACTTGCAGGAAGACATTTTCACTTCCTCTTGGTCTTTCAACATACTGTATAAATGCAATAAGACAAAATTTAAAAAAAGGGGAAATAAATAGCTTTTTCTGGTGTGATTAAAGTTTTGTCTTTAAAAATTGCTGCTTAAGGCCACTAAATCGTTGTATTGTAGAGCCCCGATAAAGACTAAAACAACAAAAACATTAACTTAGGTTGATGCTGGTGACAACATAAGTTCAGTGTTGTGAAGTCAGCTAGTGTTCATGAGTTCAGCCGTTAGTGAGGCAAGGAGCCGAGTGACTGACTGCCTGCAGGGCGCGAGTGAAGTTACGAGTCAACTGGAGGAGAAGACAGCACTGTTAGTACTGATACTGTTGCAAATAGAAACTAAATTAAAAGCACCAACTACTACTTGAGTTGTTGGTTTTGTATTCAATTTTTTTACACCCTAAACAGGGTCTGACACCTAGAATTAATACTACATAAAAGGACAGTGCTGCCATAAAGGTTCTTCTTGGCAAGATGAGAGAGCTTACCTCAGTGCCGCTGCCTCTCATCACAAGCTCAGGTATGTCATAAATCTGGTTTTCCATTTCCACTTTCTGCTCGCCATTACCCTTAACTTTAACCAGGAGTATTCTGAAGAAGGATCCGCCGAGGTCCAACGCCAGGAATTCCCCTTGTTCTTTGAACAAAAAGAGAAACAGAAGCAACATCAGACATACACAGTGGATTAACTGACTAGACTATTTTTCTTGGAAAATATAGATGGATTTTATTGTTCTCAGAATTGGTGTATTTTTGCCACCTCCAAATGTTGAATCCTTTCACCAAATTAAATGAAAAAGTGCAATCCATATCTGCTGATTGTTGCTGTTGATTGTAGTTTTCAGTATAGAAAACAGTGCAGTTATAAGCTGATGTTATCTATTGTTGTTTTTGTTGTATCTGATGAAATAAAATTGAAAAAATAAAAATCAAAGTTGCTTATTTCAAATGAACTTCTTTTGCAATGTCTCTGCCCAACTCGATCTATGCTGCATCTGGTATAAAAATAATGTTAATGGATTAAATAAATATAATGTCTATATAGGTTATTTTCTTCATATAGCTCTTCATGAATAACTTTCTTTGCGCAAATGTACACTTTATGGCTGTCAAACCTTTAACTTTGGCATTTATTCTATATGAAACAAAAAGTTGAGAAAAATCACATCTTTACAGCATCGAGTGCATAAAGTCTGTGGTCCATTTAAAAACAATAGAATCAGAAGCATTACTACAGTGCTTTGTTTGAGACTGCAGATGTTAAGCTTATTGTGTAAATACTTAAAGACTGGGCATGTGTTATGTAAAGCAATTAAAAAATTTTCATAGAAAGAGGCGTTACCAGTTCCATCAGGAGTGGAGCGCACAAATGTGGGCAGCATCTTGACAGTAGCTGTGGGGTTGGTGTCTCTGCATAAGCCTTTGTCCATCTCCCGCCGGAATCTCACTGACAAATCCATCACAGCCTCATCTGACAACTTGAGCTTTTCCAAGTATTTGTCCACCTATTAAAAAAAGTCAACATATACCAAATGAAGTTTAAAAAAAGAATATGTCAACTGAACCATAGCTGTCTTTAACAGAATATCTTCATGACACTAATTGTGTGTTGCGTCAAACTTTTTTTCAGTGTTTGAGTGCGGTCTGGGAAGAAGGGGGTGTCAATAAGAAACAGATAAACTAACTATATACAGAAAGGAGCCTGTTACAGACACAGTGCCAAAAACTCCTTTAGTTTGAACTCACACTT
>JAOXNZ010000001.1:7466918-7477563 GCA_028566095.1 Kryptolebias brasiliensis | reverse complement strand
AGGTTTGTGTTTTATAGACCATAAACTTTGCGTGGAAAGTGACGTACGCAAGTTTCAGACCCTGTTTTGTGCGTACGCCAGTTTTATAAATGAGACACCAGGTCTTTATTCTGGCAGCTTCACACTCTGCTACAAACTGTTCCAGTGCCTTCTGGAGGTCATTTGCAAAAAATTGCAGAGATACAATCAGAAGGCCCCCAAATCAGACTCCCTCTGACTCTTAGATGCACCCAGAAATGCTGTTCATAGTGACAAAGTGCACTTTGTCTTTTATTACCATTGACATTAAATACTAAAAAATGCTGACCTTAGAAAGTATTAAAATATTCACACATTACCATGCCAGCTTGGTCACTGAAGCCACTGTGTCTGCAAATGTTAGATTTGTCTTGTATTTTGTGAAATTTGATACTTACCTAGTTTACTAATAAAAAAGTTATGATACAAAAATCAGTCAAATCAGCTTGTTCTTTATGGTAATTAATCTCAAAATAATCCCAGTTAATTGTAATTTGAGTTTTCAGGTATCATCTTTGCATTCTGATTATTTTAGTGTCAAGTAAACCTTATTTATTCACAATAAATAGCTAAACAAATGCATCTGTTGTATTTCTTGGCACTGAAATAACTTCCAGTCATTCCTGACAACCTAAATGCTAACCATGACCACGATGTGTTCATCCTACTCTTAACCAAAACCAGAACCCTACACATGACATCATCATAAGAACGGCTGCTCCCAGCAAAGTTTCTGTTTATACTAGAAAAATATATCCTAATGTGAGATTTATAATATTCATGGTATTAATCAAGTACTGGAGACTGGCCTTCCTATGTTCAAGTTTGTCCTGAGTTGTCTGATTGTCAATAAAACACAGTTTAGACAGAGCAAATACCATTTTTTGACAAGTACTGCTGTGATTTTATTGATTCTCCAAAATAACATAAAAGACTGATGGACTTGCGACCTCTCCAGGGTGTATCCTGCTACTTGCCCAGTGACTGCTGGAGATAGACACCAGCTCCTCTGACCCTGCGCAGGATTGAGAGGGTCTAGAAAATTAATGGATACATGGGAAAGCATAAAAGATTTCCTGCGGTTTTGCAAATGGAAAGCTTTTGAGATCCAGCAGTGTGAACTGCTGAGTGTGCAGCAGCAGCTTAACACAACACATGCAGCTGGACTAATGGTATAAACCACAGAAAACATGCTTGAATACAAAAACACTTTAGAAATTGTTGCTATTTCTTTAGGTGCCCATAATGCCAACCTAACCAGTACTTAAGTGATGTCAGTGTTAGTGCATTTCTTTTAGCCTAATGGAGACTAAAGTAATGGCTACATGTCTAAACCTTAAAACACCTCTTTCTGTTATTTTCCAGGGCTACCGTACTGGCTATGCCTACCGCTTCCCTGTGCTGCTGGAGCGAACACGGACACGGAGGGAGGTGGAGGTGCCGGCAACCGTAACGGCCTTCCACCAGTTCGATGATGACGGTGTCCACCCAGCTCTGAGGCAGCACCCGTTCGCTCAGCGCCAGCAGCAGGAGAGGACACGATGGCTCAACACCCCTAACACCTACCAGAAAGTCAGTCAGGAGCAAGCCAGCCCGGGACACCAACGCACCACTGTGAGGCTCTGGGGATAAGTCTGAGTGATCTGTATCGCCCCACTGACCAACATGCATCTGCTCTACTAACTCCACAATGTGACATTTATGAAGTCCCTGCTCTTTGTAGTCACTGTGGCCTAAATAAAGCATCATGTTTATCTTCTCATATAAAGGGATTATTACATTGTGTCTTTATAAAAATGGACAAATAAAAAGTAACTGTAGAGCAGAGAAATCAAAACCCAGAGTTTAAAAAAGCAAACAGTGTGGTGGGGAAATATAAAAGGCTTGATTTTTTTTATAGGTTTTGAACTCTATTTATATAAAATATTAATACAAAAAGGAAGCAGAGAAACTAAAACAGTAAGATGTGGAGTATATTTGGTCTGCTTTAACTAAAACTATTGAGTCAGCAGGCTTCCTTCTGATTTCTATGGACAGGAATCTCAGTAGTGGAGGCTTTATCTTTTTTTCCAAAAAGCTTAGAGGGGAAATAAATTTTTCTAAGTTGCAACAATATGAAAAAACTAAATGTCAGAGGTTTTCTTACATCAGTGGGAGGAGCTTGACTCCTCTTCAGTCCCTCCCACCTTTTTCTCTCTCCTCTGCATTGCAGGGGGAGGCCCACAAGCTTTGTGAGGACTACTATAGAGCAGAGTCGGCCCTCTGGTGGCTAAATATATCATATCTCAATAAATGTCTCTCCTGAACTAATTCTTAAAAAAAAAAATCAAAAGAAGGAATCAATTAGCTTTGACTTGATCGTGACTGAAATTGACACATTGGGGTAATTCCCAATATCTCTGCTTGTTTGTTTATGATAAAGTGTTAATAAAATGCTATTTTCATGCTGATGTTGCTTCGTGCAGTGGTTGAAAGCAGAAGAGGTGACACAGGCAGGCAGCACAGCCATCAAGATTGAAAACCCAAACCAGTTTGTGCCTCTTTACACCAACCCTCAAGAGGTGATTGAGACACGAAACAAGGTATGCCTGTCCTCCATAATTCCCCTTTTCCCCCTTCTGCACAGATGGGATTCAAAAATGCTTACAAAGAACATTTTGTTGTCTTCAGATCCGACAGCAGAATCGTCAGGATATGAAAACAGCAGGACCACAGTCTCAAGTCCTAGCAAGCGTCATAACAGATGACAGCCCTCCGGTAATTGACATTGTCTCTGCAGGCAGAACAGTTAACTCTTTTTCCTCTCCCTTTTGGTATCGAGTTTAAACTGTGCCTGCATGTTTCTACTTGTTCCCCAGACTCCAGTGAGCCCACCCAAAGACCCACCAGAACCAGAACCTCCCAATCCTTTCAACGAGCTGACGGACCAAGCGCTGGAGGAATACCGCAAGGAGGTGCAAAAGAAACAAGATGAGGGGACCAATGGTACGTTGTTCAGTTCAACCCGCTACTCAAACGACCTCATGCTTTTTGCCATCGTAATTATAAAACAAAGTTAAATTTAATGTTTAAATCTTGTTAAAGTGTGTTACATTGATGTGTTAATAAGTTATCAAACAGCATCACCATCCATGGACATAGTTCTGACTGAAAATATACAGTAGACCGATCAAAGATTTAGACTGACCTCCATTTCTACAGTATGTGGCAAAGATATGGCTCTGAAATCTTATTTTACCTTCCCAAATAATACTTCTGGTTTGGTGTCAGAAAACAAGAAACGCCTAACATATAAACACTAGTTTGGACTTAAAAGATGACAGAAAATAGATAAGGGATTCAACTTGTGCAAAAATCAGAGAAAAGAGGAACAGAAGACTTAAAAACAATCAGATTGAATTCCTATATTTTTAATGCAGACCGTTTTTAGCTTTCATTAATAATTCATTGCTTCAGTTTCCTAACTTGTCTGATAGCCTTTCATTGTTTTTCACTTGTGCCACATCTAAATATTATTTGTAATGTTGTGCAGTAAATTAGGTTTTTTTGCTTCTCACTTTCTCTTTGAATGCATTTCATACTTTCTTCTAACCCTCTGAACCCATTCAGACCACAGCTTTATTTTAAACTAAAGCACAAAGGGAATTTGTGGAAAACGTCTCAGACCTGACACATACAGTGTATCTGAATGGGTTAAAGGAACAGTGTGTAACAAATACTGACACCTAGTGGTCAAAAATAAGATAGCAGTCTTCTCAAACACAATCGTCCCATTATCCAGGGTCTCTAGGTCTTCAGATATCCATCCAACTATCCCTCGCCCTTCTGCAATATTTAACACATGTTTTGTATCTGTGCTACAGAAAACGTTCCCTTTAGAAGGACCCACTGACTCAGTAAATATAAATAGTTCATTCTAGGGCAATACCCCCAGATCTCAAAAGAAAAGACGTTATTCTGAAATCAGGCATGAAGCTTCTAAAACAAAATGACAATTTATAATGTTTGCCTATAAACACATGCAGGCTATGTTGGGCTTTTTTCTGTATTTTACACAAGCAGCACAACTCATCTCCACTGTCAAGAGTGTCCGTGTGATTTACACATCGTGATTGAGCGGTTACACATGCCCCAATGTAGATGTTTTAATGTCTTAGAGTAGACGTTTGAAAATGTCCGGCTTATCACTGTGTCATAGAAATAGTACGTTTTTTTAAATTATTATTATAAAGCACAGCACAGCTTGATCCTGGGCGGGGTCACGTGAATCTGGTGTTTTTGCGAGCATCCAGGGTTGTTCGTGGGGATATTTGAGTGGCGAAACAGAAAGAAAGCAAGAAAAAAAAGCACAATACAATTATGGTATATAATAATGTTGAGTAAGAAATAAAGAAGCGTTTGGGTGGGAAGTGGTAACCATTTCATACTCAGCTGGTACAAAATATCAACTGGTGGGTACAACTGGGTACGAAGTGGGGGTACAATTTGATGGAGGGATGAACTGACCGTCACCCGCCATTAGATACTAACACACATCCACTAACAAGACCGGGTCAGAGGCCCATTAGAGATACATTCAGCTCGGCTGCCATTGGAAATAATGACGTTTTGAGAAAAGCAGTAAATATAAGGGCTCTTGTATATTTCCTAGTTATTATTTCACACCAGCGTATACATTGATAAGTCATCAGACAGCCTGGTTCATACGTTGGTGGTTCAAATTTGTGTGTACAACAAAAACATGTACAGATGTGATCCTGTACAAGCCTTTCAGCTATACCAGCAACCATAGCAGCATACAGTAGCTTTGTAAAATTTGAAACAGCTCTTTTAAAAATGCTGACAATTTGTGCGTTAACATTTCCTAGTGACCAGCAGCACTTTAAGTCACTGCAGTCATGGATAAAACTTTAGGAGAGCACCAAGACCACCACAAAGTTCAAAAGTTGAGAAATATGCTCCAACATCGCAAAAACCGGCGAGAAGAAAAACCAAACAGAATCAATGAACCATTTCAGGCTGTCAGCATCAGAGTTGATTACAACACCAAAATATTTCAAGAAATAGCACTCACCACCACTAAGCTATGGTCTGCTGACTCTCGAATAGCTTTTTTCTTTTTACCAAAAAACTGGCATGAAATAATAACTAAGAAATGAATAAGCACTAATTGTACTGCTTTTCTCAACACGTCATCATGCTCAGAGGCAGCTGAGCCGAACATATCTTTGATGGCCCTCTGACCTATCTCAGTGTCGCATGTTAGGCTCACACAATTCATGAATTTAAGTCATTTCATGTTTCCGACATAGACCCTTGTTATTGTTCCACGCTGCTCCTTTAAGTTTCACGCGTGAACGTTGTGTAAAGTGTGCTCACTTCGCCTTTACCCCCAAACCCAACCTCCTGCACATCTGAGCCCTCACTCTGCCTCACCGTTTGTGTGTCTGTGACAGTAGGGGAGGAGGTGGAGAACGACAGGGAGTCCTCCCCTGCTACCTCCCCTACAAAAGGCCCTGCGGCCAGCCACGCTCTCATCTCAGGTGAGGCTCGGCAGAGCACAGACTCAGGCTGTCTGCCCGGCTTACCCTCCATGCTGCTATTTGACCTGCAGCCTGCTCCAAGTTCCACACGTGGACTCGCGTGACTCAGTGCTGCTTGGTGCATGTTTCAAACCCCCACTGACCGCTCTGTTACTCCTCCTCATATGCAGCTGATAGTGTCTCTGTACTGAGCACACAAATGGGTAATAATAGGACAGCTTTGTGTAAACTCCTGAAGATTGTCGAAGGCTTGAATGATGAAGAAATGTACATAAAGTGGATTTATTCCAATCACACGTTCCTCACAGCAGAGGTCCCTGTGAGTAAGTGAGCTACGAAGAACCACTGCTGTGTCAAATATATTTTTAATAAAGTCTTTTGAAAATAATATCCATAATACAGCACTACTGCCTGTGTTATTTTTACCTTTTCTCTTCAGTTTCTCTGGATAATGAAACCCCTCGTTTATAACACTTTGAATTGGAATGGCTTTATTGAAATCTTTGCAAATTGTTGGTAGAGATGTGCTCAGCAGGAGTTCCTCTAGCTTGTTAGACACCTGGTGGAGTAACATTCACTGTCAGCTTTTGTTGATGCATGTCGTTTTTGTTGAAGAAAACATTTTGACTTGAAATATGAAGAAAATACTGGTTTGACCAGGTTTTTGCGAGTTCAACTAGGCAATATTACAGTCATGAGAAATAGAGAGTCGAGTCTCTATCAGTTCTAGATTTTTACATATCAGGACTGGACAGAAAATGATCACACAACAGATTCCACCACATCATCATTTTCTAACAAAAATGAAGCCAAAATGGAAAAGCTGTGTAAAAGCTAAGCCCACTTCATGATCTAACAGCTAGTAGAACCTCCTTCAGCAGCAGTAACTCTCAGTAGTTGCTTTCTGTTTGTCTCTCTCAAAGTTGTGGAGGAATTTTAGTCCACTCTTCTGTACATCGTTGCTTCAGTTCATTCAGACATTTGTTTCTGCTCAGCTCTCTGAAGGTCCCACCACAGCCTTTCAGTCAGATTGAGGTCTGGACTCTGAGTGGACCATTACAGCTCCTTGATTCTTTTCTTCTTCAGTCATTCTGTTGTAGATCAGCTGCTGTGTTTGGGATCATTGTTCTGTTTCATCAGGACCCAGTTTGGTCCAAGCTTCAGCTGTCAGACAGATGGTCTCACATTTGACTCCAGAGTACTTTGGTCTACAGAGGAGCTCATGGTCGACTCAATGACTGCAAGGAGCCCAAACCATCACACCTCTACCATCGTGCTGACAGTGATATTCTTCTTATATGAGTTGATATACCTCATATCGATTGTTGCACAGTCTGACATCGGGGTAAATTTACTGGGACACAAAATAATCGCAAGTCTAGCAGCTGTCTTGAATGTTTTCCACTTGTAAATAATCTTTTTCTCTGTAGAATGATTAATTCCAAATTGTTTAAAAATGACCTATGACCCTTCCCAGATTGATGGACAGCAACAGTTCCTTCTTTAAGGTCTTTGCTGATGTTTGTCCATCTTGGCGCTGTGTTAACACACACCTGTACGCTCCAGAGCAGCAAACTGACTAAACCCCTGCTTCTATAGAGGTGATCACACTGATGATGATCAGTTCATCAATACATCTGATCAGCAGCTCCTGGCTGAGACTGAACCTCTTGGTTACTTACTTCACACAGCTTTTCCATTTTAGCTTAGTTTTTGTTAAATAAATGATGACATGGTGGAATCTGTTGTGTGTTTTTGTTCTCTTGAGATTCATTTTTTGTTTGTTTTATTATGTCTAGATACATAAAACTTTAAAACTTAACGTCTTAGGACCCGAACTCTTGCATGGCATGCATTTTTAATTTCCCTTTGCTATTTGAGCTGATTGGGACTTGATGTGAACCAAGGAATGCTAAGCCAAATGTGATGTCCACATATGTGGACACCAGGTCGTAAGAGGTTAAAGATGGTGGACTTTCTTTTTCGCAGTTACTGAATGTAAACAAATGAAAGTATCATTACATGTAATCTTAAAAGGACAAGCAGCCTTATGAAGGACCAAAACTGACATAATTAAAAATAAAAGCAGAAATATATAAAAGGCTCAATAAATAAATAAAAGGCCAAATAAATAAATTATTATGCTTAAAATGCACCAATTAATTTAAAATAAGGAGAACTTTACCCCATCTTTTATAATTTAATTATGCAAATAAGGTGGGCTGCCCTTCTTGTTCCAGCTCCTCTACTATTGGTCAATAAGCAGGAAGGAGCAGGATCCATGTGCAGATCGATTGTGCATGCCTGTGCTTTTGGCCGTTTCAGAAGAACGTCTTATTTGAGAGGAAGTGAAGTCTTAGCAGAGATGTCTCAGACGACTGCATAAGAATTAAGGCACGTTGCTATCTTAGCTGAAAGTAATACAGTCAGTGATGACTATTTTTTGTTTCCCTTTCCAAACCCCCAGAATGCAGAGGAGGCACACTTTTTTAGTCAAACCTGAGAAATAACATTACGCAAGATCTCATACAGATGTCACACTGAGAGTATGTGTTGTAAATGACTCTCAGCTACTACCACACCACATTTTAGCTCAATGTTTGAAAATTGGCTGAGTTATAGACATTTTTGTGTGTCCTAAGGTCAGTAGGCTGCGGTGGCTATCTTGAACTGTGTTAGGTCCAACAGTTAATCAGTTGTAGTAAACCACTAAACCATCAAGACAAAGTAATAATTATTTCCTGAAAGTTTTATTAAAATCTCTCCAGCGGTTCATGAAATATGAATTTTAGTATAAACTTGCAAAAACTACTTAATGGATGTACCTCTACAACTGACTAACTTTTGCAGTCAACCAAATTCAAGATGGGCACTACAGCTAATTCAACTTAAAAATGCAAAAATGTCTATAACTGTCAATTTTACAGATTTTGAGCAAAGGTCTTAATATAGTAATAGCTGGTAGTTATCCACAACACATACTTTGAATGTGACATGCAATATAACATGAGATTGTGCATAACAAAGTTTGACCCTGGCTTGAAATGTGGTTGACATTCCTTTGAGGAATGCAAGGTCTTTAATTATTAAATATGAAACCATTATAACCTGACTGAGGCTGCCTTCTTATCTGTCCTTACCACTATTGGCATGCATTTAACAAGTGCCAATGTTTCCAGAGAAAGTGATAGCAAGAGTCAAGGACAGCTTTCCACAGGAAGAGAATGAACTAAAATAGCACAGACAATGTGTCACAGACAGATACAATTTGAAAAAAGAGATTAAACACCACAAAAAGGAACAGAGCAGACTACATGACAGAAGAGACAGGAGTGTTTGCCAAAAAGACGATGCTATGCTAACTCAGAGAAAAAGAGTTTTTGTACTTGAATCCAGCATCCATCCAGCTGACAAATCCAAAGGCGGCACTGCAGCTCAATTAGTCGTTTACTTCAGCTTTCTTTCGTAGCAGGTGCATTTCCTCTGTGAATATCTCTTTCTTTGTTTTCTCGGTACGCCTGGCACACACTCTGTTCTGTTGGATTCCTCTATTTTTATTCAAACGGCTGTGAGGGGAGCAAAAACAAGAGTGCTTTCTTTGTCAAGTTTCTGCAAACTTCAACCAATTAGCGGAGCGCTTGTTACTTCACAGCTCATTGGTAACAGCCAGTGACATTTCAGTCAAACTGCACGCCCACTCACATGCACACTCATGCACTGAAACATGCATGCCCTCACATGCATAGGCACAAACTCTTTTCATGTCTAGGGTGCCAAATGAAAAACTGCCATATTTAGGTTCTTAGGTTAAACCGCTTGGTTAGGTGAAGGCAAGACAATTTCATCAGTAATTTTAGAATTTTTCAGATTATGTGCTGTAGTATTAGGTCTTTAGCTGTAGCACATTGCTTAATATTATAAAACTAGAACATTTTTGAAGACAGTTTGAGGGTGCAAAGCCAGCTATGGCCTAAAAATAACATCCATCAGCTTTCTTTAAAGCCCAATAGCTCATAATGACAGGCAGACAAAAAAGTACATACTAGGAAAGTAACCTGAAGGTACAAGGTGCATAATTCCCAAAAGTCAAAATACAGCCCAGTCCCCATGGTAACAGATATGTATTAGGTATGTACTATGTTATTACCTGGTATATACCAGGTAACTACCAGGTATGTAACTGGCAGTTACCAGATATGTACATGGCTTGTATTGGATACATATTCATTCCATACTAGGTACATACCCCATATGTACAAGCTCATTACCGAATACAAACTAGATAGGTACTAGATACATACCCACTGTGTACCAGGTCATTACCAAGTAAATACCTGGTTTGTAATAATTGAAAATCTGGTAGGCACTCTGTTTGAGGCTTACTTTTTAGTCTTTAGTCACTCTACAATACAAAATACAGCCCGGTATGCACAAACAGTTGGTGAACACTCTCATGGTCACAAATGTGAATTTTATTGTGTCTATGGTGTTTTATATAGGACATATAACCAGTTAAAGAAACCCATAATTTCCAATTCCTATTAGAAAATTCTGAGCTTGTACAGTGGAAATCAATGAAAGTTTAGGTGTGCACACTCTGCACTATGGAGGAATCTGAGTGAAAACCATAAGTCCTATAGCAGCAAGAGACACACTGGGTGAAAGAAGACAAAAATGCCTAAGTTTTGATGTATAAACTGTATAAAAAAGTATAAAATGTGTGGAAATAAAAAGAGTATTTGTGAAAAATTAGTAAAGACTCTGAAACATTTGATTTACATTTGATTTATGTATAATCAGGTTAGATTGGAGCAGTGATCAAATCTAGCTTTTATCTAGTGTTTGGTAAATGGTAAGAAATGGCCTACTAAAATGCAAATAAAAAAGTTATATCAACTCTTACTTTAGAGGAGAAAAATACTAGTCGTTTATTTTTATGAAAAAAATGGATTGAATAGAACAGTGGCTCAGCAAGGCTGGTCGACAGTTTTATTTTTGTCAGCTTTTTGGTCTTGACTGTCTTAAGTGTTGCTGAAATAGAATAACAGAATGTTGACCTGACTACATATTTACAACTCATATCC
>JAOXNZ010000001.1:7427537-7441379 GCA_028566095.1 Kryptolebias brasiliensis | reverse complement strand
GTGATCAAATAATTATTTACACCCCCGTATATAACACCATAAACCAAAAAAAAAAAAAACACAAGCAAGAAAACAAGAAAAATCAGGCTTTAAGGGAATGTGACAACACCACTTGTAGCTGTAAGCAATCTGCAAGTAGCAATAAAATCTTTATACAATGAGTGATAAAAATAAAGGCAAAAATATATATAATAAAGGAGGTTATAGAAAGTAGTGGACTAAAGCATTTTCTGCTGTACAGATATTTGTTTCCTGAAAACTAAAAGTGCTGGCTCTGATACTAATCAAAAAAATCCTGAAGACCATAAGTACGCCTGCGGTCAGCTTTGTACAACAAAATCTTGGATACAGAATTGACCGATAACATGAAAGGTCATACATCCATTTCCTGTACCCACTCTGTCAGCAGGAAAACAGCCGTATTATTATCACACACAACACGAAAGCATGATACTTGAAATATAATGGCTTATGATTTACTGCAGTCATTTGCAATACTGATATCATTGCAGTCACGAATATTGCAATGATGCTATATTTTCAATATTTTCAATAAAACAGAAGCACTCAGAGAGCCATAGCGTCAATAAAAAATAGTGCGATCCGGGTCGTGATCCAGATCAACTGTTTTTTTGTTTTTTTTCATTATTAGTCTTTATGTAATCTCACTAACAGACAAACAAACAGTCAGAGGTAACAAAGGGTTCCCCTGCTGGAGCAGAGACAAGGTTTTAACAAAGGGGTTACCTGTGACCTTGACCTTTGACCCGTGACCTTAAAATCAACAGGCATCATCCTTCACCCATGAGGTGTCCAGCTGTGCAGTTTGACATTTCTACATTACACTGCTGCAGAGTTAGAGCACTAGGTCACCAGAGACCTTGGCCTTTGACCTTGACATATGACCAGATCTGAACTAAATGTAATCACTTCTTCCTTGTAGCATGTTTGACGTTTCCTGAAAATTTCATGAAAATGCATTCATAACTTTTTGTACACAGACAGACAAACAAACAAACACTACCGAAACCATAACCTCCTCGGCGGGGGTAATGACAGGAGGAAATGCTTTAAGCAGCTCTATTTGACGTAGTTTAGAATAACCTTTTTTTGTGTGTTTGATTTTATACAGCTAGTAACTTTAAAATGTGCTCTAAATGCAGCTATCCTGCAAATGAACAAAGAGTTGCATGTTCAGTGTGAAGATTAGGGAGCAAAGGGATGCACTGTGTCCCCCACAAAGACACTGAGACAGATCTGTTTGTGTTTTCTTCATCAGGGTTCCCTGGTTGTACCGCAGCATCCACCAGGCGCACCACCAGCACCACGTTCCCTTCGCTCTGGCAGCTCAGGACGCCAGCTCAGCCGAGCTGCTGTCGCTGCTGCTGCTGGCTCTGAGCAGCGTGTGGGTGCTGGGCTGCCACCCTCTGAGCGAAGCCCTCTTCCACCTCCTCAACTGTTGGCTGGCAGTGGAGGACCACTGTGGCTACAACCTGCCCTGGGCTCTGCACAGACTGCTTCCCTGTATGGGAGGAGCCCCCCACCACCAAGCCCACCACAATCAGCAAAGCGCCAACTTCGCCCCCTACTTCACTCACTGGGACCAACTATTCGGCACATACCGCGCATAAAGTGCAGCGTTCGCCTCCAGATTGAAAAGATTTGTGCGCCGTGAACGAAGGAAAGGAGAAAAACATTACCTGACGTGCCCTCGTGACTCAGGCATGGAATCAGTTTAAGTTCCAGCTGAATGTTTTTGGAGATGAAAATATATATTCAAAGATTTATATTTACATATAGTTACATTTATTTTGAAGACAAATACATTAAGTAATGAGTTTATGCAAAACTCAAGGCATTGGATGTGAATCATCTACAGTTAACGTATCACGTGAAGTCACCTCCTCTTCGAGCCAGAGTTGTTTTATAATTACTGTCCGCTGCCGAAAGGTGGGTGATAATGTTTTGCCTGTTTGTGTTTTTTAACAAAATATCTCGTGAACCATTGAACGGATTGTAACGTAACGTTTTGAGTGGTCACTGTATGTACATCTACAGCTGAATAACTTTTAGAGTCAACTCAATTCAAAATGGATGAACACTAAATTTGCTGTAACTCAATAATTGTTACTAAACTCTGGTATAATCGTAGCTTAGAGTCCCCCTCAAGACATACTTTGACCACAGACAAATCTCACAATGATGCTTGAGATCCTGCAAAACATTATTTTCAAGGACTTAACTGTTTCTCATCATTCGTATGAAACTCTGGCACGAAAGGTGGTGGGTCATTAGCGTTCCTTCAAGAAATGCTAGACATTTAATTATTTCCTGTTGAAAATATTTCTATGTTTGATTTGTGTGTGTGTGTGTTTGAGAGAGATAGACAAAGAAAACAAAAGTAAAACAGACTTAGTCTTCATTCATTTGGCCGAGTTCAAGTTTGTGTTTCCTCGGTGCAATAAGTAATATTTACACACTGGGCCTCTCAGCTGTCTCCTTTATAGAGCGGGAATGAAAACCACATGTTTGAAAAGATGGCTTGTACTTGCATTTGTAGCCTGTTTAGCAAAGAGTTGTCTCAATCAGCACTAAATCTGTGACGCAGCAACAATCTGAGCGATTATTTTCTGCAGAATTCAGCTGCCAGCTACTTCTTTGACTTGGCACTTGGCTTTGTTCACATTGAAGAGGAACAGCAGAGAGAGTTTAGAGTTGCTCAAGTCAAGCCAGTCACGCAATATGTGAAGTGAAACCCCCAATTTATCATGTGAACTATCAGGAATACGGGATCTTGCAAGTGTTTATGAACAAGAGTGTGACCCCACGAGGAGGTCCAGCGACGCTTAAAGAACAACGTAACCCCACGAACACAGCAGAACAGAACCTCACGGATCAAAAACAGAGCGGACAAGAAATGAAAACAGATGAGATGTTGAGTGAAAAGGACAGAGGATCCAAATTCAAAACATCTGGAAAGAGGCACTGCAGGGAGCAGTGAAGCAGAATGTGTCCTGGACCACTCATGTTGGCAGAACAGGAACGTCTGAGGGAGAGAAAAAAAACAGGGAGCTGAGAACAGAAAGAGTGAAGAAGGGAGTGAGACCATATGGACACAACTTGGAAGCCAAGTGCTTTAAAGGCCAATTTGAAGTGGGTTTCTGTGTAAAAGCCGTAAGTAGGTAATATCTTACCTGCTTTTGGAACAGACTCAGTTTGGAGAAACAGTTTAATTCTTACAGGACTAATTAGTTAATGGCTAGTCCAAGCACAGCTAGGGCCAAAGTGGATTACTGCCATCTTTTAACCACTCCAATCTCAAAAAAATTCATAATAGTTCATGTCAATTCTATTTTATAAACTTATACACTGCTGCCAGTTTTGCATAACGTTGTGCATTTTAAAAACTCTTCCTATACAGACACAGGTGAAGCTAACTAGGCTTCCAATATCAAAAATCACTGCTATGATTGATTTACACAGAGTAAAGCCATTTTTAGCTCTTCAATATGGTCTGAATGAATCTACTTCTAAAGCTCCATTGAGTTAGGCCTACACAGTTATTTCAGCAGAAGTATGAAGACATTTCTGCTGGACATGCACCCCGGATGCCCTGGAAGTGCTACGTGTTGTTCCTGCTGTTGCTTTTTACACTTGTAAATAATTGCAGTACTATATGTAAATAACTTTCTAATGAGAAACCGATGACACTATAAAGGTTTTTAAAATATCCTTTACAATTTTGGAGATGAGACAGCAGGTGTCCAATTTAGTCTAGGCTGTGTTTGGACCAGCCGTTAGCTCATCACTCCTGTCCTGTCTGTTTCTCCAAACTAATGCTGTTCAAGAAGCCATGTACAACAGGTAACATATTAATCATTTATCCTGAAGGTCCTGGGTTCAAGCCCTTGGTTGGACCTTGGGTCTTGTTCTCTCATGTTCTCCTCGTGTTTGCGTGGGTTTACTCCAGGAGCTCCGGTTTCCTCCCACAGTCTAAAAACATGCATGTTAGGCTGCCTTCAGGCCTCCCTTGAAAAAGAGATCTGTGATCTCAGTGGGATTTACCTGGTTAAATAAAGGTTAATAAATAAATTTATAGCTTTTACACAAATACCAACTTCAGTTTGCCTGAACTATTCCTTTAAGGCTTTACCAGGACCCTAAAGATTTCCTTTTCTCAGCAGATGTCTCACAGAGATAAGTTTAGCAACACTTGAGTTGTTTTTTCCTCACAAATAGTCAAATGGGATTTATCTTCATTGTATCTCTTGAGAGTCGACGGCATTACTTTAATAAAAAAAATGAAAGTTTGTTGCTTGTTTTCATTCTTCCTTCAAAACTAAGATGTTGCAGAGAAACCCACTGAGTTAAACTGCTTTGCCTGATCTGAACCGAGCATCTGGTTTTCATTAATAACTCTTTAAATCGACTTTTAGAACGATCACTGCTGCAGATGTAAATTGCTAAAATGTGTTTAAACGTTTGGAGGGGGTTTTGAATGTGAACGTGAAGCAGCCGCTGCACAAAGTGTTCCTGGGGGAAAGAAGAGTTTGGAGGACAGAGGGAGAGACGAGTGCTGGGTGGTGGAGTTGCCTAAAGATGGTATGATAAACAGCGTGACCCAAAGCGGAAACAATCAGGCCCTATTACAGACCCCACGTCAGAGTTAGGGCGAGTCATGCAGCTTTGGGTGACACACACACACACACTCTAACACACACATTCACAGCGAGAGGCACGTCGACATCCAGCAGCCGGGGTCGTGATGTCCATCAGTGGAGAATTACAGGATTCTGCGCACTCTGAGCTCTTCAGATTGTTTACTTGTTGTTAGGTGCGCTCCGAAATTCAGCACGTAGGCCAGGTCCTTCATGTTGTGGCTTTGGAGCAACCGGCATGCAGATTTTAATTTTTTTTGGCTCAACAAATGAGGCCATTTCAAAACTCAAAAGAGTGATAAAGCACAGATCCCTCTCCCGCCATCCTTATCATCAGAGCTCATGGTGAAAAACTTCCCATTTCAACATGTCCCCTGAATGTCTGCCATCCAGTGACAGAGGCCAGATTCAGATTTCCTCTTATGTTCAGTAAATATTCAATTAGTGAGCCGAAAATAGCCACGTCAGCCTCTCTTGCTCCCTTTTCCTCAGCCGTTTTTAAACGACCTTTGCTCCGTTTGGCATGAGAGGTCACTCGGGGCCTGAATTGTTTGCATTCTGAAATATCTCAGAACACTTGTTATTTGTGGGCTGCTGCCACATCTAGGTTTCTAAGAGAACCCCCGCCCCGTTACTGTTTTGTAAACACACATGGCGCACTAAAGTACTGTAACAAAATGGTAATGAAATTGTTCTGTGCATGAGCTATATTTAGCAGAGACATTCAGATGCATTAAAATTATTACATAATTTAATATGAAACTGATTTTATTGATTAAAAAAAGATTATTATAGCACTCATGCCTTATGTGTTGTCTCTATCAGCAGAATATTGCTTAGTAATTCATTTTACCCCAATCTGTCAGTTCAGCTGAAAAAAAAATCCCTCAGTAAAAATCCAAACGTACAGATTTGACTTTGAAATAAGAAGATAATACAGAAAACTCCACTTTATATATACATTTTAGCAGACTCTCTGTTGTTCCATGCATGACTACTGACTGTAGTTCTGCAAGATCATCAGGAAGAGTTTGATCTGTACCATTTACATGTTCTTGCTTTCTATGTCAATAAGAAAAATACTGAAAGATTTAGAGTTCATTTTCTTGGCTTCAAAGCTGGTTGTTCACAAGAGAAGTCAGTGTTGAGTATCTTCAGTTTTTTAAGCAAAATAAGAAGCAATAGAGACCTGGTTCATCTGGTGAGCTGGTTCTAATACATTAAAAGTATTTTCTTGCAGGCTGGATTTAAATCAGTTTGACGTGTTTTAGAGCATAAATTAACTTGTATTATTTTTTTTTTGATACAATTTCAGTGTGCATCAGGACACACATGGTCACACAATGTCCTTGTGAGAATTTGTTAATTTTATTTTAGCACAAGCAGAAATATTCTGTCCAGGCTATCGTGTGTTTTTTACTCACATGTTCTCTTCCCAAACAGGTTTATTCATCACTTTTCTTTGCAGATTGCTAGTTGTCAGCGCGGGCAGCAGGCCATTCATTTTGTTCATTAGCGGGCCTTCTTTGCATTTTCCCATGGTGCTCTGTTTGTGTGTTGCGCGTGAACTATGACCTTTAAGCTGATAGTGATGGTTTGAATGATCTGAATGTAAGCAATGCGTTGCATGTCTGCTCCTACGACTTCTTCCAAAAGGGATGGCAAAGAAATTCTTCATTTAAAAACTATTGTAGACAAAACTTTATGCACAGTTGAGTTAAACATGTGAGTTTTAGATATTTATGCATCTTGATTGAAGGTAATTCTTATAACATCTTTAATGACTCAATGTGCAAACCTTTGGAAAAAGCATTTTTTTAAATAGTTAAAGAAAAAAAGTTACAATTTTTCTTCCCAACAAAATTTATTTTGTGCTGCAAATGCATTGTCATGAGTACAAAACTTGCTCTACACTAACTTACAAATGTACATATATAGTCATCAACTCTGTTTAGAAATTAATAAATTAGAACAATAAATAGTATTTTATTTGACTCAAGCAGCAGACGTATCAAACGGCTTATAACAAACGGAAGTATTTCATTTGAGTAACCAACCCAACCCTTGGACATCTTTATTTATAGTCAGCAACCTTCAAAAAGGGCCATCTTTCCACGGTCAGTTAGTTTAAAAGGTTGCCTAAGAATGTGGACAATCCCATGTCCCACCACATCAGAAGTGTCCAGAATGGTTTCAAGTCCTCCAAGCATGAGTGATGGCGTACATGTTTTTTACCCCCCGGCACCTTGCTATCACTGTGACTCGGGGAGAGTGGAAAATAGGCATGTGAAGAGGGAAACAGGGCTGAGATAAATAACCCTGCCACCGGGACCGCTTACACAGTGCTCACATGTCAGGGGGCTGTAAGAGGCCAGAGGTGGCCTGTAGGAAGCCGGAGGTGGGTCTGTGCAGTCCATGGCTTGTCAGGTTGCCTCAGGCAGGTCATTTGACTGCACCGAGGCACATGAAGTGCTGATTAGTAGTTTGCTTTGAGTGGGGAGGTCAGAGATAAGTGGAGAGGAAGACAGATGTCAGGGGGAAAGGAGAGGGAGGAGAACACCTGACCCACTAGTTCCCACCAGATTGTAGGATAGACTCAGTTCTTTGAGAAAAGATGTATTTTTAAGTCTTGTAAGAATGAGGGCATAACTTTCAGTGACAACATTCTGAGTGTAGTTCTGTTGTACAGCTCTACTTTCTATCTACTGTTTGACTGATGGTGACTGATATTCGTTTTTTAACTTAAAAGATGAATTACTACTCTCTATCTTACTCTACAGAATACATATTTGATCACTTAGATTGCACATTGGTTTCATCAACAATGAATGAACACTTCCAGTCTTAGTGAGTAACACTCACAAAGAGTCCAACAGTCGTTCATTTCCTTTCTCAAAGACCTTCTCGACTTCTCTTTATGTAGCTTATTGTTAATTTTGCATCTTTCCTTATGTGGTAAGACTTTACAAAGCTTTGAGCTGCCTGAATCTGTGGACTATCTGCAGCCGCACTCAGCCACCACCATGCCTTCATACTTGTACTTGTAGGTGACCACACCTGTGTCGTCCAGGTAGAGCAGGGAGATGGGGTCCAGCTTGGTTGGTACACAACATGCCTGAGCTGCCTTCTGAGGACTGTTGATGTTGACCAATGTCTGGACGATGGCATGTTTCGTTGGCGTGACGTGCTTCGTCAGAGGGTAGGAACAAATGCCTGTGCATTCGAAGGCATCGTAACCCGTCGGGGCCAAGATCCAACTGTCCCATCCAATGTCCTTGAATTCCACATACAGAGACTGCTTCTTGCAGTGGTTGCCCTTGGCATTGCGACGAATGCGAGATGCTGTGTCATAGATCAAGTTAGAGCGCATCTGGATAAGATCTTCTTCATTGGGGTCTCCCTCGTCTCCATCCTCTCCTAGCTCCCCCCACATCCCATCCAAGCCCATCTCCATGTCATTCTGCAAAACCGCATTAGAAGTTTCATGGTCGATCATCTCATTCAGCTCTCGCCTGTCATCACGGTGATCGCTGCTCCGATCATCAGAGAAAACAATCAGCAGGGGTTTATGCTTTTCCTCAGGGCTGTTTTCAATTCTCATGTCTCCTTCAGGCGAACTCTTGTCCTCACTGTTGTTCTTCATGCCTTGAACATTCTCATCATCACCAATGCTGGAGATGTGCACTTCCAACCTGCGCGTGGTGCCCCCTTCAGATTTGTGCCAACGCTGAACGGCAGAGGTGAGGTCAAAAGCCTCCCAGCCATTATCGGTCTCATAAACCTGACGTGAGGCCAATTCCACCAACTCAGTCCGCTCCTCTGTCTCTCTAAACGTGTCGCCTCTCATTGCCTTCACATCAGTCGTGTTGTCCAACCAGCTGAGTGATTCCAGTTCATAGATGGTGACCTTGCGGTCGACACCAGCGTAGAGGTGGCGGTCAACGTGGACCAAAGTGTAGAGGCGAAGCTCGGCTGCTGTGATGTGTTCATGATGGGGAATCGACACATTGAAGAGGAGTGGATGACGTCTCACTCCTCCAACACCCACAACACTGGGATTTGTGTCTGAACAGAGAGATCATTTTTTAAAAGTTAGACTTCTTTACAGCAAAGCTTCTTTTTAACTACATAATAATGTGTGATTTATATCCCTAAACAACCATGTATTTACTCTCTATCATACTTTCATTGAATGTGGAAAATTAAACTTTACTTTGCTTTGCAAAGTATAGCTCCAAGGAAAAGGATCATTGTTAGACCAAATAATTAGGGTGTTAACTTTGATTCACACAAACCTGGTGCCAGTCTATCGACTCCAGAGGGTTAAAAATGTGCATTTTTGAAGAAAAAAAAACCATAAAAACTTTCTATTCTCATTTAAATTCATGATTAAAATACTCATAAAGATTATTTAAGAACATATAGGAAATGAAAAAATAAAACAGCAAAATCATCATCATATGAAATAAAGTTGTACCTTCATTTTTGAAGCTGCGTATGATATTGGCAGTGGGCATGGCAGTCCGGTCATTAGCAAAGCGGTTATAAAGCTCCATCATGTACTCAGGAGGCTCCTTTCTTGTACTTCCAGCAGACAGGGGTGGAGGACCCAAACCGGATAGGTTAAAAGTTCGCAGAAACTGCTCCTTCAGGCTTTCCAGCAGGTTTTGCATTTTTGTGTCGTCGTCCTGCTCCACCAACGAAGGATCCACCACCCCTCCATGCCCGTCCCCCAGTCCTGGAGCAGGACGTTGCCTCCGATGAGCGTTGGAGATGGGGCTGCTCTCTCCGCAGAGAGGCCCCCAGAGCAGCACAATAGAAAGCAGCAAGAACAATATCTTGGAGGTGCAAATGGTTCCCAGTTGAGAGACCCAAATGCTCGCCATGGGAGAAGCAATCTGCAGCTCTCTAGTTTCTGCCCTCTGGGTTGGCCTATGGATGAGCTCATGCAACAAGGAAATAAAATGATTTGGTTCTCTGATTGTGTAAATCCGAAGGTTTAATGAAGTTCTGGTCAGTTCATCTACAGGCTGAGACAGTTCTGGTTCCTTAGCTGAAGCTGAATTGGTGTTGACCCTTGCACTGGCCAACATGAGCCCCTCTGCAGGCGTGTTTACTCCTGGCGCTCCCCTCCAGATCTCACAGCATCTATTCTCATGCACACCTTTTGAAGTCCCTTACAACAGGACCGTGGTTCCGGTGACAGGGTGGCCGAGGCTTGTCTTTGTCTGTCCGACTCATCTCTGTTGGGTCCTTTTCTCTGTTAGTCTGTCTCTGTGCTCCGCTCTCTCTTCCCAGCTCAGTCCCTTATCTATAATATGGTGGGCTCTGCATTGCACAGTGCTTATGGCCTCTTTGTGGTGTGTGTGTGTGCATGCCTTCCCTTTAACTTTGTGTGATGCCCTAGTGTGTGCGTTATCTCACAACTTCCTTAATGAGGATTTTATAAACACTGTCCTGTAGCCTCTTCCTTGTGGACGGGCGATTTTGTTGTCGGTGGGCGTTCCAGGGTTGGTGCTCTTCACTTGTTTATTTGCTTTGTAAATGGTGGAGTTCTGCAAACTGTTTTTAGGCTTCATTAGGCATTTCTTTTTGACGAAATACAATGTGGGCCTGTTGATGATGTTGATCATGGCAGGATACATCTATCAGACAACATCGTTCCACATGAAACTGAAATGCAATGAGGTGTAGGATCATAATGGTGGAGAATGAAAGTTACTCGGTTTAGTTTGAGTCAAGTTGCTCTTGTGAAATATAAAATAATTCAGCAAACAAAATTCTTATTATTTTTGTCAAAGTCCTCTCTGGGCTATTCCAATACAAGAAGCGTCCTTGTAAACAAGAATAAAAAAAGGCACAGCACGAGACACGTGGTTTCATCAAGAGCCACACAAGGCTTTCTGGAAACATTCCTCTTGATTAGGAAAACAGCAACAAGTCAAAGGTGAAGTTTGCATAAACCTGGTGACAGAGAAAGATTTCCACCACCCAACTATGTAAGACATCTAACAAATGTGTGGCCACACTCTACATGCGACCCATCCCAGCTAACAGCTCTGAGAGCCCTTGGTTATGTTAACAGTGGCTCTCCATGGCTTCGAATAGCTGCTCGGTTCATCACCTGCACCCCCTTCCCACCATGCAACTGTGCTTCATTCCTGAGCTTCTTCTCGTGACCCTCAGATACACTTCTGATTTCAGTGCGTCACTGAGATGGGAAAGAATGAGCTTTTCCTGCCTCTGCCACTCATCTGCCAGGCTGACAGTTGACAGACATGCCGTTATCTGGTGCTTTGTTGGACTGCTGCTGCAACAGACTATCACATCTTCCTGATGGGCTTGAGAAGGCTTGATAGTGGCAGTGTTCTTTTGCACACACACACCACATACACAGCTGGGCCCCATTCATGTGGTCTTCATTAAAGGCCTTGGGGTGTAACAAATGTGGATTTTTGGAGGCGACGGATACTAAACTTGGCTTAAGCTTTCTAACATACAATATTTTGTGCTGATATCTAGTTTCCCAATTTTATTATTTCCATCTGTCTGAAAGCAGCACAATTCTTGATAACAACTTCATTATTATGATTGTCTTTGGAAACCAAAGTTTTACTGACAGCTACACAGCAGAATGTAATACTCTGTTTTTTACAGTTTTTAAAGCCACATCAGTTCATTTTTATTTGCAGTGGAACAACAAAGGCAAAGTAATAATGGCAACAAATGAAACCCAGTTGCTTAGTAATTACACATCTGTTAACCTTGTAATCATGGCACTAAATCAGTCTCTTTTAAAACATTTAACAGACATGGCCTGAGGGAAATATCTGGTTATGTGGCTGCCAAAACCTTCTTAGTAAATTATTTTATTTTCCCTTGCTGTTGTTTGTTATGCAACGTATTTTTTTTCTTTTAATTTAGCTGAAAACAGCTGTATATAAAATTTGAATCAATGGGTGATTAATAGGCTTCTGCAGAACATGAAGAGGTGATTTAACCACTGAATCAGGTGTGTTGGAGCAGAGAAACTAGTAAAACATGCAGGATAGTGGCACTCGAGGACCAGGGTTGCCCACCCCTGACTTGAGGTTTCCTCTCAACTCCCCACAGAGTGAAGAGTCCACACCCAAACTTTCACTGACTTCCATTGTCCCTGAGCTCAGAATTTGCTTGTCAGAACTGGAAGTGAAGGGTTGGTTTATTGTATCATATTTCCTACAAAAAACATGGTTGACACCAAAACCGACGTGTGTGATGACCAAACACTTCTACCTTTTAGGGTTCACAGATTGTTTTCAATACAACATAAAGGTTTTGCATAGTGCCAGTTTGAGATTTATGTTTTGCTCTTCGTTTTTAGAGCGCTGTCAGGGAGTGTGTGGTTACCATGGTGACCCTAAAATTTCATCAAAAATTTTCTAGCTTCTTCTGTTATCTCAGCCTTTTTTGTAATTTTATTAATTTTATTTGTACCTAATTTGTGGGGGAAAAACAAGAAGAACAAACAAACCTAACAACCTCAAACGTGCCGTGGTATGTCTCGGCACAGATGAAGGATGGTTTAAGAATATTTTGCACATTAAAAAAAAAAAAAACATTTCAGATTACAAACGTTTATTAATTTTATGACTGAAATTAGACATCTAAAGATGACATGTGTATGACACATCGTATGCGTATGCCAACCATTAGTTTTAGACAGTTCAGTTTGTCTGGCCTTGTGTATCTATGTAAATAATTTAATTTTTTCAGGTGTGGCTCTTCCTTCTCTGTATACTCTGTGTAACAGATAATGAAAGCTCTGACTGTAAGGAGAAACACTCTTGTTTAAAGTCTCTAACTGAACACTGGTGACATTAAAGCCCATGTAGACCTCCCCTTAACAGGCTTTTCTCACAGTCACAAAGAAATGACCCAATAACCTCTCTTTAGGAACAAACAGATTAAATAAGTGCATTTTGGTGTTGGAAGATGGCCGCAGGTTGAGCAGCTCCTGTTACATTAGCTCTGTTGATCTTTAAATACTAGAAAGTCAGAAACGGATGACTAGGTTGAAGTTTATTTATTGCTCTCTGACTAGGAACTGCTGAATGTCTCTTTGCAGCTCCTCGTTGCGTTTCTGGGTCTCATTTTGACTGCGCTCTGCATTCTTTAAGCAGATTTCCAGAGCGGCCACACGGCACCGCTCTGCCTCCAGGGCCTCCTGCAGCTCTGCCACAGTGGCCTTCAGCTCCTTGTTCTGCTGCTGCAAACTGTAAAAGGCAGTGAGAGAAAAACAGATCAGATAACCAGCAAGAAAATCCATTAAAATAAAGAACTGTTCTTTTTGTGCTTGTGTTTCATAAGTTAAGACGCTCTGCTCTTGTTCTCGTCATGACTGCTGAGCTGAACTCACGTGCTGAGAGGCTGCTGCTGGTCTTCCTTTGGTTCTGGCCTGTTGTTGACCTGCTGCACTGAGCTGCTCACCATCAGGGTGTCCGCACTCCTTTGGTGAGCGAGTACCCGCACGGGCTGGGAGTCACTTTCTGCTTTTTGGGAGCCAACCGTAGAGAAGCTCATGTTGTCACTCGCCCTTCGAGCTGTAAGTCTATCCTCCTTGTCCTTGTTGCCCATCTGAGATGCCCCAAAAAATGATCCTGAAGTCCGCAGGTCCAGGATTTTAAAAATGTCCTCTGAAAAAGTCCCACTGTTCTCCTCCGTGTTCTCCTGGATGCGGCTCCACCTGCTGAGGGCTTCTGTCTTGGCTGCCATGCCAGTGAGGGGGCAGTTGAAGGTGGGAAGGGTCTGTGTGCGTTTGCGGGGACTTCCGAACGAGTCGTCTCCGCTGCAGGACAGAGGCTCATGCAGAATTGTCTGGGACTTGGAATCACTTCTTAGCGGACCTGGACTTTCAATGTCTTTCTCCTCCTCTTCTGGAGACTCAGACAGAGATGCACCCCACATCTGAGTGAAACACAAAGAGTTTATACAGTACACAGTGAACAAATGGGTTATTTAGACACTTCTTAACTTTTTCAGGTCACTTTTTCGAACATGTATCATGTCAGATAGCAGTGTATACTTGGCCCTGTGAAGAACTGCTGACCTGTGCCTAATGTCCCTCACCTCTCAACCTGTGTCAGCTGAGATTCATATCATTGTCCTGCTACACTGATCCGAACCAAGGGCTTCTAATTCTTCC
>JAOXNZ010000001.1:7408541-7420327 GCA_028566095.1 Kryptolebias brasiliensis | reverse complement strand
ATTTAGCTTGCTAACTAAATATTTAACTTGCAAGTTAAATATTTAGTTTGGAACTATGACATTTATAAATGTATGAACAACATGGTGAAAATATGACTGAAAAAAAAACAACAATTTTTTGGCACCCCATAAGCTGCAGCTATCTTCAACTAAAGTTGACAAAGTCACAAAACAATAACTTCTTAAAAGTATAAAACTAATAATGGACTGTGTGCATTAAGCTTCATTTATTGCAGTTGTCATGCATGTGGATTGCATTACAGAAGTGTGATATGCTTGAAGGTTTTTAGACATGTGGTTTAACAGTTCTTGATCAAATATTTCTCCCCTTATTTGAACTCTTCTTATTTTGAGACAACAGTGTTTTGACCTCCTTGTCTGTCACATTATTAAGTGACCTGTTGTCTGCTTGGGTGGATTTTATTGAGCTTATCTATCACTGAAATCAGAAGTCAAACTATGTTGGAATGCTGAAAGTGGCTTTTTCTGTAAGTGATTTGTGATTAAATATCAGTTCATGGAGGCAGATTCTATGATCAGAAGAACTGGTAAACATAATGATAAGTATGATCCAGTGGATTTTATGTTTGATGGTATACTGCATGCAACTGAAACTGAGCTCCTGCTTTGATTGCTGCCTATAAGTACTTTGATATGGAAGAGAAACGGCCCAGGGTTTTCTGAAATCCAGCTGTACTGGCACTGCTTTTGTCATCTCAACGCCACCTTTTATGGTAGTTTGCTCACATTTTTTCCACCTCACATAGATAACAAACACTATGGCTTCCTATAGTTGCGTGGCTGATAAAAACCTCTCATGCATGGCTTGTTTGTGTACAGGAAGCGTGCAGCACTAGCCACACAGCTAAGAGAGTATTTGTGGTCTAGATTTGAAATGATAAATCACACTTATTAAAACTACTCTATAGTTTATTGCATAAATACTTTCACAACACAATAAAAAATACAGCTATATTATGATGCTTCTTAATCATTGCACATTGAATGAGAATGAATATATAAAAGATGGGAAAAATATTTTAATAACAGTTTTGTCCTCACATGTAAGTCATGTTGTAATCACTGTCTTTTACTGGTATTGTTTTGTGACAGATGGCATACGTTAAAAAGTAGAACGATAAAGTAGTCGTCCTGTGTGGTGGCTCACCTGGACTGTGGTCTCCTTGTCATCCTTGTGATAAGTCAGAGTGCTTCCTCTCAGCACAAAGTAGCGCTGCTGCCAGTTCTTCACCAGAGACCTCTGCTGTTTCTTCAGCCAGCCAGCCTTCAGTGGCCTCTCCATGGACCTGGAGGAGCGCTGCAAGCCTGGTCCGGGGCCCCCGTCTCCAGGAAACACACTCTTGGATCGGGCTGTCAAACACAAACAAGTTGTTCTCAGCCTGTTTGTGTCAAACAGTCGCACAGCTCAAGGTGCAAAATCCAAACCAAAACATCAGAAGCATTGAACCTCTGTAGAGCACTTCCTCTTTTAATGTGAAAATACATCAACCTGTCAGAGCTGACTACCGCCTCCTTATGTTTTGTCGAAGCTGAAAGGAAACTGCTGCTCTTAGCTGAGCTACTTCCTGTGGAAGGTGCTTGAATTCTGCTTTGATTGCTCAACATACACGATAGGACTCTGATAATAGGTGAAAGGTCAGAGTACACAGTGCCTGAACTATTTTCAGTTTGTAGAAATGTCCCCCAGCCTGAAACTAAAGAGCTCTGTGATGATAGACCCTGTGATGTGAAGGTCTGATGAAAGAGAAGAGGCAGAGGTGTACGTGGTAAGAGGAGACGAGGGTGGATGGAGACGGCCTGAGAGACACCCAGGGTGGTGAGACCACAGAGATAACTGGATTCAGACCGAGCCCGCTCCCTCAGTTGTTCCTAAATTCACCGTATCTTCTTAAACGAGATGACAGAGGAGAAGAGAAGAAGAAGAAGAAAGGCCACTCAGGGGTAAACAGGAAGCTGTCACATCATGGCCGGAGGCCCATTGCACTTTGAAGGTCTCCACCTACACGCCTTTGGAGGCCTTTGGTCTAACTCTGATAGTACCACCGTCCCACGATCAGTGGAAAGTTCAAGTGCTGACGAGGAACCCCCGACCTCACACACAGAGGCTGCTTTCAGACCACACCCTCAGCCGACAAACACTTAGTTCCTTCAGATTGAGCCCCACAGCATCGTCAAAGAAGCATACCACCACCCTTTCCAAAAAAAAACACAGATGCACTAGATGATATTCACTTTTGTACAGACTGACTTCTAAAGACGTGTCGTTTGGCATTTGCTCAACAGATATGATTCACCCACTGAAGTATAAAACATGACCTTTTAAAAAGAGTGACCCTAAAGAAGGACCATGTTGTTGAACAGAAAGACATTTAAAGACAGGAGCTCAAATCTTTTACCACCGACGCACCATTTCTTTTTTTCAATATTTCATTTCTGTCCTGCTCATTATCAGACTCATTTCTTTCAGCTGCTCTTCACTAGAGAGGTTGTGCTGCTTTAATTTATCTTTACCATACTGATGATATTCAGCTTTTTATTACTTTTATACCTAACAATTGAAATGTACAAAACCCTGGTTGTCTGGTTGACAGTGTTCTCAAGCTGGATGAGGAGAAAACACAAACTGCTGTAAACCTGGCTTTTCTTTTCACTCACTCTGTGAACTTCATAGATTTATGTAGGAAACAGCTGAAGACTTAATATTTTAGACTAGCGCTAGGTAGCATTTGATTTTATCTGCTTTTATCTGATTGTACTTTAGCTCATTTCGGTTTTTTTTATTTTATCTATGCAACTTTTTTGGCACTTGAGACTTTTTGTTCTTTTAAACTTGAAAGGCACTATATAAAAGAGATTTTAGTTACTTATTAAAAATTTGAAATCTTTACCTTCGCCAAGGAGGTCATGTTTCCGGTAGTGTTGGTTTGTTTGTCTGTCTGTTAGCAAGATCACATGAAAACTAATGAACAGATTTTGATGAAATCTACAGGAACATTATTGAATTTATTCGATTATGGTAAATGATGGTATAATATATGGCTTATAGAAAAATATTCCTGGTGCCCTTTGTGTTTGTTATGACTTCCAAACTTTGCCATCTCATTTCATGACATTCTCATCTCTTAAAGCTGAACTGTTTTAGGCCTGCTGCCATCTTGATTTTGGTCACCATATTTGGACTAAAACATGGAACTTGACAATGATACTTGAAATCATCCATTTTCTTTACTCACTTTTTGGTGCAGGGCTGCGGGCAGCCAGTGCCTAACGCCAGTGGTCACAGGGATGGAGGAAGGGTACACCCTGGACAGGTCGCAAGTCCCTCACAGGGACACGTAAAAGACAACCACTCACACTCACACTTAGTGACAATTTTGGGTTACCAAGGAACTTAACATGCACGGCTTTGATCTGTGAGAGGAAACCAGAGCATCCGGAGAAAAACCCACGTGTGCATGAGAAGACCATAGAAACTCCACCCAGAAAAGCAGCAGCATCAGCTCTAATCGCTGTGCTGCCCGTACTCACTTGAAACATGATTGGACAAATTTCTTGTACATGAACCATGTGATTTACTTATACTTATACTTATTTTCAGAAGGGGCAAATTTAACTACGTACACAATAAACCCATTTCTGGATTGGGTCCAGAGAAGTCTCAATGTCAGAGCTGCCACAGAAAATCTGACTTTCTCTGATGATCCCTGGAGCTCCTGCAGGTCTGTTTTATCAGCACTAAACTTTGCGCCTCTGCTTTTCCGTCAGGACGACAGCCATTTCCATGACTTAAGATCTGTCTCCTGTCTAATTCTGCAGCTGTTTCCACAGATTTTGGGTTGGTCACTAATCAAGCAAGTTTTTAGAAGTTCCTAAGGTAGTTCTTTTTCAGCTCTGGTGCTTTGAATGACCAGGTTCTAGTATTTTCTTTTAATCAAACCTTCATTTACTCAGGAGATACTTGATGATGGATAAAATCAATCACTTCTAATTGCAAAATTCTTTATGTAGTTTTCCAAAGGACGCAGGACGGGAGGGTAAGTTGACCAAGTAAAGCTTCATTAATGAGACTGATTGTTATAGAGATTGAGAATGTAGATAACATGTCAGGATTTAGGTTTTGGTCTAAGTTGTTCTTTAAGTTTCTTTTGTTATTCTTGTTGGTTGTTCCTGCGTTTAGTTCTGGTAGATTGTTTTTGCTCCCTGTGCCCTCTGTGTTCTCTCTCATGTTTCACTTGTCCTCAGTCAATCACCTGTTTGCGTGCCACGCCCATCTACACCTGCCCCAAGTTTTGTAATCACTCACCTGTGCCCACTTCCACTTAATTACCTCCTGTCTTTAAAACCTGGTCATCTCCTTCATTTACTCACTGGTCTGTTGTTGCTTTCACGTGCTGTCTGAGCACCCTCATGTCTTGCCTCTCGTGTTCTTAAATTTGTATTTAGTTTAGTTTTTGCTGCCACGTCAGCTTCTTGTTTCGTCTTTCTAGTTTAAATAAATTAGTTTTTTTCCTCTTGGAGCAATGAGTCTGCGCATTGGGTTCGCCTCTCTCTCCGCCATACCTGACATAACATCACCAGAGTCAAAGAGAGATGACAAAAAAAAAGGGTTATATTGGTCTCGTTTTTACCTCTTTCCAAGAGGTCTGTTTTTTCAGCAGAGCATTATATATGTATATATTACATTTCTTTACTCTTTCCAAGAGGTGAAAATGAGTGAAGGAAAATCATTCATTTGGATTCCTTGGCCCTCTTTCACACTGGATGATGACCCCATTAAACTCTCCATGATCTACATGTTTGACATTTGAAAAACCTCCTCCAGTCTGAAGAAAATCTTGATGCTGCTGTGCTTTTGGTACGCACAAGAAAGGTATTTCCCTGCTGTTTTTCACACCTCAGAGATGCTTTCCTGTGCACGTCTCACTGTCTGTACACCAGCAGGACGTTCCCATGCTCATACTATTATGTACGCCCATGATTGGGTCATGCCCCGGAGGCTGCTGCGACACAGCTGTCTCGGACTGCGTCAGGTTGCAGCTATCAAATGTGTGTTTGGTTGTTTTCATGATCTTGTCACAGTAATGGTTGTGGCAAAAAGAACAGAGTGGCCAGTCCTGCTTCAAATTCTTGACGTCCAAGCCATATGTGTGTGTGTGAGTCCCACAACATGAATACACTGCTACCACACTCTCCTGGACTCACCCGAGCTCCACGTAGGACCCCAATACTGTGTCACTATAACGATAACCCACCATGACTTTGGTATGAAACCTTTGTGTGTGCTCAAAACCCTCCACATCCTATGACACTGTTTACAATCTATGACAACTTATTACAGTCTATCATGACCTTTAATGCTCTATCATGACCTATCACACTCTTTCACAACCTATAACGCTGTCATTACACTGTCACAAGTGATCACGCTTTAGCATGTGTGATGAGGAGCTAACTGTGCTCCCAATGCGTGCCTGAAGTTCTTAAACTCTAAACTATAATCTTAACCCTTCCTCTAATCAAAAGCACATTTTGCTACGGAAATCTTGAAAACATCCAACTAGATTTGTAGAACAATAAGAACTCATGGATGAGGTGTCAATTTAAACGCTTCATCTTGTTGATTTATATTTGACAAACAGACATAAGCTGTATCATTTTCTCTACTTCTTACACACACAAAATTTGAATCATTTTCCAAATTGTGAATTTCTCGATCACGGTGCATGAAGTGGTGTAGCAAAGATCTGGAGGACTTGCATCAGCTTTTTGACACATTCACTGTGCCTGACCTTTTAGATTTCTACGAAAGGACCCTTTATGCATCTCGACCGTGCTTACACACAGCACATGCACAACTCCCAACTCTGCACCCATGCACACAGGTACGTAGGCACAATAACACAAAGGCAGCCGCAGAAGTCAAAGGTTTGCAGAAACTGTGCTCTTGCATCAGTTTCCTGCTGAAAGCCTCCGTCGCTACACTTCCAGGGCAACAAATCAGTCACCTGTCATGATGTTCAGGAAAAAAAAACAAAAAAAAAAACTTCAGGGTAGCAAAATCAGTGAGACTCAGCAGGTTCGAGGAATACATTTCTCATAAAAGTGACAGATAATGAAGGCACTGCAGGCAGCTACTTCCTTCCACAGCACTGTACATCCAGTATGACTGATTATAGAAACTGATTAGAGCTGAAACAGAAATGAGATGAAGAGCTGCAGGACGGTGCTGTGATGCGAGTGTTGCAAGCGCCATGCCGTGAGAGGAAATAGGGCTTATGGCAGCACTGAGTCCACCCTGAACAAACACAGCTAAACATGGTATTAGTCAGTCTAGCCAGCGGTACAGTAACTTTGAAATACACGAGTGCACAAAGTCTTACACATGCTTACATATAGCTTTGGTATTTGTAATTTTTTCGAGCCTTTTAGGAAAGGTGCTTTGAAGTTTTACATGTCAAGCTATGTTGGAAAGTAGTACCAATGTATTACTATGCTACACAACAGTGATTTGCATTTTAGAAACAGTCTAAAAACAACTCTGGTTAGTAACAGCGTGTCCCACACAACCACGCAAAAACCCACAGGCGAAAGCTACAAGCAGACTCATTCTTCTATGATAAAACAATCACAATTACATACAGCACACCTTAAAATCATAGGCAGTAAAAAAATAGAAATTTAATAGAGGTTGAGCACACTTCCCCTCTCTTGTTCGATAGAAAATGAGTTTGTCAGTATCCACCCTTTGCAGATGACAGCATCATCTTTGTGTCTACACTGTAAAGTGTGTAAAAATGTGCAGTGAAGAAGCTCGACATCCACCCTGCCGCTCAGAGACCCAGACCCCGTCACCACCTTACCTATTCGAGCTGTCTCAGCCTTTAAGGTGCTGAAGTCCCAGTTGCGAGGTAGTTTCAGAGACATTATCCAGCAGCGCAGGGTCAGTGCTGCAGTTCCCACACACACATTCACACACACACAAACACACACTCTCATACAGACGAACTGGTGATACTGCAGATCACACTTCCTACTTCCTGAGTGTTCATTTTTCTTCTTCTTTTTTGCAACTATTCATACCGCGTCCCTTCATGTTGCCTGTACTTCCATGTTTGTACTTGTTGTGATGAAGTGGAGCTCGACTGTCTGCAGTGGGGTGGTTTCGCTGAAAGGTGCTGTAATGTTCACTAATGTTCACCGGTGTCACAAGAGAAGAAAAAAAAAGAAAAAAACCCCACCACCATCTTTCTTAAAGGAAATGGGGAATTTTTTTTACCTCTTCATGAGAATGTGTCTTCACACCGCAGGGCTGCAGAGAGAATGAATTCACATTGATTGACTTTAATCTCAGTAGATTCTGGTCTGCAGAAAACACCGACTGCAATGTTTCTTTATCATCTCTCACCGCTGAAAAGAGAAGGCAGAATGACAATGTTTGTGCATGTGTGTCCATCGGTCTGTCAGTTACCGAAATACTTTAGAGCCAACCCGATTCAAGATGGCTGCCTCAGTCGACTGACCTTCAAAAACACAAACATAGCTACAACTCAGTCAATTTTACAGATATTGACCTAAGATTTGGTGTGGTAGTAGTGGGGACCGACCCCAACAAATATTCTAATTGATCGCACAAGAGCTTTGCTTAAAATTTCGCTATTCACTATTGGCAGTCTACTCTGACTGTGTATTGGCAAACTATTTCATGAACCACAGGGCAGATTTTTGATGAAACGTTCAGGAAATATTCACTGAATGCACTTCTACAACTGACTAACTTTTGGAGCCAACCCATCTTAGTTGTGGCGGCAACTCACCTTAGAAAGCACAAAACTGGCTACAGTTCAGTGAGTTTTACAGATATTCTGCTAAAATTTGGTGTGGTAGCAGCTGAGAGTCATTCACAACTCATACTCCAAGTGCTACACATTGTGCAAGACGTTAGGGTTGACTTTAAAGAGTTAACGCTAAAGTTGAAACCAGTTTGTCTGTTAGCAAAATAGAACACCATCAGAATGTAATCACTGGATGTATAGTTTTTTAGGCTTAATCCCATTCAAAATGGCCACCACAACTCACCGACATTAGTAAGCATGAAAATGGCCGAGTGAGTTTTACAGATATTGAGCTAAACTTTGATGCGGTAGTAGCACAGAACATACTCTCAAGCATGACATCTCACATAACGGTCATTTCAAGTTTGACCAAAAATGGCTACAATGTCATCATTTCTATTCATAATTTGATCTTAGTCTAAAGCTCTGCCATGAAAGGCTGCGGGTGATATGCATTCCTTCAACGATTGCTACGCCTTTAATCTTAAACAAACCAGCAATCCTTTTAGGACTGGTGTGAGGAAATCAACTGAATGTGTTTCAAATTCGGGAAGAAGAGCATTAAAAAAACCACAAGTCATACAGCAAACCACATCTTTAAATATATTTATTTTTCTCTGAACAAAAGGCAAAGCACATATCAGCGTCAAATAATACAGTTTTTCCTCTAGATAATATACAATTCAACAAACCATTGCAGAGTTTAAGAATATATATATATATTTATAATAAAATTGGACAGATTTGTAAGGAAATTTATGAGCACAAAGTAAAATGTCCACAAAAGAAGGGGAGGCTGCACAGTACATGGGACAGACAACTTCCTTACATTCCTTTCAGAGGACCCTGGCAGAATATGATGCACAACTAGACAATGGCATCATAAAAAATAAAATTTTTAAATCTCTAATTATCTCTTGGGGCCCTGGAATGTACCAAGCAGAAAAGACAGAGGTCAAAGCTCTCCATTGATGGACAGCATCAGTGAGCACAGGAGCTCTGGCTCCCTCTAGTGGCCGTCTGTCACAGCAGGCAGAGAAAAGGCAGTGCAGAGCTGCTTCTAACATCAAAACCACAGCAGAGGCAGTGAGGCTCAACTAACCTGAGACACAAACAGCTGTCAGGACTCCTCTTCCCGAGTTACCGTCCGGGAAGCTACTTCAAACACGAGCGACAAGTACCCAACGACTTGCACCGTGACGCAGAAGTTGACGCACAACAGCAACCGGGCTAAGAGCTGAGGAAACAACCAACTGCACCAGTCACAGCAAGAAAAATACTCTTTTGCTACTTTAATACGGTTTTCCTACATGGCGATAGGGATTATTTTCTTCCTCCAACTAAAATGACTAAAACACTACATATTTCCTAACATAATACAAACTGTACAAGAGTGGGAAAAAAACAAAACAAACTGCAAATAAATAATAAGATAAAAATTACGAGTGGATGTGAAACAATCATGACAATAATAAATATGAATGGGATTACATTCAAAAGTGGGGGAAAGTTTCATTTTGGATTACTCCAAATGAAACTGATTCACTGTACAAATAATAGAATTAGACGTTCTTCTGTATGGTCCATATTGAAGTACTCAGTGCTGACCTTTGACCCCCTGCTACACTCACTGCTGTGTGTTTTGGTCTACGGGGCTGCATTGCACCTCTGCAGAATTCATCTGGTTTTAATTATAGGAAAGGATCAATCATTTCTTTAATTCGCCAGAAAATAACAACAAATAGACAAACACAACGAGGAGCAGCTTGATTCAGGTGTGAGGTTTGACACTTTGAACCTAATCATCATCTACAGCACCGTTACTCAAACACGGGTTATGTTTGGAACTTGACCCCATCAACAAGAGAAACCAAAGACATCCTTAAAAGGATCATTTTCCTAAAACAAGACAAAGCAAAACCAACACAAACTGTAAAAAATAGTGAATTCCTTTTCAAGCCATTTTATAATATTTATTAATAACTCACTGAAGCTGAGTTCAGACAACATTAGAGTGTGTTGGTGGGTGGAGGAGGTTGTAAAAAAAAAATAAAAAAATAAATGAAGCATGGTGAAAGAAACAAATGAGCAGAGTTTGAAATTCATTTTCTTCTGTTTATCTGTGGTCAAATCAAAGTGGCAACTGAACTGGGAGGGAAAGGCAGATGTCATTCTCTACGACGACACTCTTCAGCTCCTCCTGGGGGATCCCAAGGTGTGCCCATACCTGAGAGGATAAATGGTATAATCTCTTCAGGAAGTTCAGGGTCCAACCACGGTCTCCTTCCACAGGGAAGTGCCTAGAAAGCCCTCGGTGGACATCCTAATCAGATACCAAAAACCAACTCAACCGACTCTTCCTGCTGTGGAGGAGCAGCAGCTCTGCTCCGAGCCTTCACCTCATCTCTAAGGCTGAGCCTACGCTGCGAAGGAAGCTCCTCTCAGCCATTTGTACCCAGCTTCTCACTCTTTTGTCCACGATTCACAACACATGACCATAGGTGAGAGCTGGAGATCTGTTGGTCCATCTCCCAAAACATGACAGCCCAGCAAAAATTGTTTTCAGTTCATACCATCGTTCAGGACTGGAACGCTGTAAACTCGAGGGACCGGCTGAGATCACTTGTGGTCTTCCAGTTCCACCGAAACTCACTTCAAGTATAACATTTATGGGAACGTTTTACTAGATCCTAGAGAGGATCTCGACTCTCTGGGACAAGTAGACCAACTTTAAAACCTGCTAACACACTCTTGATTTTGGGTGAAAGCACGTCAAACAGAAAGGAGCACAACACTGCAGAGGCTTCAGCTTATGCTTTACTATCAAATCCCACTTGGTATTAGCATAAATAACAAATGACAATAGCATAAATCTCGAGGAATGAACAGTGGTTTGTAGACAGTAACTGATTGTTTTGGCAAAGTCCAACCCGAACAGATGTGTGAGAGCTGTGCCGTCCCACTTTGTTACTAAGGTTCGACTCAAAGGTCAAAGTGACCTGTAACGAAGTCACACGCTGTGTCTCTGCTCTGAAGCTGCAGGCACGTTACAACACGCAGGAGCAGATAGTGACAGTGCAGAAATCATTGTTCCCAACCATCCTACCACCTTACAGAGCAAATATAAAAACAGATCTATGAGAAGACATAAAAAATAAAAAAAAATATTTTAAGAAATGACTGTCCTTCCTGTTGACATAAACAAACTGTGGTCGTTAGCCTCAGAGATAGCTTCTGAATTAAAATAACACACTATTTTGTATAGAACATCATTAAAGCATTGCAGCTCAAAAGCACAAAGATACTAAGTAACTTACAGTGGATCGGGTCAGGAACCTGGCAGATTGAAAACGTTTGGTGAAACTTATACTTCTGCATGATTTGGCCAGGCATGAGAAGCTGTGAAATGATCAACGAAAAAGAACAAAACCAAAAGCAGACGCACAAACGCACAAGTCATCACAGCCTGCGTAAAAACAGACACAACGTTACGATATAATAGAACATACCAAATATAAAAAACCATCATTGTATAAATAAAAACAATCGCAATGAAATCATCAAAAATTGAAATGGAAATTTTTTTTTTGGGGTGGGTGATGCTGAAGTAACAATACAGTGAGAGAGCAGAGCTGTGATATATGAATACACATTAACAGAGAGGATAATCTGTAAACAGGCAGAAATCTACATCTGACCAACATTTAGTTCAACAGCGTTGATATTTAAACACTGGCTATAATGGAAAAGTCCGACAGTAATCAGCAAACTGAACATGAAAACACTGATGTCAGAAAAATAATTCACAGACTGAACACACAAAACACACACACGACTCTCTAACCCAAGAGAAATGGAATGACCCAAGGCTGCCTATTTTTGTTGTTGTTGGTTTTCTTTCACGTGTTCCGGTTCACATAAAAACATTTTCTT
>JAOXNZ010000001.1:7219201-7234549 GCA_028566095.1 Kryptolebias brasiliensis | reverse complement strand
TTTATTCAGAGAAATCCATTTCTGAAAAAAGAAGTTCCACTGAAAACTACAAGGACAACATTTTCAGTTTAAAACCTGGGGAGTAGTTTTTGCAGTTTGAGTGACATATGTAATCAGTAGCAGCAAACGACAAAATGAAAGAATGTGAATGTTTTTAAAACTGGCAGAGCAGAATGAAACCTGATGCCGTAATAATGGAAAAATGCTTGACACATTTACATCATGCACATGCACAAAATACCATTTCATCTGAGGGTCAGAAACATTTGAGCACAAACACACTTGTCTTAACTTTAAAAAAAGTTCAAGACCCATGAAGTTAACAACAGGCCTCTCAGGTGTCTCTGAGCAGTTTATAAAGAAGCACTGAAGTTAAACATGTGGCTGAAATGTCATGAGAACGAAGACAGAAAAGTGGTTACAGTTGGAAGATTTCTCCTTTGGGGGTTTCAACTGCCAAGTGGGAGGACAGAGATGTGAGTGCTGCAGGGTGAGACTGGGAGGGAACTGTCGCACAAGAAGAACCAGCTTTACCTAGTGGGAGCAAGATATTGTCTGACATTTCCCTATTTGCAAGTAACAATTTACGCACAAAAGCTTAGCATTTCACCACGCCACGGGGCAATGTCTCGACCTTATTTGATGGTTTACCAGCTGCCAACAACACTTGTGTCATGTGAACTGAATTTGACCCGACATAGTGCTGATGTTTCTACAGTTACACCCTCCAGCTTCACATCATTAGACCTGTCAGTGTTCGGCCCGTCACACATTTATTGTTCTGTAAGGCAGCAGAAGTCTGTTGTGCCCAGTCACGACAGAGCAACCAAACTGCAATTTACTACAGTGCACATCTTTGTTAAATCTGACCTATTCAGATGATGGGTTCAAGGACTTATTCCCAGGTGCTTGATTCAACAAGCCTGCTCTATTTCAGTAACATACACACACGCATGCTGTATATACACACAGGTGACAGTGTATGTTTAGATACGGGGTGTGTGATTCAGTGTTTTGCAAGCTGTGGACGGGCCAACCCCATTAAAAGTAGGGAAGGGTTGGGGGGAGGTGGGAGGGGGGTGCTGTTGGCTCGATTGTGGCCTGTGCTGCTCGCTCACGGGATAATTTACAGCCCCTTCATCCTGGCGGAATGTGTTTGTAGCCAGGCGTAATGGAGGCCATCCATTCTCCCTGTCAGCGTTGGGAAACACTTTTTTAGCCGGCAATGGGAGGAAATGTTTGACGGAGAGAAGGCAAAGCTGTTTCTGTGTGCATGGTAACTTGCAGCGGGGGTAGTTTGAGGGCTTCAGTGTTTGTGGGAATGAGGGGTGTGTGAAAGATGCTGTTTGTTTTATGTACTTCTTGTCTTAAATATGTGTCTAATTATGGCTGCATAATTGCATAAGCTGCACAGTTTACTGTAGGTTTAGGTTCATGGCTTCGAAGAAGCATGTACATGTGCAGTAACAGCCTTTACGGCTGGTTTATAGCTTTTTCCTTTAGGGGCAAGCTGTTTCTCTGGAAGCTATGCCATCTTGTCATCAACATTTCACAGCATCTTGGCTGTATTTTACAAGGTGTCACTATAGTTTACAAGAATTCAGATAAATAATGAAAATTTGACAAGCTATCCATAGCAACAAAGACTTGTTGAGAGAACACAAAAATGTGGCGAGGATCAAACAGCTGTGGTCTGACAACATCTTGGAACAAATGAGACAAAAAACAGCTGCACAAGGAGCAAGACCCAGGAAGGACAGTTTTGGTAAAGACCATGAAATGAAATGACAAAGACAAAAAGCGGTCCACCAGGGGCAATACTGACACTAAATCACCCGTCTGTAGCTCAGCCTTGAGTCATTCTGAGGCAGCTGTGGGAGGTTTTGAAGTGATGGAAGCCAGTGTATCATGTTTGACATTATTCACAGACCTCAGTGTTAAGTTTGTCAGCTTCTTGAGGATCTACAGGCATCAGACAGAAACACAAGGAGCTTAGTATCAACGTGGCTGAGCAGCATCATCTAAGTTCCTTAGCACAGCCATTGCTTCACTGAAAGCCAACAGAGAGGAAAGGAAACAAATCAAATGCATACATGCCTTGTGTGTGTATAATCTGCTTATATGTGCATGTATGTTTCAGTTTGGTGTAAGTGGGTTGCCACATCAGTTCATTCTTCTGTCCCTTTAAAGTGGGCGCTTCTCCTCTCCTTGTTGAGCTGGCGGCTGACTCTTGTTAGCTGCACAGTGAGCTGGGAAGTGACTGTGCCTGACAATATAATTTACATTGTCTGTGGAGAGCGATCGGAGCATGGCAGCTTTTCTTATGCCACATTAGGGGATTTGCTTGTGCTGCTGTCTCCAGGTCCAATCTATCAGATGGCTGTTTTCCAATGTGGTTTTACTGAAATGTGCCCTTGAGACAGCACTGAGTGGCAGGAGTGTTTGTGTGTCTGCAACACTAGGCTGTGTGGGTCTATATGAAGGTGCACAAGCATTTGTCGTGTTTCTGTGAGGCGTCTGTATGCTTTCCCCATGAGTGTGTCGATTCAGTTGACTGACTATGGCCTGTACTGTCAGACAAATAGACTCCATTTTACAACAGACCAAATTACAGCAATAACTAACAAATGAAGAACAATGATTACTCATCCACTGCCATAACACTGTGCCTGCACAGCAGAAAAGTGGCTGCTTTCCTGCTAGGCCAGGCTATCTTATCCAGTCTGTCTGCCACAAGAACAGAAAACCCTGTCAGGTCCTCCTCTGTAGACTTGTCTCCCTTTGTAATAGTCCCAAATTGCAGTCGTCATTTTCTTGTTGTGCATTTTAGTAGATAGCCATCTTGATAAGTGAGTTTGATCAAAACTGACATGGACACACGCAGGGTACAAGCACAGCATGAGCCTGGGCGAACAGGAATATGCATGGGAGAGCTCTAGCTGCAGAACATTGTAATGAACGATATAGAGGAGCTCATTTTTCACAGAGGATACAAAATGTTGAGGCCGGAAAGATATGTTGGGGCTGCGAGACGGCAACACATGCGGCTCCAAGTGCTGCTCATTAATCATAAGCCTGGGAGTGGTAGCGAGGAAACCCATATCCATGTGTAGTGTACTTATGAGAGCATTATAAATGTGCTGTGCAGCTGCTTGACTCAGAGTAAACAACCAAGCAGTGTCCTCCACAGTGTGTCCTTACAAGGACATGGAGCCTGAAGCACCTGTTAAAGCAGGCTGAGGGCATACTGGTCACCTGGTCAGCAACAGTATGATAACAAAACTATTTTATGTTGAAAAGCCACAGTGAAGTACTAATGATGCACAATTTGTTTTAAATTAGGTAAGCACTACACTGAACAAACTGCTGCTGTGAGGAAGTTTCGGTAAAAGGCTTTTGAACTCAAATCGTAGCTTTCCCAAAATTATTCAGCAGGCACTCAAACACCTAACCTCCTCACCCCACCCTAATCTAGTCAGCCCCAACTTGCCCCACTCTATATCCTGGAGGCACGAAGCAATTTAGCCTTTAATTAATTGATGCTGCTATCTTGCTGTAAAAAGACAATAGATGAGAATAGGCTGTTAGCCAGGGTGCAGAACCAGTGTGCACAGCTAATGACTGTACAGGGCTATTGAGGGGAAGGCGGATGATAAATTAGGCAGGAGTGAACTTTACAACCCATCCTTACCATTGAGAGGGGAAAAGAGGGAGAGCACAGGAGTCAGAGAGGGGAAAAGAAGAGAGAAATGACAAGGCCTATCACAGAGATAGAGTGGCTCTGCTACCCCTGGCTGCACACTGCTGTTTGCTCTTATTTTCATTCTTCCCCGATTCAGACAGACAGGAACAGAGACATGCTTCCTTTCAAATACATGTTTGTTGAATACCTTGCCACCAAATAACATGAAATAATGTCTGCAGAAAAGAAAATAAAGTCCAGAACAGATGAGAAGTATAACTGCTGTACAGACATACACGTGCACAAAATGATCGAAACATACAGTGTAGGTCAAAAAGGTTGGCCATTGTGCTCCATCACACCCAAAGTTTTAGGCTGTTTAGCTAAAAAAAAAAACACAAATTGTAAACACCAATTGAACTAACAGCAGTGAAGAGCAGTTTGCTTGTATCGTGTATGATATAAAAAATGCATATTGACCATCAGTGAGATTTCACAACTCTCATCATCCCTCTGTTCACCAAGCTGGCTCTTTGCTATAGTCCTTCCTAAAGGGATAGCTTGATCACTTTTGAATTACTGTTCGGTCAAGTAGTTATCAATAGTTAGCACACTATCAGTCAGTGACATCAGTCAGAGAGCACAGAGTATTGAGAAAAAGGTATAAGTCTTCATCCAGGCTAGGGTAATGGCTAGCCAAATGAGTGCCAGTTTTTTGTTGTTTTTTTTTATCGCATTTCATGCTTCTAAAACTACTCTTTCTCAAAAACAACATACCAGTGTGAAAGAAAGCTACATAAGCTAATATTAAAGCTCAACACTTTTACATGACATCGTTTGTTTAGTTTGTCGCTGTTTTCTCAACCTAACAATGTCTGTGTTACTATGTATGTGTGCTGAGCATAGGTAGACCATTATTTGTCGATGGTGCTGAGACTGCTGAATGTATCAGACTGCTTGATCAGCGCATCCAGCCAGTCCAAAAGTTTCCTCAACATCTACATTCAGCAGCTTCAGCACCATCAGCAAATACATGGTCTATGCTCAGCACACGTACATAGTAACACGGATGTTGTTTGATTGAGAAAGCATTGATTAAATGACCAGACTATTCATTTAACGCTTCGATTTTTTTCCACATTTTTATTTATTTACTTGTTGTCATTTTAGATGGTATAATTTGTAACCAATTCAATCTAATTCAAGTTGGCTGCCACAGCTAACTGACCATAGCAAACCAAAATATGTCTCTAATTCAGTCAGTTTTACAAACATTGACCAAACAAATAAAGCCAAAAGAAGGACATCAACCCTTTCTGCACCATACAACCAAACAGGAGTGCAAACATATTTGCTATACATATCAAACTGAGAAGAACATGCACTGTATTTGATAAATTATCAACAGATATTAAAAATGTTGAGCGATATCTTATGTTTGAAATAATAAGCCCCTGACCTATTATTCTAAAGGACAAAGCAAGCATTCCTTGCTACTGGCTAGATGCCTCCCCCAGACACACTTTATACACACAGGCACACACAGAAGAGCCCCTATGGAGTCCAGGGAGGAACAGTTGTCACAGCAGTTAATTTAGTGGGACAGAGATGTGGGTCGCGCAGAGCTTTCATTGTGGCGCTGGTGGTTGTAAGGGAGCTCAGGGGAGCACCTGTGGAGAAAAGGGCACACAAAGCAGGAAGGTGTGTGTACTTATACGTGTGCAAACACCACACAAACACATTTGTGTGTGTGGGTATGGGTTGTTGGTTTTTTTTTTGTTTGTGGTTAACCCACTGCTGCGTGTTTTACTGCAGCATATTTCTGGCTCTTGTAACGGCAAATTTTGGGTTCTGCACAGGTGTGTTACAGCATTTCTTATGGGTTAGCTTTTATTTTGGACTTCTTGTAAGAATGAGTGCCAACAAGAATCAAAGAGATGGTATAAACTGAAAACATTTGCAAACTGCCAATGTGGTTAAACTGTAGGTCGCAGACAGGTATAAGTTAGTAGCAGGTATTTGATGTGACTTGTTCATGATGATGGGTTGAATTTACAAAAGAATGCTTTAGAGTGAGTTGAGTGGCCTCTACAATTTGTTCCACTCAGCCATTGACTAAAATCTACTTTTTGAAAAACATAAATTAGTAATAATAATGAAAGCGTCAAAGATCATTAACATTGGCATCTTAAACTCTGTCTTCTTCGTCTCTGTTTTTTCTCCCTCTGTTCAGACTGGCCTTAAACATGGGGATTCTTAGGCTCTCTGAATGTGATCCTTGCATGTGAGGTGCACTTAAAGCTATAGAGTAGCATTTTTTAATGACAGGAAATGTATATTTAACTCTGTTTGACATGATTTATGACTAGATTCTTTCTAATAAGCAACCTAATTACAGGAGCTAATAAAGGTACATGAAGCCAAACCGATTAAGTTGTCTGGCTCTCGAAGTATGTTTCCTGTGGGGGCCATTTATGGTTCATCACTAGTTAAGGAGCACAGTGATTTTATTGAGGTATACAGAAGATTATAATTTCTGAACTATTACAGCATTTACATTATGCTTGCATGGGCCTTTCATGAAGCTGCACACAGCTAGAATGCCAGAAGTGTGTTTACCATTTACCCCATAGACTGCATAGGCTGCACACGCTGGTGCTCAAACGGTTACCAAGGATGATTTACCTGTCGTAGCAAGGAGCCCTGAGAATACTTGAAGCAGCTCTGCTTCACTTTTTTAAATTACAGATGTAAGTGGGAAGCAAACTTGTCCAAAATATATTCTTATAGTATAAATTGACAAAATAAATAAATAAATCACTCACATTTTGTACCTGCTTAAGTCATGGTGAGCTGGTGCCTATCTCAAGTCAACAGGGGGGATACACCCTGAAGAGGACACTGGTCCATCACAGGGCCACATAGAGACAGACAAGATGAACAACCACGCACACACACGCACGCACGCTCACTCCTAAAAACAAACACATATAGTCAATTCAAACATTCTCTAACCACTAATACATGTCTAACACATGGTGTGAAAGTACATTTATATGACTACATACATATACACACAGTATATAGAATAGTTAGTTAATAAATTATTAAGCATGAATAAACATTGAGTATGTTGGTTTGGAAGTAATTAGCCTTTATGGGTAAATCATTAATAAATGTGTTAATTTATAGAATATTAAGTATTCCTTAATTAATTATGTTTTCAAGGTTAATTAATCATTTATTAAATGACTAAATAAGGCTTAATAAGGTGTAGTTAATATAAATGGGCAACACGACGGATTAGTGGTTAGCACTGTTGCCTCACAGCAAGAAGGTCCTGGGTTCAAGCCCCGGGTTGGACCTGCAGTCTTTCTGGGTGGAGTTTGCATGTTCTCCTCGTGTTTGCGTGGGTTTACTCCAGGTGCTCCGGTTTCCTCCCTCAGTCTAAAAACATGCATGTTAGACTCCCTTCAGACCTGTGATCTGTGATCTCAATGGGACTTGCCTGGTTAAATAAAGGTTAATGAATAATAAATAAAGTGCTACCAGAAAATCAGTTCACTAAATGGTAAAATTCTTCATCACAGCAACTTAGCTGATAACATCACCTGCATCGCTGACAGGTAAAGGGTCAACTCTATTAATTCAGTTAAATTCAGTTTATTTATATAGTGCCTATATAAATAAACTCCCTGCCTCCCTGGGCTGCCACCTTACCGTGATGGAGGGGTTCAAGTGTCCCAATGATCCTAGGAGCTATGCTGTCAGGGGCTTCATGCCCCTAGTAGGGTCACCCAAGGCAGACAGGTCCAAGGTGAGGGGCCAGACAAAGTGCAGCCCAAAGATCCCTTATGAAGAACAACGTTTTTGGATGCAGTGTTCCCTCACCCGGACGCGGGTCACCGGGGCCCCACTCTAGAGCCAGACCTGGAGGTAGGGCACGTCCCACCGGGAGGAGGCCTAGAGGAAGACCCAGGACATGCTGGAGGAACACCTTGGGATTCCCCCGGAGGAGCTGGCCCATCTGGCTGGGGAGAGGGAAGTCTGGGTCTCCCTGCTTAGGCTGCTACCCCCGCGACCTGACCCCGGATAAGCAGAAGAATATGGATGGATGGATATATAGTGCCAGTTCACACCAAAAGTCATTTCATGGCACTATACAAAAAACATCCAAACCATAAATACAATTCAGATTCAGATTCAAATCCAATTACAGCCAATTAATTCCTATTATAATACAAAACATACACAAACAGTACATTATGAAATGACAATTAGTAAAAATGGTCTATCCAAGGAAGCCAGATTGCATCTGATCCTGAGCAGCACTTAGGAACCGTGGAAAGGAGTGACCCTTTTTAACAGGAAGAAACCTCCAGCAGAACCAGAAGCAGAACCAGGTTCAGAACAAGCAACCATCTGGCTTGACCAGCAGGGGGAAAGAGACTGATTGGTTTCAGTAAACAACGGGGTCTCACAGTCAATAGTTAGATAATGATGAAATGTTCCTTCTTAGCAGAATATTTAGATTTACGTTATCTGTTGTTAATAAGGTCCCCAATCGTTGGAACTTTACTCTCCATCTGCAGTCTCTTCATAAAGTATGACAGTTGGGTCGAGTGATCCTGGAATCTTGATTATGTTTCAGCGTCCATGTCTCAGAAAGAGTTATTAATGCATTTTAGTTTGTCCTGCTGTTTCCTCTTCAACACTTAAAGCTGAGTACAATTATTTGTCAGTCACATTCCACAGGCCAAACAAAAGACACAAATAGTTTGTCCTTTCTTCTGTTCTTCTATCGCCTTTAATCTGTGACATTTTCTGGTCAGTTTAGTTTTAGGTTTTCATTCTGGACATTCTTTGGTCCTTGGAAAGCTCAGTCAGCACCAACCACATGTAAATAACCTTCCACTGGAAATAATTACACATCATAGTAGATAATTAGTAGAAAATTATCTGCAAAACATATTTTTTTCAGCTCACCATTTAAGCCAAAAGGTTTTTCAAAAAAATCTGTTTTTGCAGAAAAAATTTAATGGAAAATTGGAAGAAGAATTCCCAACATGAATTAGTGCGGCAACACACTGCAATATAGAGTTTGTTATGTGTAGCCAGTGTTTGTTAACAGGCTCAATGTCTTTTTAACCAAATGACAAGCAACATAAAATACTTTCATGACAATGAATATTTCAAAAGAATGGCAATAAATTGCACTTGTGGTACAAACTCATAGAAAAATAAACAAGACAGCAGACATACTTTGTTCCCCAGTTTTTAGGTGATTATTAACAAAGTCATTAAAAGGTTCCAGTGCAGACTTGAGAAGCCACAGAAATCTAAAGGGTGTCAGACCATTAAAACATCTTAATAGCTTTGCATTGTGACAACAGAGCTTTACATGCAGGATTTAATCTCAGACTGTCATTTTGTTTTGATGTCAAATCAACTTGTTCATCTAACCCTAAAAGATATATTTAGGATGTACAACTAGAATCCCATCCTTTATGCTGCTGACTGCAGTTCTCTCACTTCCTTTTCATTTATTTGTTTTCCCTTATCCTGTCTTTCATGCTGTCCATCTGAGACTTTACTCTTGAGTCTGTGCTCTTTGTCTTCTCTCCATGAGAAGGACAGAAGGGGCATGAAAAAGCTGCCAAGTGACGATAAAGCTATTTGGTACTGTCACAAGTCTCCCATTGAGAAAGGATGGGGGGAGCTGAACAAGCAAGGGGAGCGACAGAAGAGTGGATCGGTCCATCCATCACAACCACGCAGGGCTGACACAACAAAAGACGGAGTGCTGGGAGAGGCCTCTCAGCTGCGAGGGGCCGGGGAACTCGAAACAATATTTTTTGGCGCCTGTCAGGCTGTCCAATAAAGGAGGCCGATATATGAACTATCTAGCACTGATGTAATGCGCCTCATAAATCTGCTTTAATTACTCTGCTTGGGGACAGCCAGTGGGAGCCCGCGTCTGGATTTATGGCATCTCCGCTTGGCATCTTAACGACTCTGTGCTTTTAATATCATTACCCTGTAATTTATTATGCTGCCAGGGTGCACACCCAAACCTTCAGCATAACTCTTGTTTATTTATGCCCGTTTAAAGGCCACTTCAGTGACACAGGCATTTAGCACATTTCAGCTGGGCTTTAATCATTTGTCCTAATGAGGCCATTATACAGCGGTGTCCTCTGGCTGGCTCTGGCTGTGGCTTGATGGTTGGGCCGAGTCCTGGGAAGCCACTGGGGTGGCAATACAGAGTTTGCTGGGTCATGATCCCATGGGTGTGGGTTAGTCCTGCCCCAGATCCAGTGCTACAGCACTCTCTGAAAGGCAGCATTAGTTATGGGTGTTCTCTTCCATCAGAACCCACAGCAACCCTACTGGATGGAAACATTTTCTTTTCTTTTTTTTTTACTTTTTTTTTACTTCAGGGTAAAAAGGTTTTCATTGTTGTCTCCTCCATTTCCTAGTGTTCACCCCTCCAGATTTCCCTTTCTTCATTTATTTAGTTTTCGCTCTTCGTCTTCCAATTTATCCTTTTTGCATCCTCACATGGCTGATGGGTAAAGAGAATGAACAGCAGCTAAAGAGAATGAAAGCAGAAAAGGCATGGGGTCGATAAAAAATTACTTGGGGGCGAGGTGAGGGCAGACATTACCATTCTGCTGCCATGTTAAGGTAATGGTTTCCAGATCAACCTCCCTATTACACCTAGGCGATAGCGCCTCCTTAATGCTAGCTGCTAAATGCCTATGCAACCACCAGTGACAGTGACATATTAGTTTTGCGCCCTTCTGCAATCTGATACCTCTAAGTTGGCCACCATACTAAAGATTTGATTAATGTTGTTCCATTTGGAGCCTGTAATTGGCCGCGACTGGAGCACAGAATAATCAGGCATTTCTATTCGGAGCAGCCAGCGAGTAGAGAAAAGGGGAAAGAGAAGGGGGCAGCAATGCTAACGAGCAAGCTAGTTAATTAAGCCTGCAGCACAGTGACGACAGTTACTGATGACTCCTATGACAAACCACCCCTTCTTTTCCTCCTCCACCCCCTCCTGCTGGTCCTCTCATTTCCTTTGCTCTAACACCTACATTCAGTGCAGACATGGTGGTAAACTGAGCATCACAGACTCCTTTCTTTTTCTTTTTTTATCTTTGCTGAGTACAAGTCAATGATAAAAAGATTAATACTCTAGCAATAACTAATGTTGAATTAAAGAGCAACTTCACTGCACTGACGAGTGCATTTTATCACCACAATGACCATAATGAAGGCCTTAAGATAAAATGCATAGATCTGAAATTAAAGCTACTACTAGCAGTGTTGATAGTGCATGGCCTTTTGCAACCTTTGTTCTTCTTCATAATCTGTATGATTAATGATTTTGTTTTATTCTAATCCTAACAAAAAAGTAAGATTCATAAAATAAGCATGTTTTTAAAGAATTAAATGTATTTATTTTAATGTCTAAAGGTAGTATCTGACTGGGCTGTGACTGTTAGAGATTAGTTGGTGACTCAAAGTTGCAAAGAAAATGGCTAGAAATGTGTAGATTTTCAGTTGCAGTCTCTCTGAATTTCGAGTGTTTGCAACCAAGCAACCAGCTAGCCATGCAGACAAGTTTTGCACGGTCAGTTTTTGAAAATCTACCTATATACACAGTCAGCAAAATGTTTTTCATCAACAGTAACCTCCTGGTGTGGTCCTACACTAATGCATTTGTGAAAATAAAAGCAAAAGTTTAAAATTAATAAATAAATAAATTTATTTAGCCAGTTTTGAACACCAAAATTGGTACCTAGTTCACATCTCTCCACGGGTTAGTGTTAGACCACCAAGCTTTATTCTTGCAGAGAGTTGCTGTAGAGGTCATGTGAGTTTGATTGTCCAGTCTACATTTGCTTTGTGAACTTGGTAAAAGCTTTAGACCATGTTCCTTAAAGCATTTTGTGGAGGTACTACAAGAGGCGAGTGTCTAGTTTGGGAACCCCAGCTTCTTATTTTTACTTTTTGCAGATAATATGGTTTGATTGACATCTTCAAGCTATATGACCTTCAGTGTGGACTGGAGCAGTTATCAGCTGAATGGGAAGTGACCAAATGAGAGTCAGCTCCCTTAAATCTGAGGCCATGGTTCTTGACCAGTCAAAGATAAAATACAACCCAAAAACTAAATCAGTTTTACAATAGTTTGCAGTTCATTGCATTTAACCACACCAAGGGCTGTAACTACTAAACAAAAATAGTAAGATAATACGATTTTGGTTTGCTTGACATCTCCAAAAACTGCATCAGTCAGCCATTTGAGGAAATGTTGACCTTTGAAATATCAAATAATGTGCATGTAGCATTTAACACAATGATACCCTTCTAAAAGGAAAAATGAGCTTTGTCTTTGGACATGAAAGAGAGCCCAAAGATCATACAAACCTTCCTGAAACCAGAAATATTCTAAAATTATTCTCTATTCTTTCTTAAAGAAATTGTGAGAAAGTAATTGTGCTCTGTGTGTGTGTGTGGGGTGGGGGGGTGTTGGGGTGTGTGGGTGTGTGTGTGTGACAGCTTATTTAGCTGAGGGCTGTCACTGAACTGTAAAACAGCAATTAAATAAGCGTTGGATTCATCATGTTCATGTCACAGTGTTGTCTTCTGGCATCGCTCTCAGACACGGAATACCTTTCCTGACAGTCAATCAGTCAGCAGCTGTCAGAAAGTAAAACTAGCATTTCTTTATTAACCAGAAACATTATACGTGCAGAATATTTGTTACATTTATTGTTTCATAACTATGTGAGTTACCTTATTGGTAGTCTGAAATGTTGGTCGACAGTGTTAGGTATCAGGATAGCGCTGAAAGATGAGAAGACTATTTTTGTTGCGTTTTGATGAATGTGGTGATAATGTTTTGTACAACCGTGGGAAATATTTCTGAACACTGTAACACTGAACCAAATATATCTTGTTTCAAGATAAAATTTTAATAGATATTGGACTTTGCTCCCTGTTTTAAATCTACAGGCGCCGCCATGTCTGCACTGTAAAGGTGGGGTGGTTCGAGGTGAGTTCACCTGGAGACCAAGTAGATGCACATTTCAGGAAATGAAATGATAAAATCCATTTTTGCTGTTACAGTGTAGTTTTTCAACTTTGCACTTGTCAGCTTTTTGAGCTTATATGCTAGGAGATGTGTTCTGTGTCTTTTCGTCTTCAGTGCAGATCTCAAAGTACAGCTCCAGCACGCTAGAATTACGAAGACTAAACTGAGAAGACAAATTCTGACTATTTTGTGAGAAAATCTGTGGACATGTTCAAAATTCAAAATACAACTCACGTGCGGAAACTGAGAGGCCCAGTGAACCTTTCAAGACATTGTGGAAACAGTGTTCGCAAACTAGTCTCTGTCAGCTACAGCAGTGAGATTTCACCTTTAGGGTTAAGCAAGGCCTACATACAACCCCTTAAAAAATTTAAAATTAAAAATAATGCCCCCACAAAGCTCCTAAGATACCAAATTTGTTTGAACACAATGCTAAAAATATACAATACATGTCAGAGCTACTTTTGTACCTTGAACATCATATTAAGCTAGTAGAAGTCTGCCTCTGTCAAACAGATAATCTTTGGTATACCATGAAAACATAGAAGGGTGGGTTGGGTAAACCCATGCACTTGTAAGCAGATGTCTGACTGACCCATCCAAATGACTTGTAAGGCTGCAGCAGGGACAGAAGACAACAGCAAAAGTCACATTAGTTAAACTCACTACAAGTGTCAAGATGTCTCTTAAAAAAGCAGAAAAGATGAAAAGTAGATTTGGAAATTTGTCAGTTTCAAAGCATATGGACTAAAATATTTTTGGTTCACTTTTCCAACAGCAACCAGTGTTTATTGAAAGCATTGCTGCAGTTGATGAATACAATGTGAAAAGCCAATCCAAGTCCAATCAGTCTTGTCTTTTTCTGAAGGTTTTCTGGAAGAAACTCAAGAACAAGGAGGTAAAATACAGAGCTGCTCATATTTTTTCACTCAGTCTGTGATGTATCCTTGTGAGTAGCTTGGACATTTGCTGCAGTCCATTTACTTCTGAAGGAGGAACTCAAACCTGGGAAAGACATCAAATTAAACTTTACTATGTTCCAGTTGCAAGTCGAATAACAAATAGGATTTGCTAATGGTTGTGCAATACAAGTCAATACCAATGGATTTCTTTACATTCTATACATTGTACATTCTGTACCACCATGTTCACTGGTAGTGGTTAAACAGCAATAGGGTTGGGCATCAAGTCTCGAGAATCGATTGCAACGAGGACTAACTTGCCGATTTTCCCTGAATCTTTCAAATTTTTAAATTTTGATTCCTAGTTTTGATAAGAAAAAGATGCAAAACAACAGCGAAGAAGAATCCCCAGGAAGTCTGTGCGGCAGCAATCAAATTTGGTGTGCCGGCGAATCCTAGTCACATGATCGATTAAACGGCAAACGGACCTTCAAGCCTTCAATGAAGTTATGGTTGATGAAACTTTTTTACAATTTTTTCCCAGTGGTCCTCAAGCTCCCAGTCATTTTTTTAATATATGACCTACCCGTATATGATGTTGAAAAGCTCTGGGTTAGGGTCTGTGTTTTTCCACAGAAATGAATGGAAGTCAATACAATGTCCTGATAAGGATAGAAATACAAAGTTGTGAGTGTGTGTAAGCGTGTGTTCAGTCCTGAGCTACCATCCTTAACAAAAAAAATGGCAGGTTATTTCACTCACTAACTGTGTGTTTATGTGTTGAAAGCTCTCCCCCTCTCTGAGCTTCCACAGAGTTGTGACATTACTGACCAGCAGGTCAACAGTCCTTCAGTTTGTGTGTGTGTGAAGGTGTGAATGTGTGTGTGTGTTTGTAAGGGGTGACAGCAAACAGAGACAAACAGCATGTGTAGCCTGGAATGACCTGTGTGAGGATGACAGGGGGAGGAGAAACAAGATTCATGTGTCGGGAAGAAGGAGGAGGAGAAAAAAGAATAAAAACCACCTCAACAAGTTCCTTAACAGATGCTGACCCTGAAATAACCCCCCTGATCCCTGGCTGACCCCAGAACCCTCATCAGAATCTCTGCAATGTGCAGGATGAAGAGTGATCTAGAGACGACTCAAAGGATGAAAGGGTTGACAAGAAAAAGCTATTTGGTTTGCATTCAGTGGAAACTTCAGATGAGAAGCAGAATTCTCCCTGAATATTTAACATTTAGTCACATTTGAGCAATGATTGAAAGAAATTACCATATTGCAACTACTGACTGTAGTTATTTGCACTTCTAGATATCTACTAACACAACCAGAGGTTCAGTCCAAATACAGGCACATTTAATTATTTTCTAAATTTTGTTAAAAAAATTTAGTTTTAAGGCAGCAACTCAACTATAAACTATTAAAAAGAAAACTAAAAAAATGCCACTTATTTGTGATAGAACTTTAAAGAATAATGGAGGATTTAACCTGTTTTTATTTAGTAAATGTGGTGAGAAAAAAAGAAAAATATACTGTGAAAAGTACCACAGACTTGAAAACCCTGAATTTTACTGCCCATTTAAATCTGTATTAGGTCTAATTTAAAAATCAAATTTTCATTTTTTTATGCATGATCTATTACTAAGAATGCAATT
>JAOXNZ010000001.1:7121676-7136072 GCA_028566095.1 Kryptolebias brasiliensis | reverse complement strand
AAACTTTCAGAGGAAAAACAAAAAAAAAGGTTCCTCTTAAGTTGTAGGAAAATCAAAGAACAAATGGACATTTTTGTTACTTGATTGCAACTTTACAAAAAAATACAAATGAAACAATTGTTTGAGATATTTCTATATATTTTCAGATTCCACTAACAAAAATTGCTACTCAAATTTTACAGCCCTAAAAGCCAGTACTGAAAATGCTAGTGTATCTCTTGGTGTAGGGAAAAGGATGAGCTGTAAAAATCTTCTAATAAAAAAGTGTCCAAAAACTGATCAATACCCCATAAATATCATCACTTAAAAAAATATTCATAAAGCTATCAGTGTTACCCAACTCATGTCTTGAAAAGGCAGTAGATTAAAAAGTATGCCTGACTAAGTTGTAGACCCGCCCTGTTGAACTTCTGTTAAAAACAACGGTGGTGTTTTATAGTATTAAGTACCTGTGAGTCCTGTGCTGACTCCACCACAATACACAGTGCAGTTACTGGGGCTGGACTGGCTCATTACTTCATCAAACGATAGATGCTTGGAGTTATCTGTGAGGGGAAAAGAAGGACAAGCGCTACGGTTAAAATGTCAATTCAACATATAGAGAAAACTACGCCTGCACACTGTGTCGCCGCACTTTCATACGTGGTCTTCGGGGCAGGAGGCTTTCTTGTGGCCCAGTTAGTTCGAATCTGTCTGCCACCTAACCACTGCCCCCCCATGTGCTGAATGGCGTTCTCTGCGTCCTGAAACGAAGAAAGGATCTGGTCATCGTAAAACCGAAAATGCTCTCTTCTTAAGCAGGACACAAACCACAAAACCATCTATGTTACAGAACCAAAACTTTGGAGTATGTTTCATTAAAAGAATAATATCATTTTTAAGCCATTACAGCTGCTTACCCATTTATTGAAGAAAGACACAAAGCCATAGCCTTTAGATTTCCCTGTAGCCATATCTTTCACAACACGAGCATCTCTGTTAAAAGAAACACCAACTTTAGCTAAATAAGAACTGCTGTATAAAGCAGATAAATTACAACAGCTTATGTTTCTTTTTAAACTCGCATAAAAAAAAAAACGATGTCCATCTTATTCTAACCCACTGTGCTTAGACAAATTTTCACAATTTATTGTTTTGTACCTGTTTTTCCTTTTTTTGTTGAAAGGCCACTGTTTTTTTTAACACAAATAGGTAACTGATCAGCGGCAGGGAAATGTTATTATGGATATTACATTACTTCCTCATATCAAAGCAGTCTAGGCAACTTATAAGATTTTTAAAATAAAACCTCTTCATTAGTTTTTGCCTCAACACTTACGATATCCTGCCAAATGGAGCAAAGGCAGCTTTGACATCTTCTGTGGTTATTTCTGGACTGAGATCACCAACAAAGACATGAAAGTGATCTACGGGGGGAGGGGGGGGATATTTAGCAAATCAATTCAACAACATATTGTTATACATTAGGACAAAAATGTATGCTCCTACTGAGAGGTGCTTGTACTTACTACTTGTGTCTTTTTTCTGGCTGGACGGTGTTGTTGCCCAGTTGACTTTGACCTCCTGCAGACAGAAAAAACAGGCCAGGTGGGGTATGTTTACATCATTAAATAAAGCCTCCCCTACAAGGGTGATTTATATAAAGACAAACCTAAACATACTGCTAAAGATAAAGCCATTTTTAGGAGTATTTATACTCAATCTTATGTGGCACTTTAAAACTCAATTCAAAATTTATATGTGAAGAGGGAAGACAAAATCCTGAAGATCCAAATCCCTCCGTTATTTTAATATATGTTGGAATAACAAAAAAAAAAAGTGGCCAAATAGTTACATAAAGAAAGACAACACTGAATTCATAATTATGCTAACCTGTAACAGTTTATTGTATTTCATAAACCAGGCCATTTTGGCTTTTAAATGTTGCTCAATAAAATCGTAAATGGTTTGCTCGTTTGTTCCACTATTTTCAGATTCTCAATTTCTTTTCTTAAGCCTCATGGACAGCCAATCAGGTCCAGCCTAAGACAACAACTATACACATTCAGGCCAGTTTAGGAGAATATCTCAAATATTTGGTAGTTGTGACCATTTGAAGTAACTTAGTTGCTTCCCTCTGTTTGTTTGTTTTTTAACATATCAAACTATTAGAACAATAATTGCAAGTGAGCTACCAGTTTTTTAACAGCACAAGCTAAATTTCCCATGCCCGCAGCCCACCCACCGTCCCCACTCACCCTGTAGATACGATAGCTTACCTTACCCAATATTTTCCTTCCATTCATGGCAGCCAGTGAGGCAGCAGCGTGTCTGTGGTCATAGAACTCCACAAAGCAATATGGATCATTCCCAGCCGTCTGTCAAAGAAAAACACTGACGTAAAGGTTGTTCAATCACTGCTGAGGACTGGAACCGCCAACTAATGACTGCTATGTCAAGCCTGATATAATAGATGGCAGTGGGAAATAAAATACACATTTGTTTACCACAATTTTTCACAAATCCTTTAGTATTTACATACATATATTATATGGGAAGAAGCAACACTCACATCATTGATCATTTTACAGCTTTTACAGGGTCCTATCTGTGTGAAGACCTGTAGAATGAGAGGCTCGGTGACATCCCTGGACAGATTTCCCACATATCTGCAGGCAAAAAGAGACAGTCCATGTTAAACAGGAAGTAACATGCAAACAAAGGCTAGCACGCCGGGCTAGCAATAGCCACGTCAAATTCTATATTTAACAAAAAACAAACGAAATGAGAAAGAGACCGAACAATAAAGAGATATATTCTAGGTTTTGTACAAGTAGCTGGAGGTCGGTCGCCCCCAACAAGACGAGTCCCGTGTAGTCTGTCCGAGCGTTGACGTGGCTGCGCTGCCAGATAACGACCAGTCGGTTTAACAGGCCTTAGGCTGAGAGTTAGCACCAAAATTATACTTTCAAAATTACACAAGAGTCCATTTCAGTCTAGATAATGTTTGCCCGTAGTTGGTGAAACACCACTACTAATGTAAATATAATTAGAATGATATGGAAATTGGGGGAAACGGGGTGCCAATTAAACGGGAATGCTAGTGCTAACGAGCTAACCACACAGTTTCAATTTCGTGCGAGTAAAACGGTTTTATTTTTACAGCGATAACAACAAAATACTGCTGATTAAAAAAAAACTCATGGCGTTCAGAAACGTCACTACTGTTTAGATTTAGCCTTATTTTAATTAAATCACAATGTGAGCCAATATGACGAGGGTTTAACGCTTTTTGAAACAGCAACGTGGAAACATTTCGAACGCACGGTAACTAGACGAAGCCTACGCATTCCTGGACATAGCCAGGGCCCTGCTACTCACAAGGTTCTGGGCTGTTCGTCGTCCATCGTGAAGATTAGGCGGTGGAGTCCTGAGAGGTCTTTAGTCCAATGACATACAAAAGCTGTGGACAAAACTTGAGCGACCGCAAACGCAAGAAATGTATGTACAGGTTAATAATAAATCCGCGTCGGGTTCAGCTCTCACACCGCGCAGACAGCCTCTCTCAGTCTGATGCAAACAATAGGAAGTTGAAGATGGCGGAGGAGCGGCGTCAGCAGCAGCGTTAACCTGGCAGCAGCGCGCTGAAACCAAGCCAAAAGCAAGCACTGTTTCTCCCACGAAAACATATCTGTTTATCACACGCTACACTCACATACAATGTCACTATTCGCTCAGTGTGCTAAATATTTTCCATTAGCTTATTTTAATTTTTAAACACGAGTACAAACATAATGTCTTAAATAATAGATTAATAGTACGTGTTTTAAAAAAAATTTTTTTATCATTATTTCTGCAGGTTTTGTGAAAGTCGTGAAGAGTTTAGGCGGTAACTTTTGCCCAAAAGTACTAAAATGGAGTAAAACGTGTGCGCCGCCCGGGAATCGAACCCGGGTCGCAAGAATGGGAATCTTGCATGATACCACTACACCAGCGGCGCTGTGGAGGCCTGCAGCACAGGGATAGATATGAACAGTGCTTTCATATTGAGCCCTGGACAATGTGAGTACGCAGGCACAGTTACTACTGCAGTTTGAGCTTTTTATGAAACCCCTCCGTTCATTTTTATTGTATTATTCTTATGCATTTTTTTTATTTCATAGAAGACCAACTTTATCTATGGTGCTGTCTGCACGAAGAACAAGCTTGTTCTGTAACTTCACTGAAACGTGAAACACCTTCTGAAATTAAACAAAAAATAACTAAAACTAGTGGAGGGTAAAAAATACTATTCAACTGTGAACAACTTCCAGTCACCTGAAATGTAACCCTGACCCTAATCTACCATAAATCAGAGGCAAACTTTAATCAAAATTACTACTTTAAACTGTATTTTGAATTAGTTATATATGGTATGTTATAAAAATGTTTTCTAAAGCTGTCAAAAAAAGTGAATAAATATCAAATTTCCTCCTGAATTTGAGTGGGTTTGTGGTGTAGAGTAGCCCAAAATAGAACTACTCAAGAAAAGTATCTAAATAAATACAGTACTTGCATAATCATCTATTTTTCAGTTTCTATCAAAATAAATAGCATTTTTAGGAATGTGACCGGAGATTCAAGGATGCAAATGAGAAAGAAAAGAAAACAGACAAACCTGAGGGGGGGAAAAAAAGAAAAACTTTTGCAAAATAAATATATATATTATGTTTCTTGTAAACTAAGTGTCAAAAATCAGAGTCATGGTTTGGTAAAAATTAATGAATACCCTTGTTTCTACAACACATAAAAACAAAATGTCTGATATCTTGAAACTACACCTTGAGTCACATTGATATTCCCAAAACATGACTCTTACAGTTTTGAGTTGCACTTTAGTCTTTTTCTTGTAAAGTAATCAGTTTCTCTACACCTTAATCACATTTATCCTCACTTCCTGTTTGATTTTGCTGGTTTGTCCAAGTTGTTAGTTTTACTTGCTGCATTAGTCTTGCTCCACCTCATGTCTGGTCAGTTCTTCATCACCCATTTTCTGTCAGCCAGTCATCTTCCCTCAGCATATGCAGACTTTTATTTCTTATTTTTCAGGATTGTCTTTACACTTTTCTCTTGTTTTGCCTCAGCCTTCCCCAGATCCACAAGCCTCTATCAGTCTCTCTGGGAGTCCCAGGGTGTCTCTGCCAATATCTGACAAGGTCCAGAATATTACCTCTCCAGTCCCTGCAGCAGTCTTCACTATCTAAATAGTTCCAGCACATTTAGCATCTACCTGCCCTATCTGTTATTAGACAGGTGTGTTTCTTTGGCCTCCTGTACTGAGTTCTGGGCTCTTTTTTGCTTGAACTCTGTCCAAACCTTTGAAGGAGGTCTTTGTTTCTTCTGTCTCATCAGCATCTAAATCAAACCCTGGAGGCTTCCTGCTCTCTTGTCTTCCTGTCCTCCTGTCTTGCTCTGCTGAGACATCCAGTTAAATTTACAGAATAGCTCTTCTTGTCTGCTCAGTCTGAAGCCTAATAGTACGACTTTGGCATATCGCTGCTTTTTGTTTGACCTCCAGGCACTCTTCTTTCTGCTCAGTCTGCTTTGCCCTTCCTTTAGGCTGTGCTTCTTAATGGCCTCTGGCCTCTGGAGTCAGGGCTTGCAGTAACATGAACAGACAGATAATGTACTTTGGAAAAGAAGGTTTAATGTTTAATGGAAACAGAGCAGAGGTGGTTGATAAGTGGCAGAAGGGTCATTGCACATAAAAGACGTTATAAAACATTAAATTCAAGTATTCAATGTATCTAAACTGAGAGTGATTTCACACATTGACCAACATGGTGAAATTCTTTAGTGCTATAAGAACAAGACAAGCTAAAACAGGTTCCAGCCTGGTTCATTTCACACAAGTATCTTTACCAAATGTTTTCTAACAAGATTTAGTTATTCACGGATGGCTTAAAATACCATGACAGTAGTATGTAGTATTCATACCTGAGCACAACATGACTATCAAGAAATGAACTGTGATGATGAGGATGGTTTGTGACGGTCAGAGGAAATTATTCAAACCAGTAATTCCACCTGCCTATCAGTTCCAGTGAGTACACAATAAATTAATTATATTGTAGAAAATATACAGATCTACTTTCAAATGTGTTATGGTCCTGCTCTTAAAATTAAATAATAATGCTGTTGCACACTTGCTAAACATTTATTACAATAAGAAAACTAAACTATAGATTTTACTGGGCGAGAGAAACGTGAGAAAACTTTATAACATTCAAAGATATGCTGCTAATGTAAGAAAGGCAGGGGAATGATAAATAAAGGACATCAATACGACTTGTTTTAGGTTCCACTTTTTACGGAATCCACAACTTTTGACGAAACTAGGAAATGGCAACAAATCAAGTTTTCCTTCCTGCTGCTGTTCACACTCGAGTCCAGCAGGTGGCGCAAGGTGCACCTTCCGGTCAGTTGGTCCTCAACAGGCGAAGAAGAACCGAGAAACGGGCGGTTGGAGAGAAGCACGCGAAGAAGACCCATCTGTCGGAGTAAACATGGCTTCTCCTGCTGGCTGTGAACATTATGTTCGCAGCTGTTTTCTGAAAGTGAGTAAACTTTGTGAAAAGCGTGTCTTTCTGGGAAACATGTTTGTTGAACGCGAGGCTGCGGTCATTAGCTCCGGTGTTGAACCTCACAGCTGGCCTGTTCTGTGTGGCTCTAATGTGTTACATAATAAAGTGACAGATCACAACATTTTAACTCCATAAAAATGAAAGGGGAAAAGCTTTAGGGTCGTGTTAACATAGAGGTTATTGTTGAGCTGTTTCATCCGCCGCCATTTCTCTCATGTAATACAGAAATATTTTTCAGCTTCTTGCTCTCAGGTGATATCAGCTCAGAACTTTTCCACCATTTATTTCTTTTAGGTTTTGTTGTTGTTAAACAATCAGCATAGATATAACTAACTATGGTGAAAGTGCAGTTAGAAGTTTAGTTATCTATCTTAAGTCACTGTTCAGCCAGAAATACTAATGGTTCTGAATGTTCCCCCCTGCCATGTGTGTGATGTGTGTGTGATTGATTCAGTCTGTTTCCATCACTGCAGGCACCTTGCTGTGGGAAACTGTACGTGTGTCGACTGTGCCACGACGCAGAGGAGAACCACCAGATGGATCGCTTCAAAGTCAAGGAGGTTCAGTGCTCTGAATGTCAGACCTTACAGCAGGTAAACTGTGAGAAATAAACATTTATCCTGATGGGCCTCGGCTCACATGTAGCACTGCCGTTCAGGGTCCTTTTGCTTTTTACGAAACAGAAACGTCGACAAATAAAAGTAAAAAAAAATGTTGGATGTTGCTCCTCTAGGCGCAGCAGACCTGTCAGGAGTGTCACGTCCAGTTTGGGGAGTATTACTGCGATATTTGTCACTTGTTTGACAAGGATAAGAAGCAGTACCACTGTCAGCCGTGTGGGATATGCAGGTGAGAAACTGTGCAGGTTACATACTATAAACACATAATAATAGCTTGGTAAGAATGATGCATAACAATGTGGGGATCTCCCTAAAGTGACAACCTTATTAAAAAGTAACAACATGTATAGTTTGAACTGCAAGACAAACTCAAAATAAAATGTTAAAAGGATATTTTGGACAATTTGAAATGAGGTGGAAACAATTTATATTATAGGTGGAACAATTTATATCTTACCTATTGCAAATGATGAGCTAACAACTAGTCCAAATGGGGCCAAGACAAAACTGGATTAATGCCACCTCAAAACAGATTCAGTTTCAAACATTTCATAGCAGCAAACGCTGTTATTTAAACCTTTACAGCACAACGTTCAACTAATAAGCATCATTCTTGCACTAAAACATTCAGCTCATTCAGGCGACGGCTCCTTTTACTCAACTTCTATTGTTTATTGTTTCCTTAGATAACCTTTGCTAATTGACATTTTATAATGTATTGTTTGTGAAGGTTTTCGTACAGTGTTCTGTGATGACTTGTTGTGAATTGGCACTATATAAATAAACTGAATTGAATTGAATAAAATAAACAGCAATTTATCATAAACCATGTTACAATTGAATACATTAGGTGGTATGTTCAAAGCTAAAAAGATCCTGAAAAATAAAACAAATGATGTTGCAAGCAGCATTGTTGCATCTAGTGTAAGAAAATATGTCTTCCTCCTCATAACATAACTCTCTAAGCCAACAGACTTAAAGGAAAACACAAAACTGTCTCGTAAATGTCTGTAGAAACCAAGAGCAAGACTCTCAGAGAAAAAGACACTTGAACATCAGAGATAATCCATCCAAAAGGTGAATACCGAACTGATTTGTATGAAGCTTTATGGTGCTCAAAACTGTCTCTTATACAGTCTGTGGGTGTTGCAGTTTGTTTCCCAGTAACAATGTTTGGAGACAAAGTTTGAGTGAAGCCTGTGTCAGACAAAATGTTAGGCTTCGTCCCTTTATGAAGACTGTAACGGACACGTTCAGCTGCTCTTCTAACTGAATCTACGTGTAAACCGAGCCTAACCTGAACACACATTTAGATTCAGCTTTGTCCTTCGAGGAGTTGGCAAGAGACGAGCAGGAATGTCGCCACCATTACCTCCAGAAACTAAATCATCTTTTTTTTTTGTTTCTTTATCATATTCTCTTATTCACTAAAGAGCTGTTCATTACTTGTGTTTTGACCTTTACAGGATTGGGCCCAGGGAGAAGTACTTTCATTGCGAGAAGTGTAACTTGTGTTTAGCCCAGGACCTGCAAGGAAACCACAAGGTGAACAAAACGCTGCAGCCCGTTCTGCCTCGCTCTCACCGGACGTGCTCTGATCCTTGCTGAGTTAACCCACCGCTGTGGTTCTGTGTTTCAGTGTGTCGAAAACGTATCAAGGCAGAACTGCCCAGTGTGCATGGAGGTAAAAACACCTGAAGTTCATCAGAGCAGAGCGATTCTAGGTTTTATTGTAATCTCTTTGTTTACAATTTGGTGAGATCTGATTGGTCCTTTTTTTCTTTTTAATGCAGGATATTCACACATCCAGAATTGGCGCTCATGTTCTTCCATGTGGCCATCTTTTACACAAGTAGGACTCTTTTTCTCATAATCTTTCCAAATATTGTTTGGTCAGGGGGATGCAGTTGAATTGTGTGAATAATTGTCGCGCAGCCTGTTTTTTTTTTTTGTTTGTTTGGTTTTTTTAGAAATGTTGGAACGTGAGCAAAACCGGAACAAAATAAAAGTCCCAGCATTTCTTGAAAGAATGCATGTCGCCCGCTGCCTTTCAAGCCAGAGTTTTAGACTAAGATCATCTTATGTTGGGAAATGATGGAGTTTTAGTCAAGTTTTGAAAATAAGTTGTTAGCAAAATTGCAACAAAAATTTTATGCAATCTGTTAGCACTCAGATTATGTATTGTGAATGACTTTCAGCTACTACTGCATCAGTTGACTGTCTTACAGCCATTTTGTGTTTTTTTTTTTATGGCTGGTTAGCTGTGGCAACCATCTTGATTGGTTGACTCTAAAAAGTTATTCAGTTGTAGATGGACATGCAGTTATTACTTTCTGAGAGTTTCAATAAAATGTGTCCTTTTGTTCATGAGATATTTTGCTAACAGACACATGATTGTCCACCTATCGAGGCGGTGGGTGATTAAAAAATGGATTAAGTGACACAACACAGTGATAAACATGATCCCGTCCAAGCAAGATGAACCGAAGGCATCTCGACTTTATTTTTTGTTTCTTGAAGAGTCAAAAACAAAATCCAGTTGCCTTCAAGTCGACTAGCTTGGATCGTTGTCTCCTGGATGACTGAGGATCTCCACCAGCACACAGTTCTGTGGGATTCAGAATTCTAACATTGTTTTGACGTTTTTCCAAAGAAAATGGGGCGTTTTTATTATTCACCAAAAAGGCCATAGAGTTTGTGGGATAAAAATGAATAGAAATATGAAATTTATGTGTCATCTACAATGGTTTATCTTAAATAGTTGCAACATCTGTTATGACATGAAAGTAACAGCTTGTGTTCGTTCACAGGAGCTGCTTTGATGACATGATCAGAACAGGGTAGGTCTAACTTTGACTCTTCAGTTGTCAGATTTAAGTCACGGCTGCAGTTTGCTTCTTTCTCAAATAGCTGTTTTATTAGACATCGGGGAAACAAGAAACCTGTGTTTATTTTCGTCAGGTTAAAGTTTCTCTCTAAAGATTTCTGTTGAAGAATGTCCCTTTATTCTTTTTACTGCATGAAACCAAAGTTCTGGTCAAGTTTTGTGCTTGATAAAAGAATTGACAAAACAAATATGAGTTCCCAATAAAATGACATTACATTGACTTAATGGCTGTATTTTTGTATTTGCAACCATCTAAACTCCAAAAAAAGTTGTTTTCTTATTACTAGAGTTCAAATTAAGATTGGAAACAGAATATGAAACTGATTATATTTTATTTACAATAACCATATTACTGTGGTGTTAATGGCACTAAATGAGGCCTGACACTTTGTTGTTTGCCTGTATTTGTTTCAGAGCGTATCGCTGCCCTCTGTGTATGCACTCTGCTTGGGACATGAAGGACCACTGGGATCAGATGGACAAAGAGATCACTCAGTCACTGATGCCTCCTGAATACCAGGGAGCTACTGTCAAAGTAAGCCCTCAGTTATCCAATCAAAAGCATCAGGTGCTTTATTTAGGCTTTTTTAAACTTCTATAACTCAGCACAAGGGAACTTTGTGATCATTTTAGGCTGTGTTTACATGTATTGCATTCTTTTCTCTTTTTTTTTGTTCTTGTAGGTTATATGTAATGACTGCCAAACCCACTGCACCGTGCCTTTTCACGTGTTGGGGATGAAGTGCACTGGCTGTGGCTCCTACAACACGGCACAGGACGGAGGACTCATCCAACAGCGGCCGGAGCAGCACATGGAAAATGAGCCAGAGCAGCAGGATGAACATGAGTCGCCCATACTGCATTAGAAACAAAGATGGACAACATTTAAACTTTTAACGTTTGATTTGTGCACTTCATTGTAATAGCCTAAATGTAACCATAGACGGAGCCAGTGTCCCCTGTTCGTAATTGACCAAAAAAAAAAAAATTCATTCTTTGTTTGTGCATGCATGTGTTTTGGCTTTACAGGAGCTTGCGCTGGTTGAAGTGAAGTAAACAGTACGGATAGGGGCTTGGTAAATTCATGGACTTCCTCCTTATTACCTACATGCAGTTTAGAGTCAGTCCATCTACCTGCATGCCGTTCCACTGCAAGAAGTAACTCACAAACATGGGTGGCAACAAGGCAAGCCACACTTGTGTCTAAGTCCAAACTCTGCAGGTTCTGTGACAGCTTGAAGCTTATATGATGAGTTGAGGGAGTGTGCCATACGCTATATTTAAATGCTGACAGGAAGGCATAAATGTCTTTTTTTTATATTGGGTCTGTGCAGCTTTATGGAAGACGACCAGTTTTGGAAATTTCTCATGAAGAAGGAGAAACAAACTCTTCTCACTCCAACTCTTTGTAGGACATATACAGATTATACACCAAAACATAGAGATTTTTGTCTTCTTTCACCCAGTGTGTCTCACTGCTGTAGGACTTACGGTTTTCTCAGTTTCCCCCAGAACAGAGTGAGTGTTCAGCCAAGTGTTCAGTTCCATTAAAAACTATCTCAAAATGTTCTCTTCTAAACTGGATGTAAAGGATCTTTTAACTTGTCATAATTTCTAAATTAAATCATTGTAGACTCACGTGCGACTATCAGTTTTCTGCTGCTCACAGGTCAAGTTTTTCCACAGTGACTGATGCTTAATTTTCAGTCCGATTCGGTTTGCCTCTCATTTACTTGGCTGTCAGGGAGTGACAGACACGTGTGGTTACCATGGTGACCGTAATGAGCCACTGGCTGCAGCTTTAACATTTCTGTTGATCTTGGTTCTCTACGCTTACGTTCATACATCAAAGAGTAGGCATTATTTTCTTAGATTATTACAAAGTTCTGTTGAAATTTTGGGCAGTAGCTGCATTGGTGCCCTTTAAAATTTCTTCTAAAATTTTCTCGTTTTAAGTGTGCTCTTGTCAGGCAGTGGATTGTTTAACTATGACAAGACTCATCATCTCACACTGTAGTTTATGGTGTGGTTCCCATAACAAACGTCCCCAACTTCCAGGATTTTTATTTATCTTTTTACTCGTAACTGCCAGCAAGTCTAATGAAAGCTCTCACACTGAACAAAATATTTTTCACTCAGCATTGTTTTATTCTATTCTGAACCATTATTGAAAGGAAAAACATGTAATCAGTCTTTATTTTTTCAGCATTTTGAGTTGACATTTAAAGTGGCAATTCTACTAAAGTGGTTTCAGTTTTATTGTTACAAGAAATCAGGTATTTTTGACAGGATTATCGCTGCTGATGGAAATGGGTCGGGGGTCAGATGCTGTCTCCTCTAGGGGGATCCAGTTCAGGGGAGAGCTGGGTCGTAAAACAAACTGGAGCACTGGCCGTTGCAGTGGGGGTAGTCGGCAGCGTGTCTGCGGAGAACGAAAGAGGTGTTGATGTGATGACCTGCAGAGAAGGAGGTGGAGTGGTGTCCTGGGGGACCCCCTGAAATGTGTTGGTGGCTTTAGTTCCTTTTGTACTCATGATAGTACCTGCGCCAAGAGAACCGCGTAGAGCCTCAGAGTTGCACTCGTGCTGAGGAACGTCTACACCGGGAGCAGTTTGGCACAGACCCCCTGGCAGGACTTGGAAAGTGTCAGTGGAGGTTTGAGGGTCTTCTGGGACTGGCAGGGCCGATGGGTCAAACGTTGCAGGAGAAGGCCTCAAGTCTGCGGAGGGAAGAAGCAACGGGTCCAGGGGGGCGGTCTGCATTTCTGTCTCTGTAAACACTGACTGAGAGGGACCAAAGTTGGTGCCGGTCTCCTCCGATGAACTGGACTCACTGGACTCTAAAGATTTCGATGAATCCCCATCTACATTTAGATAGACCTGTTCGTTTAAAAAAAAAATAAACAAAAAAAAGGTTCATTTAAAAAGGTTCATTTATTCTTTTACAGGGGTAAAAAGAAGTAGAGAAGTGAGGTTACTCACAGGTTTAGATGTTACGACGGCCACCACAAAGACGGCCCAAAGTGCAGCTCCTACAAGCGCCATTGTCTTCTTCGCTGTTTACAGAAACATACATTTGGTTGCAAAACTATTCACCCCCTTAGTAATCTTTCAGTTTTTGTTGCCTTGCAACCTGGAACTTAATTGCATTTCAAATTTGATTAAAAGCAACGATTCTACAAAAAAAAAAATACTTCAAATGAATGAAATTAAATGGGTGAAACACCTGTTTTTAAAAAAAAAACAGAAAGGTGGTGCATGCATATGTATTCAAGCCCTTTACTTTGAAGCCCACTACCTTTAGAAGCCACATAATTTGTTAAATAAGATCCACCCATGAGTAATCTAAGCATCAAATGATCTAAACCTGTCAAAACATTTTACACCCATGTCATAATTTACAGCTCCCCGAATCATCACCTCTAAGAAGTAAGGGCTACCACTGAGCAAGAGACATCATGAAGACCAAGGGACTCTCCACACAGATCAGAGACAAAGTTGTGGAGAAGTGCAGATCAGGGTTGGGTTATTACCTCATACCACTTTATTTATAAAGCACTTATAAACAGCACCAAGGCCGACCAAAGTGCTGTACAATAAAACAGACAAGCACAGAAAAAAGGATAAAATTACAAATTTACAGAAGTAAAAATAAGAATCGATTAGACTGAACATAGAAAAATAGCTAAAAGTACAATAAGGTCTAAGTCATCTCACACTGGATCTAAGGCCAGGAAGTAAAAGTGTGTTTTTAAACTTAAAAACTTCAAAACAGAAAGTGAAGTATGGAGAGCCATTTCATTCAAAATTAAATAAATAAATAAAGTGTTTTTTAAAAATTATTAATAAATATTCCATCAAATGAATATCATCTGACCACTGACTTTGTGACTTTTATTGAAATATAGACGGTCACAGAATATGACGGCTCTTATCATATATTGTGACCACACCGCGACAACTTGGCCTCGAAGAAGAGCGTGTTACGCCAAGAATGTAAGCTTTGGAGGAGAGGAGGGGAGTAAACAGTTTGGCTCAAGTGTTTAGTCTTTTACTATAAGCGACAGTGTGGTCACAATATATGATAAGAGCCGTCATATTCTGTGACCGTCTATGTTTCAATAATAGTCATGAAGTCAGTGGTCAGATGATACTTTTTATTCTTTGGAAGATGGAGAGAATCACCAGAAGTAGTTTGGTTCAACAAACACCTTGGTTTGACCAGACCCGCCCCACAGAGAAAACCCCTCCCCCGCATTTGACTATAAGAACATGAAATTAAAAAGCG
>JAOXNZ010000001.1:7100658-7116737 GCA_028566095.1 Kryptolebias brasiliensis | reverse complement strand
ACACCCCCCCCCCCCCCCCAAGCATACATACAGTTCTCATCTGAGTGGTCAGGGCAGTCTGCATGGCCATCACAGAATTTTTCAACAGGAAGGCATGTTTGGTCCAGGCATTGTCTGCTGCCAGGTGAGCAGCTTTCTTGTGGGGTGCATTTTGTACCTTTTACCACCATGTGGTCATGGGCACACTTGCATGTCCGACCTGCTGGAGTGGCGAGGCACAGGTGCTGACAGTTGCCGTTGTTTTGGGCACATTGGCTGGAATCTAAACAAGGACATTTAAGCAGCTAGAGTTCAGATTTAAAAGGCTTTAATTGGAAGTGGTCATGTACACCTTAGATGTCAGTTACCTGAACGACTGGACTTGCTGAACATTTTTAAGCTGACCACTTGTGTGCCAACTTCAAACCACAGCTTCTTTTGCCTCTGGTCTTCTTTGTACCAAAGCCTCGTCATGTCTGAAGGTGAACAGGCACCAGATACTGTCAAGCCATGTATTAACTACAAGCATGTTCAGTACAAACTGAGTAAAGAATTAGATGAAATTGTCATTTAGTCACTTAATAGGTCATTACCACTGGCAGTCATCCAGATAAGTGTGTTTTCACCAAGAGCCATAGCAGTTAGGCTATCAGCAGTCTCCAGTGTCTTATATCCAGATCCATTGATGTGGACAGAATTGATTGTTCCCATTCCTGGGAGAATATAAAAATTAAGACTAAAGTTTTAGCAATGGCGGTTTTAGAGAAAAAAAAAAAAAAAAAATATATATATATTTCTTACCCATGTCGACCCAGTAGATTGTGTCTCCATTACTGGAAAAGACCAGAGATGCAGGCTGGACTGCATCCTTCCACACCACTTTTTGCTGTGCACCATCCATATGGGCACATTCTATTGCAGTTTTACTGTTTGCATCTTGCAGATCTAGATTTGTGAAACAAATTGTCCCACTGGGAGGGTGGAGGGCAATACCACCAACTCCACTAATCCCATCCTTAATGACAACTGCTGTGTAAGCTCCAGTTTTTGAAGTGACCTGTAGACGTGGCTGTTTGTTGCTGCTCCAGTACATGTTAAGGGTTACCCAGTCAAGGGCCATGGCAGTGATTGTATCATCCAACAATTTGACAAGCTGGCCCTGAGAGATCAGGCTTGAGTCCTTCATCTTGAAGGAGTTGAGTGAAGATGTGCCATCATCTGTTAGAACCAGAGTGTTCTCTTGCAGGCTGTAGTCCATGATGGTGGCTTCATTTATGTTTGGGATTTGTAGTGCCAAGTGCTCAGGCCAGCCCTTCAACTCAGCTGCTTGCTGGGACTGCAGATAGACCTGTTAAAGTGGAAATGTAACACTTACATGCATTTCTGCTTTTGCCTTATCAAGTTAACAGGTGCCACTTAAACAGTTAGCATAAGCCAGTAATCAAACTAGCGCAGAAACGGATTAGAGGATGTTTAATGTCAGCGTTTTGAATTGCCAGCGCTTAAAAAGGTCCACTGGTCATTTTTAAATATGTAGCTAGTATTCTCAGTGATCATTTGCAGGAAACCAGTGCACTGCACTTAATTCTCGAGGGAAGTTAATGTTTACCTTTGAGACCGTTGAGGGAGACAGTAGCAGCAGGAATGTTTGAGAAACTTTACTGGAGCAGGTCAAACCATCCTCAGCCATCAAGAGACCAGAGGGACACTTGCAGACAGCCCTGCGCCGTGGAGCCAGCACACACATGTGGGAACAGTCTGTCTTCTTGCAGGGGCTGTCTGTGTCCATCTGGAGGATTGGGTGGATGATCTGAAATACAGGTTTAATGTCTTGGTTTTAAGTTGAGCAGCATGTTTGAAAATAAATTCTAAAACTTAGTTTTTGAATTTTGCAGAACAGTCAAACCCATACACCATAAGAGCCAACTGAAACCGACTTGAGAACCTTAAAGTTGTTAAGCATTGTCAGGATTTTACTCACTTTCACAGCAAAAGGCTGCCCTGGTCTTTTTAGAAGAATTTGACGGTTTTTGCCAGAGAGCTTATTAGCAGCTTGAACCACCCTTTTCTTGGCATCAGACCAATAAAGCATGTCATTGAATACAGCCACAGAAAATGGATTTGTTGTCTCCTTCATTTGAAGAATCTGAAAATGCAAGGCTTGTTTTAGGATTATTCAACATTTACTTTAATGCATAATGTAAATCTTTAATGGTGCATGTTTAAAGGATACATTAAGATGTTAAGTTAAATTAGGCATTTGGTGAGTTCAACTTAGTTAATTTGACTGTAGTTCATAGAGTTTTACAAGTTACAACCACACTGCAAATTCAACTCTGCTGTGGTGTTAATCACCTTTGAAAACAGTTACAATAAAAGAGGTTCCAGATCTGTGACTATTTTACCTTAACATTACTACCATCTAGTGTTGAAGATCCAATGGCCCTCAGTCTTTCATCTGTCCAGTAGACCCTCTCAGAGATGAAGTCTACTGCAATTCCACCTGGCCAACCTAAACTGGAGTTCACCACTGCCCTCCTTTCTGATCCATCCATCCCAGCACGCTCAATCTTTACTACATTACCAATTTCAGTCCAAAACATCAGCCTGGAAGACAGGTAAAGAGTTTAAATGTAATAAAAACCCACTTGCATGTAAAAGTTTCACACCCACCCTTTTTGCGGCAGCAAGGCTAGAGAGCGAGGTTGATCCAGGTCTTCATCCAGGATGACACTTTTGTCCAGTGATTTCACAGAGGTTTTTGCAAGTCTTACAGCAACAATCTGACTATTTACACCATCAATCCAGTACAGGTTTCTACCAAGCCAGTCCACAGCAACAGAATCAGCCCTGACACCTAAGGACAGAAGCATTAATTTAATGCCATTCTTGAAAGAAAGTCAGTTTTATTGCAGGTGACTAACCTTTAATCAGAATTCCTGTGGTCTTCTGGTCCATTGAAGACCATCTGATTGTTTCGGTGTCCACACTGACCCAGAACACTTTCTGATCCCTCCAGTCATAGTCCAGAGACAAAACTGCCTTCTTGGCAGAAGATGATAACACATCTAGACTTTTACTACGCAAGCCATACAAATAGAGTTCGGTTTGGACTGATGTTAGCAGGAAGGGTTCACCTAAGAGGAGAGCGTCACTTTAATTTCAAACTGAAACAAAATTTGATAATCGGTCTGGTTTTCAACATTTGAGCTATCACACGTAAGATTTCTCACTCAGTTTCAATTTAGTCCAAATGTTAAAGCCAACTTCTCCTCAAGAACAAACTAACAATTTCTACACTTTAGAGCAGCAAGTAGCGCTGCAGACAATTCAACTTTGTTAGAGACTTTACACATAATTTAGGTCCTGTATGAAGCCTTGGAGACCACCACAAGTTTTTCCTTTACATGTTGAAAACCCATTGTTCAAATACCCTTTGAACCAGTGATTTACGCTTTATTCCATGTTTAGATTTATGTAGGCGCAACAAGTTGAAAGCGTCACACAACTTTTTGGCTACACCCGTTGCTATATTTTCCCCTATAAATGTCAATTACTCCCAACCATACCACCAATAGTTTCTCCACAAAGTTGATCTGTGCCTCAATTTTTTAAAGGGCCTTAATTTTTTTAAAGGTCTGGAGTTTGACATTGTATGCTCCTCAATAGGAACCAGTTTAGCTACCTTGATTTCATCAGGAAATATTCAAGCAAATTGATTAATTCCCATTAGTGGCATGCAAGTTAATGCAATCCAATCATTTTAAAAGATTGTAGCCCCTCCATCTCCATTTTTCCTGTTCTGGCAGCTGTCTTTAAAGACATGAGTAACAGCCAATGTATACCCCCATATACCATTTATCAGGAGTATTACATTCAACTAAAATTTATGGTGACTGAATATAGATGAGGTTTTACCTGTGATTTTGCACTGGTGTCCACCTGCCTCCATAATAAAGCCTGGATGGCAGTCGCATTGGTAGGATCCTGGAGTGTTTATACACAGATGACTGCACACACCTGGTGCTTGGCCTTGACACTCATTTACATCAGCACATTTCCACCCATCCTCCTTAAGCTTGTATCCAGCTGCACAGCGACAGCGCTTAAAAAAAATTTCAGAGGCTAAGCCACAATTTATGCTTCCTGGAATATGTTTGGCCATTTTAATTCTTTGCATTTTCCACTAAGCCTTTAACAAAAACAAATTTAAAAATGTTCTCACTGGTCCTTGTGGTGTGCTGTAGCAGCCTTGAGAGCAGCGCGTTTCATCTGCCTCTGCACAGTTTTTTTGGCAGCTGCCTCCCTCGTCTGAGCCATCTGCGCAGTTGGTAATCCCATTGCATACCAAAGCCACATTTAAGCACTCTTGACTGCCACACTGGAACTCATGAGGGGGGCATGTCACCATCCCACCTGCAAGTACATTTTCAGTAATGTACCATTGCTTAGAATTCATTTGGAAAGTGGCAATTTAAATATGACAAATTTCAGGCGACCCAAAGCCCCAGCAGCATATTGAAGCAGTTATGTCATGTCAAAGTTAGAAGTACCATTATTTGTGTTTAAAGTAACATTAACACAGCAGTAATGTCCTTTCAATGACTTCAAGGTTTCACCTAATGCCTTTTCCCAGTATTAACATCAATAAGTCTACTCACATTCAATTTCATCACTGCCATCGTCACAATCCTTCATGCCATCACACCTCCAGACTGCAGGAACACACTTGCTTTTTGATTTACACAGCCACTGGAAGTCACCACAGCTGAGTGGAGCCACAGGACAATCCTGAAGGACCCAATGGACCATCTAGTTATTCATTCTGGCAATTATAATGTTAAGAAAATTACAAGATGGTTGCTTTGAACACTAGTTTGAAGTCTTGGGGTGGCGAGAAAAACCGTACAGTTAAGTTGACTTAGTCACGCTTCATACATTTTTCACTTTAACATTGTAAATCTGCAACAGTTTTAGTTAGACACAAAGTACACCAATTTTGGCAGAGGAGTTTTAAATTTTACAGCAAGATACAAAGCCTTGTAAAAATAAGCCTTTAGAAAAGCAATTACTTTGATTTGATTTGTCTATTGCTTTAAAATGCCACTTATCAAAAATCACTAAGGGGTTTGTGCCCTGGCAGTAGACCTTTAAGGTAAAATATGCTTGCAATTTGAACCGTACTTTAGTTTTTTTTTTATGCCCAGAATTTTAAAAAATAAAAAATTTGAAACCCACATGACCATGGGTGGCCGTCCTAAAACGTGGTCGAAGCACTTAAAGTGTAGCTGGCAGTCGCCAAAACTGATTCATAGGTTAGATTTGATGGTTGAAGAAACATGGCATGGACATGAATTACAACTTATTCACCTTTACTAGTGTCCCAAGTCCCATTCTCACTGACTTAAAGCCTGCTGTTAGAGTCATTAGTTTACACATTTTAGAACTGAAACCATGACTTTGGCCTACAACTAGCTCAACTGCTTAACATCCACCTTTTCATCTGAGCCATCTTTGCAGTCCTGGTCCCCATCGCAAAGCCACTCCTGCACCAGACATTCCTTGCTTTGAGGGCAGCGGTGTTTGGTGGTGCAGACTGGTGCTTTGGTACAGCCCTCCTCATCTGAGCTGTCCCAGCAGTCTGGGTGACCATCACAGCGGACTGAAGCAGATACACACTGACCACTGGAACATCTAAACTCAGCAGCACTGCACTCCTGTTCACCTGCAGGAGGTGAGTTGAAAGGCAAGAGTCAGTTCTTTAACAGTTGGATTTTTCAGATGTGTCCTTTTGTGCATAAAAAAATTTTTTTTAACTCTTCCCATCACAACTAAAAGGGGAGAAATAAATTCATCTCCCAACTTTAGTCATTAGGGTCCACTCTCAAGCATGTTTTAAGTTATGTTCACACTGCAGGTAACCAATTCAGATTTTTTGTGGTTGTTCACATTTTAAACATGGCCGCCATCAGATTTAAGTGAAAAGTCTATGGCTCTAGTGACCATCATGCATAGGAGACGTGATGTCACCCCATGTTTACAGAAGTCACTATGGATGCCAACCCAGGTCCTTAAGGGCTACTATTGTTATGTTTCGTTTCCCTGTTCAACACATTTGATTTGAATTAATGGTTCAACGCTTCTGCAGAACATGTAGTAACTCCATTGATTTAGGTGTGCTGAGGAAGAAATCAAGTAAAAACATGCAGGATAGTAGCCCTTGAGAACCACAGTTGGACACTCCTGCTATACATGATAGTTCGCAGTCATCGAGTCTGAAGTTGAGCAATCAGAGCAAACTAAATCTTACACTGGTTTCATCGTGTTTACATTTGATCTTGCCGCATCGGTGCAGAATTGAATTTCTGCAACATTAAACTTACTGAAAGTAGAAAAACCTCAACAGTTTGTATCATGTTGATTTTCAATCAACTAGGACATGGCAATTCAAAAAGCATGACTAGCGTCAACACACCCAGATTCAATGGATGAAGTCGTTAACATGTCTGACAAACTTCCCTGAAGAGTCAAGTCATTACATGACTCAGTTTGATCAGAAAAGCCACCAAAACATGCAGGCTAGTGGGCCTCAAGGACCAGGGTTGGGAGCCATATGGGGAGCACAACATACCACAAGTTGCTTCATCACTGCCATCTACACAGTCCCTCTCCCCATCACAGAGGAAACTGCTGGGAATGCAGCGGCTCTTGTCGTCACATTGGTGAGCACAGCCCTCCATGCGCTTGGCACAGTCCAGTTCATCTGAGCGGTCCTGACACTGAGGTACACCATCACACACCTGGTCCATTTCTATGCACTTCTTGCCATGAGCACACTGGAACTGGTCTGCAGCAAGAACAGATTTGTCATTATTGACTTTAGACTGAAAATACTGGAGATAAAGTAGTTTCCAGGAAAAATTTTAAGTTTTAAATGCATACATTTGAGTTTGCAGAATCAAGTTTAGCCTTTCATCATTCCCCACCCAGTTAAAATGCTATTAAGCTCTCCTGCATTTAATTTGAAGTATCATCAAACAGTCAAAAATTCTTACTGCACAACACATGTATGAACCCCTAACCATTGTACTACATGGCAGTGAAGCTGCAACTTTCTACACAACGTTAAAACTCGCTGTACAAGTCCCTTACCACTGTCACATTCTGATAAGCAGTCTTCCTCATCTGAGCCATCTCTACAGTCTGCTTCCCCATCACAGACATGGTTGTAGTGAACACAGTCTGAGTTGTCTTTGCAGGGTTTGGTGCCTAAAGGGCACCTGATGGGGCGAGAAGGACCAGAGGCAGCAGGCACAGGAACTGCATTAGTCTCATCTTGGTCCTCTGAAAAAAAAACAGGAGGGGACAGTAGTGACTCAAAGCTAAAAACTACATCTCAAATGCAGCAAGAGGCCAATCCTCCAGAGTCAAGCTGTACCACAGTTTGCTTCATCACTGCCATCCAGACAGTCCTTCTCTCCATCACATATGAAGACTGCAGGCAGGCAGCGATTCTTGTCGTCACAGTGGTGACCACAGTCCTCAGCTTGCTTCATGCAGTGCTGTTCGTCTGAGAGGTCCTGACACTGAGGTATGCCGTCACACACCTGGCCTTTGTCTATACACTTCATCCCATGGGCACACTGAAACTGATCTGGATGCAGAACAGAGGGAAAGAAATAAATCTGGATAGTAATACAAGTTGACTAAATGGTTAATCAGCATTGAAACAGTCATGTAGCTTTACAGCATTCTGCCAAGCTACTCACGCCGAAACAAATTTCTTTATGCATTAAATTGTGGTACAAATTCAAGACTTATACTAACAAACATTTTGTATTTAGAAAATTTTTATACTGCTGTATTTAAAATTTGACATGTCTTTTTAACAAAATAGTTTTGGATTTAAGGATTTTAAAGGGTTGCCTCCTGTGCAACAGAAGGAGGCAGGTAAAATGAGTCAACACGACCTCAGCATGAGCAGAAATCTTCAGTTTACTTAATTACAATAATGCAGGTATTTGTTAGGTTGCCAAATTTAATGGAACTCTTTGAAAGTTTAACATTTCATTACTTTGAAAATGCAAATGGATTTTTTTGGAGCCTTTCACATACAAAAAGGTGTTTAAGCCACATTTCACCTTATTTCAGAGACAATTTAGTGAAAACATAATAAATTGAGATTCAATTGCTGTAATGAGTCAGACTCACTAAAAACCAATACATCATTTCTACCAAGTTTTCTTAGCCCTCATGTATTGTACAGCAACCATTAAACTTAGACAAATTACTTCTAATAGAGTCTCATACCATCACCACATCCAGATTCACAGTCCTCTTCATCTGAGCCATCCTTACAGTCCTTCTCTCCGTCACACACATGGCTGTAGCGGATGCATTCTGAGCCATCCTTGCACAGTTTAGTGCCCAGGTTGCACTTCATAAGACTGCTTCCAGCTGAAACAACTAGTTGAAGCAGGAGCGAATAGGACAAGGACTTCAATGTGACAAAAAGATTTTCATAAAAGAACAAACTTCGTGTACTAGGCTTACCTTGCAAGTATGATGCCAATAACGCCAAACACAGACATACCCATCCACCCATCGCCACAAACAAAACAAACCAGACCAACTGCTTCCAACGTGCTGCCACGGGGCATTTTATAAAGGCAGCAGGTGAGGCCAATTCAGACTAATTGAACACCTGAGTCAGGGGAGGAGCTTTAGCTTGTTCCTGACTACTTCTGTTTTTTACATAACAAGAAAATAAATGTAAAAACACACACATATAATGTTCCCATAATTGACCACAGCATGTTTATGTTCTGGTATGTTTATTTGAAAATGTTATTAGGCAAATTAATAAAAAAAATAAAATATTTTAGTGTAAGCATTGCAAATATATGAAAGTCGATTTCTGCCACCCTGAAAAAGCAAAAACAAAAAACAGATTCTCTAAATCATAACTACGAGATAACATCTAAAAAATGTGACTCCTCGTTATCATGATATACTATCTCAGAAATATGATTTAACATCTCGTTATTATGAGGTTGTGTGTCTCGTGCATTTGTCTCTATGTGGTGCTGTCATGGACCTGTCCATGGACCTGTCCCGCACAACCCTGCATGGAAAAGCAGCTCAATAAAATGGATGGATTATTATGAGATACTATCTCAAATTATCTCATAGTTATGAGATAGAATCACTTAGCAACTCATAATTATGACATACTATCTCAAAATTATGACTTGGCATCCCAGAATTGATATGCTAAGTCATAATTATAAAATGCTAAGTCTTAATTTTGAAAAGTTAAGTCATATTTTTGCAATGCTAAGTCATAATTAGCAGATACTAAGTCATAATTATAAAATGTTGAGTCAGAATTATGAGACGTTTATAATTATGAAATGTTAGGCATAATTTTAAGGCGCTATGTCATAACTACGTTAGGTCATAAATTTGAGATACTAAGTCATAATTATGTCATTTTAAGGACTTCTTTTTGAGATGCTGAGTCAAAATAATGAGATGCTAGGTCATCATTTTGAGGTAGTATTTTGTGATGATGAGGTGCTGAAACACTACGAAACACTATCTCAAAATTACGACCTAAATTATTATTTCTTTTATTCAAATTGGCGGAAACGGACTTCCATACAGGTTAAACTTCGGTTTCACACGTTTCTGAATAAATATTTTGAGTTGTTCTCCAGTCAGTCTGAGTAGGAGGGATTAGGAGCTCGTGCGTCGCTCTCACGTTAGTCGTGCTCTTCCGGTCAAGCTAACAGGCTACTGGTAGCAACTGGAGAGCAGCCTTGTCAAAATTAGCTGCCTTACAGCACACTTAACACTGATTTATGTAAGTAGGCTGCTGCGAGGACTACGCGCCTCTGTTCCCTCAGAAGTGGACTTTTGGACCGTAAAGCTGGGTAACTACTGAGATGCTTTCAGCGGCTTTCTCTGACTCTGAGGCGGGTTGTTTTGGTGATGTAGCTCCGTTAGTTAGCCGCTCGGTAGGAGCCAGTTTGGAAGAGTTCGTCCAAGATGCTAACTCACTTCGGTGCGAGTATTTTAGTCAAAGACCCATCGTTTAACAGCTGCCTTGAGGTGAAACAACTTGGCGTTTCACTCTCTGCCATGATGCTGTGTTCATATCAGTCGAGTTGCTCGGGAAAACCCGACGCTGAGCACTAAAGTTAAGGAGGTATTTTCTCGAATCACAACAAAAGGATTTTTGACACCAAGCTGGCAGCTACCTCTGTTAAGCTAACGTTAGCTTCCTGAGCTAAATCATCACTTTCCAATAGATTGACTTAAGCTTACTGGCGCGTTGGCTGTAGTTTTTAGCTTTTGTTTCCATCAAAGTCTATTTAGGTATTTTCCAAGCTAACGCCGGCAAATATAATATTGTGGTTTGAGCTCAGTAGGCCCCTCCTCCTGGTAGATAGCAGCTGGCCTTCCAAGTTACGAAATTATTTCCCTTGTTTACACCCATTTGGCAGCATTTACTGAGTTATTCGTCGTGCTCATTCATATCTCACGGTGCAACAGGAAAGCACACATCCCGTGTGTTATTTCTCTAAATATGCAAACGAGCTAGGTTAGATGTGAAGTTACAAACCAACATTAAGTGGTCATTCCTGCTGATCTTTGGTTTCACACAGTCAGTGCTGCTTTCAAAAACAGCTATAATTTGTATTTTTTTATAGTAGCTTAGTTGTAGGAGTGAATACGCTCTTTTATTGGGGTGTAACAGTTCTGACTGTGGCTAATATCAGGGTCACAGTATGGTTCGTCGTTTTTAATTTATTGTAAAACAGAAACAGTATGCCATTGACCTTTTATTCTTGTGCTGGAATGCTGTCAGTAAGAAAAATGTTTTTAATTCATCAGCTTGTCTTATTACATCCCTTTGTCTTATTGTATTGATAAGGGTAAATGTCTGTTTTCCTGTCTGATGTTTTGTTTTCTAATGTTGTGACTTGTGTGACTTTATTCCAAGGTGTCCATCCATATCCTCTGAGTGTACATTGCTAGCACTGGCTTCCACCCTGTGACAGATTTGTCACCGGAGGGCTCTTAGAGCAAGAGCCCAAGCTATAGCTCCAGGTCCCCTCTGTCTGTCTGTCTGTCTGTCTGTGAGGAAGCTTGAGCTGAGTCCTCTGGAGGCTCCCGGCCAGTCGAGATGTCGTCCATATTGCCGTTCACCCCTCCTGTGGTGAAGAGGCTTTTGAATTGGAAGAAGTCGACCAGTGGACCGGGTGTAGCAGGTGGTGGAGATCAGAACGGGCAAGAGGAGAAGTGGTGCGAGAAGGCTGTGAAGAGCCTCGTGAAGAAGCTAAAGAAGACGGGCCAGCTTGATGAACTGGAGAAGGCCATCACCACACAGAACTGCAACACAAAGTGTGTCACCATCCCGAGGTAAACTGCAAATCTCTGGCTTTTAGTTCAAATTTGTGTTAGAAAACAGTGTTTTGGGAAGTGTTCCTTTTTTTGTACTCGTGTGTAGCTCAGATATAAACATTTTGGCTTTTTATGGATGCCAAGCTCACCTTTACTCTGTTTCCATAGTATTCAGCCATAATTACTAAAGAAATCAAAGTTTAGCTGAAAGTCTGAAAAGCTTTCTATAGGTATGCAAAACAGTTGAGCATCATATGCTAATTGAGGATCAGCTGAAATTAGTTTATTTATAGTGACAATTAGACCGTCTGGGGAGTTCTTATAGCCCAACCAAAAGGTTTGTTTCGTTTTTTTAAGGTCAAGAGAACATGTTCTTTTATCAGTCAGCCGGCCTTGATGAACCAGACTCATGTTCAGTGGGAACGTTGTGTTAACAGATTATTTCTTTATTGATTTGTTGCCAGGTACTTTATCAGATGTTTATGTCTACAGATAAAAGATGGATTGTTATTCCCTAAAATGTCTTGTAGACCCCACTATTAGTGATGGCGTGTGTGTGTGTGTGGGGTGGGGTGTGTGTGTGTGTGTTTTCTCTTTGAATGGACAAATAAAATGCATAAGATGTTTCCAAACTCACAAAATACTGCATGGGAACATAGCTACCAGTGATATTTGAACTGGTACATTTTTATCAATGATTCCTAAACTTGCCAACTTTTGAAATGTATTGAATTAAAATGTGTCTGGATTGTTTTCTAATTGCTTTACTTCCTTCATTAAAAACAGTTGTTAATTGAATTTAAGTTGCTATGGCTTTGGAAAAAAATGACAGTTTCTTGCCTTGTTATGAATTAGTGAATTGAAACTTTAAATGGCATCTAAAATCTCACTTTAATCATCAAGTCTAGTACATTGTGTTGTGTATTTTAGCGTTGACGTGTAGAATTTGTGATTGTCCTGTTATTCAGAAGCAACTACTCTCATTTGTCCCCCATTCCACTTTTTTTTTTTTTTTTCCATGGCTGTTTTCTTGTGAATGTGTCGAATGTCTGAAAATAGGTTTGTCCCCAAGGTTGCCTCTTTTTTTTTTTTTTTTTCTCCCCTGTTTTCTGTGGTTGTGTGTCGTCAGTGTTTTGTTTGAATCTCTCCGGACAGATTTTGTCATAAATGACTGAAGTGAGAAGGATTTTCAGTTTGATACAATGCCACAGTGTTGAATGCTCCATGTTATGTGTTTTTTCCTCTTTAATTTGGTCCAAAAGGCTTCTCTTATTTGAAGTTCCCGTCTTTCATCTCCACAGCTGAATTTAATGTCCTTATTTTTGCCGCACGACTCCATTAAAAGAGGCCTTTTAATGTTCACACACCCATACTGATGTTTATCATTTGTTTTTTGTTTGTGTTTTGTTGTTTTCTCAGCAATTGCTCTGAAATATGGGGACTGAGTACACCAAATACGATAGAACAGTGGGATACATCAGGCCTATACAGCTACCCTGACCAAACCAGGTGACTATCCTTAACTATTTTAAAGTGTTGCTTACAACTTTGATGTGGGAGAGCTGTCAATACATTGTTGGAGGTGGCGGACGTAGACATGTTTGTTTTGTCATGACTCAATCCATCTCTATTACCTTCCCTACTTGGCCATATTATGTATCCTGACCCCCTCCCTCCTGTGCTTTTTCTTTTGTTGTTTGTCTCCTGGCCATCTTACCCTCCTGTCCTCTTCACTGTTCAATCAGATCACTAGACGGCCGCTTGCAAGTCTCCCACAGGAAGGGTCTTCCCCATGTCATTTACTGCCGCTTGTGGCGATGGCCGGACCTTCACAGCCACCATGAGCTACGCGCCATCGAAGCCTGCGAGTACGCCTTCCACCTCAAGAAGGACGAGGTCTGCATCAACCCCTACCACTACCAGAGGGTGGAGACTCCAGGTGAGAAGAGTCTTATTTCTTCGTCACCATTTTAAATGGACAATGTACAAAAAAGGCACCTGACCTTGTGTTGCAGGCACATCAGAGTATTTATAATATCAATTTAAAAACTAGAATACCTTTAAGGATGTATCACTCACCACCAAAATGCATCAAAATTCTTTTTTAACAGATCTGAGTAAGGTTAAGAAGTTCTGCTTTATTACTTGCACATTTTTCATTACTTATCTTTTGACTGTACAAATAAACGTTAGCATTTCTGCTACATTAAGCTTGAGGATAAGACTACAACACATAATTTTAATGAGAAAGTGTAATGATGATCTTTAGTATTGTTCCAGTTTATGCAGTTTATCACTCCTATAAGGTGCTAGAAAATCCTAAAACATGACTTTGGGAAACGTTTAAACAAACATTTAATGTTTTTGGTGAGTTTCATATAATCTTTGCTTTTATTTTTTAATTTAAAAAAAGCAAAATAGTAAGTTATTAGTCCAGTGATTCTCAGCTATTCTCTCCTTCTTTCACCAGCATCCCAACTCCCCAACAACAAAGAATAATTTGTTATTTATTTATCGTAATGAACTATATTCCACCTTCTTTCTTTCTAATACATTAAAAACCCACCATTTTAAATACCTCTGCTTAGGGATGAGATGTCAGGATGTTGTTGCAGCTGGTTACAGGCTTTTGTTTTTATTGTGACAAAGAGCTGAAGACTCCTGCACATACTCCACGTAGCACCGAACGAGACCTGAAAGTCAATTTGAGTACAACAGCTTGTCAAAGTTTTTGTCATCCAGCTTCTGGTAGTTTTTTTTTCTTTCAATCTGAATCAGCTTGAAGGTAGGAGAGTTATTAACACTTGAGGTAAAGTACATCCAGGATCCTTTCATAAGTAGGCCTATGTGTAAATGTTGGTAAAACGAGAATAAGTTGCCTCCCAGAGCACGTTGCTCCCGGCTGTTTCATCTGACCTGTAGCTCCCAGTTTGATATCTTTCTAACACTGTACCCCTGTTTGCACATAAAGTTTGATTCAGTCTGTTCTTCATACTAAGTTGTGTTTTTTTTGTTTGTTTGTTTCTGTTTTTTCAGATTTCATTATTTTGTACATGTGCAAAACATATCAACATCCTCTGTGCTGTTAATAAATAGGTGCACATGTGACGTAAACGTTAGGATCTTTTTTTTTTTTTTGTGATTTGATTGATGAAAGACTATACTTACAACTCTCCTCTCTTTTAGTACAGTGAGGGCAGCACAGCTTTGAGTGCTATTTTTGTTACCTTCAAATTCACAAAGTTGTAACTGTTTTTTTTCCCCCAAAAAAAAGCCACAATCGCAGCTGTCTGTGTACTTTGAACATGTGCAACGTCCCTTTCGGGTCATCGTCCTAATTTGGACGAAGTTAAGATGATCTGAGTTGAATTGTTACCGACTTTGCTTTTTCAAACCATTAAATAGTTTAACAGGACTTTTCACAATGTTCTCACAGTTTGTTTTTTTTTTTTTTCTCCTGTTGAAATGAAACTGGTCCAAAAGCACTTGATTATTTCCCAGATGACAAATCCTACATCATGTAAAACTGATGAACTGTAAGAAGTTTTAAGCTGATAGGACTTTTCTCTTCTGACACCTCTCTCCTCTACTGTAGTGCTGCCTCCTGTTCTTGTGCCAAGACACTCAGAAATCCTCCCAGAGCTGCCACCTCTGGATGACTACACTCATTCCATACCTGAGAACACGAACTTCCCCGCAGGAATCGAACCTCCAAACAACTATATACCAGGTAGGAGCGTCTGTCCTTGACTCTAGTTGTACTTGTGTGCAAACTGGAATCTGGAAGAAAAGGGTTTTTTCCTCATTTCTGCACACTGCTTTTTATATTCTGTACTATTGTGGTTTAATGAAAGACTTTTGTAACAACATATCGGCTTACTTTTTTTTAATCCCTGACACTGTTTCAACAGAGACGCCTCCACCGGGCTACATCAGTGAGGATGGAGAGGCCAGTGATCAACAGATGAATCAAAGTATGGACACAGGTACCTAGATCAGCACATCCTTTATCTCTGTCTGACTCTTCGTGCTACACGGTTTGTGTCTTTGTTTAAGAGAGTTGGAAGCTCAGTCTGATGTTTCTGAGTTATTTAAGCAGTTTAGTTAGAACTGAAGTAGTGATTCTTCTGTTACATCACGTTTTTATGTCATTTTCATCCAGTTTAAGAAAGATGCCCTGATAGTTTTAATACATCTTTAATTAGTTTATAGATGCTGGTTTGTTGAAATAAAACATGTTTATAATCGGACCATCAATTTGCCAGTTTGGTGTCATTCAGACACATTTAACTTTTGGTACTTTTTCTAAGGCCTCTTTTACAAATTCGCTAATGATATTTTAGGTAGAACTGCTAAAATAAAGACTAGAGGGCGCAGATTATATATATTCTGTTTAGTGAGAGTGTGTTTACTATAACAAGGTTGTATAGGACACCTGAATCAGTGCCTCATCCTTACACAACTCTTAGTTTTTAAAAGCAAACAGATCAGTTTGAGTATCATTTTTGTTTTATTATGCAAGACTATCAGGTTCATCGTACGACTTGAACCATTTACTTATCATGTGTTGAACTGCTGTAAACTCTCCACATTTGGCTTTGTTTTTGTTTGTTTTTTTGTCAGGTTCTCCAGCAGAACTGTCCCCCAGCACTCTGTCTCCTGTCAATCACAGCATGGGTAAGTGTTCAAGT
>JAOXNZ010000001.1:6941616-6952701 GCA_028566095.1 Kryptolebias brasiliensis | reverse complement strand
GGCTGAAGCCTGAGGCCTTGGGCTGAACCTGGGCTGAACTAAAGTAGCCCAAATGAGCAGCAAACCGAGGGGGCGGGGACAAGACGGCTGTCAATCATTCTGTTCATTCATTTTCTCGAGACTGTTTGGCACTGGTTTTGCTGTAAATTTCACAAAATATGCTACAATATATTTAATTTGTGTTTAATAGATATTTTAACATTTTTATTGTAAACACCAGTACATATTCCTCTGACCACAGCTAACAATGACCAGCTAAATCATGTTCTTATAGCTGTTGCTGTTGATTTGGAGGGGAACCAAGGTGCTTCAACTTTTTATCACCTGCCAGCATGAAAAACAGGTGATTGTGTAATTGTGTCTGTTTGCCTGTCTGTCAACAAAGTATCTCATAAACTGGATGGATTTGAGTTAAACTCAGAAAGTAATCATTGGATATACATCTACAACTCATTAACTTTTGGAGTTAACTCAATTTAAGATGGACGCCGTAGCTAATCAACTTTAGCAAACACAATGGCTATATCTCGGTCAATTTTACAGATACTGAGCAAAGGTTTTATGTGGTAGTAGCTGAGAGTCATCCCCATCACATACTCTGAATGCTAACAGATCACACAAGATTTCTGCTTGAAACCTTGCCATGTAAGACAGCAAATGAAATGAATTTCGTCAAGGAACACTAGTTTTTTGAATACTTCAGTTTTTCCTAAGGTAAGACTGATGGATTATGCTTAGTTTCAAAATGACATGACTAATCCACAGCACAAACATGAAACCTTTTCCAGTTTACAGAAGCCTCTATAAAAACAAGGACAAATGCATTTGCCAGCTGGAGGAAAACTAAATGAAAAGGTGCAGTCCCTATTTAACACTGTTGTAGAGCACACAGGGGACAGAATGTCTATTCTGTCTGACTGATTGCATGCAATACAGACACCAGTTCCCAAAAGTAAAAATCAAACAGCAAAAGCATTGATTGACCGAGCCCAGCTAGAATAGCAGCATCCATATTGCACCATTTCCCCGCCAGTAAAACAGATAAATCCCTGCCTCATGAGAGCAAAGAGACAATCAACAGCAACTTATTTCTCCCTGCTGTGGACATATTGATCCTCCACAAAAAAAAAAAAAGTGTCAGCTGAAGGACAGGAATTTGATCCCGAGCTTCCAAAAACAAACGTCGTTTGATTGATTCTGCTCAGAAATGACTGAAATTCAGATTTAAAGTGTTTATGAAATCACTGCTGACAGTAAACGTGCATTAAATGAGCTTGTTTTTTGTCCTCATCTCCAAAGGTTGTATAGCTCCGGAGTGAAAAATTGCACCTTCTGAAAATAAGTACAAAGAAAAAAAAAAATGCCAAAGTGAAATGTTGTTAAAAGTTCGGCACCACTTGGCTCCAGCAAATGGATTCTCCTCTGGACTGTGCCATCACTGGGGAGACGGCAGCAGCAGGAAAAGCAAAAAGAGGGGAGCCAGTAGAAGGATGATGGATTACAGACACCTGACACGGAGCCCCTGTAATTTCCCACACTTGACAGCAAGGGAAAAATCTTGGCATATTTATCAGTAACACTAACTTTATAATGAAACTAACATTCTTTGAAGGAATGCATATCACCCGCTGCATGTGCATTAAGAGTGTGTGTTAGGGATCCGTCTCAGTTAATACCACACCAAATTTTAGCTCAATATCTGTAAAGCTGACAAGGTTATTGCTATTTTAGTATTTGCTAAGGTTGATTAGCTGTGGTGGCCAGTTTGAATCATGTTGACTCCAAAAGTTAATCAGTTGTAGACGTACATTCAGTGATTACTTTCTGAAAGTTCACTTAATGTCCGTCCATTGGTTCATGAGAAATGTTGCTAACAGACAGACAAACGGACACACAGTCATACCCACAGGCAGTTATACGATTGCCGACCTTTCATGGTGACAGGTGATAATGAGTACTTTGTCACACTGCACCTTCAGAGTACAAAACCTTACTTCCAGTCTCACTGTTCACTCCTGCAGAACCTCCTGATGCTTTTTTGTTGTTGTTAAACACATTTTAGGCTGGATAGGTGGACTCATGATGTATGGTTTCTAGCAGCTAGAGAAATTAAAAACTTTAATGACCAATAGTGAAACTGGATGAACAGTAACAGTGACCTGACAAGCTCACAGAAGCCATTAAATTGTTTTTGCAAGGCAACCTGTGAGAACTGAACCTAGTGACAGATAAAAGTGCCCTTTTAGTGAGTCTCTCTGGAACTGCATCATTTGTTATGCTGAATCAAGACGCCCTCACACAATCACCCATACGGAGTCTCTGCTGGACTGAGGGCCCCTTTAAACCTTTGCTGAGGGCAGTCGGGTCCACCAGCGCTCGATTCTGATCTGTTAAAAAGCAGCCTAAAATTAGTGCCAGCCATTGAGCAGCGTGGGTCAGAATTGGGCCGCCCAGCCCAGCGGACCTACTAATCAGTGTGTATGGAAATAGCTCAGGGTGGTCAGACTACAGCTTGTAATGTGCCGCTTAACAGAGAGAACGACAGCCAGATAAATGTTCCAGTCTGGTAAAACAGACAGACACCTGTGCACATAAATGCAATGATTAAAGATCCACTTCACTTCACAGAAGGCATTTTTTTAATAAACCTTGGTGTTAAGAGTTTATAATTTACACTGGAAGCTGACTAGTGTTTGGAATAAAGAGACAAACATAACTTCCTTGGCTTTAAATTGACAGATGACAAACGTTGCTCAAATATGAGTGGTTTCAAAAAATAAAATTAAAAATTAAAAATCAGTCACCTCTTGTCTCACTGAAATATTCATCTGCATGTCTGAACAGGATTAAATATTAGTGAATGGAGTTCACCTGATGTGCTTTAATGTGATTGGCTCCGTTCCAGTCTGCCTGGAAACCAAAAATGTACTGAATATTTGCATTTAACAAGCCAGGAGAGCTTCCAATACACTTCTCAGATTTACTCACAATGGACATAAAAAGCTGAGAAACTGCATAATGTCCTGTGACAGCATTTATCGGCCAAATCTGAAAATAAATAAAATAACCCCAATACATGAGTTAAACACTTTATAACACATGAGGACTTAGGATTGTTTGGCTTCCTCTGGCTGTGAAGAAGCTTTATAAAGTTGAAGTTCACCCCTGATGACGCACCACCCTGACCTGTTAGAGAAAAAAAAAGCTTCAAATACAAATAGGTGATGGGTAGCGAAAAATATCAGAATACAGAAGAAATTGATTTCACTAACAATATGAGCCTTTCAGACTCTACAACATTTTGTCAAAGACACCCTTCTATGGTCAGTCACACAGAGAAAGGAAAGAAAACCTCCATGGGTCAGGCTACCGTAAGAGAGGTGGACTCATCCAACACTTAACATTTCATTAGCCGCTTCCCCCCACACCCCACAAGCAGCTGAGACATTCCATAAACACTAGGCCTGCCAGCCAGCAGCACAGTGGGCCCTTTGAGAGGGACCAGGGAGAGGAGCTGAGCCTGCAGGTCCGGAGGGCTGAGGCAGAGCACGAGGGACGATCGCCCAGCTGACGGGAGCCTCACAGCCTCCTAAACATGTCTTTTTTTTAAATTAAGGACTATCTACGGAGACATGTATGTGTTCATAAATGAACAGTGGGGCTAATCCAGCATAGGTTTTAAACAAGAGCTTTTGTTCTGCTTTTGATAGGCAGGAACACAAAGGCTATTCATGGCTTTCAGTGTGAGAGCAGCTGAGGCCTGGCCTGCTGTACTAATGGCCTCCCAGCTTCTGAGCACGTTTCACCCAGCGCACCACGAAGGAGGACAGGTGTCTTACTTTCACACACACATGCATAGTGGCAAAGTTGGCTGCCCTCAAGTGCTGCCAGCACTTCCTCTTCTAGGACTGCATTTACTTTAGGAAAGGGAGAGGCTGGAATTTTCAGTTTTCTGGACCACCACTGCTCAGGTGTTGACGTCCAGGTACAATGACAGGTCTGTGTGAGCTACCATAAGGGAAGTCAACTCAAATATAACTTAAATATCCATGAGTCTGCAGTCAAGCAGAAAGCCAGACAAGCACTGGTGTGAATCTTGCTGAGGCTGCAAAGAGTGCTGGTCTGAGGCCGAGACATTCAGGCACTCTCCAGTCACCTTTCAGACATACTCTTCATCTTAAAATGTACTCACTGCAAAATTATAAAGACCAGTAAAACATTTTTTTAGAAAATAATAATAATGAAAAAAAAAAAATAAAAATCAGCACAATATTTTTTTACATATTGATGGTTAATGTGACCTTAAATTAAAAATTTGTAAGCAAAATTTTTTGACCGGACGCCAACCACTATGTGCATTTGTTTATCTGCAGAAACTGCCACACTGACTGAAAATAAGTCTACGATCTATGGGAGATCCATTTGGGATTGAGAAGCCCGACAATTAACGCTAAAACAATAAACCTGCCAGTCTAAAAGAAGTTTTGAAAAAGCTACGTAAGCCAAGCTCTGTCCTTATGGTGCTTTGTTTACATTGAGTGTGGACCCACATTACAGAATTGCAGATCAATAACCTGAAAAACTGCTGGAGTAAACTCTTTCAAACTGCACCGTTTGATATAGTTCAGGATAACCTGTTTAATGTTTTATCTCATAGTTTCCAACGAGTACCTTTAATGGCACCACAGACCTGTTTCATGTGCAGAAACTGTGCCATATTCTGACTGAGGCAGGCTCATATACATGCATCCCAAAAGTCTCAATCTCCTGGTTTTTGCAGGGATTATGATTAACCTGATGGGAGATTTATCATTCCCTTTTGGCCGACCTTATCTTACTCAATGTAATCCATTAACCATAAGGCCGTCTACACACCCAGACTCCTCCCCAGCTATGGCAGAATGCCAGCAGAACCATAGGCATGTCATTGTCATGATGATAATTAATTATGGCAAAAACAACCCATCAGAGACATGGCCTCCTTAAAGGTCCACAGCTAATCAGCAGCTCTGCTCACAGTTAGTGCTGACAATTGGCCTAGATAACCAGAAACCAGGAGACAACACTCAGAGAAAAATATGAATTGATACGGGTCAGTTTTAGACTGTTCGTTTCAGTCAAACTTAACAAGGAGATGCAGCTAGTAGGCAGCAAGACAAGCACTTTGTTTGTGGCTGCTATGGGATGTAGCTAATGGTAAGTCGCACGTTTTCCTCAAGCTGAGACAGACTGACACCATGCCAGACACAACACAACCACAGCAGGGACCACGCCACTTCTGTCTACTGCAGCACTCACATATTCCATGACAAGTCCCAGAATACGAACACCAAAAAGCCCAAAGTAGCTACTGACATGTTTACTGTACTTTACAGAACATGAGCCTTTCTAATAGTTGCTCACCGAAGCTTTACTGCTTTACTTTGTGATAAATGCAGCCAAACAGAATGTTTCCAAAGCTCCCGAAAAGTCATGAAACCATAAACAAAGAGGAGATTTTGTAGAAAATAAATAAATAAAATAATCTTGCCTCCAGCCAGCTCCCAGCCTGAGACCTAATCCAGCGACACGCACCGTAACGTTGTTACAACATCAGTAAAATAAATCCAGACTTCTGGTAATCCACAGAGCAAGGTCCACATGAGACAGCTGGACCATTATGTCAGGAACAAGCCGCCTCTGAACAAAAGCTCAGGCTCTGAGACGGGGTGACTTCAGCAGAGTGTGTCAAACACACCAGGGAACGTTAAAAGGCGAGGGAACTTTACAGATATTACACATACGGGGTCAGTTGACTGGTCACAAGATGAACTACTCAGAGAAAGCAGCTGTTCTCAGAAATACATTTCTTTCTTCATCACAGAAACAGTGGGAAACTCTCAGCTACTACCATGCTGAGTTTTAGCTCAATAACTGTAAGATTTACTGAGTTATAGCCATTTTCGTGTAGACTAAGGTTGATTAGATGTGGCAGCCATCTTGAATGAGTTGATTCATTGTTGGTAGCAGGCAATAAAAACAAAAACAAAAAAAACCTCACTTCCCTGTCTGTTCCCATACTCTCAACAAATGGACATGACTTTTTTTTTCTTTTTTTTAAATTATGCTTCACCTATTTTAGTTTGAATCTCTCCCTTCAGTTTTATTTCAATAAACACCTCTTTATTCCAAATGAAATGAGAACCCTGAGTGTATGACCGCAGCACTGACATATGACACTTTGAACCCGTTAGTCATCAGAGCAGTACGCTAACTTACACTCTGCGCTGATTGCATCATCGGCTAGCTGCTTATGCTTACATGTTTCTTTTCAAGAAGCTTTAGACTGGATCATTTGCATAACCAAAACACACACACTATTCTCATCTGCTGAATCCAATCCAAACAGGATCATTTTTTTTCTGGATTAAAGCAGACACTTCTGCACTTCCATCTTCCAAAATTAACTGTATCCCAATCCGCTCTTCGCTCTTCAGTAGCTTCTGCTACTGACAATATACAGCGTGTTGCTCATTTTGATAAACATTCCTACAGGGGAACAAACACCCCTGTCTTTCTCCTTGTCCTTGGCATTAGCTACATAACCAGACCGCTCTCCTTATCCTACTTAACATTGTTATATTGTTAACATGTCAATACTGGCTCTCAGTGAGCGATTCCTCTATTGTGTTTACACATCTCAACAGGAAACATGGATGGCAGCCATCCTGATTGGAGGTCACGTGACACACTTTAGGCCCGTGGGTCCTCTCTTTTGAGTGAGTTGTCTGGGCTTTTTACAACCCACCTCCCTTAATTTATCATGCTAGAAAAACCCTTTTAAGCTAATTACTCTGTTCAGAGGACAACAACGGCGATGTGTGTTGACACAAAAACACCCAGGGTGAACAGGACCGAGCGACTGGGAAGCCCCGGGGGCACACGCTGTCCCAACAGGGAGCGTCTCCCTGATGGTTCTGTAGCACTCAGCGGGCATTGAGCAGAAGGGAGCAAAAACGAGAGCACAGGCCTGTTTACAAAGGGTACAGAAAATACTGTTAGAGACATGCAAAACCGCTGCTAGGGATCAGTGTGTTTGTGAAGCACTTCTCATCTCCCTGAACACCCTGATGGGAAATGAAAACGCCTCAAAGGAATGAGTTAATAGCCCTTTAATAAGGATGAGGCCTGGAAAGACAGAAAATAAAGTTCTCATTAATAAAACCAGAAGATATTTTCTTTTTAAATCAAACCTGGCCTCTTTTTTTTGTAGGCCACTTTCACTGGAATAAAATCAACACTTCCCTTCCTGTTAAATGAAGCCCAAGGAAGCCACAAACAAAGTGTGTCAGAAAATAACAAGTGCATAATAATCCTGACTCCAGAAAGATGGATTGTGTGCATCAGACTAAAAAAAATTAGGACATCATTAAAAAGATTGAAGGTGTATTTTACACATCAGTGAGTCATTCTGTATCAAAGCCAGAAGAGGCACGCAGACATGTTTCATCTAGTGATTAGTGTGGGCCTTTATGTGCTTTTACTGTCCTGATCAATTAGACCAGGTTTTTCAGTCATTTTATTTTTGGTAAAGAAAAAGTGTGTTTTGCAGTGACTCACCCAGATCTCCTTGAACACTGTTATCATGAGAGGTCCTGCTGGATGAGGTGGAGTCCCCATCACTGGGCCACATCTGGCCCCTTTTGCGGACTCCGATGACGGAAGCCATGCCCTGCTGCTTCAGACACTTCTGGGACAGAGGTGTGGGTGGGCTCCCACTGTCAAGGGAATGCTGAGAGGGTGAGCGGCTCTTCTCCCTGAACATCGGACAGGTGGTGGGGCTGGGGGACACATGGCTGGACTGGCCCGAGGAGAAGTCCTCCTCGCTCGATGTCAGGTTCTCATTGGAGCTGCAGTCTGGCGTGTAGCCTCCACAGACGTCATCAAAGCTCCCAGGAGAATAGGAGCGCCTGGGCCAGGTGAGGTGAGGATCCTCCTCTATGCTGTGGTCCCTTATGTGAATGACTCGAGTGTCCCCGTCGGCCATCATCCCTCCAACGTACACACTGGTGTAAGGCTGAAACTCCACTGTCTGCCTCTCAGACTTCCCACCAGTGGACCTGACCCCACCATCTTTCAGGAAGTGTGAGCTGACCTCGGGATCATCAGGTGACCCGTTGAAGCTGCAGCTCCCCTCGGTGGATCGGCCTCTCTGAATGGCCTTGCTCATGTCCCCTGTGGCAGCTGACAGGTTCCCTGGCAGGGAGTGTAGGGACCTCTTCCGCTCCATCTGCATGGCCTGACAGCCCAGGGTGCTGATCTTGTCTGAGACCTCCCTGTCATTGACTCTGACCAACCCTCGTTCGTGGTGGTACTCCAAGTTTACATAGCAGGGTTTCTCCTGACCCCCCATCACAGATAACCCCTTGCTGTCACCGGCCGTATGAGAGTTGGCCCTCCTGATGCGCTCAAAGTTGGACCTCAGAGCTGCCACTGAGCCTGTGCCCACTGGGAGGTCAGGAGGCTCAGATTCGTGGCGGACAGGGGGCACCCCTTCTTTCTGTTTTGAACCATCCACCTCTTCATCTGGATATCTATTACTCTTTGCTGTCTTGCTGGACCCCCTCTGCTGCTCCTCTGCCGGTGCCTCATCAGTGTAGGACCTCTGTTTTTCTGAGCCACTGGTTAGTTCTCGGTTATTTGTCTGTGGTGGGTTTTTGAATCCCCATCGCTGGCCATCATAAGATTTCCTCTCCTTTGCAAGCAAAGTCTGCAAGTAGATCATCCGAAAGCGCTCCTTGTTTACTTCCTTCTCCAAGTGCCTGATAGATGACTTGCACTTGTCCAGCTCCTGTTCAATGTCGCCTAACGAGTTCAGCTCCATTTGAGGGGGGTCCGACTCAGGAAACTGGGCTCTCCATGCATCCACGAACCCCAACGGTTCAACCATGGTTGACAGCCTGATATAGACAGTTCAATCAGCTAACAGCATAAACATACGCAGTCCTATTGAACAAAGAAGTTTGTAACTCACAGCTTCCATAGTGCAACAGCACATAACTTCACATATGTAAGAATGTTTTTACTCACAAGCAGAAGAATAAAATCTTACAGGGACATGATTGGTCCAATCCCTGCAACCCTTTAGAGAAAATCCAAGAAATGTGAGTTCATCCTTGCTTTCCCCCCCCCCTCTCGGTCCTGTTTGCTGGTCGTCTATCCTCTGGAGATCCTCTCTGTCTGTGTTTGGTGTCACACTGAAGCGCAGCTCTGTGGTGTTTTGGCTCTCAGTCAGCAGCAGCAGCAGCAGCAGAAAGAGGAGGGGCTACGTGGATGCGACTCTGATTTGCGCTTCAAATACAGAAAAAAACAACAACACTGAATTGTTGGGTAAAACGTACTTTCTGAGAGAAACGTGCGTAGAGTTAGAGCTGAAAATGGCAAGAGGACAGTCACCCAAAAGATGTGAAGCCGTAAAATATATATATATTACAAACGTAAAATTACACATGTGGCTCCTTATAGCGGAAAAGAGTGTACCTTCTACGTGTAAAAAGGCGCTCTGGTTGTCCTCAAAATACCACAGCTCAGGTCAGGTGGATCCAGAAGAACGACGCCCCGACTTTCTGGACGGCGACCCGTTTCGTTTGTTGCTCAGACTAACTCAGTTATTATCCCGTTTAAGGGGCAACCTAATCTTTTTCCTTTTTCTCTCTCCCACCCAGCTCCAAGCATGCGGGTTTGCCACACAGCCAACTGTACTCTCGGTCGTCTTATGAAAACTCAAGTCAATCAAACCAAAGTTGATTTGTTTGCGCCGCTGCCTCGTGAACATACCGCCACCTTACGGTTTGATTGGTCGAGTGCTGCGTTCAAGTACAGTCTGAAACCTCTCCGGTTGACGTTTGAACCCGCGCGCACAACGTGCCCTGCTGTTAAATGGAGCGATCCAAGACGTAAATAAATTCCGAATGTGTTTTATCTCAAAGGGCAATACATCTAATAATAAATCAGTCGATTTTCACTCCAAGTTCGATACATTTGTTTTGTTTGTTTTACATTTAGCCATAGTCACCCAAAGCAATCCAAAATTGACTTTAAACTTTCTGTTCTTCAAATTATATTTTTGGTGCGATTGTGTTCTATTTGTTGACAAAAAAATGTAATTATAGTCACATGCAATAACAGGTTAATGTTATTTATTTTGGTTGATAATAAATTTAAAAATAAGCATATTTTAAAACCAAATGCTCACTGTTTGCGAGTGATGTTTTACTCGTCTACCTCTATGTCTAGCAATCAGAAATCGCATTTTCCTTGAACTCACCATCGAAGCTGCTTCCTGTTAGCAACCAATCTATAACGCCTAACGGTTTCTATGGGGCTAATGACAACAAACATTTCTTTGGCTTAAACAATTAAAACGCGAAACGGTAACCTGAAGTTTCTTTTAATTAGAAAAGTGCTTTTTAAATATAATCATTGTTTGTGCTTGGTAAGACGTTTCTAAAACGCCTTAAGAATTTCACAGGCGGGCAAGCTAGGCTAACTTTGCCGACGACAAAAAGCCTTTTTACGTTAGCATTAGCATAGCAGGCTAATAATCTATCGTTTGACATTACCGAGTTATCGCAGCATAGACGTTTCAGAGCTTCCAACATGAGCGAGCAGCTGAAGTTCATCGTTGAACAACTTAACAAAGACCCATTTAAGAAAAGCTTCAACCTCATCACGTTTGACTCCTTGGAACCCGTGCAACTCCTGCAAGTTTTAAATGATGTTCTGGCTGAAATAGACCCGAAGGTGAACGAAATGATTGTTGTGAGACGTTCGTGCATACGATTTTTATGACATTTCTTTAACGCCAATAGCTTTATTAACATTTTATTTTGTTTCTTTACATTTTAGCAAGCCATAGACATCCGAGAAGAGATGCCTGAACAAACAGTGAAGAGAATAAGCTCTCTGCTGGGGATGCTGAAATACAAACCTCCTGGCAATCAGTCTGATGTGTAAGTGTCATTCAGTCTGGTAATCTTAAAGCCCAGTTTAGTTGGGGATGCACTTGACTTTATATGTTGTCTTGAAATGTTTTTTTTTTTTATA
>JAOXNZ010000001.1:6850690-6862950 GCA_028566095.1 Kryptolebias brasiliensis | reverse complement strand
ACCCCCCCCCCCCCCCCCCCAGATCAGATCTATCCCATCACTCAATGCTTATAAATGACACGATGCTCGGTATGAACTCATGATTCAACAAGTTAACCATTAGATGAGTGAAGTTTGTAAATGATGATCCTGATTTTCTCAGATTGGGATGGCTTTATCAATATTCCTGAACTCCTGACTGAACATAGAAGTAGATTTTGAGACAAAAAATGTATTCTGGAGGTGATAATCCCTTGGGTTTAGACAGCGAGACGTGATGGGAATGCTGTTTTGACTCTTATTGCTCTACTTTACAGTTTCAGGTTCTGTCCTCAACACCTGGGACAAAGTCAGGTGGGGGTTCAGGAACTGCAGACATATTTGCCAGTATCAGCAACTCCTGATACAAGGCACATCATAACGCTAATACACAGAACATGGACTTCATCAAGTGCACGTAGAAGCAGTAAAAACTAACGCAAAATGCCAACAGGCGAGAATCTGAGCTGCCATCTTGATACGTGGCATCCTTAGCTCCCATCAGATCATAAATAGAGTTAAAAACTCAACCAAGAACCTCCGTGTTTTGCCAATAATTGTTGTAATCAGAACCACACTTGTGAGAACATACTACATTTTACAGTTGACTGTAAGGCCATATTAGCTCATAAATCATTGAAAATATGACCTTTTTAGCTTTTGTTTGTCTTGTCGATTGTATGTGTGCGCCTATCTATGTTGTCAGAAAAAGTGATCGTAAATCAAATCTGTGTTTTACCCATTTTATGAGTAAAATCTTTCTAAGCAGAATAGTGTAAAGGCTAGACAAAAGTTCAGGTATGTTCAGGTAGGTCTAAAGAAGATTATTTGATCCATGACGCTAATATACAGTCTATGGTATAGGGTTGGTAGCATGTCGGGTCGGCTTTTTACCCCCGCTAATGCTTGAATGCGTTTGGTGGGAGGCTCATTTAGACTGACAGCACGCACAAGGTGTTAACGTGCGGCTTTAACATGTAATAAACACATCTAGCAAGATGGCAGTCATGAATCTCACCTAGCACCATCAGTGGCCATTCTAGCATATTTCTATTTCAGTGGGTAAAAGTGGTAGGAAATGCAGAGTGCAAATCTAATTGTGTAACATCATCATGTTAAGACAAAACCTGCAGTTGTCCAACACATTAGCATGCTCCTGAAACTCTACAGAAGAGGGGAACGGGTAAACATGATGAACAATTTTAACATGTCACATTCAGCAAACATTCACACTGAACAGTTACATTTGGTCACCTGACCAACTTCCACTGTTTTTTGAGCTCTTTTTTTTTTTTTTAAGATTTGCTCATTAAGCTTTGTGCGTTTAAGGCTGCCACAGATTAAATCCAGTGGATGTGGAGAAGTCTGGAACCAATAATCCATCTCAGGTAGACCAGTCACTCATATCTCTCTCACACACACACACCCACACACACACACACACACTTTCCCAATCAAGACTTCACCAGCAGCAGCAGCAAGATTAAAGGGAGGACATCAGTTTAACAAATATATACCAGGAGAGGTTTTTGATTTATAAATACTCCTCCCATTAAGTAACAAAATATGTGCAGGACTTGAATTGTACTGGTATGAAAAAGGCAGCTGCCACTCTTCATTCTGAAATCTAAACAGATCAACCTGTCAGTGGAAATGCACCGCAGGTACAAATGTTACGTACACTTAATTTTTTTTTGCAAACATTTGACAAACCTTCCCTGAACAGCACAGCAGCTAGACCATCCTATTAAATATGTGCTCCCACATAAAAGGTTCCAGACCATTTAGGAAAGGTTTTGCAACTACCGCTGTGACATTAAAACTTAATGCAATGCAGCTTAGTTATTGAGCCCTAAATGCTGCCATTTCTGGTGCTGTTCCCTTCTTTACTGTATCAGTTCGATTAATTCAGCCTGCAGCCATTTTAACACCGTCTGGCTACACCTGAGCCTCGACTTCCTCTCCGTCTAAGCCACGCATTACAAAACGACAACTTATCCCCCTCAGACAGGACACTCATCTCCACTGAGCCCAGTCACTGCTGATCCTTGGCAAAGATTAGCAAATGAGCAGTGGAAAAACTGCAAAAACGCCAACGGTGCAACTTGGCTGCCAAAAGGATGCTTTAGTCCTCGTTCCATAGTTTGACCGCTGTCTATTGGGTGGAGGAAAAGGGAGATGGTCATCTCAGGGATGGGACAGTAGATCCTTTGAAGGAAGTATCAGACGTCAGTCCTACATCCTGACCAGCAGGAATGAAAGCAGTTCATCACTTCCAGAGGCAAATAGTCCCCATCGCAGCATCACAAAGTTTAGTCTGTGTATTCTGCCACAATGGACAGCAGTACTGTGATGTCATCTGGCTTTCCTCCTGCACACACACAAGGAAACAGACTCAAATCAGGACGGTGGCAGAAAATTCAGCTTTAATACCACTAAAACCAAAATTTACTATAAAAGTACATTTCCATTTAGGAGTAATAACATATACCATAAGGAAACAGAGCAGCTTGTAAATCTATTATTTCACCAAGCTAATTTCAACTTCAATTATATTGCTCTTTGAGGGAATTTTTAATCAAAGCTGAGTTAGTCAGGGAATAAAAAGCATAAACTTTGCTTGCACCTAAAAAAAAAAAAAAAAGCACACACAAACATGGCATAAGATTTAAAGCCAGAGGAGAGCTCCTGAACAGGAAATGAGGCAGGCAGTAGGAGAGAGGCTTTGGTAGCATCAGACTGATACCCTCACAGTTTTAGGTTTTTCTGCTGGTTCAAATGGTTTAATCACCCCCTCACCAAATCATCAAGTTATCCAGAAGCACTTCCACAAGTCATTCATTTAAACCAGGTGTTTTAAAGCAAGAACACATCTAAAACATGCAGGAGAGCGGCCCCCAGAGGAACAGAGTTTGACGTGTGCTTTAAAGGAATACACAACCAAAGATATCAAGCGATCTTGTTGGCTCTCAGCGTATCTGTTTTGGATTATTCTAGGCTACCACAATGCCAAATTTTGGCTCAATATGTGTAAAGTTGACTGAGTTATAGCCATCTTTGTATTGATTAGCTGTGGTGGCCATCTTGAATTGAGCAGACTCCAAAAAAAGAAAAAGGCAATCAGCTGTAGATGTGCATGCAGTGATTACTCTTACCTCTTACATTCAGGCCATTGTCACAGGCATACTGTGCAAAAGGTGACATGTAGTTGGGATCGTATGCCAGTACGTGGGCTTGTTCTGCGATGCTGCGGGCGGTCTGCTGAACGCTCTCATAGTTTGCATTCTGACGAGTAAAAAAAACAAAGCAGGCGTTCAGTTTTCGGACTGGTTTTCCCCTCAGCAGCAGACATGTTTGCGACTTACCTTGAGTTTCTTCAGCTCTTGCAGGATCATGTAGTCGGGCATGTTGTCAAACAGCCCGTCAGTGGCGGTGAGGATGATGTCACCCAGCTGCACGTCAAAGGAGGAGCTGTCTGCTGCGTCAGGGCTGCGGGAACAGATAGGAGACGTCAGCCGGGGGACACTGGAATTATAGTCAGTCATGTGAATTATAGCTTCATGGAAAACACTTTAAAGTAGGAAGAATCACCAAGGCTGACACTGCAGCAGCTCATCTTGTTTATTCCTTTTGTCACTCTTAACTCATGTCTACATGAGCCGACAGTAACTCAGCTTCTCTTCTGCTCTAGAAAAATTCATTACTAGTTGTAGTAGTGTGGTAATCACTGCTCCGATATGGTTTATAAAAACTATCCCTATTGCTGCTGATTCATCTAGGTTATGGAAAGAATCACATGCGCAGAGTGAGGATAAATTGAGGACTCGTCACATGGCAACTTGGACAGAAAGGTCAGGTCCAATAAAAAAAAGATACTAGATTAGAGCAGCGAGTGCTACAAATACTGAGCTGCTCTAACAGTGTCAGGTTTGCTTCTCGGATGATGCCCCCCCCCATCCAGTCCTGAGTGGAATTCATTACAAAGTGCCGGATCAGGACACACTGAGCCAAAGTTCCCAGGAACATCCTGTTCTGCGCAGCGATTTTTGCGAAGCGACAACTGCAGCCCTCAAAAAGATGGCACCAACAGTTCAGTGTTAAAGTCCGAGAAATGTATTCGCCTCATATTGAAATTATTTGACTGGTAATGACTCATCTGCTACGAGGCCGGGACATTTTTTTCAAAGGCCAGCTACGATTACTCACTCGTATCAAAGTATAATTGTGAAGATAAAAGTCAAGACCCAGAAACTTGGGTTATAGTTCTGAAGAAGCATTTTTTTAATGCTGAAGTATAATTAAAATAAATATATTAACTGTTCATTATATGCGCCACCTCCCCCACCAAAAACACCAGTGGTTGTTCTCCTCACCACATAGGTATGCCTTAAAATGTCTGTTTTGTAGGACCTTTTGCAACAACAGGAATGTTGTTTATCTACTTCAGTTTTGACCCTTGCACTCTTCTACTGGTTGCCATGTTGGGACTGGAAGCCTAATCTGTGCAGTGATCTAGAAACTCCTGAATAATCCTCCAATTTAATGAACTCTCTCTGTACTACCCGTGACACGCAGCTCACCTTTCTCCATGGTTTACATTTAGCCGGTTTCCTGGGAAGCACTTTCAGGAGTCTCAAACTAATCTGACAAATTTAAAGATGAGCGAGTGAAAAGGTGGCTGAGCCTGCAAGCTCAGGATTGGCTGTGGACTCATTTTTTGCCCGCCGGCCTACACAGACTTTGACCTGGGTAAGAGGGGAAAGCTTGGCAAACATCCTGAGCTCTACTGACGTCTACGGTGCTGCTGCTTGGCTCGCCACAACAACGAGACGCGGCAGCACGTGGCCCCTGCCCCCCCCCCGGCAGCTCAACTCAGTCACTACAGTCACACACTTATGTCTGGGGCAAAAAAAGCCAACGAAAGGCACAACAACCTTATTAGAAGGCTGCTAAGCAAAACTTACAGAGTAAAAGTTATATTCTGAGCATCGTAGACACAAAGATGACACTGAGGAAGCTGCCAAGATCCACAGCTGAGGTCTAAATGTCTTCTGGAGAGGATTACAAGAAGTTGTTGCTAAAATGCGACTTACTCTAAAGCCAGCCTTTCCCATTATTCCTAAAAAAAACCAAAAAAACTGAATTGAAGCATGGTGGTGGAAACATTAAGGTTTGGAGATGTTTCTCTTTGCCAGAACTCAAAAGGTTGTAGGACAGGGATGAGTCTAAATATAGAGCAAGTATTCATCAAGACTCTTAACTCCATCAGATATTTGAAAAAGTTTGCTCAGTTTGAAGTGGGTTCCTGTGCAAGTTCATCTTACTGTGACCTCAGAGCAAAGTGGGTCTCTGCAGTGTTAAAACAGCTTCAAATTTGATTTTATACCTCATTCAAACATTTTATAAACCTTGAACAGTTCTTGGTTTTGCATTATTTTTATTTTTTTTAAGACATGGAACTTTATGGTTCTTTACAAGCAGAATTAAGCACAGCAGCAGCGACACTTCTAAAGGCATCCAAGGGTCCCAATTAGCAGGAATTTCATGTTTTAGATAAAATAAACTGTGGAATGCCACTTTGGAAGTGGGTCCATTCAGACTGTATGAGCTGAGAACAGCTACTTCAAACGGATCCACTTCCAAACGGGATGTCTGCTGACTTAATACAGCTCCAATCTCAATTTTGCAGCAAATTATTCAAACCTTTATACTTGCATCAACTTTGCATTTTGGCAGAAATATTAAGACGTTCCTGCTGGATGTGATCCCTGCATGCCTCAGTAAAATGCTACATGTTTCTACTGCTATTTACAAAAACGTACACTGAGAAACTAACAGCAGTGTACAGGTTCATAAAATTGAAGATTGGAGTCACTTTAAGATGGCAGCAATATGCTTTGATCTTAGCTGTGTTTGGACTAGCCGTTAACTCATCAGTCCGGTCCAGACTAAAACCTATTTCTCAAGTCAGGTCGTTCAAAGAGCCATCTACAACAGGCAAGATATTCGTTATTTATAACTTTTACACAAAATCCCACTTGAACACAGTCGAGCTTATTCTTTAGGACTTGGAGCAAAACATCTCTGGAAGAATAACAACGAGCCTCATCATACAAACCAAACATGGTAAAGCACTTTAAAAAATCTCTGCAAAATCCACGTGTGGCATAAACTGAAGATTACAGCAGTCACTATTCATCTAACATGACAGGAGCTGATGCAGACTTGCCTTAAGGCACAGGACTTTGCTTTCTTTATGAAAAAAAAAAAACCCCCAGCTATTACAATACGTCTTAATAGCTTGATCCGGTAAAGCCCAAGCCTAAGGAAGTTCCTGTTGCGTGGACTCACCTGTCACTCAGGACGGCCCCCTCGGCCTCGGGAGGTGCGATCGACAGCTGGAAGGGCGTGTTGAAGTAGTGCTGCTGCTCGTCCGAGCGGTGGACCACCTCCCCACCCCGAACCACGAGGAAGCCCGAGTCTCCCAGGTTGGCCGTGTGCAGCTGGTGGCTCTGCCGGTCCAAAATCACAATGCAGGCCGTGCTGCTGCCTGCGCACACACAGACACACACACACACACACTCTGTTAGAGGTCTAATAGAAATGTTGAGCTGAAGTTTGAATCAGCCTAAAAATAACATGCAAGTACAGTCTAATGGATGTAGGTGAATACAAACACTTCCACTGCTGAGAACAGGAGTACAATAACTGATCTTAGAAATGTACTGTAAAGATTTAGCTACACAACAGATGTTCTGAGTTTTAGGGAAAAGCACACATGCTCCTAACAAACCAGTTATTGTTTGAATAAGCAATGATAATTGACCCGTCAGCAAGTGAAGAAGCTTCAGCTGCGTTAATATTTGCACCAGTGTTACTCTCGCTGTCAACAAATTGAGCAGAAAAGTCTTCACTGTTTATGTACTTTCAGAGAAAGAAGGCATTTTTAAAGTTAGTCTGAACGCAACACTTCAGATGTGAGCGCAACAATGTTTAGGATTTTCTTTTTTTCAGTGCTTGCAGGAGATGTGATGTGGAGGAAACATGAGCTGGTGGAGCAGGCGGACAGCGTGAGGCCACACCCTGCTGGTGATTCATCCGGCTCGCCAAAATATGCTCTTTGGGATCAGACTTCAAAAAAACCCCTTACACTCCATGACTCACTCCTTTGCCTCTCTGTGTGTGTGTTTTTTTCCTTCTCCTCCTCTCTCTGCAGCCAAACAATTACAAAACGCCGCCGGTCTTGAGAGCATTCTTTTTCGCCGTGTAAAAAGCAGCACAATGCAGTGTTGTTTTCTTGGCTGCACGTGTGTGAGATCTCAGTGGAAAAGTACTGACAGCTCTGAACCCGACACGTTCCTTCGCTGATGCTCCACGCTTTACTGGGAGGCAGCAGTCCAGAGGAGGAACGGGATACTGGTTGGGACATTCCCAGAACTTTCCTTCCTTTTTAATTTAATGAGATCTGGATGTTCTGACTCATGATGCAAACTTCTCTCTGCAGCCACCAATAAACTGAACGGATGCAAACAGCCAAGCCCCAGATAGGCCAACTAAAATCACATCTAATGCTCTGCAGACTGCTTAGCATGTGGGACTATTTGTGCAGGCAGGGATTATTCTATAATATGAATGATCACCTCTTGGTTACTGCCTTTACAGAAAGTCTGGTTTTGTATTATTCCTTCAGAATAAATGAGGGTAAGGACTCCTGCTTGAGGTTTCTGTTCACTCACCCAGTAGTGGCACCTTGTTCTGCAGTAGCTCGTAGTAGCTGGCTGTCAGGACTCCCACGGGGTTGCTGGGGACGAAGCGTCCTTCCTTCACCAGCCTCTCGCACGTCTTCATCAGCGTGCCAGAGAACTGGGACGGATCCACGCCGTAGTCCCTCCAACCACCCACTCCATCCGCGACACCTGCAGACAGACAGGTGTTGGCGTTAAGACAGGAAACAATCGTTCTGAAAAGCACACGATGCCGCTTTTCAAACCCCACCAGGAGGGTATCGTTACATTAAAACGACGGTTTGAATTTTTAAAAACCAACCACTGTAATACGGTCATCATGGTCAGAAACATGTTCCACAAGTTTGTCTAAAGAACATGAAGCTGCTGCATGACTTAGCGAATGTTTCCCACTGTTTGAGACATCTATAAATAGGTTAATAGCCTTAGAGCCATTCTGGTCATCCATTTTGTACAGTATGAAATTATTTACTCAATTTATCCTACAAATATGAAATTTATTTTATACATTCTTTGGATTCTGCTCTTAAGGCACCAATATCACCATTCTGTTCTTGTTCTTCTGTTTCTGTCACAGTGTTGGATCTACTGCTTTTCTTTGAGCTTTGGACAAACCCATAAACATTAAAACCCGCAGCTTGATCAGGAATAGTGTGCCATGACCTTTGGTGGCAGTACATTGTACGGTGCAGAGGAAATTCACATAAAAAAACCCTGAAACATTTCCACGTAGAAAATAATGGGATTTTGGCAAAACGAGTGAGAAAACTCAGCTCAGACATATGTCACTGCAGAAACGTCATTCAAAGTTTAAACGGGTCACAGAGAGTTGGACTTTAACTTGATTGCCACTTTGATGCCTTTCACACAATCACAGTTCAGGGTTTAGGATTTCTGGGGATTTTTAGCACAAACCGTTCCAACTCAAGTGTGAGATGATGCCACGCACTGACGTCTTTCAGCAAACTCCTCCTACAGTCTACACGTGAAAACGTAGCCATTTTCTTCCTCTTTCCCCACGATCAAGACTCAACTTTATTAGAGCCCAGAAGGGGCAAATATTGTGCCTTGTACATACTGTCATACTTTTTTAGTCTCTAATCCAAAGAGTCTAATATGTGCTTAATTAAAGTCTAACTGACTTCCATTACATCTCAACTAAATTGAAAGCAAAGGTTTTTTTTTTTTACTTCTATCTTCTACGTAAAATACTGTACGCTCCTGACACTTGGTTCAGGACTGTTCTGAAGTTTTTTGTCTGCCAGTCTCATTAAGAGTGCCGTCGAGGAGTGAAACAGGTGTGTGGTTACAATGGTGCCCATAAGGAGCCACTGATGTCAGCTTTAATATTTAGATTACTACAACAGTAAGTCCCAAACTACTGCTTGGATAGTTGAGAGATGTTGGAATATCAGTGAATGTTTGCCTTGGAAACCTTCAGATGTTTTCAGAAATATTGTAGTTATTGGAGAGGCGTACTCTTTTAGTGGGGTCTAAGATTTTCCTGAAAAGGAAGCTTGAGTTTGTCCCAGGACGCCGGCATCTGTTCTGCTGACCATACAAGGATGGTCTGCAGCATCAGAGACAGGCCTGCTCAAATCAGACTTCAAAATTAACCCAGTCTGACCAAATAACCCAACATGAGTGGGTAATCTCAGCATCTCCCCGGACAGTGTGGTCTGTGTCCACACAGAGACAATCGGCTTAGATGGCGAGATCCTGCAGAAGTCTTACCAGGTTAGTTAGGATCTGTGCTTTAGTGTTTCATCCCAGCAGAGCTCATTTTAAAGCCTCCTTTTGTTACTCAAGACAATGGAGGGGTTAGGAGTCATTTAAGTTGAAACCTACAAATTCAGCTGCAGTGAAGTGCTGCTGTAGGTCCTACAGAGCCACGATGTATTATTCAGTGAGCAGTGATCTGCTAAATGTGTACTGTCCAGCTCAAAGTGCTCTCAGCGAGTGGCCCCTGACCTGTCATTGAAGCTGTGATGGCTCATGTGTCTCCAGCTAACACTTACCCAAAACATCCGCAGATCTGTGCCGGGCGACGAAGCACGCGTCGTCCCCGTAACACATCCCCTTTTTAAGGACCCCTCTGCGGAAGTCCTTGCCGAAGCCGCAGCTCGCCGTCACCAGGCTGTAGTCTCGGCTGTCCGTCTGAGAGAGTCCGCCGATGACGGCTCTGGCTACCAGTCTACCGTAGGACAGCACGGACAACATCACCTACACACCAGCTCCGCGCCGAGCACACCGGCCAAGCTAGCCGCGCTGCCAGCTTCGCGTCGATGTAAGCTAACCACACACTACCGCCGGAAACAGCAGCCGCCGCGAAGGTGGCGTGAAGCTTTCCTTCCTGTGAGCTCGGCCCTAACAGCAATTCACGAAATGGAAACAGTTTTCCGGTCCAGTCAAGAGAAGCCGTAAGCGCTGGTTGTCAGTAGCCATGCTGCCAGTCGAGCCTCCGAGACGCTATGTACGAACTACTGGGCGGCCGCTGCGCATGCGCAGAGCCGATCTTATGACTCCAGCGTCACACGTTACCAAATCAACGTTTCCTAATATGGACATGCAACGTCCCGGCAACCTTCAGCTAGCGTACAGGCAACTAATCTACAGCCAACACGTCTAATTATTACATATTATAGACCGAGCATCTGAAAAAAACCTACATGGAAATAAGTCAGTTCTTGGCAAAGATTTTCAAAATAGATGTATTTTTATATTGAGTAATTCAATCAGCTTCATGAGCTTGATGGAAAAATAAAACATCCCACAATATAACCCGTCTCCCTCTTGTGGAGGTAATGGAAGATGATGTAGTTGGATTTATGTTTATTTTAATTCAGGGGCACAAAAGTTTGCAAAAGAAAAAAACAAAAACACTGAGAGACTCACACCCCCCAAAATACACTTAAAAGTTTATTAGAAAGATTTCGACATTACAAGAGTGCATGTTTATTCATTTAATTTAGCACACGACTTGTTTAAAAACGTGATGCTGTGTAGAGTGGTTCTCTGACGCCAAGAGTAAATTAACAGTAAATAAAGTTCACTGTAGTAAACTGATGTCTGTGACTTTCCTTATATTTTTACAGCCATTGGTAACAACTACAAACTGTGAAAATGAAATGACCAATGAGACACGAAAGAAACTGGAAAAGTTGTGCACAGCTTCAAACAAGGCATTCCTGTGCATAAGTAGCTGTATTGTTACGGTTTTTTTTCCTGATTGAACAGTCATATGTGGCAAAGACTAGCTGCAAAATGGAGTGCAAAACACCTGAGGTTTTTCACGGTGACGTATCAATTTACCCCTGTGGACAGAACAATAAAATATGTTGCTTTCATCGAGTAGGAGTGGATATTTTTTTTTTTTCAGTATTGCAGCACGAAGAATAACCAATCCTTCAAACGCAGAGGACGAAAGCGAACCAGAGGGGTGAGGCTCTGGTCATTTGTCTCCCGCACGCCCTCTCATTTCTTGGCTTGCTTAGTGACCATGTTGCGAGGGGGAGTCACGGGACGGCTGCCGTTGGGCTTCTTCTTCTCAGCTGGCTTTAAAATCTGTAAATAGATTAGAGTTCAAAATGATTCCTGGCATACCTGCTACATCTGGTGTACAACTATTAAAATGAATGAATTTGAGCTCCTTGGGGTGTGGTTTTTCATTTCTGATCACTTAGTCTGAAAGCTTTTCTTCAATTTGTCTGAAAACATCCAAATAGTTTGATTTGTTTTTTGGCTATATTCATAAACAAAATGATGACACAAAGAACAGACGAGAACTGCTGTGGGAGCTTTTTTTTTGCCACTCAGTGAATAAAAGTAACAAATGAAAAAGGCTTTTCCTCTGTGTGAACACAGTTTAAAGCTACAAACATAAAAACAAGCAATTTGAATCAGGTCTCAAAGCAAAGATAAGTTACTTGATTACTAAAAAGTTATTTGCATATGGATCAAGAAGACATGACACCCACTAAAAGTGAAAACTTAATAGATTAGATGTTTCTCTTAAAGCTGAACTGAAAAGTGTTTTGAAGCCAACATCGGTTGAAAGAAAAGCATAAAATATGCTTATTGTAAAATAAAATAAAAATAAATAAATTATACTTTTTTTAAAAAATTCTAAACATTAAAGAAAGCACTCGGGTGTTTTCGGCTTTTTCAGTGACCCCCCTGATGTGTGACGTCCTCAGAGCCGCTGAGGTTCAGCCATTCATCAGTGAGTGGATGAATATCAGTAAAACGTGGTTCAGTTCAGTTGGAATTAATTGTTCTTACTGGCCAGAAAATACAACTGGAGTTTCATTTTTTGGCTTCCTGAAAGATAAAAACCTTCCTCAGAGTTGGATCCATAAACTCCGATGTGGGAATTACTATCAGAACTCTATTCGGATCACTTCAAAGGGAAGCTCCGCTCCGACCCTCGTTACTGCGGTGGACTGGCTTCACGACAGAAAAACAGGACCTTTTCCAGCAGCAGTCCTAACTATTTTT
>JAOXNZ010000001.1:6760685-6770924 GCA_028566095.1 Kryptolebias brasiliensis | reverse complement strand
GGAGCTCCATCTAAGATCCTTCCTCATAGGGTTGAGGACAATGATGAAAAATATACACAGGAGGAGCTTGTTACTGACCTGAAGGCAGTTGGGACCACAGTCACCAAGAACACCATCGGGAACACATGATGCTGTAATGGATTAAAATCTTACAGCACCTGTAAGGTCCCCCTGCTGCAGAAAGTCTCATCTACGGGTCTGTCTTCAGTTTAACAGTGAACACCTACATGAGTCAGTGAAGGTTGGGGAAAAATGCTGTGGTCAGATGAGACCAAAATCCAGCTCCTTAAAATCAACTTGATCAGCCATGTTTACAGGAATATAAATGTGGAGTATGGCCTGAAGAACACTATCCTCACAGTCAAGCACAGAGGTGGAAACATTGTGGTTTGGGACTGTTTGTCTCATGAGGTTACAGGAAAAACTGGACCGCATCGAAGTTGCCAAGTGGCAGCCAAGAAACCTGAAGGATTTTGAGAGTTTCTGTAAAGAGGAGTGGGTCAAAATCCCTCCTGGACTTGGTGACTAACTAAAAGAAACATCTTACTGCCAACAAAGGTTTCTCCACCTGCTATTAAGTCATGCTTTGATCAAACACTTATTTCACTCAATGACATACAAATCTATTTTTATTTATTATTATTTATATATTTTGTCACATTTCATTAACATGAGCCTACCCTAAAAGATAAAACTAAAATCAGCAGGATATCAAATAACTATTTCCCTATTGTAAATAGTAATAATAACAACACATTTTAATTAGCAAAGCAAAGAGACAACAACTTACACATACATATTTTGTGTAACTGATTGCTTTGTAATGTACTTTTTATTGTTACGCACTATAACTTTAACTGAGGCGTTCCATCAGCAGCAAAATTAGGAGTTGTGACACCCACGCCTTAAACGTTTAACTTTTATAGCCGTTAAGTGTAGCAGCATTTAGACCCTAACATTATGCAAAATTAAAGGTGTTGTGATTATTTTCTGTACAGTGTATATACGTGCTGAGATGCCATCTGTGCATTGCTTTGCTGTCTTTTTTATTTTCTTCCGAGTAACTGAGTCTGTGCCAGCGACTCATTCCATTTGATTTCTGGAAGGCAAAATGGCAATTAAGGCAGGTTAAATTGAACAGGCGGAAAGCTGAAACTAAGTGATACAGATACTTTTCTTTTTCTTTCTTTCTTTTTTTTCCCCCATCATTCTCTTTGAATTGTCCATCCATTGAAGTTTGGCTGAGGCAAATATTTTCATGTTTCATAGATGAACGCTCCGGCTCTTTGCTGTGCTGCCTGCCTATCTTAGTTTGAGCTTGTGGTGTCGTGCTGGAATCTTGTCAGTATAATACAGGCGTTTCAGACGGGATCAGGCTGTCACCACTGGCAGCACAATCCCCTTACCTGAGGCTGTGAGAGCTTGCACAAGTGTGGATTTCTCAGCTCCTAACATAAGCTATTGGAAAGCCCCACTTTTCTAACATGCCCAGTCAAACCGTTTAGGTTTAACTGCTAATTCCCCCACACCGTACAGCGGCGGCGTACCTCACTGGCACACGTGCAGCGTAAGAGAAAGCTACAGTGAAAATCCATCAACAATAAAGATTTTTCCGTCTTCTTTCTTGCGGAGCTGTTTGTTCCTCGCCGGGGCCGATCTGATTTCTGAACAGGTGGGGCATCTGAACAATAAAAAAAATAAAATGCTGAGACAGAGTTTTCTTTTTTTATCTGTGCATAGGAGGTCCGGGAGATGGTGGCACCTGTTCTCAAGAGTTTCCAGGCCCAGGTGAGTCACATGCCTCTGTATTTTACAGATTACACACTCCGGGAGTAAAACAGAGTCTGGAACCCACTAAGTAGCGTTTTATTGATGATTCCTCTCACTCCTGTTCCACAAAATGACTTAAAGGAGACGCTGCTGTTGGATACTGTATGAACATTGACCAGAACAGACTGCTGTGCTCCTTGAATGAATAATTTGATAGATGGAGGGAGAAATCCATGGCATACTTTTCATGTTACTGCTCATCTGGTGCTTATTGACTGATGCCTTTTCTGTCAAAGTGAAGTAGCGTCTATCTGCCATTAGATGATCAGATATCTGGCTTCTCATATTTTCTTGGCTGAGACAAGCCCTCATTTCCTGTTGTGATGGTGCATGCACCGTGCCCCCTCTGACGTCGTCATATTGAAAAAGTCATCTGATACCTTCAAAGACTCTGCTCCAGCCATTAAACCAAGGTCATAAATCACATTTGTGAGCTGCGTTATGGTCCGCAAAGCAGAGGCTTATGGAAATGATACCACAAATATGTTTCCAGCCTCGTTCTCCCCTCTAAAGCTCCCGCTCGGCACGAACCTGAAAGCCCCATCATCTGTAAACACGAGAACGCTCAGCATGGATTGTTCAGATCTCTTGGAAGTGATTATTGGCAGCTCCTTTTTAATGCCTTCTAATTGACTATGCCCAAGCAGCCGTGTTTGCGAGAGCAGGAGCCATCAGTGCCACGCTCCACCACAGTGCTCTGTGGCTGATTTCTCTGCTAATTCAATTACTCGAACTGTAAAGTTGCAGAAATATCAGAAGCACCAGTCCATATCTTTATTGTGCAAACAGGACCCCAAAGGATTAATTTAAGCACCATTGATGTCTGACAACTGGGAGTCTAAAGATGCCTCATAGTAGATAAAATAGATGGCTGATAATGAGCCATGATTTTTTTTCTTTCTTAGCTGAAGGCCTCTCTGGGCACCTCTTGGTCTCTCTTGTGTAACTTCCACAAGCTTGTGTTCACACTGACAGGCGTGCCAGCTTGCTCAGGGAACAAACTTGTGAATAATAAAAACCAAAAGAAAACTGAAGACATTTTGCCAGTGCAGCTACTGCCCAGAGTTCCAGCACCTATCAGCTTTGCTTTTTTTATAAAACTCAGTGGTAATAAATGTACTTTTGTAATACTTTTGATATACAGTGCCTTGAGAAGGTATTCATATCCCTTGAACTTTTCCATATTTCGTCATGTTACAACTACAAACTTCAAAAAGTTCAATTTTGGTCTCGTTTGACCAGAGCAGCTTCTTTCATATGTTTATTGTGTCTCTCCTACATGACTTGTATCAAACTACAAACAGGACTTTTTAAGACTTTCTTTCAACAATCGCTTTCTTCTTAGAACTTTTCCATAAAGTCCAGATTTGTGGAGTGATGACTAATAGTCATCCTGTGGACAGATTCTCCCACCTGAGCTGCGGATCTCCGCAGCTCCTCCAGAGTACGGCTTGTTGCACACTCTGCAGGAGACAAGAAAATGGTTTGTTTTCTTCGAGGTGGCAAGAACGACAACAAAGTTTGCTCTGGCAAGGGCATTTTAAACTTCACAAGAAACATCACTGCTTCTCCACATTAGCCACGCCCACTTCAAGTTTTTGATGAATCACACGATAGTTGTCGGACACCAGACAAGAAAAACGTTCTGTCCAGAACAAGCTGAACTCTCACACCAGGGCTGCGAGGAAAAAAAATGACATTCTTCTTTTCTCGCAGCCCTGGAAGAGAGAACCATTTTCTTGGTTCTTGCGGAGAATGAAGCAGGCTTTACCATGGGGCCATCTGACTGCTCCTCAGATTACTGCTCGCTTTGCTCGGCCTGTCAGTTTAAGAGGACAGTCGTGTCTTGGTAGGTTTGCAGTTGTGCCAAACTCTTTCCATTTTTGGATAATTGGATTGAAAGGTGGTTCTGTGAGATGTTTAAAGCTTTGGAAAATTGTTTTTATACCCTAACCCTGCTTTAAACTGCTCAACAACTTTATTCCTGACTTGTCTGGTGTGATCCTTGGTCTTCATGATGTTTGATCAATATTATTCTGTAACAAACCTCTGAGGCTCACAGAACAGCTGGATTTATACTGGGATTAAATTGCACACAGGTGCACACAGGTGTGACTTCTGAAGGTTGTGTCTGAACAGAGGAGGCCGAATCCTACAGCACGCCACACTTTTCAGATTTTTATTTATAAAAAACAGTTTGAAATCCACGTATCATTTTCCTTCCACTTCACAACTCTGTGTTCACTACTCTGTGTTGGTCTAGCACATAAAATCCTAAGAAAATACTTTGAATTTGTGGTTGTAACGTGACAAAATGGGGAAAGGTTCAAGGACTATGAAGACTTTTTCAATGCCCTGTATTAGCCACACAGGAAGTGTAAAGAAAACAAAGACTGCAAAAATGTTTAAACTGTTGTGTGTGTGTGTGTGTGTGTATATATATATATATATATATAAAATTGTGGCGAGGTGGAGTTTGCAACTTGGTACACCATAATGCTATAATCCTATGGTGTTTTCTGATACACTTTGACCTTATTGGTAATGTCAAACAGCTTGCAGAGACATGTGAACTTTACCCACCAGTAGTCGGCACGACCTCGGTGCGAGCCGTGGGACCTCGCGGCGCGCGAAGAGGAGGAGCCAGACGAGTTTGTTTTGCCTGTGTGCGGTTCGGAGGAGGCTAACGCTCCCCTGCAGCTGCGCCGTACAGGTGGCGAACGAACAGCGGAGAGGTCCCGGCGTGTTGCGCGTGCAAGAACGCCTACGTGCGAGAACAAACTGGGTCCTTGCTCAACCCCTCCCCCTCAACCGCAGTTCGGAGGCCCAGAGGAGTGCCTCGTGGTATTTGGACCTTCATCGTGCCACTTCTAAAGGAGAAGCCGGCTCCTTTGAAGTGTTCGCAACATGACAGGTTCCCTTTCTTTTCTTTTCTTTTTTTTTTTTTCATTTCAGCGTTCCCCACCCACTTTCTCTCTCTTCTCTCGTCCATTCTTGCCTTCTAATTATCACTAACCAGGCGTCTGATTGGAAACACGTTGCCGACCTAGTTTTTTCGGTGGAGCTGGAGGAGGAGAAAGGGTTAATCCCAGAGCTGGTGGCTGTCATTGGTCGCTTCCCTTCTTCTTCTCCTCTTTTTCGTTCCGCTCTCCTCTTTTCTTTCCCTGGAAGTTTGCTAATGAGGTCCCGTCAGAGCTGAGGAGAGGTGTTAATTTGGCCTTGTGAAGTAGGAAGGAGATTAAGGACAGTGAGGAGCTGAGTTTACGGCTTAAAATACACCGCTGTCCTTATTAATCCACGGGGCCCTGGGAGACCAGCATTTTTGGTTTTATAATGAACACTGTCTTATAATGAAGGTAATTTTAATAAAAATTTGCGGCGAAGAAGAGATGGTACACGTCTCCGTGCTCCCAGGAACACCTTTGGGGCTGAGGGATGTGACAGTTATTTCTCGAATAACTGATCACTGGAGAGTCGGGCCCATTGGACCGCTCTCTTCGTAGAACTTTTCGCGCACCCTTCTCTCTGCCCTTCGAACAGACTCCAAACAGTCTCACTAAGACAATGCGGGCTCCTCAATGCAATTTGCACCCCATCTCTCACTTTAATGTGCAAACTCCCTTCAGGATGAACCATGGTGGAGCAGAGGGGAAGAAGAAAATAACAACAACGACAAAAAAAAAGAGAAAACAGTGACTGATCTCTTGTATGTTTCACTAAGAGAAGCAGATTCCTCCACGCATCCAGTCTAATATCAGGCCCAAATGAACAAGTCATTCTATTTTTCTCCCCTCCTCTTGATGTCGTTTGGCGCTCTCTTAGTAAGAAAACAGCAGTATGGTTCCCTAATTACTGAAACTTGCTTTACAATGATAATCCGTGGAGTAATTTAGCGTGCACAATGAGAGTTGTGGTGCTTGCGCAGATGGAGATTCTGATAAATAGTTTGTAACGTGTAATTAGCAGCTCTGCCGGTTACATACCATTAACCCCTCAAGCTCAGGAATCATTATTGGCCCTCATTATCAAGCAGCAAGGTACGATCGAGCTGACTAGACATCAAAAACATCAAACAGCTATTAAAGCGCTGCGAACTGGGGGTCGGCGGACACCTGTTTATGAGCCTAACTGTGCCATTTCTTCCCCCGAGGTTGGGAAGTGATGATGTGAGGGTAGACAATGTTTTTTATGTACGTTGTTGTTGTTGTTTTTGCCGTCGCCGCTTGTTCCCTTTTGAAAGCACGGGAGGTGTTTTTGAAGACGCTGCAGCTTTTTTTATTTTTTTTTATTTTTCTCTAAAAAACTGAATTAAGAGATGTCAAAATGGCTGCGGAGCTTCGTCTCTGTCACTAAGATCTTGTGCTCCGGAAAGATACACCTCTACTTGTACGAGTTGGCTCTCTTTGTTGTTCGTGTTTTGTTTTCTAATCCACCTTGTCAGGCGGGTTGCGTTTGAGAATGACAGCAGGAATAGGGGATAATGTGGAACAAATAGCTACAACTGTTTTTTTGTTGTTGTTTTTTTCTTTTCATGCTGCCACGTGTGTTTGCTTCTCATTCATCGGAAAACATCAGCATTTTCACCCCGGAGAGGATTTGGCCAGGAGCAGAGGAGTTGGTGTTGTTGTCACCCTGACCTCTCCTCCCTCACAAAGAGATGGACAAACACCAACTTTGATCATCCACCGAGAGACGACCGCTTCTTCCTCCTTCTGATTAATTCCTGAAGGAAATGATAATTTCTTTTGAATGTATGAATATGTTATGAATAGTAGAATGAATCAAAGAGTAAAGGATGATAATTAATTACAGCGCCGTGATAAAAGACTGTGGGTGTTATGACGCAAGCCTCCTCCGTGTCATTATGAGAGGCTTCGTAATTACCTTTCTGCACGAGCCAGCGCTCCTGGCGGCGCTGCCGGCGAGAGTGCCGCTCTCCGAGTGAGTCTAACGGTCATAAAGCTTTTCCCTGCCTAATTGTCTGAGGGGCTCTATGGCACTTTCATAGATGAGGGACTGCGCCGTTAGGAAAAATGCTTGGCGGCACTACAGCTTTTCCAGCTCAATGAAGACAGATCTTCATCACAGGCTAAACCTTGAGCTTATTAGGTACAGATTGCCTGAGCGGATGGCTAACTTGGGAAGGTGGTGTCAGAATGAGTGAGCAGCAGATTCATACAGTCTGATGGAGCTTTAAAAGCAAGCTAGTGTTGATTTCTTTGCACATCATATATTAGAGGCTCATATTTCTGTGCCAATAAACCAGATCTCTGCCTTACAGTTATCTCTGAATTTTCCTTTTGTGTTATTATTCATGCCCTACCCTTACGTAAGGGGCTTTTACGACTCCATCCTCTCTCTCACTCCCACTCTCCTGTCCTCCCCTACCTCCCCTCTGGCTATGACCAGATTGCTCCACACCGGGCTGACGAGGTATCTCTAATGTCTGTCTGCTGCTCGGCTGTCAGGCTCATTGAGCAGCGGGCCAGGCCCAGGATCTCCAGGCCATTACCTATTCACAGCACGTCCGGGCCTCCAGCTTATTGTGGGGGAACATAATGGGCTTCAGGGCCATGTAAACCGCTGGCTTTCTGCTCCGGGTTTATCACTTGTGTCCTCTTCATACTAAGGAGAGGGAAGGAATGTGGAAGGCAGGAAGGCAGGAGAGGGAAGAGAGAGACTGAGAGAGGAAAGGAGGAGAGATGCTTTGGGGAGGGGAACTGGATGTTAGATAACACCTTCCTTTAGTCTTTAGGGTCTCCTGCCTTTCTAAAGGCTGAAACCTTCACCTATTTTTCGCTTTGGTGCAGAAAAGCTCCTTTGACCCAAACTTAATGCACTCCTTTTCATATTCTGTTTCAGTCTGGATTACTTCAAACTTTTATTAATGACTGTGAATCGAATGTAAACACGCTTATATGCTAATTATGGATCAAATATTCTCCATCTTTTCACCACACGTTGAAAAATGAACAGTTTTGTCCAGTTTCGGGACTTCTTAGGGCCAGAGCTCATTCAGGAGACTGTCTCCAGTTTTGTTTTTGCGCAGAATGTCAACGCTGATGATGGGATGCTCTGGTCACAAGTGGTAACTGCAGAGAAATGAGGGCTCAAACACTCATCATTCAGTGAGACGTCAACGGACCTATGCTCTCGCAATTCTGAAAATTTCATCTCCAGGGGCACAACACAGTGAGATACCACCTTCAGGCTTCTCACTGCATGAGATCTTAGCTTAAAATGTTAGCATTATTGTTGGATTCAGCTATTTTGGTCTGTTAGCAAAACATCTCATCAACCTGGTGAAACATCCAGAAAGTAATCACTGAATGAACATCTGCAACTGCCTAACTTTTGGAGTCAACCCGATCAGAGATGGTTGCCACCCCAGAAATGGCTATAACTCAGCTACTTTTACAGACAATGAACTAAAGTTTGATGCGGTAGTAGCTGAGAGTCATGTCTAACACACTCTGCGCGCCAAGGCGTTTATTTAAAACCTTATCAGGTAAGTGGGCGGGCGACTTGCGTTCCTTTGTGCCTTGAGTATGCGTTCACATTTTTTAAAAAGCAAAATACACTTTAAGAATTTTCTGCAAAAACAAAACAAAACATCGGTCTCTTTATTAAAAGTTCTTGGTGTACCTTTTCAAATGAAACCTTGTTATGTCTACAAATATACAGCGCGAAGGAGCTCAGACGATGGGTGGCGGTGTTTCCCTTAGCGGACCACCATATTTTACCTCACGTTGAACCTTTTCTGTAGAAGCTGAATCAATCTGACCGGCCCTGTTTGTTTTCTGCGCGGTGACTGATGGTTGGGGTGCTGCTGCGTGTTTTTATGCTGAGCCTCCTCAACCTTTCCGTCAGCCGTCGCAGTGTCAGTCTTATCCCTCCTCTGCTGGGCTGTGATCTGACGGCGTGTGTGTGTGTGTGTGTGTGTTGGCGTGTTTCTTTTCCTGTCCTGACTGATGCCCTGTCGGAACGTCCCGCTTGGGTATATTCTTCATTATAGATGCGTGTTTTGAGCCAGGGATGCGCACCAGGTAAAGAAGAGAGGGAGGGAGGGAGGGGTGGGGGTGGGGATGTTATAAATAGGCACTTGGCTCTCTAGCCATGTGGAATTGATGAGTTTCAGCACATTCTGCTCTGCAGTGCCAGCTTTCATTTCTACCGTCCTGACAGCACAAACCTCAGAGCCCGGAGACGTCACGCCTCACTGCTGCTGCTGTGCAAATGTTAGCCATGTTTGAGGATGGACGCACGCACAGCACCGGCCTCGCCGCTCCGATGGGGCCGGCAGACTGGGTGGAGATCCTCTGCCTGAAAAGCCCCTGTCACTTTAAAAAGACAGAAAGTCAGGTTCCCCAACTAACCTCTGACCTAACAGACGGGGCCATAGACCTGCTGTAACTACGGTGAAAGGGCGACAGTGTTTTTTTTTTTTCCGTGTGTCTGTGTCATTTATTCAGTTCATTTATTTGTTTGTCTGTTAGTGAAATATCTCATGACTCACCAGACCGATTTGAAATGTAACTCTCAGAAAGTAATCATTTGATGTACTTCTACAACTGATTGACTTCTAGGGTCGACCTGATTCAAAATGGCCACCACAGTTAAGCGACCTTTGCAAACTCAAACTCAACTCAGCTAATTTTATGGCTATCGAGCTAAGATTTCACAAGTTAGTAGCTGAGAGTCATCCTCAACGCCACCTCCAAGTGCTAAATGATCTGAACTGATCTATTTTAAATGTTGGCCATTACCTATAGGAGTCAACATTGACTGTTAGCAAAATATCTCATGTACCACTGGGCTGATTTTGATGAAACGTTCAGATAGGAATGATTTAATTTGCATCTACAACTGAGCAACTTTAAGAGACAATCCTATTCAAGATGGCCACCACAGCTAACTGGCATTAGAAAGCACAACAAATGGCTGTAAATCAGTCAGTTCCACAGATATGGAGCTAAAACTTGGTGTGGTCATTTTCTGGGCGCTAACAGACCACGTGACATCTTGCAGTATTACATGAGATTGTGCTTAATGTAATTTGCAAAGTCTGATAACCCGAAAGGCCTAGCATTCCTTTAATCTCAGACGAAGTTTTGTAAGACTTAGCTGATGTGAGTCTAATGTGGTCAGCTGCTTCTTTTGAACCAGGTGTGAGCCCCCACCTCCCACGCACCCTTCATCTCAGAGCACCAGCAGCAGCAGCAGCAGCAGCAGCAGCAGCAGCAGCAGCAGCAGCAGCAGAGATTCTCCAGCTCCTGGCTCGCTCTCAGCTGCTGGCAGGAGCACAGTCAAATTAGCCAATAAAAACGTGTGAAATCGGTGGCTCGGCGCCGGCGAGGACACGCCAGGAGAAATAAACATCAGCGCCCGCACAACCAGGAGAAACCCGTG
>JAOXNZ010000001.1:6737541-6747861 GCA_028566095.1 Kryptolebias brasiliensis | reverse complement strand
TGAATTTTGTCAAGAGGCTTGGTAACGTGGTGGTTCTGCTGCTTGTTGATGGAGAGGGGGACCCAAAAGCCACCTGCTGCGCTGTGGAGACAGCAGGACCTTTGATCTTGGTTTAATGTAGTGCCATGTTCTGTCTCTCATGCAGCTCCATATGTCACGTCCTTCAGGATTATGTCAGCTCCACCTTGATCTCCTCCCTCTTTTATTATCTTCACTCTTCAAGGGGACGCTGACCCGAACGCTCTGTCATTTTGTCTCAGCTAACATTGAAGTGAAATTTTAATGCTGTGTATCTTGAAGTGAATTTGTAGTCACGCTGTAGGAATCTGTCCACTTCTTGGTCTGAGCTAAAACATCTTAGCGACTGCTGGATGACCGCAAGAGAAGAAAGCAACCTGAAGGTGTCCAATTGAGTTGGGTGGCATCTATTTTTTAATACCGTTAAGCCTTGCTCAAATTTTGCCATGGTATACAGCATTAATGTCTGCCTAGAAAGGCTTGTAGTGTTGTCTTATTTAGGGCATTTCAAACATTTGTAACATATTTAACCTTATTTCTCTAGATTAATGATACAGCAAACTAACATTATTTTGTCAGCGCTATTACATTACAGAACAAAGTGTGTTAAACAACAGAAAAAGATAACGGCACACACACAAAAAAAGATGTTCATAACGTTACATTAAAGAATCAATATGTCACCTCTAAAGGTGATCTTTAGAAATTGGCCTACAAGCACATTTTCTTCCCAGCTAAAGACCTGATCTGAAATTGTGCTTGTAGCCAAACACACAGAGGGAAGCAGAGTGATATTTCCGCCATCTTCATAGATCACAGGCTCTTTACAATATCCAGTCAGCTCTGGTTCATCTCAGTCTTCTTTCATGTCCCACTGCCTCCACCGCAGCAGCCAAAAGCTGTCCAATGTCAACTTTTTCCGGGTCATAATGTGAACTGTGTCCCCCTTCTCTCCTGCCTCTGCCAGTCGCTGTAGTAGTAGTTGCTAGGGTAATTAAAGCAGCGACATGTTGTGATGGATTTTGCTGTTGGGTTTTGACATTGAGGACACTTTTAAGTCGTTTTGTCAGTGAACAGGTCACAGATTGGTCATGAACTGATCGAGTCGGGTCATCAACTTGGCAGCGTTGCTGTCGATACTTTGAAACGCGCTACGCTTTCCTGCAATTCCCCTTTTAAACAGCAGGTGCTGCTACAGAGGAAGAAACGCAGGAATGGCAGCAGAAGAAGAGTTTACAGGAAGTACGCTCTCTCAACACAAATGTAATTTCACAGTTGAAATATCTAGGACGGTATTTAAAACAGTGCTGTTGTTGTTTTTGTATATCTTATTATCAATCAGCCCTAGTGTCCAAATCACAAAAAAAAATAACACACATTATGGATAGAAATTGAGTCATTAATTACTGAGCTGTATTGCACTTGCCAGTGAATTGTGTTCAAGGCCTAACAGTAGTATAGTTTCTGTGCTTTGTGTGTCACACTGGTATATTGTTATTATTATAACAACAAGCTTCCAAGGGATTACGAAGGGATAAGATGTGTCGAATATGGAAATAAAGGTCCACTTTCTGCTGTATTGTTTGCGCAGAAGCACACATAAGAATTTTGGTGTCATATTTTAGAGTGTAGTAGTTGCTTAGACTCTCCACATTACATTACAGATGTACAGTCTTGACACTGCAAGTTTGTTTTTTGTGTTTTTAAAAAACAATCTACATTTCTATATTTTATTTATAAGCCTTCAGTGGCTGAAGATTATATTAGTCTTTATAAGTCAGTTGTGAAAGTTCATGCTTTAAATCTTAACCCAACAAAAAAGGAGAATTCTGATGTTGGAGTTTGTCTGAAAACACGATTGTATCTGGCAACAAAATGACTGCCAGTGCTGGAGTAGCACTGGCAGTAGTAAGGCATGAAAATCCATCACCCCATTTTAAATATCCTACTACTTAATAGTGTGATGAAACATTTGTTGAAAACTACACTTCGTACGAGTGATTCGGCTTATTTGTTACATTTAAACAGAGTCGAGTTTCTTTCATGAGGCCTTTATGCTGTTCCACAGGCTACGGTGACTTGAGTTGTGTTTTTCACTTTTAATTTGCCATTGCATCGCTGCAGCCTGTAGTCACATAAAGGGCAAATAACTGGATCAAAAGAATATTGGTGCGGTCAGCTCTGGCCATTTATTTGGCTGAGACGGCAGCTCTGCGGAGACTGAGCGGCTGTGGCATCAGTCTGTTGCGAGCGCAGCTCTCTGACTGACAGGCACCACTGATTGGAATTGACGCAGCGACGAGATATGTGTCAATGCTCTGACTGCTCATCTCACCGGGCATCCAAAGACGGCCGCAGCCACCGCCACGCTGCCACCACCGCTCTGAGATGGGTGTCACCATGATTAAATCTGCCCCTCGAACATGGGCTGCGTGCGGCGTGCGTGTGTGCATGAGAGCCATTTTGCTGTGTGTGTTTGCACGCCTTCCAGATCAAGTGTGTGTGGGTGCACACGGGTCTCTCACCATTCAGGCTGTATTGCAATAGTGTTTACCTCTGCCCCTCTCCTCCACCCACTCATCAGTCACTCCTCACCAACTCATCTCTCTGCTCCCGCCTCTCCTGTGAACCTATACTCAAAGAAAAAAAAAATGTTGGCAGCAGGGACAGCTGTAAAGGGCTGGGTGGCAGAGCTAATATATGATCTTATTACCTGCTTCTGAATCCAAAATTAAAGTTCAGGTTTTTTTAACATAGAGATGTTAAAATAAGAGAAACGTGTGAGTGAAGAGCTAAGAGCTGAATGACTGAAGAAATTTGCTAAAGAAGCTGAAACTGAGGCGCTAAAAGCAAAAGAAGCAGAACAGTAGCTAAAATTAGAAAAACATAGCTAAAAGAGCAAACACTAACTAAAAGTAGCAAACCACTAGCTAAAAGCTAAAAGTGTAAAATGCTATCTAAAAGCTAAAAGTAGCAATACGCTAAAAAGATAAGAGGAACAAAATGTTAACTGAGTAGCAAAATCTTAGCAAAAGCTAAAAGTCGAAACAATTCTAATTAAAAGTATCAAAGTATTTTTAAAGCTAAAAGTAGCAAAACACTAGCTAAAAGCTAAAAGTTGCAGAAGACAGAAAAGGTTTGCTGAAGTAGATTTCAACAAGAATAATGTTTTTGAAGGAATTAGAGATCTCGATGCATGTCTGTGGGATAAAGTTTATGTACACAAAGCTCAAAATTTTGAAAAGTATAAAAGTCCTAAAAACCAAAAGTCGTCGCCTGAATGTGCTGAACATTTTGACATTTGAGTGGTTAAAATAGTACAAAGGTATGCAGAAGTGGCTACAGTACATGTCAAAACAGGTACGGAAGAAAAGAAACAGGATCACTATAGTGCAAATGCTGAATCAACAATCACACAAATTACAAAAAAGTAGAATGATGACCATATTTCGCTTCATTTCTCAACACCTATAGTAATTGCAAAGACTGAGCCTTTGTCATGTAGTGGTTTCCTCCAGAAGGTCTCATGACAAGCGTTGTTGTGGTGGTGGTGGGCTTCGCCACTGTTTTGTTCTAATAAGCATGGAGCGGCACCTGGGTTGTTGTGACATCCTGTCAGCCTGTGGGCTGGACTGCTGCTCAGTGAGTAGCGCAGGAGGATGGACTCTCTATGATTGTGCACTGACCTTTGCATCATGGGGAAGATGACAGGTAATTTAGAGGCCTCAGGGACTGTGGAACTATACATTTGCTGTCCCCAAACCGTGCACCGCAGCGACCACATTCACCTTGAGATGGAAGCGACGCGTCCACAACCGCTGCATAGACACACATGAGCAGGAGGCAGAGAAATGAAGCACATGTCATGGATGTAGAGATGCTTCGAATATTGCACATTTATTTGTACACACGCTCCGTTCAAAATCTACTTTGACACCCACCTAACACCCTCCTCATTGTCACACATTCTAATCACCTGCATCATCACAACCCATCCTCATACAACCAAATCACAGGGGGTGCCAAACTGGTAAGGCAGAGGGGGGAAAACGATGATTTAGAGTGATAATTGCATAATCACCAGTTGTGATAATTGTAATTGATGACTGCATAATTGCTAATTGCGCTCTTTATGGAAGCCTCTTTTTTTGTTGTCTCCCTGTCTCTCTCTGCACGTCGCTCAGTAGCCCTTGACTCTGCTCCCTCCTCTTCTCTCCAGATTTGTTCTCCTCTCCTTCATTTATTTCCCGCTCCTCAACACATGCTAGCTTGTTCTAATACACACACACACACACACACACACACACAGAGACTCAGTAGTGGGTTCTGTAAGTATTCTCAAAGGCTTATCAGTAAGTATTTCCCAGCAGCCTTGTCCCAGAGGCTCTGTTTCTGTGTGAAGAGTTATGGAGGAGCCCTAACAGGTTTCCTTTGTCTCTCTCCTGCTACTGTGCCCCAGGCTTTACTCCTGTTTGTAAAATCATCCTGCGGCCAACCACATTCCCTCGGTAGCCATATTCTTTATCACAATACGGGTGAAAACAAAGAATGCGCTGCAAGCCAGAGCTAGGACCGGGGCTAGATTTTCCCACCAAAGAGGAATTACACCTTGAGCTGCAACTCCTCGTACAACATTGGCCGTTATCTGCTGGCGTGAGACTGTTGGCTCCCGAAGCCCATCTGCTTCTCAGGCAGGGGTGTTACGTCGGACGCGAACATGATTCCGCGATCAGCTCATGTTATGCGCAGTACCTCAAATGGCTCGGTGGGGGGCGGGGGTGGTGGTGTGTATACACAGAGTGGGCATCAACGTGAGGAGGCATCAGGCAGGCGTGTGATTGATGTCTCTGCTAGCGTCTGTAGGCAGGTTAATGGTGTGATTGTAGAGGTAATCTCCGTGTTCTCGTTAAAGGATGATGGAGGGCCAGGAGGCCCTGCAAGTCTCTGGAAGATGGAGCCCCAAGCAGCAACCTTGGCAGGGTCTCAAGTTTTATTTATTTATTTACTACATATGCAACTGGGGGGGCATTTGATGTATGTGCTTCAGAGGAAGTCAGACCAACCAACAGACTAGCCATGGTTGGGTTCAGCCACCCTGCTGGTTTTGTCATGCAGTTTGTGTGTAATCTCAGGTTGAACGTAGTTTGTCTTGTTGTCACAAAGTGCTCTTGGTGTTTTATGTGCTTTTACACTGAAGCGCAGGGGTGTTAATGGTGGCTTCAGGTCAGTTCATACTTCCACCAAGTTGTACTTATGTAGCTTTGGTCACTTCATACACACACTTTGTGGGTATGAAAAGAAGCTGTCTGCCACAAGCCTATTTACACTTGGACCGCATTTTATACACTTTTGTTTGCTTCGTACTCGCATTTTTTTCAGTTGCCTCAGGGTTGATGATTTATTTTACTGAAGTACGCTTTTGAAATGAAAATAAGCAAATTTGGACCATTTTTTTTAATACTATTCATCCATTTTCTTTACCATGCAGAGTTGCTGGGAGCTGGTGCCTATTTCCTCTGTGTGAGAGGCAGGGGACACCCTGGACAGGTCTCCAGTCCAACTTAGGGATACATAGAGACAAACGAGCATTAATGCTCTCGCTCACACTTAGGGGCAATTTAGTTATCAATTAGCCTAGCATGCATGTTTTTGGTCTGTGGGATGAAACCAGAGTACCCAGAGAAAACTTCACACAGAAAGACTGCAGCCAGGTTTTTGCTGTGACACAACAGCTTTAACCACTGCTTTGACATGCTGCTTATTGTTAACAGTATTATTATTATTATTATTGGTGTGATTAGGTCTGAGTATTCAGGAATGCTTTCTGAATAGCGCTCAAGCTTGATACAGACATTAAAGAAATTTAAAAATGCGGCAGAATAATATGACACTTTAATATGCTTACTGTAGACCACAAGCAGGCTAGGTTGTGCTTTCTCTGTATTTCATACAAGCAGCATCTGCTTCAGCACATCTGTGCTGGTGACAGTTTGGGCCTGTCTTACGCACCCTGAATGTTCGATTGCCTAAGTTGGAGAAGTTTCTCCTTTTGCTACAGGAGGAATCTTTTTTCAGCTGTTAGCAAAGATGAACCAAATGCTATATTTCAAATTAATACACATGATCTTAGCTATATCCATCCATCCATCACCTGGCATGAGCATTTTGTACACCACGACTCAGTTATTATGTGTGCAGAGTGCAGGTAATTGTTGTCACAGCGTGGAAGCGCTTACTGTTTTAAACAAGTTTTTATTTATCATAATTATTTGTTAAAAAGAAAAGCACATTACCGTTATGGTATATAATAATATTGCCTGTGAAATAAAGCACAGCTTGATCCCTGTACAAGCTGGAACCTGTACAGAGTTACAATGAGCCGGCGCCTGTAATGATACATGAGTAAATGCAGCAACACGTGCATATGGTAAGTGAATGGGTGCAAAATGGTGGCCGTTTTGGTATCAAACGTCTGTCACTGCATACCAAATAGTATACAAAAACCACTGGGTATGAATTGGCAGCATCTGTTACTGGCTGAAATCAGCAGTATTTGTTGATGTACCCATAACCCAACAGAAGAAGCTGGAGTCTGTGTTTCTGATTCTTTCACACATTTTTACTGTTTGTGAACCAACGTGGCAACATTAATGTCCTGGAAGGAGGAGAGGTGAGTGGTGGTGGTGGTGGTGGGGGGGCAGCTAAAGAGCGTGGGGGAGTGGGAGGTTAGATTGGGGCAGAGCTGAGAGAAACAACAGCACTGTGTATCAGGGAGCTGGCTGAGAGCAGCAGACTATTGCATCTGTATTGATTGGGCTCCAGCCCTTTCCATTTTCCATGAACTCCTCTGAGTTGCTTGGAGTGGGAGTGATGGGGGAGATTTGCTTGATCTTTATGATATTTCTTTAAACATGATGCTGTCGTTATGCCTCCCTGGGGAACGCGCCAGCCATTTCCAGTAAATCAACGGCTCTCTGTCTCGCGCTATTTTCCACACACCTTATTTATAACCCCACTAAACAGCCCCCAACACACTGCCACCGTTCTCTTAAGTGTTTTCAACCCTTCTGCGAAATGAACGTTTTTCAAGCGCAGCTGTGGTGCTGAGGCGCAGCCAGGCTCAGCCTTACTCCTGATCCAACGTAGACTGTAATCAATAGGGACAGAAATGACACGGACATCAGATGACAGTCGTGTGAATGCTGATTCAGCATCACACTATTGTTTCCCTGTTTATAGTTTCTCTGTACGGTTTGTGCATTCGTACTTTGTGCTCCTTTTGTCATGTCTTGTCCTAAATCCTGGGTCCTCTCATTTCCTTCGTCCCCTCAGGTGTCTTCCTTATTCTGCCCTTATGTGTTACACCTGTCCTTGTAATTATTTGTCCCTACTTAAACCTCCTGGTTCCCTCCCCCCTTTGCTAGTTTGTCTTGACTTCTGTCAGCATCCCAGCCTTCACTCTGTCCTGGAGAAACTTTGGATTTTGACCGTTGCCACGTTTTTCGACTGCCCCCTCTGGATTGTGGATTACCTGTTGTTCTGTGTGAATAAAGTGAGAGTCTGCATCTTGGATTCATCCTATGTTTGTGTCGCCTTTAACTATTTAAATATCAACATGTCCAGCTGGATCAGGAATAATGCATTTTGACTTTTAGCATTCGTAATTTTTATTCTCTTTGAATTATCTAACTTTATTTACAAAAACATTCCCCTTACAATTACATTGCGATCTCTTCAGTGTTTTCTGTTCTCTGAAAGCTACTTCAGCTCAATTGCTTCTTTTGTCTTTTTATGCTCCTTTTAGCCACTGTCTGGCTAATTTTAGGATTATGATGTGGTTTTGCTCATTTTAGGTGCATTTTGCCACATTTAACTTTTAGCTATAGTTTTGAGCTTTTAGCTATGTTTTTGCTCATTTAAGTCTCCTGCTACAATCTTGCTAATTTTAGTTTGTAACTACAGTTTTTCCTATTTTAGCTTTTAGCTGAAATTGTACTATGAATTAATGAATAATGAATGAATGAATATATACTTTATTGATCCCCAAGGGGAACTTGCTTAATTAATTACTAATCTAAACTTTTAGCTATAAATGTGCTCATTTCTGCTTTTAGCAACAGTTTTGCTAATTTTAGCTTTTGCTTATGATCTTGCTAAGTTTAGTTTGTAGCTACTGTTTTCCTTGTTTTAACTTTTAGCTACAGTTTTCTTGTTTAGCCTTTACCTATGGGTTCTGTCTAATTTTAGCATTTGGCTACAATCTTGCTAATATTAACTTGTAACTACTGTTTTCCTTGTTTTATATTTTAGTGACAGTTTTCTTATTTATCTTTTAACTACAGTTCTGCTAATTTTAGCTTTATGCTACACTTTTGCACATTTTTTGCTTTGATCTATGTACATTTTTGCTAATTTTAGCTTTGAGTTGCAGTTTTGGTCATTTGAGCTTTTAGCTATGATTTTTCTGATTTTAGCCTTTAGCTGCAATTTTGCTATGTTTAGTTTGTAGCTACTGTTTTGCTCATTTTAGCTTTTAGCTATGAATATGCTCATTGTAGCTCTTAGAAACAGTTTCAGCTCCTGCTTTGCTTGCTTTACCTCGGAACAGTTCATCCTTCACCAGTTTCAGCAGTTCTTTGAGCCCTCAGCGCTCATGTCTCCAGTGTGAGTTCAGTTTGTCCTTGGAGTGGTGCGGGACGTTCAGAGGAGTCTGATCTGAGTAGACTGTTGTAAAGCGGAGGACATCGGGACGACAGCTCCTCGTCTGACTCTCAGACAGGCCAACCCACATAGCCGCATAGTGCAGGTGCCCTCTCCATGGGGCCAGGTGGTGGCTAATTCGCTTTCTTTGTCCCTCCTAATGAATCGTTAATTGGTTTGCATCACCCACTGAGCTGAGGACAGCAGGTGCTGAGTGCTGCTGGTGATGGAGGCCACTGGCGAGTGTCCTCGCTCACACCGGCACCTACATTTAACAGGCCAAATGTCACCTCGCAACACGCAACAGCTTGGCTCCTAAACAGGGAAATTATTGTCATAGTTGAAGCCTTCTGTAGATGCCATCACCCACATTCTTGGGAGTGCTGTATCGTTGCACAGACTGTGAACTCCACATTGTTTCTCTGTTAATACGTATAGCGGATTTTTTTCACACGCTGTAAGGCTTTTGTTACTATTCATATCTTACTGTAAGAAGTTTCCTTCTCTTTGTAAAAAAAACAATCATTTTAATGATTGTGATATACTTTGAATTGTGCGTTTAACCAACCTAAAGTGTAATTTCTGAGTTATGACTTTTGGCCTCAAACAGCACACTCTCTGCAGTTAAGCTGATCTTCTGCTCACTTAATGTTCCATATTCCCAACATTGTAGTCTGTACCAGGGTGATGCCCGTCCATGCTAACGTCTTCCTTCTTCCTTGCAGGTGGTTGCTCTGAACAAGCGCAGTAAGGAGGCAGAGTCTGCGTTCCTGGGAATCTACAAACAGCTTATCGAGGCCCCAGGTGAGTCTCCTACCTAGGCATCTTCACAAACACCACCACCACCACACCCTCTGTCATTACTTCTACAATTAGAGGCCTAGCATTCCTTGAAGGAATGCATATCGCCCGCCTCCTGATATGCCAAATGAACATGATGATCACATCAAGAGAAGGGGTGAAGCTGTAGTTGTTTTGATCGAACCTTGTAAATTGTTTTGCATGAGCTCATGCAATATTGCGATATCATATGTGATTTTTTTAGTATTTGGACTTCACAGTTGAGACTAGAAGTTTACGTACACTATATAAAAAGACACACATGCATTTTTTTCACACTGTCTGACGTAAAATCAGAATAAACTTTTCCCGTTTTAGGTCAATTAGGATTTTCAAAATTAGTGCATTAGTTTTTAGGTACCATTGCCCTTAAACTGTATGACTTGGGTCAAACATTTTGGATTTCCTTCCACCATCTTCTCACAATAGTTGGCAGGAATTTTGGCCCATTCCTCCTGACAGAACTGGTGGAACTGAGGCATATTTGTAGGCCTCCTTGCTCTCACATGCCTTCTCAGCTTTACCCATACATTTTTGATAGGATTGAGATCAGGGCTTTGTGATGGCCACTCCAAAACATTGACGTTTTTATCCTTCAGCCACTTTGTAACCAGTTTGGCGGTTTGCTTCGGGTCATTGTCGCTCATTGCTCAGCTCATGTCGATACAGGACTCGTTTCACTGTGGATAATGACTCACTCTTACCAGCTTCAGCAGCATCTTCACCAGGTCTTTAGCTTTTGTTCTTGGGTTGATCTGCACA
>JAOXNZ010000001.1:6701506-6712160 GCA_028566095.1 Kryptolebias brasiliensis | reverse complement strand
CTCAAAAAACTAGACCCTTTTAAAAATATGATTAGCTCTACGTTCCTCTGCTTGAAATGCACCCCACTGTGATAAACATTGGGCGTCCTGCCCAGTCCAGTAACAGGAAATAGGAACACTGTCGTAAGAGTGTCTTTTTCCTCACAGCCTGCAGCCGTGACAGCGCAGATAAAGCTGGGAGCTAAATAAATGAAGTTAGAAGAAACAACGATATCTCCCGTTTGTTGCATCAGTAAAAAGTCCAAAGATGTATTTTATAAGCTAAGAAGTTGTCTCCTTATAGTATTAAATATTAAGCTTCGTACATATTAAAGCAGATTCTTGATCAGACTGTGACCTTTAACCTTTAAGTCAGCACAAGTTCAAGGCAAGAAAACTGCGTACTGAATCCTGATTTATAGCTTTGTTTTTCACACTATCCAGCAAAAGTCACTACAGACATGTCAGAAAAAGATAAAGCTGTAAGGAATGATAAAAACGTTTAAATTGCACTATTGATTGATGTGCTTAGTAATCCTTTACTGTTTTACAAATTTAGCTGACAAATTTAGGCATCAAAATGTGCTCACTTCACCTCCGTTTTGTCTACACCATCTATGCTAATAAACAAACTAGCTAACATGGTAATACTTGTACTGACCATTCAACATTAGTAAGATCTTAATAGCTGTACTGAGTTTTTACTCTTAGCAAAATGCTAGTAGTTGTACTAAGCCTTATCTAATAACATGCTAACAGTTGTACTGAGCTTTTACTAATAGCAACATCTAGTAGTTGAATTGGACATACACTATTACCAACATTCTAGTAGTTGTACTAGCTATTCAATGTTAGAAACATGCTATGATGCTAATAGCATTAGTTCTGTAGTCTAAAGAACAGGGCTCTCAAGTCTCATGCATTGACCGTGAGACACATGCATTTCATGACGTGCACACGCCACACTTTGTATTTCTCATGCTAAAACACACACACACCCTTTTTTGAAGAGGAACCAATCTGCAGCGCAATTTTTCCTGCAGGGGCTGAAGCAAAATAGCAGGCACAGCTGCAGTGTTGCCAACTTAGCAACTTTGTTTCTATACTTAGCGAGTTTTCAGACCCCTCTAGCGGCTTTTTTTTGTAAGCGACTAGCGACAAAACTAGTGACTTTTCTGTGTTATTGGAGACTTTGGCGAGTACATGTGAAAGCACCAATTGTTCTGCAGTTCCTGTCCTCAGCGTGCCGTAAGTCCCTCCCACTTCCCAAGCCCTGACATCTGTCAGTTTCACAGCAGAAAGGGAGATACGCTCCACATCGTGTCCACACTGCAAATGATTCACTCATGTGCAAAGCTGCCGCGTATCCCGCCCTGTATTACAAAGTAGGATGTAAATATATTGCAAATATAATTTTTAATGTAATGGTTGTTTTTTCACTGACACTGTCGCGGTAAAATAAATCCCTGCGGTGCCAACCCTGGATAAAAAAGGAGGGTTGAACGCAGAGCTCGCAGTTCCACGACACGTAACTGTCTTTTGGTTAAATTTGATGTTCTAACAACACTGATTTATGTAGTGTGGGTTCAGGCAAAAAAATAAAGTTCAATCATAGTTCTAAACATATTTTGATTGTTTATTATTTGTATTATTATTTTGTGTTTCGCCAATGTTGGTATTCGTCTCTCCTACAGCTTGATCAACATCACCAAATATGCAAATTAGACAATGAAGTCATCTAATGACTTCTAGCGGCTCAAAATCTCACTCCAAGCTCAGATCAAAACTTGAGAGCCCTGATGATAAATCACTTTCCAACACAACGCCTAGTATACACCATGGAGTCATCTGCATACATAACAGCTGTTGCATTCTTTAAGCAAAACGGAAAATGATTTGTACAAATTGAAAACGGTAATGGACCTAAACAACTACCTTGAGGTACTCCACAAGAAACAGATTTTATTTCAGAGAAGGTACCCTGATATAACACACCGTCTCTTTTCTATTTATTAATTAGCTCTCTAACCAGACAACTGCAGGTGAACTGAAACCATAGCATTTCATTTTCTCAATTAAAAATTTATGATTAATTATATCAAAGGCAGCATATAGATGTAATAACACAGCACCTACTAGTTTATTGTCATCTATTTCTCTGCGCCAATCATAAGTCACTTGAATCAAAGCAGTGACAGTAGAGTGACATGATCTATATGCATGTTGATAATCTGTATTTAAATCATCAGACTAATTGGACGACTATTTGGAGCGGAAAAAGGAGCACTTGTGTTCTTTGGCAATGGTATCCATGCTGCTGGAAATTCTTAAACTTAAATTTAACACATGACAAATAGGAAGTGCAAGTTAATTTGCTAAGATTTTTAACAACTTTCCATCCAGATTATCAACCCCTGTTGGTTTATCTTTGCTTGCCAACAATAGTGTTTCAACATAACTCTCATTAACTTTATGAAAATTAAATGTACACTCTTTCCCTTTCATTATTTTATTCTTTATGATATTACAAGACTGATCAATATTTGTTTGTCATTTTGTTTGTCAACTTAGTTATTTTTGAAATAAAAAAGTAATTTAAATAATTAGCAATATCATATGGTTTGATTATAAAATTACCACCCTATTCCACAAATGACAGATTTGATCTTACTTTCCTACCCATAATATTATTCAAAGTACGCCATAACTTTTTGTTGTCATCTCTTATCATGGTTATTAAATCTTTACAGTATAACTTCTTCTTTTTACTATTTATTTTTGTAACATAATTTCTAAATTTCCTATAAACTTGCCAGTCAGAATCATAAAATGATATTACTGCTATTTTCTTTTGCTATATCCCTGTTGCTAAGGTTGCTTAGGTGTGGTGGCCATCTTGAATTGGGTTGGCTCCAAAAGTCAATTAGTTGTAGACATGCACCCAGTCATTACTTTCTGAAAGTTTTACTAAATTATGTCCACTGGTTCACAAGATATTTTGCTAACACAACAGACAAACACACTCATACAAACGTGGGCAAAAACATTATTGCCCTTTTACCTTTGGCAATACTAATAAGTCATCAGAATGAACTTCTTCAGAGTGTTTAAAGGATTTTAGGAGTACTGAGCTGAAATATATTTATTGGAATGTATGTAATTGTGTCTTCCTGTCTTGGTGGCTCCTCGATCTATGTAGGTGTAAACCTTCTGATCTACTTGGACCACATCCTCGACATCGTCACAACTTCCTCTGCCATGTTTTTAGTGTTACTTTAAAACTTTGTTTTCTCCCTAGATTTATAGCTTTTGAAAGTTGAGCTTCCCGTATACTGCAACCTCAGACAGCACGCACTCAAAGGCACCCATTGATCTACCAGTCAAAAGCGAAGCCTTGGAACTGCTCTCTGATCAACCATCCTACTCACCCCCCTCCTCTCCCCCTCCCTCTTGCTATCTCTCTCTGTTACCCTCTGTGGCAGGGAGCATCACTCCCCGCATCCGAACTCCTGAAACTGGGTCAGACGACGCCATTAGGAATATCCTAGAGCAGGCCAAAAAGGAGATCCAGTCCCAGAGAGGTGGTAAGGATAAAGGCTGTGTGTCATAAGTCATAGTTGAAAGCTTTATCGATTCATTTCTATTCTTACATTGACAATTTCTACCATCTATTTTGATCACTGCTTTAATGGATCTGGGTTGAAAAGGTGAATCAGTGTGAGGTTTTTTGTTGTTGTTTGTTTAGGGGATGGAAAGGTGTCTCTGAATAGCTCATCTGGCAGAGGCAGTAATGGTGCAGGCAGCAGCTCTGATGAAACCATAAAGAACATCCTGGAACAGGCCAGGAGGGAGATGGAGGCTCAGCAGCAGGCCCTGATGGAGATGGAGGTCTGCGGGAGGTCCTCCACTGCCAGCTCAGGAGCTCAGGTAGAGCGCCTGGGGCCCCCCGAGCGCTCCCGGGTTCTCCCTTTACCCATCTCCATCAAACAGGAGGAAGGGGGCTGTGTTACCGTGTGCATGGCCAGCTCCATCAGCAGCCCCCAGACTCCCCTCAGCGTCCTCTCCCCAGCCGCTTTTGTTCAGAACATAATCCGCAAAGTCAAATCGGAAATTGGTGAAGCAGGCACCTACTTCGATCAGCACTGGTCTCAGGAGCGGGGACCTGTGGTGCTTGGAGGAGGAGGTGGCTCCCGTCCCTTCAGTTCGGTCTCGCCCTCTTTGTCTTCCTCTTCCTCTGGGCCCTCCGCCTTGCCCCGGCCCTGGCAACGTCTGGAGAACGGCGATGGCCTCCTCAACAGCGAGGAGGCCTCCAACGCGGAGGACGAGCTGAGCCTGGGCCGACCTGTGGAGGTGAAGATGGAGTCGGACACCTCAGTGAGCGGGGAGTCCCCGGGACCGGGACGCCTTTCCTACTACCCAGCTTATATTCCTCGTGCCCTGAAGCCCACCGTGCCCCCTCTGACACCAGAGCAGTATGAGATGTACATGTATCGGGAGGTGGACACCATCGAGCTGACCCGGCAGGTGAAGGAGAAGCTGGCAAAGAACGGCATCTGCCAGAGGATCTTTGGTGAAAAGGTTAGCGTCTGTTTTTTAACATCTGCACTTTCTACCAACAGGGACAGAGAAAAGATGATGTTGTTTTGGTTAATCTGAACTGTGTTAAGATGTAACGCTCAGTTCAAACTTATCAAAGGTTAATTAAAGTGTCCACAGATTTAAAAGAAAGTTTTTCTATCTTCCTGCTCCCCGTGGTTAACATTAAGATAGACTAAGGTAACATCTGTTGACATTTTATTATGGTTATGGCCTTATGGTTAATAGAAGGGTTTCACATAGCGGGAAATGAAGTTGATCTTTTTTTGATTTGATGGTTTTTCATAATAATCAAATGAAATCAAATCAGCTTTATTTTTAGAACACATTTAAAACAACCAAAGATGAGCAAAGTGCTGTCCAGTAAAACCATAAAGCAATTCAAATAAAGCCAAAAACAGAAAATCACTGAAGCAGAAAAAGAGATGGTAAAACATATGTTAAATTACTTAAAACTCAAACCATTAATTGCAACTTAAAGCCAAATAAAATGTCTTAAGATGGGTTTATAAAGCTTCATCCGAGGGGGAGACACTTTATTTGTTGTTCCACAGCCTTGAGGTGCTACAGCAAAGGCACGTTCTCCCTGACTGAGCAGTTTGGAACGTGGAACATCTAAAAGCAGTTCTTCAGAAGATCTAAGCCAGTGAAGAGAGGAATACTCTAACACAGGAGCAATACTGGCTGCAGAAATCTAAAAGAGCTGCAGACGGGACAGCAGAGACTGAACGAGGCTATTAGAGAGAATGAATATGAGCTTGGAAATGTTTCTGAGTTGTAGAAAACAGCTCTTTACCGCAGAGTTAATCCTTTTATTTAAATCTGTACTGACACTAGGACTTCTGGCGTGACAGATCAAATTATACTAGCTTTAAGTAGGAAGCCAAGTGTGCAGAAGTGTTTGGAGGGGCAAAAATGATCCCAGATCTGCAATCATTTAATGAAGACAGTTGGAGGCCATCATAATACAATAACAAATCATCTTATGATCACACAGCTAACATTATGTTTAAGTATTTGCATGATGAGCCCATAAAAAGCTCCTTAAGGTACATATAATCTTGTGTGGAAAATTGCTATAAATGCAGTAACTAAACTGTAACTTGTATTTTTCATTAGTATGCATACATGTTAAATAGGTTAAATAAGTTGGTTTGATATTTGTAAATCATCCTTAACATTAGTTCCTCACATGGGTTTGTATGTTCAAGCATTTTTAGGTTTTTAACAAAACCAAAAAAATGTTTTTGTGATTTTTTTTTAGCAATTGTATAAATGATACAGGGTTTATTAAAGTGAGCTTTCATTCTTACATGAATTCTTGAACCTGTCCAGCATCAGCATTTTTGGTGTGTTGTGTCCCTCTAGTGGTTATTTGCTGAAAGTGCGTCACTCTGAATCTTTACTCAAGAGCAACAAGGAAGTCATTCTGTTCTGATAGTGTGGATTATTAATCCTTAATATTCCATTGATACACTTGGTATTTGATGTCTGAAAAGTACTGTTTTTGTTCTCATGCCTGACTGTACGACGACAGGTGCTGGGGCTTTCTCAGGGCAGTGTCAGCGACATGCTGTCCCGGCCAAAACCCTGGAGCAAGCTGACTCAGAAAGGCAGGGAGCCCTTCATCCGCATGCAGCTGTGGTTACTGGATCAGCTCGGCCAAAGCCTCAGTCAGCCCCCGAACCAGGGCCACACTCAGGGTAAGGCTGCATTTTTACAAAACACACACAACTCCTATAGGAACTGTCACACACGATCAGTACAACTGGAAAGGCTGTTTTAGTAAAGCTATGATTAAAATATATATAAATAAATCGATGCATGACAGGAAGGAAAGTCCTGGTATAAACCTATCCAAATTGTCTCTGTTTTCAGATAAAAGTCCAGTGACAGCCCAGTCTTCACCCTCCCCACCTCCTAGCCCAGCAGAGAGCCACCCCAGTCCACTGGTTGAGCCTGTCAGTCTCTCCCTAGAGAGCAGCAAAGAGAACCAACAACCTGAAAGCCTGAGTCTGGGGCTGCCCACCAACACAGAAGGAGAAAAACCCACTCCCAGTCTCATGGCCCTACATCAGCCCACCAATCCACTGGGCATCCAGGAACTGGTGGCCATGTCTTCAGAGCTGGACACCTATGCCATCACTAAGAAGGTCAAGGAGGTGCTAACTGACAACAACCTTGGTGGGTCTGAGTTCACTGTGTGGTCAAGCTAACGATGCAGTCGCCGCTCTTATAAATGTTTTGTTTGTTCGTAGGCCAACGCCTTTTTGGTGAGACCATCCTGGGTCTGACTCAGGGTTCAGTATCCGACCTGCTCTCCAGGCCCAAACCGTGGCACAAACTCAGCCTAAAAGGCAGAGAACCTTTTGTTCGCATGCAACTTTGGCTCAATGATCCTCACAACGTAGACAAGCTGAGGACCATGAAGAAGATGGAGAAAAAAGGTGGGGACCCAAAGGGCTTTCTGTCAAGTCTTTGAGTGGAAGTATCACATTCTGCTGGTGTGTTTTATCCAAACTTGCTACTTTTGTTTGCTCCTAGCTTATCTGAAGAGGCGGTACGGGCTGCTGAGCACCGGCTCTGACAGCGACTCACCCAGCACCCGTTCTGAGTGTGTGAGTCCTGCCTTGGCCTCGCTGGACTTGTGTCCCTTCAGTCAGGTGAAGAAGCCTCGGGTGGTGCTCGGAGCTGAAGAGAAGGAAGCCCTGAGGAAGGCCTACCTGCTGGAGCCGTACCCCTCTCAGAACACCATTGAGATGCTGGCATCGCAGCTCAACCTGAAAACCAACACGGTCATCAACTGGTTTCACAACTACAGGCCAGTCCAGTTCTCTGTGTGACCAATAAGAAATAAGAAACACTAAATGTTTTTTAACAATACATACACCTACTTTGTTATCGCCCGCCACTGAAGGCGTAAAGGCGATAAGAAGGTAGCTGCGTTTCCTGCCCTTATGTGTGTTTGTTCGTTTGTAGCGTTGGTAAAATATCTCTTGAACCACTGGACAGATTTAAAGGAAACTCCCCAAAAGTAATCAATGGGTGCACATCTACAGCTGATTAACTTTTGAAGTAAGCCCAAATCAAGATGGCTGCCACAACCAACCGACCAAAAAAACAAAACAACCTATAACTCAGCCAGTTTTACAAATATTCCGCTGAAATTTGGTGTGGTAGTAGCTTAGCATCATCCCCAATACATACTTGGCATCAACACCGCCTGTCTGTTAGCAAAAAAAAGCCATTTGGAGTCAACTCAATTCAAGATGGCTGCCACAGCTAATTGACCTTTGCCAGCACAAAAATGACTGCAACTCGGTCAGATTTACAGATACAGAGAGTCATCCTCAATACATTCCCTGAGCTCTCACACAGTTAACAAGATTTCACAATATTGCATGAGATTGTGCATAACATAATATACGAAGTTTGACAAAAACGGCTATAACTTGGTCCTTTTTCAGCTTGAAATTATTTTAGTTTAAAACTCTGGCATGAAAGGAATGCTAGGCCTTTAATTTCAGTTTTGATCGTTTTTCTTCAAATGACTGTCTAACAGTGGCGATGTTATGTAGGTCCAGGATGCGGCGGGAAGTGCTGATGGAGGGTCTTCCAGATAACGACACAGACGCTGAACACCACAGCTACTCCCCCTCGGTGACACGGAGCCCCCACTCTGACGGAGAAGAGAGGAGGCTGCAGCAGCCCTCAGGACACGCCCACTCCAGCATCAACAGCACGCTGCCTCACGTCAAACAGGAGGCAACAGACAGGGAAGATGGTGGGGTGGAGGAAGGGGACGGCTCTATGAAACAGCCGGGCGTTCAGTGTTTTCCTAAAGCCTTCCCTTCTTTAAAAAGCGAGCACGAGGACTCCATCGCTGGCTGCCGCGAGCCCCACGTGGCTGGCCAGAGCTTGATGCAGGATGAAAGGGTGAGTAGCCAGGTTCAAGGACACTACCCTGGCACAGTTTCCATGGATGGCCCGCAGAGAGCCAGCCAGTCCAGGCACGAGGGCGAAGAATCTGGCAAGTCGCCTGTTGATCCAGTCAGCTTCAAGGCCTCGTCGGAGCCATGTCGCAGCAGCCTAGAGGTCTCCCTCAACTCCCCCTCTGCTGCTTCGTCACCAGGTCTCATGATGTCAGTCTCTCCTGTTCCCTCCTCCTCCGCTCCCATATCGCCCTCTCTGCCCAATCCTCCTCCGGCGAGCACCAGCCACAGTCTGGACGCGAACCTGCTGCCCCCCTTCCAAAGCCCCAAGCTCAACAGAAACACTCAGAGACGCAATGAGAAAATGGCCAACCTCAGTAACATCATCCACAGGCTGGAGAGAGCAGCCAATCGAGAAGAAACGCTGGAATGGGAGTTTTAAGCCCACCTTCCCAGCGTCTGGTCCAGAAGTCCGTCACTGCACACAGGAAGTTCGGATAGAAGCTTCCTGCGGACACGAAAAGAGCCCGGCTCCTGTCGGCCTGTCCTCTCAGAATGACTGCTCACGGGAAATGAGAATGCAAATCTAAACACGAAGCTGAATTTCCTACAATAACTTAAGAATTGAAAAGAATTTATAAAGACACCTTTTTTTTTTTTTAAATAACGCGTACTGCTTTGAAATATATGTGACAGCACTAGCTGTTGTTTTACCTATTGGACTTGACATGAAGACTTTTGCAGCTATGGTGTCATAAAATGTACACTGAAGTTCTGAAGATTGCCACTGGGTGAGATTAAAAAAAGACCTCTGTCTTAAGCCATTAAAAGCACTATAACTATTTGAAAAGAGACATTGACCAAATTTGCTACTTTTTGAATAGCAGTTTTTCAAATTTTGTCTGTCAGACTGGACAGTTTAAGTCAAGTAACGTGAAATTCAATTACTGACTGAGGGATAGTCCTTTAAGACTCTAAATATTCAACTTCTTGTATGTACTTAGTTTCTTGGTGATATGTTTTGAAATATTTGTAACTCACACGTATAAAATGTGGTTGTACATGTTGTAGAATTGTCTGCAATAGCCTTCTCTAAATCTGATGTAGCATGATACTCACCTGACCCTTTTATTCTCTGTAGTTAGTTACCTGTGAATATACTTGAGCGAAAACAAACAAAAAAGGTTGAACAACAACAACAAGTTGAAAAGCCTGCAAAAAAAGGGGGAAAAAACATAACATTCAATTTAACACTAAAATCCTTTTTTTTTATCCTTGAGGTTTACAGTTTAGGGCCCTTGTGCTTTTGTTAGGAAGTGAAACATTTACTTCACATAAGCACAGTTTACATGATTTCTTTCAGACTTACCTCTTTGACCCTCTAAGGCACTGGTTCTCTGACTCCTAACGGGCCAAGACACTGGACACCTGGTTTACCTCAGATTAGGTTTGTGCACACCATGCATTTCATAAGCATAAACATAACCTACAACAATTTGAAGTGGCAGGGGAAAAAAATCACCCTGTGTCATGCCTCAGATGGGACTTGATTCTTCAGAGATCAAAATGGATGGAATGATGAGCAGAAATGTTCCTTTACGAAGACTGTGTGGTCATTTGCTGAAAGAATTTCACAGAAAACAAACTCCACCCTCTTTTAATTCTATGGTTTTACATATCAGGGCATAATAAAAAATGATCTGGTCTTCACCAGATTTTGAAATCATTCAAATCTAACTTCAAGTGAACAAACACACAACAGAATCTACCATGTCAGTATTTATTAAACACAAAATGAAGCCAAAATAGAAAATCTGTGTCCACCCTTTCTGCTTCCATAGGATTTAAGAGGTCCAGTTTCGGCTACCAGCAGCTGAATGAACCACAAAACCTTTAGAACAATGTCCTTTGGCCAGAAGAGACCAAAGTAGAGATGTTTACCCATAATGGACAGAGCCATGTTTGGCGAAAACCAAACATAGCATATCAGCACAAACATCTCATACCAACTGTCAGCACAGTGGTAGAGGTGTGATGGTTTGGGCTCCTTGCAGTCATTGAGTCCACAATGAACTCCTCTGTGGACCAAAGGACTCTGGAGTCAAATGTGAGACCATCTGTCTGACAGCTGAAGCTTGGACCAAACT
>JAOXNZ010000001.1:6627147-6638093 GCA_028566095.1 Kryptolebias brasiliensis | reverse complement strand
TACACAACCATCTCAGTCTGGTCTCTAACTTTATCTCCCAGTCGTTCAACCTGTGCTGTACCTCTGATGACCTCATTCCTAATCCTATCCATCCTCTCACTGTCCCATTTCTTCTAGGTTAACCTCTTCCTCTGGATGGTGTCGCTTGGATGAACTTGAATGTTTGTTATGGCAAGTGTTTTATGCCGGATGCCCTTCCTGACACAACCGTCACCATTTACCCAGGCTTGGGACCGGCACAAGAGATACACTGGCTTGTGCTCCTAGATAGATCCTTCTATAGAGTCTGATCAGTGCTTTGGATCACATTCACACACCGATGGGACACACAACTGTGGCAATGAGGGGTTCAGTGTCTTGCCCTGGAATACTTTGACATGTGACTGCATACTGCCATATTTGAACCTTTAACTCTCTCGTTGGACGATGACTGCTCTACCACTGACCCACAGCCGCCCTACCAGCAGGCAAGAGACATCATGAATACCAAGGAACTCTCCACACAGATCAGAAATAAAGCTGTGAAGAAGTACAGATCAGGGTTGAGTTATAAAAGCATATTCAAAACCCTGAAAATCCCAACGGGCAACATTAAAGCCGTTATTAGAAACTAGAAAGATTATGCCACCACAGAGAACCTGCCAAGAGAGGGTCGTTTACCAAAACTTATGGACTGGATAAAAAGGGCATTAATCAGAGTAGCAAACGAGAGGGAAAAAGACAACCCTGAAGGAGCTGGGCTTCATGGAGGAGTGGCAGGAAATAGATTAAAACTGAACACTTTGGGCATCAAGGATATCACCATGTCTGTTTCAAACCTAACAGCTAATGTTGAGACTACCATCCCTGCAGTAAAGCATGGTGGTGGCAGCATTATGCTGTGAGCATCTTTTTTTTTCAGCAGGGACTGCAAACTAGTCCGAGTAGAAGTAAAGATGAATGGAGCAACATATAAAACAATACTTGATGGAAACTTGTTGGAGTCTTCCAGGGACTTGAGACTGGGATATAGGTTCAAGAGTCACAGTAAGGTAAGTTATTTTTTGTAGAATTATTACTTAATATCAAACTAAGAATTCAATTACATTTCAGCTTTTAAGGCAACAAAATGGAAATATTATCAAGTTGGTGAATATTTTTTGCAATTCACTGTAACAACACTGTTTCAGAGAATATATATGTCATTATAGGCAGATTCAAAGTTGTGTTTAGACCATAGTCACAGAGTCTTATTGATGTGCTTTGTCTTGTCAGACTACTTGACACACAAAAAACCTTTATTTAGTTCAAGTTATATCCATTATGTGGCAATTTCACAGATAGAACCACAGCAACTAAAGCATATGTAGTTACAACTGCAGCCACATCATCCTATTATCACAGCTGCAGTCTGTCTAAATCAGCCTCAGCAGCGGTCTATGAAAGAGCTGGACCAATCAACCCCTTTTGTTTCCAACTGCATTGGTCCACACTTGCACCTAAGAGGTCATTACAGTCCACCTGTCTGGTCGCAGTTACAACCAGCAGTGATCTTGCTGAGCTTGTCCACTTTAAAGTCAAGTTTCTAAGCCTCAAGCCAGCTGAACTTTAAAAAAATGAACTACTACTGTATACCAAAGTATGCTCTGTGAGAACGAGAAATGAACATGTACTTTCTAAATTACATGCAAGAAAGTGTATTGCACATTGTGCATGCATGTATTGTTCACGTTGTTGTTCCTCCACACCTAAACGCAACCTTACATCTCACACAATCTAATCTCTGCTGCTATGTAATTACACAATGCAGATATCTGGGTCAGTGATATAATGCAGGAATCATTTTGGCTAAACTAGCCAAAGTGTTTAACCCAGGCAGTATTTAGAACAAGAGGTGGGGTAATCATTTCATTAACATCAGTCAGTTTCCTTCATCAGCCGTGTCTACTGGGCACGCTGTAGGGAAATGAGGGTTAGAAGCTGATGAGGCTTCCTGTTAAAAGCCCCTTCTTCTCAGCTCTAATGGGAGCATGTATACCATACAAAACGGAGGCAAGGGAAAGAAGCAAAGCTTTTAAGTACATAAATTAGCTGTCTGCTCTGCACTGACTCAGTAAGTCTGCTCCTCTGAGGCAGGGGACTGACAACTTCAACTAAATTCTTCAGGCGAGGCAGGAAATCAATGATTGAATGGATGCGGTGGTGATTGGCCAAGCGTCTACATTTACTCATCTGTCAATCAAATCCATTGAGCAACTTGAAAACCTGCAGCAAATCACATCCTGAGATTTACTCCCGCAACACAGCTGAATACAAATTGCTCAATGCTTTTTGTGGAAGCCGTGGGTGTCACAGTTTCCTTGATTAGAATTAACATTTACTGTGAAGAGATAATACAAAATGCAGCTAGGTCTTCTCTTTTACTGAATGTGAGTGAGCAGAACGAGAGCTGCGGGGTGTGAGACCCCAACTGTGTGAAACCATCTAAAGTTGACATTTGCAAACATAAACACAATTTTAAAGGTTTTTCTTTATAGAAATGGGCTGCTGATACTGATTTTTTATTTTTTAAACAAAAGTAAATTCTGATTAAGAAAGAAAATATTGATAAAATGTTCTCACTTTATGCCATTTTTAACTAAAAAGATGACTTAATTCTTACAATATTTGTCATATTGATATATGTCAGCTATGTAAAGATTGGGCAATAAAACAATAGATTCTCTTAAAATAATGTTTATTTTGTCAAAATAGCAGTTTCTTTCCCCCAAGTTTAAATCGTATCAGTGAGTTTTTTATATTGCCTGATGTATTTGGAGCCCAGTAAGAAGCAGGGATGGCGAGTCCAAATGGTTTTCTTTACAAACAGTATTTAGTTTGATGAGCTTTAAAGTTTTTTAAACTTTTATTATCCTTTATCTCTTATTAATTTAAAAACATGAATTTATTTTTAAAGTATATCGCAATTTTATTTTCTTTTTTCCAAAGTCTGCTTTTTAAATATTTAAACTGAACAGGCTGTAATCTAATTATTTTTTGGTCTCCTGGTTTGCAAAACTATATGAGTTTACACTGTTCTTGGCAGAAAACTTTTGTGAATACTGAAATGATATGTGTTTAGAAATCAGATTTAGGGCCACACATGCAGAACTCAATACTCCTGTCATGGCTATTTATGATTCGTGGCCAAACCATAATTTGCCTGGTATAGAAAATCTAAAGCAGTTCATGACCCTACAAATCAGCACCCCAAGGACCCCACCCTTGACTGCCACCTGTCTCTCACTGCATTCAACCTTGACTGCTCTCCCCACAGGTGGTGGGCCATGGTGAATGTTGCATCCTGTAGCTTCTTCAGGCATGGCTCGGCTGAGTCACAGGAACTAAGGCTCGACCACCAGGTGCTCACTGGCGTGCTCCAGCAGACAGTTTGATACCAGACCTGGTACCAGGAGGGTGTTCCAGTTTCCCTATTCCAGGCCAGGTATCCTGTTTGCTTTGGTATTTCTTCAGTAAGGTTTTTGATGATCTATTCTAGACTTTGTAAACCACTACTCATCAAAGGTAAAAAAAAAACAAAACAAAAGCAACAACTCAGTTTTCAGCCTTAGAGATAAGGTAGGGAGCTCTATTATCTCAGGGGAGCTTGGAGTAGAGCTGCTACTCCTTTGCTTTGGAAGGAGTCAGCTTAGGTGGTTTTGCCATCTCATTAAGATGCTCTATGGATGCTTCCCTCCGGTTTTCTGAGCATCTGCCACAGTAGGAGACCCTGAGGCAGATCCAGAACTCACTGGAGGAATTGTATATCCTCTCTGGTCTGGGTAGGCCTTGGGGTTCTTCAGGAGGAGCTGGAGAGTGTCACTGGGGAGAGGGATGCCTTAGTTTCCCTGCTAGACTTGTTGTCTCCTCAATCCAAAAATGGATGGATGAATGGATGGGTAGATGGACGGACGGACAGATGGACGGATGGACGGATAGACACTGGATGGTATTAAATCTGCTTCAAAATGTTAAGTGCTGGCAAAAATAATTTAGAAGAATGGATATGAAAGACCTTCACAAAGGCCAATAGTCCATCCTTAATGTGGAAAGTTTACCTGTCTAAGACTTGGAAACTTCCACCTTGTGGTTAGTCAAAGTAATAACTGCTTTAAGAGTAACAATAGCAAGACATATTTGAGCATATTAAATTGTGTTTATTGTAGCATCCCATGAAGGTCAAACATTGTTAAATTGTTTGAGCTACCCTAAAGTGTAGTTCTCAACCCAAGTTAGATTTTGACCAATAAGACTTTTAGATTTGGCTTCACTTCCTGTTTGCAGCGTTGTTACAGATTGATTCTAGTTGTTACATACATCCATACACACTTGCAAGCATGAATTCATTTGGCAGTCTGGGCATATAGATGTCTCGTACTTCCTTTAATTTCAATTTAGGTCATTTTATGCAGACAAATGACTGGCAACAAAAACGTTTAACAATAATACTTTTATGGAGACCTTAACAAACATCATTGATGACATTTTTTATTTTCATTAATTGTTTTGTTGTTGTTGAAAATACCCTATAAACAGATGTACAGATTAACATCTTTGCTGGTTTTAAAATAGTCAAAATTAAAGCTCTTCTTGTTGCGAAACTTGGCCATGTTTGCCTGTTTCTTGGCCAGCTGAATCTATGGACTGCATTCTGAACAGTTTGTAAGTGGGAGGATCTCATAAGTAGGGCAATGAGATAAAAGAGATGCAGTGATGTTGGTATTAGTTTATGGTATATGAGTCTGACAGCACTCAGTTCTCAAGGACGGAGGATAAAATACATACCTCAGCTAACACAAACATAAAAACAGGCGAAATGTCGAAGCTTTTGTGGTAAATTTGTCCAGAGTGTGGACAAAGACCTTAAAGGTTCCTGGTAATGTTCCTAACACTATGAAGCCTTGCAAACAAAACAAAAGAAAACAGAACAGAACAAAAAATACAAAAAGTGAAGCTGCCAGATAGTATTAACTGAAATAAAGCCGTTAATTTTACAACCTGCTGCAATGAAGGCCTCCTTAGTTAACCTGTTAATTCATACTTTGGTTTAGATGGGGATTATCTTGCAATATTGTGTGAAGCTGTTTTTAGAAAAATCATTTTCACTTTAGCAAAGACCAAATGTTTTGGTGCTGTCCTGAAATAGTTTGGAGTCGTGTGCAAAACAGTTAGAGAGACATATGGGCAGAAACTTGGCCTTTAAGTTTGCTGTGATGATGTGTGATGATTCAGTTAATGTTCAATGCCAGGAAATATGTCTCGCCTTGGAAAGAGTGACATAGCAAGAAAAAAAAAGAGGGTAAAAAGAGTGAGCAGCTTACTGCGCAGCTGTCTCTTAGGGCATCATACTTGCGTTGTATCTCTTCTCTGTGTGCCTAAATGACACAATAAGATAAACAGGACAGATGTCAGTGCTAAAACGATGTAATATCAGTACTTCTTTACTATTACCCCCTCCTTACTCTGAGTACAGTGATCTCCTCCTCAGCCTCTGCAGTAGTCTCCTCCAGCTCAGTCTTGGCCTGCTGCAGCTGGTTCTCCAGAGCGTGGCGAGCCGCCTGCAGGTTGCTAATCTGAGATTCCCGCTCTTGCAGCGACAAGGTCAGCTCCGTCACCTGACGCTTAATCTCTAGCTTTTGTTCCTCGTGCTCCAGCCCAATCTAAAACAGGCAGACAGAGAGGGTTATTTGGGATCAGGACCCCAAGGAGCAGTCCAAGACATGCTGACCTGACTTATCCCCGAAAGTGACACAGCATCACACCTGACAGCCCAACACAACTAACTCTAAACAAGTTTTCTGTGCAGAGCTTTTTATTGTCACAACAGTTTTTAAAATGGTAAAACTTTAATTGATTTGTGCTGCAAAGTTACAGAGACACCTAATGCTGGTGATAAAGTAATATCAAAACTGGACAAGTCAGAAACGGTACAAATGATTTCTTGCGTCTATCTTCATAGATTACTTTAGATCACACTAGATCCTAAAATCATAAATTACATTTACAGTCTGTACTCTACAGCTGATGTTTTTTTTAGTTTCTTCATATTAAACTCAGTATGCATTTTACCACCTGTTATTTGGTGGGCTATAAATATTTTCTCAGCAAATATTCAAGGACACAACTACACACAGGTGTGCTTCCTCTATTTGAAGCTAAATGAGCACAGATGGAAGTGTGCTCAACTTTATTAACATTCAAACATAGTCTGTCAGATGTTCCACATTATGACTTGATATTGGAACGCAAAATGAAAATACTGAAATAAAAGAAGTGTTTATAGAAGCCTATTCAGGACTCATCTGTCTAACATCCCGTTTTTTAACTCCACTCACCTCTCGGAGCCTTGTTTCCAGCTCCTGCACGCGGCTCTTATGGCTTTGCTCTTGTTGACTCATTTTCTCTAGGTGCTCTTCCAGTTTGGCATTCTGGGCCTCCAGCTTTCCTGCTTGAGACTCCAGGTAGAACTTCTGCTGGCGAAGCTCTGAAATCATTTCCTCCTGAGCTTTCCTAACAAGATCACACACTGACCTCAGCAAAACAACTTGACAGAAAGCTATGCAGCGATCCCAAGATTTCCAAGTATTGTTTGGGATTTTTTGCCAAAATACAGCTGACTGCTGAATGAGCGCTGAAATTAGCTGAAGAACCTGAAACTGAGTTGTTAAAGCTAAAAAGAAAAGCAGAATGCTTGCAAAAAGCTAAAAGAGGTAAAATGCTACCTAAAAGGTAAAAGTAGCAGAGCAGTAGCTTAAAGCTAAAAGTAGCAATAGGTTAGCTAAAAGCTAAAAGTAGCAGAACAGTAGCTAAAAGCTAAAAAGAACAAAAGGCTAGCTAAAAGTAACAGAACGGTAGCTAAAAGTACCAAACTAACTAAAAGTTAAAAGTACCATAAAAAGGCCAAAATAGAGGCTGAAGCACGAAGGAAGAGATCTCAATGTTTTTCTATGGGGAAATGTTTTGTAAATAAAGTAAATTATTTTGAAAAGTATAAAAGTTACAAAAACCAAAAGCCATAGCACCCATCTCCTGAATGAGCTGAACATTTTGGTATATGAATGGCTAAAACAACACAAAAGGCTGCAAAAGTAGTTAGATTGGAAAAAACCTATGGAAAAATAAAAATCAGGCTGAGTCAGCGTTCACACAATTACTGTGCATCAGTGTCTTGCCTTCCATAGAAAAATGACAATAAAGGCTTTGACTTGAAATGATTAAATGAGACGTTTCATCATCACTGTCAAAGTTAATAGCATTTTTTTGTGTACGTACTTACATGTTTTTCTGGGTGTAGATACTGCTGTTGGCGGCCAGTTTGTTGGCCTCTGAAAGTTCAGCGATTCTCTGCTCCAGGCTGTTCATCTTTGAGTCCATGGCATTAATAGTCTGATCAGAAAACGAGGACACAATAAAGTGTGCTGAAATTAGACATTTATTCAGTTCTTCACATACTGGATGTAAATGAGATCATCTGAAGGCTCATATTTGTGCTCAACAATAAAAATATTCCAAATGTGAAATCTATGTCAGGATGAATAATTTTAAAATACGCCTGAAACCGAGCCATTTCCAAGCTGGTCACTTCTTACCGCCTTCTGTTCACTGATGATGCTGCACTTCTCACGCACCTCCTCCTCATATTTGCTCTGACTGGACTCCAGCATCTCCTTATCAGCCATGTCCGCCTTCATCTGCGCCTCCAGCACCTGTTCAATGCCAGCCAGCCAGCCCACAGAACCACAACCAGGATGTCACTTAACAGGACAGAGAATGGTGTGAAGATGACCAAGCTTTGAGCACAACTGACCAGGCAAAATCTTGGCCACCAGATTTAACGCAATGAACTTCCTGTAAGTTTATACAAATGCATCTAGCTGATGTTTTCCATGGCTCCAGAAAGTGTCCAGAGTGTATGTATTTGAACTGAACCTTTATTTTGTCCTCATAGAGCTTTTCCTTTTGTTTCAGATGAGTCTCGAGCCGCTGGGCTGTGGCTTGGGCTTCTCGCAGATTCTCTTCCAGCTCCTGCACAAAAGTACAAGCAGATGATCAGGAGCCATGCTATTAAAGCTTAAAACTGGCCAAAAGCACCTCCTAATTAATATTTGGAATAAAGCATCAATTATGTACATGAGGTAACTCCTCATGTCCTTTTTAGGTATATTTCATTTATATTGTTTTTAGTTGCAAACACTGAGAATTTATGCATCTGAGCTGTAAAAGCATTCTGACTCAGGGTGTAAGTAGGAGATCGCTACAGAATCAAAAAGGCCTGTGTTTTTTCTGATGCCTACCGGACAAGCTTTTTACAAAGCAGTGTTGACAGGCTGTTGTATTACTCATGACATTTACGTACGAAAAATTAGCACGCCTTTATTTTTGTCAATGCAGTCAGTGAGTGACTTCATGAAAGCCATTATCATCTATAACAATGACTTCAATCCCACCTGTTCTCATTTTGGCTTTTTCCTTCTTTCAGTTCTGGGTTTACATATCGGGACATAATAAAAATTATTTGGTCTTTACCAGCTTCTAAAATTATTCAAATCTAACTTCAAGAGAACAAAAACACACAACAGATTCCATCATGTCATTATTTATGAAACAAAAATGATAAAGCTGTGTGTGAAAAACTTAGTCCACCCCATTATTCAACAGCTTAAAGAATCTCCTTTAACACCAGTAACTCTCAGTAGTTGATTTTGTCTGACTTGATCAGACTATCACATGGTGGTGGAGGAATTTTGGCCCACTCTTCTTTACAGTGTTTTCCTTCAGTTCACTGAGGTTTGCCGATATTTCTTTCAGGTTGAGGTCTGGACTCTGAGTGGACCATTACAGCACCTTGATTCTTTTCTTCTTCAGTCATTCTGTTGTAGATCAGCTGCTGTGTTTGGGATCATTGTTCTGTTTCATCAGGACCCAGTTTGGTCCAAGCTTCAGCTGTCAGACAGATGGTCTCACATTTGACTCCAGAGTCCTTTGGTCTACAGAGGAGTTCATGGTGGACTCAATGACTGTAAGGAGGCCAAACCATCAGCCCTCTACCACCGTGCTGACAGTTGATATGAGGTGTTTGTGCTGATCTGCTGTATTTAATTTTCACAAAACATAGTGTATTATGGGTAACCATTTGTACTTTGGTCTCATTTGTCTAAAGGACTTTGTTCTTAAAGTTTTGTGGTTAATTCCGATGCAACTTTAGAAAATCATGCTGCCATATTTTTAGAGAGAAGAGGCTTATTCCTACAACCCTTTCAAACAAGTCCTACTAGTTCAATCTATTTCTAATTGTCATGTCATGACCTTTAACTTCATGACCTTTAACTTCTGACCAGCTAACCGAGGCCTGTAGAGTCTGAGATGGAGCTCTGAGGTTTTTTTGTCATTTCAGCTGTCTGAAATGTTTTCCACTTGTGAATAATGTTTCTTTCTGTAGAATGATGGACTCCAAATTGTTTAGAAATAACCTTTATGCCTTCACAGATTAATGGGCAGCAAATGGATTTATGCTACAGAGCAGCAAACTGCCAAAACTCTTATAGAAGTGGTCACACTTGCTGATGATCAGTTAATCAAGTGCATTCAATTAGCAGCACTTGGCTGAAACCTTCTCTCTTAAATCTTACAGAAGCAGCAAGGGAGAACTTAGTTTTTCACACACAGATTTTCTATTTTGGCTAATTTTTGTTTAATAAAGAATGATATGGTTGAATCTGTTGTGTTAAAAAGTCAAAGCAATTAAAGTTTCTGTGCCATTCAGAAATCGAAGTAGTAACAGTAGCAGTGGTTTTCTTTTGTGAAGACACATCTAGGATTAAAGATGGAGGCCAGTGTGCACAATTTTCATTAATTTGACCAAACTCTACACAGTGATAAGTGATAGAACAATAAAGGCTGTTGCACCCCTGTCAGGTGCAACAACACTTTGGAGAGAAAACAAAAAAATGTCCATTGAATGCACTTTGTTTCTGCCCACACTGACTAGTTTGAAGTACTACCACGGTTGTATCATGGCTGTGTGGGGGGATAAACTAAGACAATATCATGTAAACTGAGTTCTTGTACTTTGTTTGTTTGGTTTTCCTGTAAATATATATAAAAATAGTTTACATCTGACATCATGTATGAAGAAGGTAAATGACAAACCTGAATTGATTTTATTTTATTCTGTTTTTTTTTTGCACTGCCTCTGCAATGATGACAATGAGCTATGTTTATCTCACACCTTTTCTGAATATTTTAGCTCTAAATATTAGATGAAAGGTGGCTTACCAGAATCTTATCTGCCATCTGCTGAATCTGCTGGGCCTTGCTCTGGAGTTCATCTTTCAGTTTAGTCTCCCGGCGCTCAACAATCTCCAGCCGCTTCACCTGGTTCTCCAGCGTCTTCCTTCCATCCTGCATAAAACAGAAGAAATGCACGAACCTTCACTTAGCAAATACTTCTTATAGCTGTGAAGACACAACCTCAGGTCAGCCCAAATCACTGTGAAAAACAGGGATTTTTACTCTTTTGAAACTGCAGGAATGACAATTAGCTTTAGGATTTCCACATCAAGGAAGAAATGATGAAAGCGGTGGTATCCACTTGCTTTGTTAGTAATTCAGATAAGCAATGTTTTTATTATAAGTTCCTCACAATGGTCTCAAAATGTCCAAAATGACTTAGCATGGTAACATGTGACTTTGCCATTATACAAATTTGGTCTTGTTCACAATTGTTTTTCTCTGTGTCTCTGATTAAGAACGATCTACACCAATCTCATTAACACAAGGGGGCCAAAATTAAAAACTTGATCCTAGCCTAGGGCCAATCTCAATCAATATTTATTGAAAAAGTACATGAATTAACCCTGGCTTTAGATGTAATATGTCAAATCATTCATATGGAAATATGAAATACCTTTTCCCAGTTAAATATTATA
>JAOXNZ010000001.1:6565820-6577556 GCA_028566095.1 Kryptolebias brasiliensis | reverse complement strand
GTTGCCATTGGTAACCATGAAATACCATTGATCAGCTGGCTCATTTAAATCCACCTTCACATTCATGAGGTGCTTTGCATCGACCATCTATGGTTGAATGTGGGCAGGAGGAGGGCAGAACCTGAGGCGGGATCTTGTGTGCAAACTTTCAGTTACAGGTGTGAATCTGAAATTTTTTTGGTGCATGCCATTTTTGCCTTTTTGGCATACGCACACTTTTAGTATGAGTCCTGCACAGTCTTTTATAAATGAGACCCCAGATCAAATCAGATTTTATTCTGTCCTGATCATCAACATAAAAAAAAGATGGACAAAGCATCTGAGCCTCCTTCTGTTATTCAAAATTGAAGTCAGCAGGACCCAGTTCATGGGCCCTGCCATGTTGTATTTCTGGAGCCAGAGAGTGCACAATTATGCTGTGGTTATTGTAAGCCCCGCCTACTCCCCGACGTACAGTCATGGAGTTCATAAAATTAATAACTAAACATATTAGATAAATGAATGTTTAACTATAAAGCAGCAAGGTAAACATTACGTTAAAAAACAGAACTCAACTCCTGGGAAACTGGATCTGAGATGTGTTTATATAGTTTAGTCTCATTTTGTTACCTAGACTTAAACTTGTACTGCAGCCAGCCTACTGGGGGTGTTCATCCCATTTTGGCTTTATCTTCCACATTATGGCCCTGCGACTATGTTTTATTATATGATGCACATGACTATAATCTCCACCCATCCATTATCTACCGCTTGTTCTCAAGTCGGGTCGTGGGGACAGCAGCTTGAGCAAGGAAGCACAGACATCTCTTGCCACAGCCACCTCTCCCACCTGTCTGAGAGGATTCCAAGGCGTTCCCAGGACAGCTGAGAGACAGATAGTCTTTGCAGTGTGTCCTGCATCTTCCCGGGGTCTCCACCCAGTTTGACATGCCCAGAACACCTCCTTAGTTAGGCATGCAGGGGTCATCCTTACCAGGTGCCCGAACCACCTCAACTGGCTCCTGTCCATGTGGAGGAGCAGTGGCTCTACTCCGAGTCCCTCTCGGATAACTAAACTTCTCACCCTATCTCTAAGGGAGAGCTCAGCTACGATGTGGAGAGAAAAATCATTTTGACCGCCTGTATCCGCAATCTCATTCTGTCGGTCACTACCTAAAGTTTATGACTTAGGAATGTAGACTGACCGATGAACAGAGAGTTTCGCCTTGCAGCTCAGCTCCTTCTTCACCACAACGGACCGGTACAGAGTACGCAATACACCAATCCATCTGTTGATCTCGCACCTCATTCTTCCCTCACTTGTGAACAAGACCCCGAGATACTTAAACTCCTCGACTTGAGGCAGCACCTCATTCCCAACCCGGAGAGAAGTCCACCCTTTTCAGGTGAGGACCATGGCCTCAGATTTGGAGGTGCTGATTCTCATCCCAGCCGCTTCACACTCGGCTGCGAACCGCTCCAGTGAGAGCTGGAGATCACGGAACGATGACACCAATAGGACCACATCATCTGCAAATAGCAGAGATGGAACTGTAATTAAATTGTAATTTATTAATTATTTAATTCTTGCAAAGTACAACCATTTATTTGAGTATGAATGCAGGAAAATAAAGGGCTATCAAGACCAACATGTCATTTGAACAATACATTGGTATGAATATAAGGCTTCAAACTCTAGCAGTCAGTCACCTCTGTCACATGTGAGTAAGTGATGTGTAATTACTCAGGCTTTGTCAGTTTCAGCTAACTAACTATTTTAATACAGGCCGATATAGACTACTAAGATAATCATGCAGATACGTTCACAATTATCTGAAATGACTCTGATAACACAGTAATAGCTAACTGTGACAGACATGCCTATTGTCATGGAGATTTGCTGTCCTCCTCAGAGAAGGAATGTTGTCCAGTTTGTCCGAGGAATATGCAGCAGAAACATCTGTGCCCAGATCCATCTCAGCACTGATTTCTGTCCTGTCGCTTGGCAGTGGGTACATGTTTAGGATGCCCCGGAGCCGTATACACAGATGCTTTGATAACCTCTGTCAGCAGTGTGTACGCCCCTCCTGGGAGTAGACGGGATCCGCTGCCAGGCCCCTGCTGCTCCGGAAGGAAAAAGCTCTGTGATGTGGAGGTTTAACTCTGAGTTTGCTGATGTGAAGAACAGCTTCCCATCTCATCTTGATCACTAACATCAGCCCCTCTGACCAGTCTTCTTATATTGTCATGATCACATAGGACTGCATTAGGTTGTAATCACCCACCACCGACAGGACAGGCTGGACAAGATGTATGTGGGTTTGTGAGCATGTCTGTTAGCAAAATATCTCCACTGGACAAAGTTTAATAAAACTTGCAGGAAGCAATCATTTATTGTACATTTACAACTGATTAACCCGATTCAAGATGGCTGCCACAGCCAACTGACCTTAGAATCACAAAAATGGCTACAACTCAGCCAGTTTTACAGATACTGAACTTAAGTTTGGTGTGTTGGTAGCTGAGACTAATCCCCAACACATATTCTGCGGGCTAACAAATTGTACTAAATCTTTGTTTTAAAGTTTGTCATTAACCTTTTGGAGTCAACTTTGTCTGTCTGTTAGCAAAATATATTATGAACCACTGGACTGATTTTAATAAAACTTCCAGGAAATAAACATTGGGTGTATCTCTACAACTGATTAACCTCTGGAGCCAACCCAATTCAAGATGGCTGTGACAGCCAACTGATATTAGAAAACACAAAAATGACTAGAATTCACTGTTTTACAGATATTGAACTAAAGTCTGTTATGGTTGTAGCTGAGAGTCATTTACAACATATACTTCAAGGGCTACACATTGCACAGAATTTTAGCTTAAACTTTTAACATTAACTTTTGCAGTCATGCCTGTTTGTCTGTTAGCAAAATATCTCATGAACTACTAAACGGATTTTATTGAAACTCAATTCTAAATGACCACTACAGCTATTTCAAAAATGTCTATAACTCAGTCTATTTTACAGATACGGATCTAAAATCTGATTTGGTAGTAGCTGAGAGTCATTCACAATGCATACTCTCGGCGTGACATCACGTGAGATTGCGCGCAACGTTATTTTCAAGGTTTGACCAAAATGGCTACAACTGTCTTTAAATCACTTGTGGATTGGTGTAAAAAGCAAGCACTCAGTATAATTAAGTCAATAACAAATTTCCCTCAGAGAGTTTTATGTTGTGATTTTTGTTTTTTATTTTTTTGGCTGGGATCTCACTGAATACATCGGTCCAGATTTTATGAATCAGTGCGTTGGACGGATGAGGGGAAACCTGCAGGGTAATAGAGTAAATGAGGTCAGCTCAGTGCCAGGTTTTGTCTCTTTTTTTTGTTTTTCTTTTCTTTGTCTTTCGTCTCTTCCTCTAACTCTCTGTCCAAGCTCATTACTAACCAGTGGGCTGTGACAAAGTAATATTAACTGGTTAGAACTCGGACTGAATGGAGGCAATGTGAGAGGAAACCTGGCAGTCGTGAAGCCACAAGAGGCCTCCTGCTAATTTCATCTGCCCTTCCTGTTTCTCATAACAGTTAACTCTTTAGATGGACCATTGTGTGGTATTCAATGTAGCCCTATCAACCCTGTTCAGAACCACACATGGTCCTATGTGGTGCCTAAGTCACAGAGTAAAACTAAGATCATCTTATGGGGGAAATGACAGAGTTGTAACCATTCTGACCAAACCTTGAAAATACTATTATGTGCAATGTCATATGATGTTGCGATATTTTGCACAACCTGTTAGTGCTTGGAGTATGTGTTGTGAATGAGTTTTGGTTACCACCACACCAAATTTGAGCTCAGTATTTGTTAGGTTCACTGAGGTATAGCCATTTTTGTGTCTGCTAAGGTCAGTTAGCTGTGGTGGCCATCTTGATTTGGGTTGACTCCAAAAGATAATCAGCTGTAGATGTACAGCCAGTAAATACTTTCTGAAAGTTTCATTTAAGTCGGTCCAGTGGTTTATGAGATATTTTGCAAACAGACAACCAGGGTGGACTTCAATAGTTAATGCAAAAGTTTTACGCAAAAATGTTGCACAGTGCGTTATGTTTTTTTGTTTTTTTTGTCCTGTTATGGCGTATCAGGCATACCATATAGAGAAGATGGCTGCAACGTGTGCTAGAACAGATTTGCTCTACAAAAAGGATATCTACAAATGAGAATCCTAATTGCATGATTTACTTTATTGAATGAAGACTGAATCTAGCATCAGAGTAGGCAGGCTACATTGTTGTAATAGTAACCTGCAACCATCAGGACTTTTTGTGGATCGGTGCGTGAAGGTGTGTGTGTGTGGGGGGGGGCAAACAGACACCCGGCACCACCCCAAGGCAGCTGCGCGTCCGCACAGAGGTAGGTCGTCAGCGAAGCACAGGGTCAGCAGCCCCCAGGACAGATGTACGGGGGGAGACGCAGGGCACCAGCCCCCCCAACCCAGCCACGCCACCAACTCCCGCTGCGCAGGCCAAGCCTGGGACCCAATCCCCCAATGGCTCGGCGCCCACACCAGCCCCCGGCAGAGAAACTGCCCAGCACCAAGCAGGAGAAAGCCCCCCTGAGCCCCAAACACACCAGGCAGGCACCAGTCCACCACGGCAGCCGGAACCCAGAAGGTCCAAGGTGAAAGGGCTTATAGCCATCCTCCCTGGAGAACTATCCTCCCGAGAGGTCTAGTGGGAGGGGACGCCTACCAGAGCCCAGTGCAGCCCCCGGGACCCCAGCCAAGCCGTCATCCCCAGGAGCCATAGACCACCTAGCGGGAGCCCACCACTCCGGGACATGGCAAGAGCACCCACACAAACAACCCCACACTTAGGGTGCAGCACCCTGCAGGCAGCGCCCCAATGACGGCGTCAGAGATCCCCAGCCGCCCCCAAAACCCCAGCCCCCGTTGAACCAGTACAGACACCAGGACGGGAGCAAAAAGGGGAGAACCACGCCCCCCAAGCCCAGCCCATGCCCTCCCCCGTGTGCTGCATGCGTGTCTTTGGTAGTGTGCAATGTTGCAATGGGTGCAGCTGTGTAAGTCTAAGGTGCATTAAAATGGGGTCAGCGAGGCCCCACTGCTTGCAGACAGCAGGACCCTCCCCAACCACAGAGCCCTAAGTGTCTCAAATGCATTAAAATAGAGATGCAGGGTGGGCCAGAATCCTGCCCAAACATGGCGGGGGGGGGCACTGCCTGGTGCTCCCCCCATGCCTGGAGGGCTCTCCGCCCCACACATCAAAGCCCTACTGATGAGTTGTGTTTCATATGCTGGGGGGAAGGGAATGGGCACCAAGGTGTGGGCACGAATCTCCCTGGGGCCAGCTCCACAACTAACCTCCTCCTGACTCGCCCGCCCACATCAATCCAGCCGACCAAGGCCAAGGAAATACCGGGGACCCCCAAAGATGCCAAGGGCCCCCACAGAGCGACCGCCCCACCAGCAGGGGTCATCCGGGAGAACCCGAGCCAGTCCAGAACGGCGAGCCCACCGCCAGCAGCCCCCGGACCAGAGACCTGCCAGCCCAGCCAGGAACCCAGGCACCACCCAGGCGCCCCCAGCCTCCAAGCCCCCTCTGTCAACCCGGAAATAACCCGAGCCTCCTGGGTAGCCCAACACCCCTGCCCACACCCCCCGGCCCACCAGGTCCCAGCCACCGCAGACCCGGATCCGCCCGCCGGGCCAGGAGCAGCAGGCCAGGCAAGAGGGCATAGCGGCCCGCGGCCCAACCCTGCCTCGATGTCAGCAGCCACAAAACCCCGACCACCCCCCCTCCCTTCCGCCAACACCTCCACGCTAGGCCCAGTAGATACAGTGCGTTATGTTTTCTGGATGTTGCTCAGCTACTGCCACGCCAAATTTTAGCTCAATATCTGTAAATTTGTCTGAGTTTCAGCCATTTTTGTGTGTTCTAAGGTCACTTGGCTGTGGTAACCGGCTTGAATTGGGTTGACTAAAAATGAATCAGTTGTAGAGGTAAGTCCAATACTGCAAATTTCATTCAAATCTGTCTAGTGGTTCTTGGGATATTTTGCTAACAGACAGAGTTGATTCTAATAGTTAAAGGGAAAGTTTTAAACACAGATGCGTGATCAGTTAGAGCTCAGAGTATATTGGTGTCGATTTTCAGTCAACCAGGACATGACCACACCAACACACACACAGACACTAACTAAAACATTATTGCTCCACTGGCAATATTTATTAAGTTATTTTTTTTTTCAAAATGAGTCTTGGTGTAGTTGGAATTGAATTGATTTGTTTACTGTTTCTGCAAAGTGCCCTCAGATCACTTTTATTGTGCATTGTCAGTCCAGCTGAACTGAGCGGTGAAGGGAGGTCTCTTCTGTCTTTGCAGCCGACACTTTTACAAATAAACAAGCAGAAAGAGCACCTAAAATAAAAAAAACTGTGCAGTCTCTGCCAAGGACAACAAATCAGTTCACAGTTTCAATTAAAAAGTTATCTAAATTTATTTACAAATAAAATGTAAGAAGTTGTTTTTTTACCCTTCTTTTTCTTTTAGCTGTTCCCTTTTCAGGGGTCGCCACAGCGAGTTTTTCTCCTCCATCTAACTCTGTCTTCTGCATCGTCTGTCCTCGCTCCAACTACCTCCATGTCCTCTCTAACTGCAGCCATATTTCTCTTCTTTGTCTTTTTCCTGGCAGCTGCATCTCTAACATCCTTTTATTTGCTCCTTATTTATTCAGCTTGAGAGTTTTCACCTACTCTAACATGGAAGGGATTGCATACCTGCACCAGCTTGGCAGAAACATTACCTAAAGAGAAATAACAAAATCCAAAATATGCTGTTTGCAGAAAGAAAAATGAAACAAGAATTCCCTGAAGAAATGCACATCATCCAACGCCTTGCATGCCAGAGTTTTAAATAAAGACCTCACACAGTTTGTTAGCCCTCAGACTATCTGTTAGAGATAATTCTCAGCTCCTACCACACTAACGTTTAGCTGAAAATCTGTGAAATTATAGCGTTACAGCCATTTTTGAGTTTGCAGTGGCCAGATTGAATCAGTCTTACTCTTCGACTGTCTGAGAGTTTCATTAAAATATGTTCAGTGGTTCATGAGATATTTTGCTAACAGACAGATAAAGGAACACCCCTACCGGAGGTTACATTATTCACCTTTCATGGTGATTCATAAACTGCACATAAATTTTAATATTTGTTGACGCGTCACTTAATCCTTCATGTAGCCCTTTAAATTTATGGAGTAAGGATGAATTAACAGATTAGTCAAACCAGTGTTTCGCCCTCTTAAAACTGCAGGCGTCTCATCAGACGCCTTTTGACTCTCATCTAACAGAGGGGGACTCCCACCCCCCTCTGTTTGTGGGGGATGACGTTGGTAGGACTGTGCACTTCACAGGAAGTGATGTAAGTCCTGGAATAAGATGCAACAGTGAGAGATTAGCTGTAATCCGTACTAACAGCCATCTGCACAGTCAGGAACACAAATCAAATCTGCACTCTACTTAATTGCTGCAGGTAACTTAGATATTCAGTCAAAGAAGACATCTTGTTATGAGCTGATGCAACTATGAATACACGTTAACGGTCTCGGCCAGCTGCAGTGAAAAGGTCCTGTACTGGGAGGCACCGACCAGGTGAAGCATTCAGGTGAATGGAGGAGCTGTGGTCTTAACAGTATTACAAAACAGTGTAAGGTTTACACTTCACAAATAAATAGATTTATCAATTAAGGTTGTTTTTTTTTTAGCTACAGTTGATGTGCAAGTTTTCACAGTTCACATCCATTCATCCATCTGTTCTTTTCCATGGAATGATTGTACAGCATACAACGTCAATGATTTTTAAAAACAAGAACTGGGAGCACACAGGGTCAACATTATACATACAGATGTAAATAGATCTTTATACCCCTACTAATGTTTGGTTAAATGTCTCTTAGCAAGCTGGACCTCGACCACAGGCTTTGTGTATCCATCAACAAGCTTCTGGCATCATTCTGGCTGATATTTGACCAATCTCCTTGACAGAATTGGTAGAGTTCATGTAAATTTCTTGGTACTCTGGCACAGACTTTACTTCTAAGCACTATTAAGGGTTGAAGTTGGGGCTTTGGGAAGGCCATTCCAGAGGTTTAATATTATCCAATCAGGAACCAGTTCTGATGTGTTTGAGTTTGCTGTTCTGTTAAACACAAAAGTGTGTTTGAGTTGTAACCATCTAACTGTTGATTTGAAGTAAAGTTGAAGAATCTGAAGGTCGTGCTCCTTTATTATTCCTTATGCACTGCACCAGTACCACAGCATGATGCTACTACCACCATGCTTGACAGTTGGTGTAGTGTTTTTAAGTTTGAAAGTCTCACCTTGATTCCTTCAGACATACTTCTTGTCAATGTGGCCAAATTCACCGTCCTTGTCTCATTTGATCATAAAGCTTTTCTCAAGGAGGCAGCTGAAAATATCGGTCAAGCTTGAAGATGCGATATTTGCAGCAGGAGCTTCTTTCTTGATCAGCTCCCTCTCAATCTATGGTGATGTAAAACTGTCTTCACTGTGGACATAGACACTGGTGTTCCAGCAGCTTCCAGTTCATGGCAGGCTTGAACCTTAGTGGTTCCTGGGTTGTTCCTGAACATCTGAACCAATTTATATCCTTAGGTCTGCACTGCATTTTTTGAACTTCCTCATTCTTCTGAGCATTGGTCAGTCTGATGAGTGCTGTCAAATAAGAGGGAATCCCAGACATCCCTCCCTCCAGCAACACTCTCCAGCTCTTCCTGTAGGATCCCAAGGTTCACAGGCCAGAGAGGATATATAATCCCTACAGGGAGTTCTGATCTCCTCCCATGGAATATGTCAGATAATCTCCAGAGAGAGGCATCCAGAATCATGTGTCTCAACCACCTCAGCTGACTCCTTTCAGTGTGGAGGAGCAGCAGCTCTACTCCTAGCTCCCCCCAGATGATTCAAATCTCACCTTATCGCTAAGACTGAGCCCAGCCACCCTACAAAGGAAGCTCATTGTGTCCAGGATCTTGTTCTTTCAGTCATGATCCACACCTCATGACCACAGGTGAGGATTGGAACATAGTCCAGTAAATCAAGAGCTTTGCCATTCACCTTCTTCTTCATCACCAAATACTGGAGCAAAGCCTTCATTATGGCAGACAAGGCCCTGATCTATTGATTCATCTCCCACTTCATCCTACCATCACTCATGAACAAGACTGCAAAATACTTAAACTCCTCCGCTTGAGGCAAAGACTCACTACTGACCTGGAGGGAGCAATCTACCTTTTTCTCATTGAGAACCATGTGTGTGCATGTTCAAGAGAATGTTTTAGTGCTGACTGATTCATTATATTCAACACTGAACATACACACTGATTGATCCAGGAGGTGTGTGTGAGTGTGTGGGTCTCAGAACAACCAATCTCTTGAAGTCTAATCAGATCGGAGTGCCCCCGCAGGACAGGACTTTTCTGTAATCACATCGGCACTCATGCACCTGGATATGCATCGACTCTAATGGCAGGTGTCCACATGCTTTATGACCACTGTCATTTCCACAGAATTAAACTGCTGACAGCAGCCTCAAGTGACTCATCAACTTTGCTTGAGGCCGTAGAGGAAAAACAATTTCAATTTCTGTCATGCTAAGTACAACATTTTAACAAGCCAGATGTAGATGTGATTATTCACAGAGGATGAGAGACGGAGTCTGACACATTTTGTTGTGTGGGGCCTCTTTGGTACAGTTTGTCCACATTAGACTCAGATAGAATCCTGTGTCACTCCTCCTTTGACAGCCTGCTGTTAGCAGGCATCAGCACATGTCTGCCTCCCATCAGGGCTCGGTGTTAGCCCCAGGACTGACCGTGAGGGGAGGACAAGTTGTCAGGATTTGTTGTGTAACTGGTTGAATGTGAGGTGGTCCGTCCTCGTTCGGTTTAGACCAGGCTGCGCTCTGTGAACGCCACTATAAAAAAAACAAACAAAAACAAAAAAAACAGAGGCATTGACACTAGTAAACTGCTGCTCCACCAATCCCACTTCTTTCTGGTTGCTATGACAACCAGAGTGACATGCAAATTGTGGCGTTACCATGGGAATAAGCTCTACAGAACGGCACCAGAATGCAGAGGGTGGGCCACCTAAGATCCTTGATGCATCCGAGTTCGGTCCAGCCGCCTCGGTGTGAATCGACAGCGTTTGTTTCACTGATGTCAGAGTAGGAAAAACTTTGGATTCTGTCACAGCAGTCTGTTTTTGTTTTTTGTTTTTTTACCTCCTGTTAGGCTCCTTCGACTGATAATCTGGATTCTGAGGAATTTGGGCCCAGATTAGGTGACTGTCTGCCCATCTGCAGTCACAGTTTTTCCAGCCTAACCTCACATACGTCACTTTATTGGGCCAGTAGGTCAAATGTGACGTTCCCACTGTGGCCTGAGCTGCTTCTGCACATCTGTTTGAAGAGAGCAGCAGGATTTAGCCAATATGCACATCTGTCTCTTTAAACACAGAGTAGATTACAGACATGAGCTCATAATGAAACAAAATAGTTACCTAAAGTCAGACACAAATTGGGGATTATTTTATGTTGTCCAGAAGTGTATTTTTATTGCCTGCTGCTGAAAGAGAAAATTAAACAGTTATGTTTTTGCCTGTGTGTTTATGTATGATAACAAAATTTTAATGAAATTTAAAGACAGTAATCATTGGACGTACATCTAAAACTGATTGACTTTTGGAGTCAACCCAAATCGAGACGGCTGCCACAGCCAACCGACCTGCCTTTTAAAGACATACATGTTAGGTTTACTGTTGATTCTAAGCTGATTTAAAGTCAGAGTGTAAGCGTACGTAGTTGTGTCTCACCTTTTACAACTGGAGATAAAGTTGGTTTAGATGATGGATGAATAGCATGCATGTGAGTATGAGTCATTTGGACAGAGGACTTGTCTGTAGTTTTTACACTCTTCCAGTCACATAAATTTTTTTTTTCGGGATGAGAGAGATCAACAACCACCTCAGCTGCATTTACTTCCAAGAGAATCCCTGACAATTTCTGACATAGCAGAAACAGACCTGAGGACATCAGTGAAGTGAAGTGGGCCAGCTGTTGGACCCTTTCAGATGTCTCTGGGCTTCTCGCAGAGCTGCAGCAGTGTGTAGTGCCATCTAGAGGCTGTCATACGTAGTGTTGCACCAAGTTAGTTTTGCCTTCACTGAACTTCCAGGAAGTAAAGTCATCAGAAAGTGATGATTTATTGATTTAATTTTCTTTACTCCATATTAAACATGTTCCTATGAGAGCTTTTTAGGTTCTGCAGTTGCCATGGCAGTGATGACGAGTGAACAGCATCTTCCTGAGTGCAGTGTCACGGTATAATGCTGAGCCTCGCTCTGCGTGGCCTGATCCCAACTGTCCAATAAGCTGTAAGAGATGCAGCGAGACTGCTACTATGATGGATTACATAAGTACTTAACAGGTCGCTTCTTTTGGGTATTTTTTACCAAGACTCATATGATTTGGGTAAATCGCAGTGCCTTGAAAAACCTTTCCACATGTTGTCAGGTTACAACCACAAACCTTAAAGTATTTGACTGGGAAAGACCAACACATAGTAGAGCATAGTTATGGAAAGAAAATGACATATGGTTTTCATGATGCTTTACAAATAAAAATCTGAAAAGTTTGGCATTCATTTGTATT
>JAOXNZ010000001.1:6513497-6528611 GCA_028566095.1 Kryptolebias brasiliensis | reverse complement strand
GACAAGCCGAGAATAGAACCGGGTCGGTCCGGCGGGCTCAGAGTCTGATGGATTTAAAGTCCTGAAACTTTCAGACCCAGACGGGGGGTGGCATTCTTTACAGAGGCAATTTAAATGCTTTAAATCATTTTAGTAAAATACTTAGCAAAACACTGTTGTATCAAAACAGATTTTGGCATCAAGTCTTCCTAATAAAGTTTGGTACAGGAGAAACACCTGCACATCACAAGATAAAAGAAGCAAGAAATTGGGCTTAAAGGTTGCTAAAACAAGGATTTAAAGTGAGAGGAACAAAAAAAAAGGAAATTAGCCGGAGAATACAGTATCTCTGTTTCTCCAGAGCAAGATGAGCATGTATGTAGAGTGTGTCTGGGGTTCTCCTACTGAGGATTTGTTTATTAAATCAGTCAAATTTTAGTTGACCTCTGCAGATTGCAATTTGTTTTTTATTAAGTCCTGCACCATCACGTTAGGATTGTGTCATCGATCTCTTCATGGGAGTCGGGCAGACTGGAGATTTTCTTCAGTGACCGGCGGTGGCACTCTGACAGCAGCTCGTTACTCGCAGAGTCCAGAATGACAGTAATACTCTGACATGAGGAAAGGATAAAAATCGGAGACATTATTATTATCGTCGATCACACCGGTCTGTAACTACCACTCCTGAACCTAAAGGCCCACCTGCATGGTTTCCTCTCCCTGGCGGAGTCCCAGCAGGTTGACGATGGTGTGCTCGCTCTGGCCTCTGACGGTGGTGTTTTTGTCCTTGGTGTTGTCCAGCAGACTCTTTAGCAGGGGCTTGATGAGGCCGGTCTCCAAAGCGGGCACCGATGGGTCTCTGAATACCCACCACAGCACCCGCTCCGACACCAGTCTGATGTCGCTGGACTGATTCTGCAGACACTGTGGCGGGGTCATACACAACCTGCATCATCCACTGAACACTGTAACAAAACAATCATCTTCCTGCTCACGCGTTCATTGTGTCCTTATGCATTCATGTAAGATTTCATATCAGCTTTGATCGTAGTATTTAGTGTAGAAATGTATGGTAAAGTAAGAACATACATGACATTTGTCCTTGAATAAATATAATCCATAACTTTAAACAAATCTCTTTTATTCCATCTTTATTACATGGCTTCTAGCAGAGATGTTGGACACACAAATGAGGAAAACTTGACTGAAAGTTGACTAAATAAAAAAAAAAAGTTAACTAAAAGTAAATAGTAAATTTTTAAAGAAATAATGAAAAGTGCTAATGCAGCTCCTGCCCAAAATTCCAACATGAATTTGTAATAATCCAAGTAAAAATGTCTACATCTGCTTAACTCCTTAGTCCCTATTTTGGATTGATCTTGTTGGCAGAAAGTGCTGTCGCCCCCGGTACAGGGGCCGCTAGTGATGTAGGGGTTAAAGCTGTTGCAGTGGCTCATTGTGGTCACCATAGTAACCACACACCTGTGTCTTTCACTCACTGATTGCCAGGTTAATGAGAGGCGGACCAAAACACCGACTGAAAAGTAAGTCTCAAATATAGTCACTGTGTAAAAACTAAATCAGATCTTCAAAATCTTTGAATTTCTAGGGGGAGAAGACTGATGGTCACAAGTGGGAATTATTATGTTTCTTCAGTGTTTTATTAGGAGATATGATAAGTTAAAAGACCTTTTCACACCCTTTCAACCAAAAATCCTACATTAGTGAGACACACACTGGGTGAAAGAAGACAAGAATCCCTAGGTTTTGATATTTAATTTGTATACGTACCAAAAAAGTTGTGGGAGTAAGAAGAATTAATAGAAATGCTGCTAATTTAACTTCTCCCAACAACAAAAATAAAACCCAACAATGTAATGCTGAACCTTCTGCCTACATTAAACCACAGAGATCAGTTTCACTGGAACCCATTTCTCACTTTTCCTAAGGGAAGTGAATGTGATTATCTGCCAAACGCAAATCTTTCACCTCTTACCTTAACAAACTGTGTGACGATGCGCTGCAAAACATTACTGCTTCCCTCTGTTCGGAGGTGATGCCTCATCAGGTATCCCATGGCTCGGATCCCACTGGTAGCAATGGGAATCTGGAGGAGGAATCACAGATGAGGACAACAAGAATGGAAGCACAAGCATTTCCAAACTCCAGGAGGTCAAGTCACATATTCAGATGTGTTTCTGCTTTCATGTGCTCACCCTGTCAGCAGTGGCATTGGCCAAAACCGTCTCTGTCACAGTCTCATAGTAATCCTTCCCACACAGCTTCTCTGGGGCAGACTTTACAGCTACGGCCAGGGCCAGGCTCCGGCCGTGACGCACCATCCAGTCCACACCCGACATGTCCGCTGTGTGGACGCAGACAAACGTTAGCTCGGGCTCTCACACAGTTGGACTTCTGGGTGTTATGGGAATCAGAATAAGTGAATATAGAAAGAAAACATGTTTGCGATTATAAATACAAACCCAGGACGTGCTGAAGTAACACGCTCTTCAGCTCCTCCTCCGACAGGAAGGCGCACAGCTCACCAACACAGCCTGCTGAGGCCATACGGGTTGCATCCTGCAAGTGCAAACACACACAGAAATACACACCAGACAGCCAGACAGAGATAGATTCTGTGTAACTTATTCGCAAAGAGACACTACAGCTCAAAACCACCTTCTTAGAAACCCACATCCTCTATCTGACTTCCGTTTTGTTGCCTGAGATGACAGACAACAACTCCCCGGAGCATTCCTCTATTTAAAAGATCTAACATCTACGCTTTGTTTAATTGACTATTTGTCCTCGTTTGCAGTAACTGCAGCGACAAAGTGATGTTTGAGTTGCCACAAATGAAATCTCTTCAGCTCTGCTTGATGCTCGGAGAGCTCCGCTTCTGGTTTCATACCTCATCGTGTCCCAGCATGCCTAGTAATGTGACAGTGATGTTTTTGCGGATGGCTGGGTCCACTTTTGATCCAGCCCCCTGGATGACGAACCTTAAGGCTTGAAGCATGGTCTCCCTGGGAAAGCAAGAAACAAGATGTCTAAAATGCAGCTAAAAAAACAAACGCGAATCCTACAAACTGAGAGCTAAACTTTTCGTGTGATTAAGGGCACCATTATCACCCGCTGTCTTTCATGCCAGAGATTTTAAACAAAGATGATCTTGAAAATAACATTATGCTCCATCTCATGCAATATTACAGCATGTCATGGTCAGAGTGTGTTGTGATTGTGAATGACTCTCAGCTACTACCACACCACATTTTAACTAAACATTTGTTAAACTGAAGCAGTTACAGCCAATCTTGTGTTGGCTAATGTCGATTAGCTGTGGCAGCCATCCCACATTGGGTCGACACTGCAGGTCAATCATTTGTAGATGTACATCTAATGATTACTTTCTGTAAGCTTAAATAAAATATGTCCAGTGGTTCATGAGAGTTTGGTAACAGACAGACACATAAAAACACTCACACATGCACAGACACGAGCAAAAACATTATTCCTTGCCTTTACCTTTTGGTGGCAAAAAAAACAAGACTTTACAGAGGTAAAACATTAGCACCCTCTGGTGGACAGATAATGTAGCAGGGGCAATGTTTTGATTTTTAAAAAATTCCTGTGCCAACCTTAATTTGTCATGATCAGTCAATACATGGAATTACTAATAACTGTAAAGTATGAATAAGGTATAATTTCAGACATTGAGACAAGGGTCACATTCTTTTTTCTCCCTGAGTAAACATTAATGCTTGACTGTAAGCACCTACTGGTGACACTTAAAGCAAAATTTAAACCCCAAATCAAAATGATAATAATGAGCAGTATAATGCTGGTATAAGTGGGCTAGTAGGGTTAAGCCCTGAAAAAGGACGTCAATTTATAGCAGGTTTTCTTTTTTTCAAATTGGATGCTTCTGTTGTTGGAGTCGTTTTATTATATATCTGTTAGCCCACCCTACAAATATCACCACCAGCCACCACCGATAATGAGAATTTGACTTAAAGTGTCGTAGAACAAACTGTGAGCTGTTGCTGATTTCTGTGTTTTATCGGTTTGAGTGCACACCTGACTCCAGAGTCCTCAGCGTTGCGAATAGCAGAGAGCTGCTCTGTAAAGAGCGGATCAACCTTGGTGTGGATGGAAACCAGCTGCCCCAGAGCCTCGGCGGCTCTCAGCCTCACCGCTCGGCTGGAGTCCTGCAGGGCTTTCAGGAAGGTGGTCTGAAGCTGAGGGAGGAAGGGCTTCAGGGCAATGCCCACCTGAAGGAGCAGCACAAGCCACATGTTAGATGTCTGATACACAGTTTCATCACCTGATGAGGATTATAAACAGTTATGAACCTTTGCCAGCAGCAAGGTCAGGGTCTCCAACAGAGCGGTCTTCACTGTCCAGGCAAAGCGGTCTCCCAGGATCCGAATCAGAGGTCCAGTGATGTTGACAACTGAGGGCCGCAGAGCCTCAGAAGAGGTCAGTCTGATGACCCCTCCCAACGCTTTAGCTGCTTCTTCTTTCTGCTCAGGGCTGCCAGTGAGGACACCTTCTCTGAGGACCGACAGGATACACGTCACACCCTGTGCAAACAAACACGGAGTAGGTAAAGAAACAAATATTAAAACAAAACCCCCGAAAGTTTTACTGGCATAAAGATGACATTTTCAAACAGCTTATTTTATTTTAAAAACAGGTAGCTCTTCTCCCTGAACATGAGGAGACCAATAAGTTAAAAGGTGTTCTAAACGTCCAATGAACCAATAAGAGGACAAGGACATGAGGACTTTTACCTTATTCACTGTTCAACATTAAACTGAGCTGGACAAAAAGCTGCCACTGCAGAGAAACTAAAATGTGTATTAGAGCGTGCAGAAGTGTGGAAAAATATATATAACATAAAGTCAGAGTAATTGTTTTTCAATTTGATATTTTATAAATCAAGATCTAAAAAGTTAATTTTATAAATGGCACTTCAGATAAACAGCTAAACTGTGCCATTATTGTGCGTCGAATGTGTGAAAAACAAAGTTCACCTCATGATTCAACAATTTGTTGTCGAGCAACCTTTAAGGGCGATAATCATCTTCCCTGTGAACTAATTAGTCTCACGTGGTTGTGGAGGAATTTTCATCCACTCCTTGTTGCCTCAGTTCTTTGAGGTTTGCAAACATTTATTAACTCTCAGCTTTTTTTGGTCCCACCACAGCCTTTCAGTCAGGTTGAGGTCTGGACTCTGAGTGGACCATTACAGCTCCTTGATTCTTTTCTTCTTCAGTCATTCTGTTGTAGATCAGCTGCTGTGTTTGGGATCATTGTTCTGTTGCATCATGACCCAGTTTGGTCCAAGCTTCAGCTGTCAGACAGATGGTCTCACATTTGACTCCAGAGTCCTTTGCTCTACAGAGGAGTTCATGGTCAACTTAATGACTACAAGGAGCCCAAACATCACACCTCCACCCCCGTGCTGACAGGTGGTTTGAGGTGTTTCTGCTGATACGCTGGGTTTGTGGTTTGTTGAGATGCACCTTTGCAGCTTTTCTCCTGCTACTCTTCCAAACAAGCCACACTTGTTCAGTCTTTTTCTAACTTTTCTGTCATGAACTGTAACCTTTAACCTTTAACCTGCTAACTGAAGCTTACAGAATCTGATCTGGAGCTATTGTTATGTTTTCTCCTTCACTCATTTTTAGTTTTTGCACAATTTGACCTTGGGGTGAACTTGCTGGGCCATCCACTCCTGGGGGGACTGACAAACATCCACAAGGTTGTGAATCATCTGTCTTACTTAAAAATGAGGAAATTCAAAATGCATTTAATTTGCAGTATCTGGCTGCTATTTAACCTAATTCCTATAACTGCTTTTACATTTTGTAATGCTCCATATGTTGTTTTTACCTTAGATAGTTTTCAGAACTACCAAGGGACAGATGGGTTTTTTAGTTTGTCATTATACATAAAACATCTCTATTCACAGCAGACTATTGATGATTTGGTGGAGCAGAAGCTTTAAAATGTGCCAATACAAGAGAACTACTGAGCATTAATAACGCTCTCATGATCAGTGATGGCTCTGCTCTTACCTTCTTGGGCAGACAGAACCCAGGCAGGTGCTGACCCTTCACATCTGCAGTTATTGATCTGATGTCTCGATGCAGGTCGTCTATTAGAGCCAGCTGGCTGCTCGCATCTAATTTCTACAGAAAAACACACAAAAATTACTTCCTTTATTAAAAAAACCCAAAAAACTACCAATATATTAAACTATTCTGTTATATCAAAGAGTTAATTTGAGTAAAGTCCCTAACGTTCCCCTGAGCAAACCTTGGTGATGGAGTTGATGGTGTCCCAGCTCTGTGACAGAACCTCGGTTTTGGAGTCGTTCAGGAGGCGGATGAGGCCTGACAGCAGCATGCGAGTGTGAGCGCTGTAATCCAGGCGAGTGCGGGCGAAGTAAGCGTTCAGGATGGTGACTGCGGCCTGCCTGAGGCCGGGGTCGGCTCCTCGAGTCGCCTCCAGCAGGTCTTCTATGATGATCCTCTGACCGACGTCATCCTCCACTGAGAGGATCACCGTCTGACAGCTGAACAGCTCCTGAACCAAACCAAACAGACGTCAATTCATTTACAGACTACAACAAGAAATATACGCTTTAAAGGAATATGGAACTAAATAAATTATCAGAACAAATACTCCAAAGGAATACATCTAGTATGATTTAATTGTGGAAATCACCTCTCAAATTTCCAGATTTGTTCTACAATTTTAAACTATTTTTTGGAATCCAAGTACAAATACTGTCTGTATATGTAAGGTGGATTGTACGCAAAAGATTTAGGACAGAGAGTTTTGTGTTTTATTTGAACTGAAGGTCATTTAATGTAATCTATATGTATAGAAGAGAGGGCAAACATGAAGTTAAAATGTAAAAAAAAAAAGTCAACCCTTGCCCTCAACAATTGTCTCCATACTGGTCGAGGCAGATATAATGTAACGAACATGTGCATGAGCTAGAGTACAGCTGTACAAGCTGGTTATACAAAAATATGCTATGATTTTGAAACACTGGCCGCGCATCTTGCTGGCCGTGAATACTTAGCATTCAGTGAAACTGCAACGGAAAATTTGCCTATTTTCTTGCAATTTTGAGTCACCAGCTAGTCTCCAACAGTCGCAGATACTACCTATACAGACCCCAGACATGAAAAAAATAAGTAGACAGCCAATCAAAAAGCGGCAGGGAACATACCTCTCTGTCATGGAGCACAAAAACATTGCTATTAAAATCGCCTGGTCTTGGCAATAAATTCCCACATCGCCAAACTTGCTCAATTATTCTCAAATAAACACAATAATAGAGAGAGAATAAACAGCCGTAATCCAACAGAGACGTAATAGTTGGTGAATGATGCTTTTACCTGTGCTTCTTCCTCAGTTCCCAGCTTTCCTTTAAGAGAGGAGAGCAAGGCGGGTAGAATGACACCAAGATGGCGGGTCAGAGCATCTCCAGCCACCGCAGACAGGAAGGCCAACACTCGAGTGTTCACAGGAGGAGCAGTCAGCTGGAACCACACAGCAGATTTGCTTTAATCACACAAGAAAACACAGTGAAGGCTTACAGCTGAAAAGAGTGAGTGACGTTTTACCTTTGGGACCAAATACGGCAGCACGGAGCGACTCTTCACTGCCATGACTTGCTTCAGGCCGTCCAAAGCAAACTCAGCTGTTTCCTCGTCATTCTGGGAAAACACATCCAGTGCGTTACAGGTTAGAAAAGAAGTGTTTTCAGATCATTTCTGGACTCTGTTTCTCCTCCCTCACCAGCTGCTTGAGCAGAGTGGGCAGGATGTCGTCCAGCGCCTGATGGCCTATGGTCGCATGGAGCTGCTCGAAGGTTTTGGCTGCAGCCTCTCGGACCTCCTCCAGAGGGTCACAGAGAGCCTTTCTCACTGTGGGGACCAGCGACTCGGAGAAGACAAGCACCTACAATACAAACACAGTCAGGTGACAACTGTTTAAATACTGCTTTCTGTTGCATTACCTGAGCCCAGTTTAAAAATGTTTCAGAAAAGGTTCTCATTTCTCCTGCTGGGCAAACATAACCTAAATATTTGTGACTCACTGCATCTTTGCTGGTGGACTTCATGATCTCACTGAGACCGATGCAGACACCCTGCCTCTCATCACTCTTATCAGAGCGAAGTCCCTCCTCCAGGATGGGAATAATCTCAGGGAGAATCTTCTCTCCCAGCTTCCTCACGAGGTCGCCCAGCGTCCGAGCAGCAATCTGAAACCACGCCGACACCAGTAAAAGACTTTTTGTGGCCTCTTTCACACCAGGAAACAACAAAGACAGGCAGACATATTCAAAACAGAGTGCTTTGCTAAAAGAATACTGAACATTACCGTTCTCTTGTCGGGGCACGTAGAAGCCAGGAAGCCCAGCAGGAGACTGAAGAGGGTTGGGAGGATCTCTCTCAGGGTTCTGGGGGTGTTGGACACGACAATCTTCCACACGTGAAGGGAAGCCTGCCGAACCACCAGCTGAGTGTCGGAACGGCCCATGTAGAGTCCCGAGAGCACACGGTTACGTCGCTCAGCTCCCAGAGCAGAGATGATAGCCTGGAAAGGTAAAAGTCAAACCTGACCAACTTTCAAAAAACAAGCACCACACCTCTGTGAGGGTAGGGGTGGGTAATGAGGCAAGACAATCACATCACAATGGTTTTTATCATGATTTTTAACTTTTTTTTTTACAGTTTTGCAAGTTACTAAACTACGCTATAAAACTATTTCCTTTTGTAAAAATATAGCCCATTCCGTTTGCATTTTCTGCATAGTGAAAATCATTGTTCGCTACAACAGAATGTGTCATAATGACAATCCTACAATCTCTCTGCTTTGGCAGATTGTCGACACATTCTAATCTTTCACAATCCAATATGGTCCTATCGCTCACCCCCCTATGCGAGAACATTAAAATGTTTTATAAGCTGGATAAATCAGTACTGGATTTGCTCAAGAAAAGAGTTTATACTTTATTGGATGAAGCGGTGCCAAAGTTATCGTCTTCTGAGGCCGTCTCTGTGGTCATCTTTCCTGTTACTCCAGAGATATGGAACAGCAGGTCTCCCAGCAGCTGTACAGAGCTGAACCTATAAACCAACAGAGGCATTCTCTCCTGTTACTGAATATGAGGAGGTTTATTTAACAGTTAACACATCACCGTGTGTTTTGACCCAACCTGATTCTCCACAGGTCATCAAACAGGCCTTGTTCCAGCTCAGGAAGCAGCAGAGCGATGGCAGTCTCAGCATACATGCTGATGATTCGCTGGCCGGCTCGCAGTGCTGTGTCTCTCACGTACTCGTTCTCATCAGCCAGTGCCTGAAGAGTCAAACAAGAGTCAAAAGCTGTAGTGACATGGCATTTCCACAAAGGAAGCAATAAAAAAAGATTTGTTTAGCCTAAAACCTCTTATCACACAACTGACGAGGGACTTGAAAACTAACAAATAGCATCAATTCAAATAATCAGTCAGATCTACATGGCAAAAATAAAACATTAAGTCAGCGGCACCTTCAGAATGCAGGGGATGATGGGTCCAACGTAGGGGGTAAATTTATCTCCAAAAGTCAGTGGCAGGTAGATGAACATCATGATGTAACCATCTCTGACATGAGAAGCGATGTCCACCTTGCTGGCAGTCTGCACTACGTCTGGCATCAGCTTGTCCAGCTTCTCCACTCCCAGTCCAGCCATCACCTCAGCCAGACCTGAGAGGCCAGTCACAATCAGTCCTCGACTCAGCTGCTCAATGATACGAAGCACAAAAGGTGGACCGGAGGAGAACTGACCTTGTGCGGCACCGGAGCGGTCCACGGAGCTCTGCTCAGACGCCAGCGTCTCCATGAGCCACGGCAGCAGGTCATCGAAGCAAGACTCGCCCATCCCCTTCACCATGGCACCCAGGGCTTTGGCTGAGACTGTACGGACCTGGACAGGAGAGGAGGCAGTGTAGCTGTATATTCGCACACACAGAGGAGAATATTGAAGCTGTGATGCTGATTATCTTCACTAAACACACCTCAGGCACCGGATCCAACAGGGAGGCCTTTAGTCCAGGAATAACACTTGGCAGGTAGGGAGACAAATCCTGGTAGAAATAAAAGTCAAAATAAATCATTCAAAATATGTTGTAGGTCCTCTGAGTAAAAAAAAATGCCTTTGTAAAGTGTGTACCTTCTGGTCAGTGAGTGAGTACATGTTGCCGATGATCTGCGCGGCCATCTTGCGGGTGTCGGTGGAGCGGTCCTGAAAGGCTCTCTGGACGATGGGCATGATGAGGGCCAGGGAGGGGGCATCAATGAAGTGCACAAACTTGGTGTCCAGCAGCGTCTGCAGGCATGTCTGGGTCTTCCTGGATGGATCAGTGAGCGCGTCCAACAGAATGGGCGTGATGGCTGGGCGAAGGACAAAGGTGCAGTCATGGAAAAAGGAATATGATTCAAATGTATAATCAAAATAAAAGGAGTTTACCAATCTAGCTTTGAAGTTTAAAAGAAAGTGACAGGGAACAGGTGTTTGTGGTGGCAGGTCCATCTCACAGATCTGAATCACTTACCCAAGATTTCGGGGTTGCGAATGACGGAGCCAATTTGTCGGAGAGCCTGCTGGCCGGCCTTCTGCACCTTAACGTGGGAGTCGGTCAGCACCTCCGTCAGCTTGGGGACGATGCTGGGCAGGCAGGATGACAACTGCTTGGGCGCACAATAAGCCATGGCGCCCAACAACTCCACTGAGCCTGGAAGTAAAGCAGAGTCAAATATAACCGTCTTATGGAAAGAAACAAAGAGACTGTCACAAAATGAGAAAAAAAAAAAATAGACACACCACTCGAGGTTTAATTTGAATAATTTTAGAACCTGGTAAAGACCAGATTGTTTTAATTATGCCATTAGTAAAACCCTAGATATGAAACAGAGAAGATGTTCCTCCTCTCATGACTGTGTATTCCTTAGTGTGATGAGCAGGGGTAACCAAATAATGACCTGCATAGAAACCTTTTGTGTTTCTTACCTGCTTTCGTCCTCCATGACTCCTCCTCGAGGGCCACCAACAGGGAGGGCAGCACCAGCTTCACCCCGTGGGCGCTCAGGTTCCTCATCACAGCCTTGGCACAGTCGTCTGCAGCCTGGGGTGAAGAGGAATCAGAGAGATGAATAAAATTTTAAACAAGGGCTCTGCACATTTTAATCTTTTATGATCCCATGCTACACTACTTGGCTATTTCTAAGCACTGGCTTGTGCAGAAAGATGAAGAATATGAACAAAAAAAATGCAGGAACTGTAAATCAGACCTAATGCTGCATTCCATTTACAACGAAACTCGTAGCTGGGAAGTCGGAGTGACGTAATTTGGACGCCCGCAGCAAAGCCTTAATTTTTCTCGCAGTTTCTAAATATGAAATCTTCCTAAATAGATACGTGCTCCACTCGCGGAACATGTTTTATTACTTGCTATATACGCGTTAAAAAGTACCAGTTGTACGAATGATTAAATGTGAAAAACAGCTTAAAGAACAAATATTAACAGTAAAAGTAACAGAGTACTTTCTAAAGTTGCGAGTGGCAGCCATCCTGAAATCGTAACTGGGGGTAGTCGGAGTTGCTCCCACTTTCTGAGTGTGATGTCCCACTTGAGGGGGCGTTCCCGTTGAAATTTTACGACTGGGAGCTCGGAAATTCCCATTTCCCAGTGCTACTGGAACACACCATGTCCCCGACAGGCTAGTCTGTTTTGCCCACCAGAAACTGTTCTCTTAATTCTGATCCCGCAAACATTTTGACTATTTAGACAAAAATACCATTTGTTTTGTGTCTTTTACCATTTTATGCAAAATGTGTTTAACGGTTTGCAATAGAGAAATGTAGTCTGCTCATCTTCATTTGGTATCCTCACCATTTGGGTAAAGCTAAGCCAAGGCTAAAAAGCAGCACCTGAAATGTGTTTTCAGACACTCACCTCTCTGACATACTGGTTCCCATCTCCAAAACAGAGCAGGAGGTGTGGCAGCACGTGGACCACATACGGCTCAAACAGCTTCCCCAACATGTTACACAGCATCTCAAAGGCAAACAGGGCTCCTGCAGGAACAAACAGCTGCTCGGTAACGCCTCAGGCTGTGTGTCTCTATGTGCAGAAAGTCACGACTGAAGCATACACACCACCTGTGTGTGTTGTGTTGCTGCAGCCACGTGAGAATGTTTACCCCTGAGTGTGTCTGTTACAAATATATCCCATGACAATAAACACTGGACACATTTAGAAAGTAATCATCACATGTCTATCTACAACCGATTAACATCTGGAGTCAACTCGATTCAAGTCGACCACCTCAACTAATCAGCACTGGCCACCAAAAATTACTATAACTCAGTCAGTTTTACAGGTATTGAGGTAAAAGTTAATGTGGTAGTAGCTGAGAGTGTTTCACAACTCATACTTTGAGCGTGACATCTCACAATGAGTCTACATATAACATTTTTTTCCAGGTTTGACTAAAACAGCTACAACTCTCATTTCTCAACATAAGATGATCTTAGTGCATGAAAGGTGGTCTGCAATTATGCATTCCTTCGAGGAACGCTGTTTGATAATAACAATTTGATAGTTCAAATGTTTTCTGATCCTCACTAACCTTCCCTTCGTCTGAAGTTTTTCTTGTCCTGGATGGCGTCGGTCAGAGTGGTCATGATGTCCTGCTGCTTGAGAGCCAGGATGCCGAGCCCTTTGACCAGGCCGGCCAGTCCGTACGCCGCTCCCTTCCTCTCTGCATATTTGTCGCTCTCCAGCAGCAGCTGCAACAAGTTGCGTACAATTCCTGCGGCGTCCTCCTTGATGGCAGGCACCAAAGGAGGCAGGCAGCTGGCCACAGACTCTTGGACCTTGTGTGTGTATGTGTGTGTGTGTGGGGGGGGGAGGCAATATGCAACAAATTATCCATTTTAGAGCAGTAAAAAGGGTTTTAACCAATGTTAGCATACAGGATCTGCATTGAGAATACTGTTGAGGATGAGGAGTTTTACCTGCTGTGATGGTGTAGAGAGTGCTGTTATAAGCTTGGCCACAATGGGTTTGACCTTAGGGTCATTTTTGTCCAAGTGTTTGGCCAGAGAGCCCATGAGAATCACTACACTCTGACGAACAGAGTCATAGCTGGCGTCCTGCGGGGCATTCTTCAGAAACTCCTCAAAAACTGGCAGCAGGGAGCTGACGTTGTCCTGTCACAGAAGCAGCAGCTACATCAGCTACAGCGCATGACAGAAACACACAAGCTGAGTAAAACACACGGAGCAAGGAGTACCTTTCCGTGCGTGTTCAGGGCTGAGAGCGCAGCGTCCAGCATGCAGCGCCGCACCTCGGCATGGCGGTCATTCAGAGCATCAGGCACAAAGAAAAGGAAGAGTGGGGTGACCTGAGATTCATCCAGGTACTGCGACAGCTTGTTCAGAGCCAGAGCAATGCCACACCTGATGAAAACAGTAGAAAAGGACAAGATATCAGCGACCAAGAGGAAAATCCCAAATCTGAATTTGTTTTGACCGCAGCAGCGATTACCTGGCCTCCCACTGGTCAGGCGGAGACTCAGAGATTACTCTGCCGAGAGCATCCAGCACAGGAGGCGGTCGCTTTAAAAGGAAATACAACACCTTTTGAGTCCTGAGCTGATAATATTCATCCAGCTGGAATAATCTGTTCAAACAAGTCTTACATAAAGCTTCTGATGGTAGAGCTCAGTCAGCTGGCCGAGCACCGTGGCAGACTGCTCTCTATACTGGGACACGGCGCTCGACAGAGCTTCTGCTGCGGCAGAGCGGATGGCCTCCTCGTGGTGTGTGATGTCTCCGATCAGCAGAGAGCAAAGCTCGGGCACCAACTCCAGATCCAGAGACTCCCAAAGCCTGAGGAGGTCAGGACAAGACGACCGCTGAGCTACTGAGTTTACAACACTTTGCCTTCACTGTTACGGTGCAAAATTACATTTTGTGGGCCATAAAGCAATGTAGCTAAAGTTTCAATTAATCATTTAATAGCATAGTGAAAAGACGTTGTAAAGAAAAGTTAGGGGTAAAGTGAATATGATTTGGAGCCATCAAGCCAAAAGAAACATAAAAAATTAACCAAAATCAAAAGACCTTGTTTTCCAGAAAAGATCAAAATGAATTTTTGCTTTAAAAAAGTGCATTAAAGATAAAACAAGTACTGAGAATCTCCATATTACATACCTTTCAGCCAAGGTACGTCCTTCTGCTTCAACATCAAACCTGGCAACCCAAAGCCTGCGCAGCAGACTCATCCCGCTGGCCTCTGTGCTGTCTGTAGGCAGAGCAAACTCCATCTCCAAAAGGCCCTGAGCACCAATTACAACAGTGTGTGTGCTCAGATTACTCCTTTATTCTGAAGAAATGCTTGTGTGACAGGTACTGTACACACACAGGCTGTAGAATTAATCACAGATTTACCTCCACATGTATTACAATTTCCAATGCCTTCATGATAATAAAATTGGTTTCATTATATGATACTATTTCCTATCTTGGGGTCAGCCCAACAACTGACAACAGGAGTGTTTAAGTAATCTCCTTTGATTCTCTGTTTACAGCATGGACAGCTGTGAGCTGTCGGTAAAGTCATAAATGACGGGAGCTGTCAACTGTCCTGTCATAATACTCACTGATAACAGTCAAATAAATTAAACAAGTATATTTGTTTCATTAGTTTGAGTGTCAGTGTTTATGACCTTACAGCAGTCCGGTCAGTAATGTGCTGATTGTGAAAAAGCAGCTGTAGTGGGCGTTTCAAAACCCATGAAATCCACCACTCTACGGCGCAGAGCAGCTTCATTTTGTCTGGTTGTAATGAAAACTGTGGGCTAATTTATTTACTGGCTATGTTTTGCTGTTGTCTGTTAGGATAATCATCTTGTACATTAGGCTACAAAAAAAGCACCTTAACCACATGGCAAAGTTGGGGTTTTTTTTCATAACTTTTTAATTATTTTTTTATGCCTTAATTTTCATGTCTTGGTTCAAATTTAGAGGTTTTAAGAAGTGGTTGTAAGAAACATAAGA
>JAOXNZ010000001.1:6496334-6508071 GCA_028566095.1 Kryptolebias brasiliensis | reverse complement strand
TATTGTTAGGAGAGAGAGGGCAATCTGCAGGTGAATCCAGCTTACAGAACATCTCAGCTTTAAAAGCTCAAACTCCATACTCTCTACTTTTGAATTGAGAAAGCTCCTCGGATGAGAAGAGAAACGTCTTCAGCTACAGAATAGAAGTCCAGTTGCTTTTGTTTTTAACCTTTTTTTTTAACCTTTTTTGGATTTACCATGTCCTGGATGACTGAGAATCTACACCAGCATACTGATTTAGACCGATTCTGATGATCATTCTTTGGCAATAAATTGATAACCAGTAGACCAATTTTAAAAACTCAAATTGTGTTGGATTTGTCTGTAAAAGATCTATCTAATGGTATCAAAATATGTTGTGTTTGATGAAGTTATAAAAACCAGGTGGCCTTGCTAATACAGTAACAGTCAAGTGGGCTTTGTACCCAGATAGTGAAGGTGTTTGGGCATGAGGCACACTCCGATGTCCAGGAAGACCTGCTGGATGCGTGCAGCAGCCAGGGGGGAGTTCAGCAGGGGCATCAGGACGTGGAGGACAGCGGGGAGCTCCCTGGTGATCTGAGTGGGTTTGGCTTTCAGAGTGGCCTCAAGCAGACCCACCATGCTCTGCAGCTCCATGTCCATCTGTGGAGGGAGCAGGAGGTTCGTGAAGACAAACAGAACTGGAGAAATGGGAACGCTGAGCGTCTTCATCTTGTTACTGAATCAATCAAGTTAAAGCAAGCGGAACAGAAACTAAATTCAGCAAAACTGTAGCCGAAACCTAAAATTAAATACTTATATTAACAAAACCGCAGCAAAATGGCGAAATTAGAAAAACTTCAATTAAAAGCTAAATGTGGAAAAATTGTAGATAGTAAAAAAGTTAGAAATACTAAAAGTTACAGCACATTATTACAGACTGAGCCGAATGTCTCATACATAAATGAGTAAAAAGGAGTAGCTTGAGTCCAAAATGCACAGAGAAAAACAGGGAAACAGTGTGAAGGCTCACTCAGCATTCACACATGAAGACGTTTTAAATTTGCCGAACTTGGGCCGTACCCCTTGAAGTCTTTTGCGAACAGCTGATTCCTTTTCCAGCTGAATTTGAATCATTTCCTTCTGTTTGCTGGTTAACTGCACCTCGTCTTTGATGCCTTTTTTCTTCTTTAGTTCCTGCAAAATTAAACAGAGGAATATACAACAAGTCCAGGACAATTCTTATAAAATCCACTATGACTCAGTGATAACAGGTTTAATCTACCTCCTGTAACTCCAGTTCAATGATCTGTTCCTTGTAGGAGTAGGCCTTGTTTTCTCTTTTCATGTTTACTTTCTTGGTGTTTTCCTTCTGAGCACTGCAGCAAGTTTCCAGACAAAGACAGGAGAGTATAAAACCCAAACAGACACCAGAAAGTGAAGCCCTGGAGATCTGCAGCTGCATGGAGAAGCTGTGTTACCTCTGGATGATGCTGTTATCATATAGCTCTCCCTCGGGCGTCTGCATGATGCTGTACTCCTCTCTGGTGACCTGCAGCAGAGCAGGCTGGGAAAGCCCTTCCACGACATGGCTGATCACCCGCGGCAGCAGCTTGTTGGGGGAGAGGACGCTGAGGGCGCCGACTGCATTTTTCACTGCCTGCCATGATGAAAACCACAAGCACTAAATATTCAGTTATTTTCAGACAATATGGTGTTTTAAATATGATTATTTAGTTCATGGAGAAGATATGAAGGAATTTTAAACGAGAAAAAAAAATGCTAATGTGAAGAACAACTTTTATGGGGAAATGTTTTGCTATGTTGCATCTGTAGATATAAAAGACAAAGGAAGTGTGGTATTATCAGACCTGACTGTCAGCGTTGACCTCCAGAAGATGCGGCAGAATGGCCTCCAGATTATTTTCAATAAACTCTTCGGCTTTTATGCTCATTGATGAAAGCAGAACAGGCCACAAGCCGGAGCGAGCTTTGACTGGAAACAAGATGCACGTGAAAAGCGTCAGAACCATGTTTCTTTAAAACCCAGAACTGGCCAGCAGGTGGTTCCTGTACCTATGGATGGATGATGAGTGACGATGAGGGTCTCCATGGCCAGATTCTCGGCTTCGGTCGAGTCCCCCCACTGGCTGGCAGCAGAGCAAACAACACAGAGAGCGTCCAGCAGGACACGAGGGGGGACGTAGCTGCGACCCAGTTCTGTTAACTCTCCTGACTCTGACAGCAGCACGTCCTGAGGCAGAATCTGACAGTTCAACACAGACAGAAAATCTATTTTACACTTGAAACCTGTGGCGTTTGTATGAACTGACATGGGTACAAGTAGTATTCTTAAATACAATCAGAAATGTTCTCTCAGCAGCTGCACAGAATAATTGGTTTATACTTTGTGTTTGTTGATGACCACTCGCAGTTCTCCCAGAAGGCCGTGGGCAAGACTGGACCCACCCAGGGAGGACAGCAGCTTCCTGACGGTCTGCTGTGCCCTCTTCCTCACGCGCCAGCTCCGAGACAGCACGACCGTAACCGTGGCGTAATGATACATCCTACAGAACACAGGTGGATATATTTACTTTTAAATGAAAATGTTTGTCATAGATTAAATGTTATCAAGTGTATCAACAACGAACGGTACATAAAAACACCCGTCAATAGGCAGAATCTAGGGAACAAATGGTTTGACGTTCCTACGTGACACGGTTGCAGTTATAGCTTGGACAAGGTCATGACAAAGGGGTCACATGTGACCTTGACCTTTGACCTTGAAATTAATATGGATCATCCTTGACCCATGAGGTGTCCAACTGTGTACTTTGATGATAAAAGGGTTATCAATTTAAAGCTCGAACAGAAAATGGTCCACAGACAGACAGATTGTCTTCTGTTGAGAAATGACAAAGTTGTAGACATTTTGGTCAAACTTGGAAAATGTTGTGTGATCTCACATCATGTCACAAAATCTCAAAAAAAAAAAGTCAATATATAGGTAATGAATGACTCATTTACTACCACATCAAATTTAAGCTCAATATCTGTAAAACTGACTGAGTTACAGACACTTTTTTGTTGGCTAAGGTTGATTAGCTGTAGGGGCCATCTTGAATTAGACTGACTCCACATGTTAATCAGCTGTAGACGTACATCCAGTGATTACTTTCTGAGACTTTCGTTAAGATCAGTTCAGTGGTTTGTGAGATATTTTGCCAACAGACAGACACACAAACAGAAACATCACCTGAGTAAACCTTTGGGAGAAATTCTGCTGTTAGGCTGTTTTACAGAAATGAGCTGGTGTAGTCATTGTATACACTGACAGGAAGACAGACTCACTGTGATTTGCTGGTGTTCAGTCGGTGTGCGTGGTCCAGAAACAGCCGTTCACAGAGCAGCAGCACCGTGATCAGAGCTGGAGACACAGAATCCCCAAAACAAGTGTTTGTACATCTTATCAGCTATAACTTTTAAAAGTTCTTAAAACATTCAAAATGGCCTTACTTTCTTCACTGGCCTGAGAGAGAAACTTCTCTGTTGTGAACAACGGCTTCTTCTCATCTAAGATCAGGTTCCAAAAGCTGGTGAATTTTGCCTCTGCAGGAAAAAAAAAAAACATTCTTGATTCCCTCTGCTCATCCTCGATGCTCCAAAAGTGAACAACGTGAACTACAGACTCGCCTGTTTGTGTCTCTAGCAGAGCCAGTCGACTCAGAAGAACAGAAGCTGCCACACCCTCGGCGAGCAGAGCATGCTGGGAGTTTTGCGCGGCAGCTTTTTCGACTGTTTGGAGGAGCAGGGGTACGAAGTCTGAGGCTTGGCTTAGAGTGTCACCTGCACACAGGGGAGATTAAAAACAGGCCTGACTGTAGCTGAAAGATCTGCATGACGGACAGTACGACTGACCTTTGAAGGCCCCAAGCATGGCCTGAAGGTAGGCGTGTCGGACCAGGGAGGTGGAGGTCTTGAGAGTGAAAGCTTTCTTCAACCAGTCGAGCAGAGCGGCAGGGACTTCCACTGTGAGGCGGCTGCTCCACTGACACAGCACAGACACGGCATGCACCAAGGTGCCCTCGTGAACTACAAACAAAGGAAGGTGAGCTCAAGACCGAAACATCTCAAAGGTCCTACGGGCACAGACAGAAGCAGATGAAGAGCAGCGGTACCTTCTTGTTGTAAATATGGGATGAACATCACAGTGACTGAAGAGCTGAGAGTCTGGCTGGAGGTTCCTGACACAGCGTGATGGCTGCAGCTGGCAATGCCTTTGAAATCAAACGAAAAGCATTTAAAAAATGAACCCTCATTCATTTATCATTCTTCTATTTCACAATTAGTCAGTGCATTACAAAGACCTCTCACCTGACAGGACGCTCATTTTTTGGGCAACAACTGTGAGCTTTCCCTCAGACCCTGCGAGCAGAAGAATGATGCTTCAGGTCAGCAAAAACAGACAAAATTAAAAGCCAAGCATTCCTTGAAGGAATGCATATCACCCACCGCCTTTCATGCCAGAGTTTTAGACTGAAATCATCTTATGATGAGAAGAGACAGAGTTACAGCCAGTTTGGTCAAACCTTGGATATGACGAGCCGCACAATAACAAGCAAGATCTCAGAAGATGAGTTTGCCCTCGGAGCATGTGTTAAGGATGACTTTCAGCTACTACCGCATCAAATTTCAGCTCAACATCTTTAACAAGAGTACTGCAAAAGGTACATAATAAACCTATTGGTAGGTACAATCTTTAATGTTTCTATGTTAGTCAGATGTGAAGCTGGAGTATAGACGAGGTTCAAACAAAGGGGTGACCTGTGACCTTTGAACCCAAGACCTTGAAATCAATAGTAGTCATTGTTGACCCATGAGGCGTCCAGCTGGGCAGTTTGACATTCCTATATTGCACGATGCAGAGTTAGAGCATGGACAAGAAATTGTCCACAGATAGACGGACAGCGTCGTACCATAACACGTCCCGTCTCACGATGGGACTGAGTTATGGCTATTATTGTGTTTATTAAAGCTGCTTAGCTGTGGTGGCCATCTTGAATCGGGCTGCCTCCAAAAGTTAATCAGTCGTAGATGTACATCCAGTGACTATTTTCATGAGAATATCCATCCAGTGGCTTATGAGATACAAACTAATGAACACACACGCAAGAACATTATCGCCCTTTTCGCCTTTGGGCAATAATCAGAACAATGAGCCACTCAGATTGGAAAATATACTCTACTTGTCTCACCTCCAAGGATCTTGAAAAGGTGTGTGACAATGTCCTGCACAGCAGTGGGGTCGCTGCACTGCTGGGCCAGGTTCTGCATGGCCTGGACCGCCTCCTCCATCAGCTTTGCATTGTTGGCTTTCAGCTGGCCTGAAACACAAACACAGAAATATTTAAACAGACATAAGCATTTAACGGTCCTGACAGCTGAGTATCGTTTAAAGTAAGAGTCAGTTAAGGCCTTACTGGATATAGCCTTTCCAATATCCATGGCATACTGACTGAGATCCAGAGTCACAGCAGACAGTAGGTAGGAAATGGCTGCAGAGACATGAAACATTCATCTTCATCAGCTGCATGAGTCGTGCACATGCAAGAGCAAACACCATTTAGAGACCAAGTGTCTCACTTTGAATAGCGTTCTCTGGACTGCGGAGCATCGTCTTCTGCAGGGCGGGCAGCAGCAGCTCCTTAAAGTCAGGGTGGCTCACGTGACGCAGCAACGAGGCGCTTTTGTCCAAAATGTGCTGCTGCGGCTTTGTTTTGCTCATGAGGACTGATTTTATGTAAAGGTCCAGCAGAGCGCTCTGAGAAACAGCAGACACAAAGATGTTGCTCAGAAAAAAAAGGACAAAACAGCAGAATAATTCTCCTGGCGTGAAAGGATGAGAGCCGAGGAAACAAACATCAACTCACCTTATGCTTCTCGATTGTAGCTTTGTCTTTCTGAGCTGTGCAGAAGTCCAGACACACTCCCAGCATGGCCAGAGTTGTTGGGCTCTGATCCAGAGCCAGCAGAGTGCTGATGTAGTGGTCAACCAGTCCAGGATTCTGGTAGAAACAAAACATCAGGCCTATTCAGCATTCCTCCATGCGTTACACTTGTTGTCTGAACACGGTTAAAGCTCAACAATTAGGAGTTTATTGTTGCTTATCGATCCTCAGGGAACTGACGTGGTTTGAAAGACCTTTTCCGTTAATTAAAAAACACCACCAGCAGGTTTTAAAACAGACGGTGGTTGGCTGCAGAAAACCACGTCTTCATTGAGTTCAGAAACGTTTAACTGGGATATAAATAAACCACCACTTGGAGAACCCAGAACACAATGGTGCTATTTGACATGTTTCAAAGTTCTTGCTTTTGAGACTGTCTTTACTTTTGCCTCCGTTATACGAGATGACATGATGATCAAAAATTCAGTCGACAAACTGCATGTCAGAAAATCATTGCGTTACTTTAACCACTTAAATCACTTAAAGCTGATGTTTTGGGATCAACAGTCTATTTTATAACCAGTTTATCTGGCCGCCGCTGCAAAAGAAATAAGTTCCTGCTCCTAATGGTATTAAAACACTCAACAATGTTTCCACAGTGTTGAAAAATGTAGCTGAAAATATGGATTCTGAAGGCAAACATTTAAATGTTTTGTGATTTAAATGAAGCTACATAAAGGTTCTGTTCAGACACGCTGCTAAATTCTGTCCTGAGCGATCAGACTGCAGTGGGATAGCTAAATACGCATCTGAACCGCCTTAGAGCACATTGAAAACATCTTCACTCAAACCACCTTTGGAGGTGGCCTGGACACCTTTTATCTGCATGTTTGGTAGACTGAACACAAACTGTCTAGAGCCAAGCTGTAGGAGCATCTACTGAACTGAGGTGACCACACACGAGCAGCAGAGTCTTACCTGGACGTCTCGGGATAATAAAAAAAAAAAAAGTCTGCTTAAGCTTCTAGTTATTTGAAGATATAGATACAGCTTTTCTTAGCTAAAAGCTTTAGTTAACTATTTATCAAAATTCCTATAAAAAATATCTGTTTTGTCTGGATTTTATTGATCAGTGGATTACCAGGACAGTGTGGGGAGTGTTTCTTTAGTTTGTTTCATAAGGTGATTAAACCCTCGTGATAACTGTAAGCTATAATGTGCTGTCAGTCACAGAACAACAGTCTGAACAGCATTATGCTGCATTATACTCTTATTTACGGTGTAAAATAGCTGCCAGTTGTAATTTTTCTCCAATTCAAATCTTCAGTCTTTGCTCTGACCAGGTCAATGTCAAAATATAGTCCAGATGTTCGCATGTATTGTAAATTTTACAGAAATATCAGCAGACCTCCTGCTCACTGACAGCCCACTGTGTGTGGATTGGCATACAGTGCAGGTAACTGAGATCCGACTGCAAAAATGTTTTCTTTTGGAGCATATTTAAATAACCAGGTGTGAACGCTATAGTCAAAGCTGACTTGCAGTTGGACCACCCAAAATATATATATATATATATATATATATAGAGAGAGAGAGTGTGTCTGTGTGTGTGTGAGTAAAGTGTAAACAGAGCCACAATGTGAACTGAAGCAAGCTCACCTCCTCCCAGAGGTGACTCAGACTCTTCAGGATTGACTTCTTCGCCATGGTCTTGGCTCCACCCACCACCTCGGCTACAAGAAGGCTCTGAACCTCCACCTGAAGGAAAGGACAGCAGATCACCCTGTGACCCAGACTTTCAAATTAAAATAATAAATTAATAATAACAATATAACTCCCCAGACCAAATCGGTCAGTCATAGTAGCCATTTCAGCTTGAACTCTAACTCCAACAGCGTGGCAAGGATTTACAGACTTCAGAATTACAATTTGTTATTTTAGTTTTGAAACAGCCACAAAAAGCATGTTCACTGACCATTTTCTTCCATATGGGTCCTTCTCTTTTCTCTGGGGCAGAAAACACTTTGTGGACTAAAAGGCATGTCCAAGACAAGCTGATGAAGGCAGCAGAGCCTGTGCTTTTACTGTAAATAAAAGAAAAATTAGAACAACAAACAAAATAACCTGCAACCAACACAGATTTCTGGACGTATCTGTAAATTTCAACTTGATAACAACATTTTCTTACATTTGGACTGCTTTTTATTATAAAAACTCTTCCAAAATACTCCACGCTTCAACCATTATTACAGACACATCAGGACTTTTGCTCCACCCTGCCTCTCAAACATGTAGTCTGATCCTGTCCATTTTATGATGATGCAGCAGCACTGCTCTGTAACTGCAGGGATGAATGAAGCCACTCTGCTGTAAGGTAAAAGCAGCATTATGTTCTGAGGCGTACCTGGGCTCTCCGTTCTTGCTGATGACTCCACTGTTCGGAAGGCAGTGAAGGAGGCTGCTCACCAGGATGTCAGGCTGACTCTCAGCCAGCTGGCCGATAACAGAGAGCAGCTCTCTGCGTGATGCAGCATCCCTGAAAAAACAACACAAAACACACATCCACGTAAAACCAACAGACACAAACGCTGACAACAAAGAGTGAGAATAGGAATATTTCTTTGTGTTTAGTTTCCTTGTAAACCTACCAATATCTGTGTGGAGTGAGACAGAAGAGCTTACACAGACCTTTGACAGCAGGTTCTGGTAATTCTACGAGCAAACATTTTAAAATCAGTTATCACTGACCGACACCTTCAAAACATTACGGAGCAGAGGAGAATAAAAATAAGATTCTTTACCTTTACCCTTCAAACACTGTTTCAACTCGCCATATATTTCCTTGCGCTCCTTAATGCTGGCTGAAGTCACCTTTACAGCAAATCTCTTCAGCGTGTCTGAAACCTGAAAAAAAAGCCATTAGAGCTGAACCAGTTTAAGTGACGTAATGAACAACTGTGAAACCTGCAAGTCTAGGAGTAAATCAACTGAGACTGATGGTGTGAGAGAGGCGAAGGAGCTCCATCAAACATTTGGACATCTCTGAGCTGCAGGAATATTTGAACTTTGTCCCTGAGGGATGACTTCAAACAGAGGCAGAACTGACCCGTTTAACAAGAACTTATTGTTAAGACAGCACTATAATTAAAAACATCCAATAAAATACTTTCTTCATATTTCCAGTGAAACATGGAGGAGGCTCGGTTCTGTTCTGGGGCTGCTTTGCTGCATCTGACACAGGGTGTCCTGAATCTCTGCAGGGTCCAATGAAATCTCAAGACTATCAAGGCTTTCTGGAGCCAAATGTGGTGCTCAGTGTCAGAGAGCTTGGTCTCAGTCACAGGTCATGGGTCCTCCAACGGGATAATGAGCAAAATCACACGGCTGAAAACACCCAAGAATGGCTACAAACCAAACATTAGATCATTCTGAAGTGGCCTTCTGAGCCCTGATCGAAATCCTGTTAAACATCTGTGTAAGGAGCTGAAACATCTGGAGAAAGAACCCTTCAAACCTGAGACAGCTGGAGCAGTTTACCCATGAAGAGTGCGACAAAATACCTCTGGACAGGTGCAGAAGACTCAGAGAGAGGGACAGAAATCACTTGACTGCAGTGATTGTCTCAAAAGGTTTGCAACAAAATATTAACTAAAGGGGCTATCCTTTTTGTCAAGGCCAGTTTTATTAAATTATTTCTTCTTAGAATTAGGTTGACCCACAATCCAAAAGCAATGACTGATTTTTATTAGTTGATTTTCAGTATATTTCTCCTAATTATTTTAGTCAGTTTCAAGTTATTTTAGTGACCTTTGTGAGTTTTTTTTCTTTCTTTTAAATAAGGGTACACATGATGAAGTTAAAAAAAAGGGGTAAAATGTTTTAAACAAGTCTTAAAAAAGTTTTAATACTGATAAGTGGCGCGTGCATATGTATTCACTCCCTTTGCTTTGAAGATTGTGTACACAAGTGACACCCGTCCAACTTGAAGAAGCTGAAGGAGTTTTGTGATGAAGAATTGGCAAAAACCCCAGCGGCTAAACGTTCCACGCTCGTGGAGACGTACCTGAGACATCTGCAATCATCGAGGTGACTCTTCTCCTGTAACGTCTGTGGTTAATTTAGGACAGTGCTGAATCTCCTCCAGCACGTTCAGTAATGTGGCTTCACAGACCTGTCTGCAGCCCACATCTGTCTCTCAGCATCAAATACTACATACACATGTTCATATTTAATAAACACAAGGGATGTGTTCTGTGAAGACACTGTATCCTTTCTTTGCTTGTTTAAAGGGTTAAATAAATCAACAAAATACAGACTATGTTGCCATTTAGAGTTTTATGATTGTTGAAATATGGTCGTTAAATATAAGTGCTCATGTATTGTTAATTACTAATATGCTGCATCTTTAAACAAGGATTTGGACAGCTGTTGTGGTGTCTACCTCGCTTGTTTTAGATAACAAGTTGTGCTAAATTAATTTAGCAGTCTGTCTGCTTCTGGAGGGCGTGACTTCAATTCCTCTTTGCTTTAAAGTCTTAGAAATTTTTAGAACCAGAGAAGTTGACGACAGAAAAATAAAATCCGGACGAGTTAGTTTACAAAAGGACAAAAGAGACGTTTCAGCTGGCCCACTGCTGCGTCCAGAAACAGTCATGTCGCCAGCATGAGGAGGTTGTCGTCAGCAGCTCGGGCTCCACTACTGCAGCCACGTTAGCATTCCGGCTAACAGGTTAGCTGCTGCTCGTTCTGCCGTGCGTACTCGATAAAAAACACAACAGGCCGACATGTTTACGAGGGCTGGGCATAATTTATAACCGATTAGGTTTCTATGCTCCTTAATATTCGTTTTCAAAGCGATTAGTTCACGATTCAATGTTCAAGCACACAAACCTGCGTGTCCGCTGCCATCATGCCGGGTTTGTTGCAGGAAAGACTAGTTGATGTCACTTCCGGGTCAAAACTGCTACGTCATCACAACCCTCCACAGTAAAAGTTTCGTTTCGTCGATTTGAAAAACATATTTATGAAACACTACAGCTGCGATCAAGAACTAAAACTTTACTCTACCTGAGGGCCAGTCTTAGTCAACATTTATTAAGTAGAATATATATATATATATTTATATAACTAATTACATTTACTGCGTTACTTAATTAGAGTATAGTTTGTGTATTTTGTACTTTTTAAGTTATTATTCCAGCCTGTACTTTTACTTTAGTAAGTTTTATTTCAAGTATTGTACTTAGTTACATTTAAAATCCCATGAATTACTGAGTAAATAATATGTCAAAGTAAACATGGCATTTAGCAAATACAAAACATTTTGAAAATCCTAATTGACCTAAAATGGGAAAAGTTTATTCTGATTTCACGTCAGACAGTGTGAAAAAAATGCATCTGTGTCTTTTTATATAAGGTATGTAAACTTCTGGTTTCAACTGTATCAACAACACTCAGAAACGCTGCCGGCTTCTCTAGGCCTGAGCTCGACTGAGTTGGACTGACACAATTTGAAAAGTGTCCTGTGGTCTGACGAGTCCACATTTCAAATTGTTTTTGGAAATCATGGAAGTTGTGTCCTCCAGGCCAAAGAGGAAAAGGACTCTCCGGATTGTTATCAGCGCAGAGTTCAAAAGCCAGCCTCTCTGATGGTATGGGGGGGGGGGGTGTTGGTGCCCATGGCATGGGTAGCTTGAACATCTGTGACAGCAGCATTAATCCTGAAAGGTACATACAGGTTTTGGAGCAACATTCTGGGTGGAGTTTACATGTTCTCCCTGTGCACATGTGGGTTTACTCCGGGTACTCCGGTTTCCTCCCACAGACCA
>JAOXNZ010000001.1:6430455-6440626 GCA_028566095.1 Kryptolebias brasiliensis | reverse complement strand
ACCAGATTCTGAGCAATCAGGCCTGTGGTGTGATGCCAGGTTAGTGAAACACCAGAAGAACCACTCTTTACTTTCTGTATGGTGGGGCTGTACAGACGATTCTCATCCACAAGCAGAAGTAAGAAGGTAAGTGAGAAGGAAAAGCTACTTTTGCTTATTTTAAAGCTGCAGACCTCGTTACTGTTCGCCACCATGAAAGGTGTAATTGTCTGTCTTTATATACATTTGTTTGTTTATTGTCAGCAAAATATCTCATCAACCAGTAGACTAGTAGTAAACTCTTAGAAAGTAACCATTGGATGGATGTACATCTACAAATGATTAACCGTTGGGATCAATATGATTCAAGATGGCCACAACAGCTAAACAACCTCAGAAAACACAAATAATGGCTATAATTCAGTCATTTTTACAGATATTGAGCTACAGTCTGGTGCTTTGGTAGGTGAGAGTCACCTCAGACTTTGGCATGCAAAGTGGAGAGGTGCTATGCTACAGCAGAAGTATATTTAGTTTTTCTGGAAACACTGCAGGGTCCCATCAAAATAAAAGACAAATTTCTACTGTCCTCATAAATTTCACCCTAAAATATGTTACGGGTATTTTTTGCCTTCTTCGACTCCAGCAGCTGTGCTTTCTCAGCCTATTTATGTCAAAATTCTCATTTTAGTTGGATTTTTTTGTTAGATTTATGCAGTTCCTGATCGCCGACTGATCATCTGATGAAGACGCACATATTCAGAATCAGACTAGCTAACTTGACCTACCAAGGCGAAACCAGCAATGGTATACAACTAAGTTAGATCTCAACTGATGGGCTTAGTTAAAACAGATAACCAAAAGAAATATGCTGGATATGTAGAATCTGTTTAGCCACAAATGTTTCGAAAAGAACCAGCTGAACAGGATGCTGGGGTCTCACCCTCTCCAGGTTTCGTCTCAGCCCCAAGACCACCCAGCACTCTGTAAGCATCAGCATGAACAGCATCCACCCTCACAGCGTAGATCTTTGTACTGGCATCCAGAGTGCCAGCTGCCACCTTACAAACACACGTATAATAAAAATAACATATTATCCTTTGAATTCTGTGAGCTATCATATTGCTTTTTGACAGAAAAAATGCTGTTTATATCATTGAAACTCATTCAGACATGTGCGTAACTAGGTTATTATAGATCTTTCACACTTTCTCAAAATGAGGGAACTGACTGAATTCTTCTTGTGTAAACAATTAAATGAATTTAAATGTAATAATTAATCAGCGGAAAGAATAACAACGTCTTCAGGAGTTTGTGAGTCAAAACAGACCATTCATTTGGACTTCTGTTTCCTAAGACATACAGTAATCATAACTGTTTTGCTTGAAGATTTCAAGGTCAAAAGCTGGAAATACGAACCGTCACTATTTTAGTGTCATTGTAATAATGGGAAAAAAAACCAAGAACTAAACAGTGAATTTAAAAAGACATACCTTAAAGTTGGTGAGCTCCGAATCCTTCTGTTTTAGAATATCTGCCATATAATCAATCAGATGGAGACCAAAGGCATTTTTGGTGGTAATTTTCTGAGGCAAAAAAGAAAAACAAAGTTGCTGATTACTTTCTTTGAGCCTCTTTTACATTTAAAATGTTTTTCTTCAAAACAATCAAACAATAAACAGCAAAAATAAGTTTTATTTTTAGGCACTTAAATTATTAGCCCAAGACATAATTTGTTTCAATGTTTTTATCCGAATTAACACAATGCAGCCTGTTTGGCACAATTTAGGCTTTCTAATCCAGCAAGGTGATTCCTAGAAAGCTTTTTAGCAAAATGATGGCTTATTTCAACATAATAAGTGCAGTGTCTTATTTTATAGGAAAATATTAAGTTCTAGTTCTACAAAACGGTCTAAACCAAGAAACAGAAAAAGAAAATACAACAACAAAAAAAAGAAACTGACAGAAAACCAGAGATGCATCATTTTTCACTGGATCTGTCTGTTATGAGAGGTTTTCAGCTATAAATGCTTTAAGGGATTCCTAAAGAGCAGCAAAAATCCTATTTTATACCCGTCACTCTGTTTTTGCTTTGGCATTTTTTTTTAAAGTAAACTGTCTTTAGCTGCTTGTGACAAGTCCCGATATAAACTGTGTGTAGTAAAATCTTTGTTGCATTTTCTATTATGTGTCGAAAAACTTTTTTTCACTCCTTGATCTACTCTGAATGATTTTCATGTCAGTTAGCAAGTTTGACAGATTAGACAGACACATAGACCGGACTGAAAAAAACAGGAAAAAAGGGGCCAAATTAAAACACACACATACACACACAAAACAGAGACTTACATTTTCAGTGGAAAGCTTTATGCAGGTGGAGTAGTGCTCTGAAATTTGAGCATTTGACAGCTTGGGTACAGCAGCAGGAGTCCCCACAGCACTGCATAGAAAAAAGTAAACCATCGTAGCCTTCTAAGATACATGGCAGCCAAGCAGATTGACACTGCGTGTAGTGATTAATTTTCTCTGATTAGAGCTCAACAACTTACCTGTGAGAAGCAGAATCAGTGATGGAAGAATCATTGGCAGACTGAAGGTCTATGACTCTGGACCTCCTGCGCTGACGACGCTCCTGCTCATCGTCGTTGCCAGGAAAGGCTGCCAGCAGTGGGGTGCTGCAGGCCGCAGGGGACAGACCCTTGTTCTTCAAAGAAGACGACGTCCATCCCGAATGGACCCGGGAAACAGGAGTGGATGCTGCACTCATTTTAGCTAGAGACAAAAAGAAAATAAACAAAGTTTAAGCTCTTATACTCTTGCTCTACTAATTTATTACCTCTAAGGCGAGAGCTGTTTAAGGTTGGTGCAATGAAATGTTGTTGTATACATTTACAATCACAATTAAAGAGAGATGTTAAGATAAATATAGCACAAAGGCTCTGTATACTGACTTTTACTGTATTGAAGCTGCACAACATGTCAGATGGGAACATTAAATAAAGATTAAACTTGACTCTGATTAACTAAATGTTTACCACTGCTGGCTGATAAACAAATCAAACATAAACCCCAGACACCTTCAGGGAAACAGTTTCAAACCCCAAGTCTGAGCTCCTCCCGGCCCAGTGTTTGTTCACAAGTAAACAAAGATACTGTCTGGTCGAAAATAAAAAAAAACGTACCAACAATGAGCTGCTGAACAAAAGATGTCCACAGCAAACTAAAACCTTTCTCTAAAGCTACCCTGGTTTTTTTATTGGGCTTACACATAGTTACTCACATATTATTTTACTCTTGACTACAGAAAAATGACACAACTTTACACCAGCTTAATTTAGCTCTAACGCCGGTAGCATAAATAAGGTGAATTTTGAGTTTTAAGATAACATTGGGCATTATACGTAGCAAACTATTTTATTTACCATGTCAAATTAAACAGATACGAATGAAGCTGACGCTCATTCATCAGTACCAGCTAACTTTACCTGTAGCCCTCCATGCTAGCATAACAATGTCGCCCTCGCTGTCTTATTGTCTGCTAACTGGCTCTCTAACAAATACAAATATTGACCAAAAAGACCTTCTCGGCCCATTCAACTCACCTTAAACCTGTCGAAATTCTGACAAAGTCCTCCCTAAACGGTATAGATATATGCTTAGATTTCACATAAAAACAGGAGAACCCGGACTTTTCTTTTTCCTGCTCTGCATTTGAATTTTTGCGCCGGACGGTTTACGTGAGACAACAATACGTCATGACGTTAAGCCACACCCACAGTAATTCTTCTTCTTCTTTGGAGTTTAACGGTAGTCGGCATTCTTTAAGTTGCATTACCGCCACCTTGTGGTTTAGTTGTCCATCACTGTTCATACAGTTTTTTTAAACTAGTTCAGTTGCCTTAAAAACAGACAAACAAAACTAAAAATATTTTTCTTTTTGTGTGACAGAACAATATATTAGCTAAAACTGTATCTATACACTTTTGCATGTGACTGTTTAGTTTGTCGCTGTTTTCACAACCGAACAACGTCTGTGTTACTACATATTACTACAAAAATGCAGGTGTGAGGCTGCTGGATGTATCAGTCCACCTGATCAGCTAGGCACAAGGTTCAACTGCGCTGTTGTTCACTGGAGAGCGTTTGTGTGCCAAACCAGGAGGTCTTTAGTGCAATATGTCTGGGTCTTCAGAATTACTGCTTCAAATTTTATAAATGCACTTTTTTGGTAAAGAAAGATATTCTATTCAGCCATGTTTGTTCATATATCTGAATGCTTGCATGCTTGTGTCTTACATGCAATTATGAATCACCAACACAGGAATCAGACCACCACAACATTCAGTTATTGATTCAGACACCAAAAAAATTAAACAACTACAAATTAATAGGAAACATGATCTAACAGTGCACAGACTGTCTAAGATCACTCCAGGCATCAGCATCAGACTTCAGAATATATTTCAAGAAATAGTTTTTTATCACAATATAGCTATTCTCTGCTGACTCTTGAATATCTTCCCTACCAGCTTCAGTCAAACACAGATTTACATTTACTGCTTTTCTCATTGGCAGCAGAACTGAACTTCATCTCCAAATATGTAGTTTGGGTCTAGTTGGCACATGCGTGTAAGGATTGCACAGATAAGATATTGATCCTATAACCTTTCCACAAAACCACACTTCAAAATAGCTGTAATTTCCCTTTAACAATAAGGATGAATCACTAGAGATGAGTACTTTTGCAGCCTTTCCTTCCTCTGCTCACTCCAACGACAACAATACTGCAGAAAATCTTTACAACACAAATATTTCAAATCTTTGAAGTTCTTTTAGTTTTCTCTGTCTTCCCCCTTGGAATTATTACTGCTGCCGCTGTGGTTTGTGTTTCTGTATATATTTACTGTACTTGTTGTCTGTGACTGTAATAATCTTGTACGAGAGCTGCTGTTTTATTCGCTTCACATTTTATATTTTCATGTCTACATAAGCACTTCCCAAAATCCAAAACCGGTCACAAGTGTTTTAATACATAATTCTGAACCTGACTGACCTTAAAATTCAACCTAAATCAAATAAATATGTCATAAAGAAACCTTCAACTTCACATTGTTGATGAAAAAGCCTTTTTTGTTGTTGGCACAAGCTAAGTGTTTACTTTGCTAAAAAGCTATTTCCCTTTCCTTCATTTAAATGCATAACTTTTCTTTCCTGAACGCCGTGTTATTAGTGCAATTTTGAATCCTGAGTCAGAATGGAGAAACAATTACACACTTTAACAGGATTTTTTTTTTGTCTCGTAACGTTTGCTGACATTCAATCACTTTTCTATTTACTTTTGTCACACAAGGATTTGTGAGAACAAAATTAAATGGACTGAACTAAATCGAGAACATCTCTCTCACATCAGATGCAACAAGCGCCGGCTCTGTCTGAGAGGCTAACAGCTTCATCAGCTGTGAGGGACGCTCAAATGATCAGATGGGAATCTTTCAAAGTAGCAACTAATTTATTTTACAGCTGACTTAAAAGCAATATTAGTGATTATTATACAAATGTGAAATTTTGAAATAAATCAATCAAAGAGGCTTCGGCTCACAAGATGGCAGTAAACAGTCAGGCTTTGCTGCCTGATTGTCTGGAAATGTTCCAGCTCCTCTTCAGGCTAAAAACCTCTGGTCGTTGTGTTTCCATTCATTTGTTTTGAATTAAAAATTAATTCCCAAGAACAAATTCTATAATGTTTTTACTTTCTGTCTGTTCAACATTTTATAAAGTCCTCTGTTTCCTCCGTCTCCAAACTCCAATCAGGTGATCAGGCAGTAAAATATTAACTTTTACATTTTCCATTAAAAGGTTTTGGATCACCTTGTCTGTCAAACTATTGTATTCCTAAAGTAGATTGTCTCATATAGATAAATTCTTTTGAATCGTCTACTTGTCATCTACGACAGGTTGCAGAAGAATTCACCCCTCTTGGAACATTTTCTGTTGTGTTGCCTTATAACCTGAATTTTTCATTGCATTTTTACTTTAGTTATAAGTAATAATTTTAGATAAGTACTTTTGATTAATAAAGCTGAATGGGAAAAAAAACTTATTTTAAATTATTCTTAAATAACATAAAACTGAAAATTGGTGCATATATATGTATTCAGATCCTTTTCTTTAAAGCTCTAATCATTACTTTGAGAAGCCACATAATAAGGTAAACGAGATCCACCTGAGAGCCCTCTAAAGCTACGTTCACACTGCAGGTCTTAACGCTCAATTCCAATTTTTTGCTCAAATCAGATTTTTTTGCGTGGTTGTTCACATTACATTTTAAATGTGACCTCCATCAGACTCCAGTGTGAATGGTCTCCAGTTCCTGAAATGACCCATATGTGCAGAAGAAGATATGACGTCACACTCCTCACGCTGAGTTTACAGAAGTAAATCTGGACGCTGTGAGTGTTAGCATGTGTGTATTGATTCTGTAGTTGCTGTCCAATCACATCACATCACATCCAAATGGTAAAAGACAAAAGAAGATGGAGAAGAAAAAGAGCGCAAATGTTAGTGAGGACCATTTTTGGAGCTGTGGCTGCTACCTCTGTGCAGAGGCATGTGTGGAGGCAGAGTCGGAGTCAAGAGTGGTGGGACTGTGACGTGAGGGACCTCCGTCCTTTCATCCGATGTAAAAGTTGGATGAAATGCGACATGAACGTTCACACTGCGGTCGCTCTGAAAAACATCGGATATGTATTCAATGCAGCACCACATACAGAAAAGACCTGGTTTGAATATGGAAACATTGGATTTATTATGTTCACACTGCCATGAAAAAATGTCACATATGGGCAAAAAGTTTAAATTGGCTCAGATTTGCCTGCAGTATGAATGTAGCCTAAGTATCAGATGATCTCAGTATATATATACTTGTTATGACAGACTACAGAACTCACAGCACTTCAACACTTTTGAGTACTGCGGGCTACCACCAAGCAAGAGACAGCATGAAGGTGCGGTCAGATGAGACAAAAATTCAACGTTTTCCCCCATCAATAGCAACACTACGTCTGGGGCAAACCTAATGCCTCTCATCATGCTGAGCATAGTATCCCCACAGTGAAGCATGGTGGTGGCTGCATCATGCCGTGGGGATGTTTTTCTACCAGCAGGGACTGGAAAACTTGTCGAAGTTGAAGAACAGTTGAACAAAAGATGAATGGAGCAAAAAATAAAGAAATTCTTGGGGCAAATCTGTTTGATTCTTCCAGAGATTTGAGACTTGGACTGAGGTTCACCTCTCAGCAGGACAATGACTCTAAACACACTGCTGAAGAAACACTCCAGTGGTTTAAGGAAGAGAAACTTCCTTTCTCTTAGTGTTTTTCTCAGCGTTAGGGTTCCAAACTGTACCTGGCTCTTCCCCTCCCTTTTCCATTTTCTTTCTTCTTGTTAAAGTAGCCTCACCTGGGTTCAAGGACCTCATCAACTGCTGCTATTTAGCTTAGACCATGCCTGAGCATACCCTCAGGGAACTAGTGGACACAGATTTGCATTGATTGTGTTACTAGTGTTTTCCTATAGTGACTGAACTAACGGCTCTCTTCTGGGAACCGGCTCTTTTGGCTCAGTTTATCAAAAAGAGCCAACTCTTTCAGCTCACTGATGATTCTTCACTTGTAAAGAGATGTTTTGGAAAGGCTCGGAACTGCTCAGAGCTGTTGAACCATCTCTGATTTCCTGAGTTAAGCGTGGTACTTACCTGTGATCTGATGCTGGTTGATTCTTTATCTACTCTCATGTTCATGATCCTCAAAGAATCTGTGTCCCTCAGTCTGAATGGTTCCACAATGCTGATCTACTCAGCAGTCACTTGCCTATCTCCCCACTCTCCACCATTGCCTGTCTTCTTACCTCCTCAGTCTCCTGGATCTTCACACCCCCGCCTTGCTCCTGAAAAACTAAAAACAACAAAAGCAAACAAACAAGAAAAAATACATTGTTTCCTGTTTTTTTCATTGCAGTACTTTGTAAATATTTTAAATGAACACTTTAAACTTTCCTCCCTTGTGTCAGTTTCTTTGTGAGCACAAGTGATTCAGTTTGCTGCCTTTCGTTATGACACTGGATGTGAAACCCTCCCTGTATTGTGAGGCACTTTCTTGATATCAGTGGCTTCTATCTCGCCTTTGGCCAGGCTATTATACCAGCAGGGTATCTGATGACTGGCAGGGCATATGTGTTGATGGCTTGGACTTCGGTCTTGCCATTCAGTTAGCTCTGAGGACCTGCCTTACTCTTTGTAGTTTCTTGGTTGTGTCGGACTTCCTTGAAGTCTCTTCATGGTTGCCATTTGCCTGTGGGATTCCAAGGTTCAAGAGAGGTTGTGTGCACCCCTCCACATCTGAAATGAAAATAAAGACTTTGCTTGTAAAGTAAGTGCTGCAGCCCGCTTGATGCTTGTCTTCTTACTTGTCAGTATGACTTTCCACACTGCACAGTCTGAGACCAAAGAGCAGGGATTTATGTCAGCTCTTTGGCAAAAAATCCATTGAAGCTCTGGAGAGATATGTGTGTGTAATAAAAACAAAACAAAACAAAGAAAAGTCAAACAACAAGATTCTTCTGGCTAATCAGAAACAACTGAAACGGATACCCCTCATGTCTGCCATTTAAATATTAACATCTAAAAATTGGCATCCAAATAAAGACTTGGTGTACTGTAAACTCGCTGTGGTCTCCAGATGAAGTTTTTAATACAACAAAGACAAAACCCAAAGGGCATGCTTCTGTGCTCTGCTTGTTGTGAAAGAAGGTCTTCAGAGTGATATATGGATATGGCATTAAAACTCCCATTAGTCTGTGTTTTATGTGCATGAACAGACTTAAACATGAGCACACTCAGCTCACATATGCACATGTCAGCATGCAGCAGTGCCTAACAAATGAAATGCATTTATCTTTTCAGCAGATCCATCGGCTGGTTTTATTTAGCAAAGACCAGCTGATTTATTTTTCCTGCCTGGTCACTGATAGGACTTGATGACGACTATTTAATGCCTCAACATGTCTTTGCTTCACACAAAACATATTCTGTTTACTTATTGGAAGACATCAAACATTTTGAGAATCAGGTTTTTGCTTTCACACCGTCTTGCTTAGTTCTTGTTTAAGTTAACTTTGCCTTTTAAGACAAGCCCCGCTTGAGTTGAGAATCTGACGCTTTGCTCTTGTTAGCTAAGAGTTTAAGGGACATTTAGCAAACATGCAGTGAAATGAGAGGCTTTATTTAATTGTCTTGGTCACATTAGGTCTGCCTGACAGAGGCGAGGATGAGCTGACATCTAAGTCAATGAAGTAGATAGATGCACTGCACCGCTCCAATGCTTGTAATGAAATTAGAAAGCCGAGGAGGGCTGAGTAGACCGAACTGTTAACGTCACAACAGACTGAGGCAATAAATCGGACTCAAAGGAAGAGCGTTGGCTTTAAAATACCAGGTTTGTAACACGAGCCAAGGTCAGAGAGAAGGCTTGTCACAGAGAACAAAGCAAAAAAAAAGCCAAATGCAAATGTTGAAAGAGTTGTTATTATATCTCAGAAAGCATCAGATGGGCTAAGATTTGCACTGTGTTGCATTTTACATGTTCTGATAATATTTCTGACCTCTTAAAGTAACTGTCACGCCTCATGTGAACATACTCTTTATCCAACAACACATTTTCTTTCAATCGACAGTGATTTTAATGTGGAGTTTACAGAAGGACTTTGACCATTAATGAACGCAGATGCAGCACAAACAAACAACCATATTTCTGTCAGTTTATGTGACTACAGATGTAATCAAAATGTTCCTGCAAAATTGCTGCCTGTGCGTCAAATGATTTGTCCTGGTTTTTAGCCTGTCTGAATGACTAGGCTGACGCAACAGTGAGCAGCACTTAATAATACCCAGCTATTATTCAGTTGTGGTCAGAAGTTTACATCCACTCATTATGGTCAACAATGTCAAATACATATTGAGCTTTTATTCATTTATTTGAACCATTCTTTTCCAGGGTGGAATGATTATACAACATACAACATCAATGTTTTTTTAAGAACAAGAACTGGCTGCACAAGTTGGAATTAATTGTGAATTTTCTCTAATCTACACAGAAACTGGTGAATTACTCTGATTCAGTGGTTAAATTCCCTCTTC
>JAOXNZ010000001.1:6226838-6236887 GCA_028566095.1 Kryptolebias brasiliensis | reverse complement strand
GAAAGAGAAAAAAGCGTAGTGTTTGTTTTCTACATATCGTCTAAATAAAATAGAAAAATGTTTTTATCAAGCTGCACTGTTCAGTTTCTTCCTGAATGTAAAATCTGATTTAAAAAAAAAAGCATTTATACATCCCCTCACAGCTAATAATTACCAATTACCACAATTGGGACTAGCTCTCTGTGTGCATGTGTGTGTGTGTGTGTGTGTGTGTGTGTGTGTGTGTGTGTTGGTAGACAGCTAAAGCAGGTGGAAACTTGAGCTGGTAAAGGATTGGCTGGATTCAGATGAATAAGCTAAAGAAATGAGTAAAGTTTCTGGACTGAAACTTAATTCAGCTCCTGCAGACTGTCTCCTGGTCAGGCCACAACTGGAAACCAGAAAACCATTCTGGATTCAAAATGTTATTTCTGACCTTTCAATTGATTGGTTTTTCAGTATAGCTTAACCCAAATATCCCCATATGTGCGACCAGGAAATTACACTCAAATATTTGTTTAATTTAAAGAATGGTACCCTGATGACCCCATGAATGTGCATTGGGGTGACAGACTTACTTCCTTTTAGAAAAATTAATGAATTATAGAAGCCTGAGAAAGTAATGAATCTGACCTTGTGAATGTGAACTGCACTTTATCAGTCACGTTTTACACTTAGAAATGGTTTTGTTGTTAAATTCAAGTGTATGTACGGTGTGACTTTCATGGATTGGTTAACATTTGTGCACAAACCAGGCTGCAGGTTTTAAAACTTTCTTCATGTCCTCAGCTCCTCACAGAGTTACAAATACATTCTGCATTTAGGGGTGGTGGAGAGCCAGTTAATTTGAATTGCTATTTGATTTATGTATGTATGTATGTATGTGTGTGTGTGTGTGTGTGTGTGTATGTATGTATGGGTGTATGTGTATCTATTTATAATAAATATGTATATATTGTATGTATTACATGCTTTTATTAACTGACTGTTCTGTTTTTGAAAGTACTATCTTGATTGTGTGTCTTTATTTCTTACCGCAGTGCCGAAAGGCAAGAGTGGGTGATAATGTTTTTGCCTGTGCTTGTTTGTCTGATGATGCTTGAAATAAATCAGCTCTCCACCAGCCTTTTAGTCTTTTAATGATTCACAATTAATCCCTGTAGCAAATCTGTATTACACAGACATTTACCTTTTGAGTGTATTTTAAGTAACAAACAGGTTATGGTTGAATATTTTTGAATAGTTTAAATACATTTACATTTTACATACAAGTTACCTAAAATAAGTTTTGCATTACTTTTAACAGTCACTAATAGATTTATTCTCTATTCTGTATTTACTTTTTTCTATAATGTATGATTTTGCTACAAGTGAAACATTAAAATGATTATCATTTTCACATTATTAGTTTATAAAATATGATTTCAATCTTAACATAAGCTGTTTTTACTGTTTAAGTTGATTTATACTGCTCAAAGCATCTAACCACAGGAACCTTGGTCCATTTTTCAAGACTAAACTGCTGCAGCTCCTTCAGGTTGGATCAGTGCTGTTTGTGTCCAACAATCTTTAAATCAAACCAAAGATTCTGTTGGACTGAGGTCTGGGCTTTGATTGGACCATTCCAGGACATTTACCTGGTTCTCCTTAAACCACTGAAGTGTTGCTTCAGCAGAGTGTTTAGGGTCATTGTCCTGCTGGAAGGTGGATCACCGTCCCAGACTCAAATCTCTAGACAATTCCAATCACTTTCCCACAAGAATTTCTCAATATTTTACATCATTCATGTTTTCTTCAACTTTGATCAGTTTCTCACCTCCTGCTGATGAAAAACATCTTCAAAGCATGATGCTTCCACCACCATGCTGCACTGTGGGAATGATGTTCTCAGCATGATGAAAGGTGTTAGGTTTGTGACATTCTGATATTCTTGATGGCCTAAAAGTTCAATTTTAGTATCATCTAACCTCAGCACCTTCTTCCAAGTGTTTGAGGAATAAAATTCAAATTGTCCTTAGTTTTGTCTTTAAACTATGTCTGTTTCCTGCCACTCCTACATGAAGCCCAGCTCTGTGCAGCTTATAGTGGTCCTATGGACAGATACTCCGTCTCTACAGAAGAGCTGCCCAGCTCCATCAGGTTAGGTTCCCTGACATAAGCTTTGTCTCTTTTTTTATTAAGGCTGTGAGCTTTCATCTTGTGAGCTTTCTTCTCATGAGCTTTTGTCCGTACACCAGTTATCCTTGGCCTTCTGGTTGCTTCTCTGATTCATGCCCTCCTTGCCTGGTCTATAAGTTTTTAATTATTTGACAGATGACGATAATTTCACATTTAAATTGCCCACAGGTGATTATTTAACAAATTACAAGTATGGGGGTCTTGGATACTTTTTCAACTTACTGTATCCCTGTCCGATGTGCAGGAGTTTGAATTTAAATCACAAAAAATGTTGTCTTGTAAATGTCAGCTAACATTAAATAAATAGTCTGTGTCGCTGCCCCTTTAAAAATGTAGTCAAAACAAGCGTGGGGCAGCCGGCTGAGCGGAAGTGGTTTCGGTTCGGTCTCTACCAACACTACTGTATTAGAAATGATAGCTTCTGCATTTTTAAACTTGAATTACTACAGCTAAGTGTGTTTTATGTGTCATTAGAAATCATTTATATGTTATTGCTTTAACCCTTTTATACTCCCCAAACTAAACGGAGGATAGCAAGCTAGCCAGCCTGTTAGCTAGCTTCATTTCAAGCAGCCATGCCGCCCTACTCTGAAGTGCGGAAAAGCAACCACTTCTACTACTTCATCAAATTCACCCTAAATGTCTACTCAATGCTCTTCTCGGTGAGTATGAAGTGCGGTTTATGGTGACTGCATCCTCTGTAAGTTCGCTTGGGCTCCAACAGTGTCCCCTCATTGTTCAAATGTCGAACCAATCAGTAGCATCAGCGAAGCATCTCTCCAAACTTCATACAGGACACTTTGGTTTTAGCTTTGCCATTTATTTCCAGCTTGTATTCATTTTACAAACGGTATATTCATAATTCTACCGACTATATATAATCTGATCTTTAATTCGGCATCTGTCCCCAATTTAAAAAAACATGACTCTTTTGGTTATAAATTTAATTGAACTCAATGAGTCACCGATCATAGCATCAGCATCTACCTTTACCCACTGTCGTACAGTCAGACGGCATTACACTGAGATTTGATGTAAACCACTGTTCCTATAGATGCCGTTTGGATCTTAAGTCTATAATGATTAGAAACTTATGAATAATTATAGTCACAAAAAGTTAAATTTGCATTTGTGTAACGTAATGTAATGTTGCTATGTTTTGAATAGGAGTATGGTATAGAATTCTGTGGCTACTAAACAGCTAGCTGATAAATGGTTGTCAGTTTATAATTCGAATTTACTTTAAATTCCTAGCATGTTTTTATGTTCTAATCTGCTGTTAATGAACGAAGAGTTTGAGGCCTTTGAGAATAACATTTTGGCGACATATTTGTGGTTATATTTGGCACTGAAACAATACAAAGCAGTCTGTGGCCAACAAACAACACGGCGGTGCGGGGCGTTGGACGCTCTTAAAGGGATGATGTGGGTGAGTCTGCCGACAATAAACAGGCTGGCTCAAATATTCTTTCTCATAGTAATAATAACAATAACAACAATGTGATAACAATCCTGATTATATTGTTATCAGTAATTTTGGGTTGCTTAATGCAGACAGTTTAAACATTGTTAAACTGCACCATCATTTAAATTCAGTTTGAAATTGTAAAGATGTCCTCAGGATGTTTTTGGGTGAAAATACTTTGGAAGATCTAACTACAGTGGTCGACAGATGCAAACTCCAAAACACACAAACACAAAAAACAAATGCAACAGAAAAACACTGCAATCGCTGAAAATAGACAGAAGCAAAAACATACAACCAGCAAAATGAATGCAAAGAAAAAATGCTGCAAATACCAATAATAAAAAAACAAAACAAAACACCAGCAATTAAGAAATGCTACAAACTCACTCCACAAAAATGGAAGTGCGCCAAACCACTAGGGGGACTCGACGTTGGATATTCACGCTTAGCGGATTCAGCGGTGTCTTCCTGCCGTTTGACCTGGTGCTGGCAGTGAGGTTTCAGTCACCCCACCTCCTTGTGCTACCTTCTCCCAAACACGGTCGTTCATTTAGGGAACCACCGTAAATTGTTAATGTTGAATTGTTTCATTAGTCTTGAACTAATAAGACCTACCCACCTAATGAAACAATTCAGCATTCATTTTTTATCACCTGGTCTCGAGATATGTAAGCTATTGGGGGGAAATATACTATAAATGTTTCATAAAAATATTACCAAAAATATAAAATTCCTCAAAATCAGATGCAATTTCATGTGTCTTATTTGTTCAGTCTAGTAAAACAATTGAGCATTAACTCTTAGTCAGAAGTTCTCATGACATGGAGGCTATTAAATTTCTGTTTTTCTAGTGTCATTGGTTTGGTAATTTGTTGATGGTCCCTGAGCGAGCCACTGTGTTTAGGAGAAGGGAGCACAGAGGTGGGCTGACTAACATCTCACTGCCAGCGCCGGGTCAAACGACAGGAAGACACCTCTGAATCCAACCTCAAGTCCCCCTAGTGGTCTGGTGCACTTCTGTTTTGTGGATTGATTTTGCAGCGTTATTACAGCTGTTGTTTGAGGGGGGGTTTTAGTGTATTTGGTATTTGCAGCATTTTTTCTTTGCATTCGTTTCGCTGGTTGTATGTTTTTGCGTCTGTCTAATTTCTGTGATTGCAGTGTTTTTCTGTTGCATTTGGTTTTTTTTGTGTGTTTTGGAGTTTGCTGCGCGTTTGCACCTGTCGGCCACCGTACCTGACACATCCCAGTTAGCAAAAACTCGTTTTTCATTAAACAACAAATGTTTTGAGTGTTTTAATACTTTTATAACCCATATTTAGAATTGTCTACATGTTTAGGGCCACCTGGTAGTTCTTATAAAAGGACAGAATTGTGGGCATGTTTTAGGAGAAACAGACTGTGGTTATTTGATATGACACTGTTATCAATTTGAAGAGGTTAATGCTTCCTTTTTTTAGGCCATGCCAGTAGAAAACAAAGATTAGTCATCCTCTATTACAAACCTCTTCCATTGTATATAAGATATCACAGTGAAGCAGGAGTAGCTTGATTTTTATTAATACTCCAGAGTGCCTTTCTTGCAATTCATCTCTCTCTGTTCCTCCTGTGATTTAGGACGCTGTGGCCTTACTCAGCTCAACACACAAAGGTGCCTTTGGCCCAGAGCTAGCTGTGTAGACCTAATTAAAGCTATCTTTGCTGTAGGGATGTTACATTTGCTTATTTCCATTTAAGTGGGTTTCTGCTGACGGAACTAACCCCCAGGTGTCTAGTTGAGTTTTTACCCAGCCTCTCCCATGTTTATTTTGGGATTTTTTTTTATGTTTGTTTCAGTCATACTTGTTCTTATTGCTGACACTCGAGTTGTTAGTTTTGTGTAATATTGATTTAGAGATTTTGTGTGTGTGTGCAGTACATTGTCAGACCTTAGCACTATTTGGCTGGTAGTGTTGGGCTGTCCTACAGTTTCAAGGCATCCGAAAATATCAACAGCAATTGCTTATCAACTTATGTACTTTTTTGGTGAGGTTTAAACGAGCCTTAAAATGTAAAATTATAAAAGCTTATACTGTTATGTAGATGTATATATGTATTGTGTAACCATGTATGTATATACATGCATATTTGAATATAAACGTATGTATGTGTACTTATGTATATATGTATATGGACAGCAGATATCTTTCATTATTGTAGACTGCTGAGTCTATGAATAGGGTAGGCAAGTATAAGCCTTGACTTCAGCCTATTAATTTCTTTGGTAAATTATTAGTCTGTAAAATAGTATCTTACTCTGTTTTTCTTTTTTGTAATGTTGTAAATTTACCAAAAATAAAATTAATCTAATCTAAAAATCTAATCTAAATCCAAAGCCCTCATAACTGAAGGGAAGCCTTTGTAACTTTGGGTCCATTTGACCTGAAGGCCTGAAGGAGGGTTAAAAGTAACCTGTAGCAATGACATGTTGGCTCTAGAAGGTGTCTGTTTTAGAAACACTTAAAATGCCCTAAATTACATGCAGTAATGACATGACAATGTAACCCTTTCAAGGCGGAAGATAATACTGTATACCACAGTTTTTGATTTGATTTATTTAGTTTATTGAATAGGGACCAAGTACAGTAGAAATAATCACAAATGAAAATGTGCTTTTTACTAGATTATAGCTCTCAGAGCTAATTTCCATCTGCAGTTCCTGAGACATACAAACATTACATAAACACAATACTTTTTGAAATGAATAAATAAACACTTATATGAAAAGTAGCATTCCTTGAATGAATGCAGATTCCCTGCTGCCTTGTATGCCGAAGTACAAAGCAAAGATTTTACACAAACGCTGCGCTCAAAGTATGTGTTGTTAATGACTCCCAGCTACAACTACTACACCAGCGTTTAGTTAAATATCTGTAAAATCACCTGAGTTATAGCCATTTTTGAGTTAGCTTAGGTTGATTAGCTGTGGCAGCCATCTACAATCAGGTTGGCTCTAAAATCTAATTAGTTGTAAATGTGCATTAAGTGAATTATTAATTAAAAAAAAAATTCTTTGCGTTTCATTAAAATCTGTCCAGTAGTTTGAGGTATTTGCTAACAGACAGACAAATGTACACACATACACAGACATAAGCAAATACATAATCCCCCACTTTTTATGTTAAAAAGTGAAGTAAAAATACAAAAAAAAAGGTTAAAAGTACGTAAAGAAGCCATTTAAAAAAAAAACATAACACAGGCAATTCATTTTAGTTAAACAAGACTGCATAAAATACTAAATATAAGCTCTCTTAAATAGTTACGTTTTGTTCTCTGGTTTAAATGTAGATTGTGTCAGTGTCCCAAACAGGAAGTTGATTTCAGAGCAGAGGAACCTGAAAACTAAAAGCTCTGTCTTTAATTCTTACTCTGGACATTTTGGAAACAACAACAACAAGAACTAAACCAGCGTCTGAGTGGAGGCTTCTTTTTTGGGTGAAAAGGAGTAAGGAAGTCTTGTAAACAGGATGGTGCCAGACCATTTGAGGTTCATATGTAATAAAAAGATTTAAATTAAATTCTGCACTTTACAGCCAGCCAGTGTAATGATGCTAAAACAGGAGAAAGTGTGACCTCTATTCGCAGCTCCAGTCAGAAATCTTGCTGCAGCATTTTGCATCATCTGCAAGACTTTAAGGAATTTATTAGGATGTGCAGCTAAAATAGCACTGTGATAAGTCCACAAGTTATAAATGCATGGAGCAGTTTATTTTGGAGTCACTTAGGTTTGATTTTAGAGATTTGTTCAAATGAAAGAAAGCAGAGACTAGTTTAATATATTTGGTCCGAGGAATAGCTTTCTTTTCCAGAGTAGGGCACAAGTTGTCTCTGTATGAACAGAAGCTGCAGAACATTTGGGGATCACAGCCTCCAGCAAAAATCTACAGGGGTGGGATAAGAGTTTTCTTACTTGTTACATCTGCTAGGTGTGATTTGGGCATCCCAGCTACAGATGAACATCTCCAGGGTGTGAGAGTGTAGCTGCCCAATCAGCCGCAGGCTGGACTGCAGCATCGTCTGATGGTCGGGGATCTCATTTGGCAAAGTTTGGAAAAGTTCCAGACGAGACTGAAGTGGCTCCAAACTCCAAGGGCTCTGATGACTCTTTGGGTTCTGAGCCCTCCACATCAGACCAGGAAAAGGCATCAGAGAGCCATAATATTCATTTTAACAATCATTTTTTAGTTCGTAACTAACAAAGTAAATTTTAAATTAATCAACTTCCTGATTTTGTCCTGTTGCTGAGAGTGGAAACATGTTTTTAAGTTAAAAAATGGGGGAGCAAAACCACAAGTTTGCACCCTCACCTTTTTTGTTTAATTAAGCTTTTTTTTTTTGACCAATCTCTATGCAGAGATGTTTTGAATCCAATAAAGATCTTGTACAGAGCACAAAAGGGTAGATGGGAAATACCTGCGGATCATTTTTACTTTCTTTTAAGACGTACATCAGAACAAATTTGTTGGCATAGATCTGGGCTTTTTGTGTGTGTGTGTGTGTTTTGTATGGCCTATTCTAAATAGCATGCCTTTAAAGAGAAGTTTCTTCAGTGCTATTGTTCGTATTTTGAGTGACACTTCTTATGTGATAATCTTTTTCTGTTTCCTTACAGCTCGTGGGTCTCTGCGTCCTGTGTGTGGGGGTGTATGCAGAAGTTGAAAGGCAGAAGAATCGAACCTTGGAGGGTCTTTTCCTGGCTCCCGCTGTGGTGCTCATCCTGCTGGGCCTGGTGATGTTCACAGTGTCGGTGGTGGGAATGGTTGGATCCCTCAGGGACAACAAGACCCTGCTGCACATGGTGGGAATTCTGAAGGGGGTGGGGTGGATTCATATTTGCAGAGTTTATTTGCTGTGTTCATTTACTCAGAAGGCAGAGGGAACTGGTGCAAATGTTTAACTGCTTTGATCATTTGGCTTCTTGAATTTTACACTGATTGGGTTATTAATTCATTTACAAAATCCAATCAACATGTTCAACTTTTATGTGGGTATATTTGTGTATAATTACATAAATTACTACAACGTTAAGTTTCACAAAATAAAATTTGTATTCAATGCACAGCAGCACAATCCATAAAACATTAATACTACTGAACAGTTAATGTCCTTTTTTCTCCTCTCATGCAAAGGCACAGCTGTTGGTTTTGTTAACTGAGAAATACCTCAAAAGGAGCAGAGATGCATTGTTGTGGTTGCTATGCAACCATCTCATTAGGTATGGCTAAATTAAATAAAATGAAAAAGCAAATTAAAGTTTAAAACCGAAAAGTCAGCGATGTCTGTGTTTTTGAGGAAAAAGATAAGAAATTCAATATATCCAAAAAGTTCTAAAAGTTAGTAAAATATTCATTTTGTTTAGAACGTTCAATGAATAATTGCTGTTTTATCTCATTGCTTTCAGTAACTTTCAAACCAGCAGCTTTCAGTCTTCCATAATTTCAATACCAAGATTTGGAGAAATGACACAGCTGCTCGGCACTTTTCTCAAGCTGTTCAAACCTAAACACAGCCGCAGAAGAAGTGCAAAATTGAAAATGTATAAGAAATGAACGATTTGACTTGCCACATACTGTACGGCCAATTCATTTATTTTCCTTGTGCTAGTTGGGAACAACCAGCAAATCTTTTTCAGGTCAGGGGATTCACCATCATAAGAACAGTTCTGCAGTTTAGGAACATGTCATGAATTTGACATCAGCTTTTCTTACAGCCTTTCTCAATAGATATTGAGTAATGAAGTATAAGCACTTTTCTTTGTGTGTTTGTTTTCTGTATGAATGTGTTTTCTTTCTCCTTCCACAGTTCCTTTGTGTTCTTTGTGTATTGCTGCTCCTCCAGGCAATTGCTCTCGCTGCGGCACTCATCTTTGAAAAGAAGGTAATTGTTTTCCTTCACTCTGTAACTTTCTTTGTAATGCACCTAATGATATGATCAGTTATAGTCAGATCTGACTGGCATCAACTGTGCTATGCTTAAACTGAAGACCTCCCTCACTTCTGTGTTTCTGTTTTTTTTCTGTTTTATGTAGACTTCAGTGTTGTTTCAGAGCACCATACGAGAAGGAATTAAACACTACTATGATGATCTTGATTTCAAAAACATCCTGGACTATGTGCAGCAAAAGGTAGTAGTGTATTTTATTTATTTATGTATTTATTTTTTCTACTGAAGCACATTGACTTATTGGACTGTAGGGTTGGTGCTTTGTCACTGAAGTTATCCAACAAGACTAGTACTACAGGGTTTATTGGGAATTTTCTGACGTGTTGGCCTTGATAGTGGTCTGATGGTCAGCTGCCTGATCTATATTGTCTACTGGTGGTGGTCAGAGGGTTCGGTGGCACCAGTGTAATGGCAGCCTCACATCTGTCAGCCTGCCCCAGGG
>JAOXNZ010000001.1:6175965-6186426 GCA_028566095.1 Kryptolebias brasiliensis | reverse complement strand
TGTCATATTGCCCACTCTAACTGAACATAAGTTAATTTAAAATCTGGAAACGGCTACAGCCTGAACATTTTCCACAGAGCAAAATCAAGTAATCAAGTTTTAAAACTAATAATTTATTTACTGAACAGATACAAATGCATCAAACATTACTTCATTTGAAATACAAAACAGATGCTACGCCCAGCTTAATTTGCGCCTGTCCCTGGTTGGGCGTTAACTGTTAAAACAGGTTCATACAAAGGTTAATACAACACAAGTCAAGTCAAGTTTATTTGTATAGCACATTTCAGCAACAAGGCACTTCAAAGTGCTTTACATCATAAAAACAGAAAATTACAAAGTCATAAAAACAACATACAGTCACCAAATGAGAAACCAGTACACATCCATTTATTATGGTTCAAAAGTAATTCTGAACAGGTGGGTTTTTAGCCGTGTTTTAAAGGAACTCAGTGTTTCAGCTGTTTTGCAGTTTTCTGGAAGTGTGTTCCATGTTTGTGGTGCATAGAAGCTGAATGCTGCTTCTCCATGTTTGGTTCTGGTTCTGGGGATGCAGAGCAGACCAGAACCAGAAGACCTGAGTGGTCTGGAAGGTTGATACAACAACAGCAGATATTTAATGTATTGTGGTGCACACAGAATTTTTAAAAGAATAAAGTCCTAAAGCAGATAAGGGTAGGAAACTAAGTGTAATTGTTATAGAAGTCAAAATTCTCAGGCTTTTTCCGTTTTCAGCCATTGTCTTACTTGTGTGTTAAAAACCTTGAGCTCTGTCAGTGACAGTATATTCCAGCGTTTTGGTGCCTTTACAGTAGAAAGATGACTGTCTAAATGTTGTTCTGCGTTTAGCTCTTTTACAGTTACTACAGTACTTGTCACATCCCTACTTCTTATTCCACCATTTTGTTTATTTACCAGTTACTGGAGCGAGGTGGTTTACACACTCAAAGATCAGTTTTAAAATGAGAAGCCTACAAAACTAAACTAAATAAAACTTTTTTGATAATTTAGTAGTGATGCCATCTAACAGGATTGTGGTCCATTACTTTCAGTGTAATAATCAATAGGTGCCAGTGTTGTTTGAGTAGCTTGGCCCCAAACTTTTGTACAATATGATAAATAGAAAAGTATCACGGTATTAATGTACTGTTGTGCTGGTATATATTGTTTAATCAGGCGGAGGCAGTTTAAATTAGTTTTGACCGTTACGCACGGCCTCCTAACATGTCAGGCAAACTAAAAATGAAAATCTGCAATAATGCTGAAAACTTTTAACTTTTTTACATCTATCTCATTAATCTTCTCAGTCAAAACGCACATCAACATTGTCTTTTTATAATTCAAAGTCAAATGATTATTTTGAAGGCACTGTGAAAGCCCAGCCCTTTGTTTTGACAGTATTTTTGCTGCTATCTGGGGAGTTTTTGCGGACACATACAGTTGAGTGATTTGCATACATTTGAAATTTGGTTCTTTTAAATCTTTCGGGGGAAATCATTATTATATAAAGTAAACAATAAAGGGCCCAAACTGAAACCTTGTGGAATTCCCATTCAGCACATTTAGACGGTTGACAGGATGAATTAGAGCAAACCCACTGCTCTTTATGCTCACGGTAAGATTCAAGCCAAGGAATTGTTTAATCTGGAAGATTAAATGCTTTGAGCTTGTTTAGGAAGAAATCAATACGACAACCAAATTCTACTTTAGGGAGATTTTTTTTTTTTTTTTTTCACCAAGATGCAAATACATCCTTCATTTTCTTACCTCTGCCAAGGAGTTTATGCTTTCGGTAGTGTTGGTTGGTTTGTTTGTCTGTCCATCTGTTAGCAAGACAACTTAAAAACTAATTTACAGATTTTGATGAAATTTTCAGGAAATGTTGGGGTTGTTACAAAAAACAAGTGATTACATTTTAGTGATGGTCCGGATCCTACAATTTTTTAATGATCCTGTGGCCTTGGCGGAGGTTTGCGCTCTCCAAATATCTCCTAGGTTTAAAAGTTTCGTCATGGTTTTGTTGTTGTTCAACTGAGTGAAAAACCAAAAGCCTCTCTCTTTTTGTCTCTTCTCAGCTTTTCAGTGATGTAGCCTACAAGGCCAGAGATCGGGAGGACCTTATAGCCGGCATAGATGAGTTTTTAGACGAAGTGATTGTGCTTCCGCCTGGAGAATGGGATCCTAAAATCCGCATTGAGCCACCAAAGAAAGTAACCTCGGCTGACAAAAGGTTGGACTTTCTCTAAAGTTAAGGAACAATATGTCTGCAGCGGTTATCAGCAAGGCAACTTTGTAGTCAAAGATCTAGACTTACAAGCAAAACAAGTTCCTGATTGAAAGCAAGAGATAAGATGATGTAATCATGCCTCCATGTCAGCACTAATTAAAGTTTAGTATAAGGATGAAAAGATGTTTTTACCTCCGCCTGTGGTTTGTGTGTGTTTTCTGTAGAAAATCAGTGCTTTCCTTGAATGAGCTGGGACAGATGAATGGCACAGCCGGAGGAGGGGGGGGTCTCTCTGAAGACGAGGAGATGCCAGAGCAGCATGAACTTGGAGAAGAGCTGGCGTTTACTGGACGGTAAGACGTTCAGGCCACGAGGAGAAACTGCTGAAAGTGCTGAATCAACCACAACCAGCACAGGGAACAACAATCTTTTAGTAAATTCATTTTTACTAAGCAAAGTGGCTGTAATGATTTGGGTAAAAATTTAAAATAAAAACATCAACTACCAAAAAGTGCACACATTTCCTATGTTATAAATGGGCAAATCTGAACTGCCAGTTCCAGCTTTGAAAAGATACATAAAAGTCGTTTTTATCAACCGACGTCATAAAAGGTAGGCAGTTGTAATTTCTAGTTTCCGTCTGGGTGTGCAGGTGTGTTTGTTTGTTTGTCTGTTAGCAAAGTTTCTCATGAACCACTGGATGGATTTTACTGAAACTCTCAAATAGTAATCACTGGATATACATCTACAACTGATTAACCTTTGGGGTCAACCCAATTGAAGATGGCCGCCACAGCTAATCAACCATACCACACACAAACATGGCTATAACTCTGTTATTTCCACAGATACTGAGCTAAAACTCGGTGTGGACGTAGCTGGGAGTCATCCCCAACATATACTCCAAGTGCTAACATATTGCTTGAGATCTTTCTTTAAAACGTTGGCATTGTTGAAGTCAATCCTGTTTGTCTGTTAGCAAAATATCTCATGAGCCAGAGGACAAATTTTAAGGAAACTCACAGTAAGTAATCATTTGAGGTACATCTGCAAACTGTTAACTTTTGGAGTCAATTCAAGATGGCCGCCAGAGCTAATCAACCTTACCACACACAAAAATGTCAGTAACTCAGTCATTTTCTTTTGAATATTGAGCTAAAATTTGGTGTGGTAGTAGCTGAGCATCATTCCCATCATATACTTCAAGCACTGCACATTGAGCAATATTTTTATTTTGACATTAACTATTGGTGTCAACCAAGTCTGTTACCAAAATATTTCATAAATCACTGGACAGATTTGAATGAAACTCTCAAAAATTAATTATTGGATGTACATCTACACATCTGTGTTTTAGGAGTCAACATGTTTTGTGTTATGGTAAATTAGATTTAACTTTAAAATGACTGTAGAAGTAAATGATGTTCTCTTTGTTATCCTACTTTAGAGAAAGTACCATTTGTCCTGCTAAAGAGTGTGTGAGCGATCCTAACCTGTGCTGTCTCTGTGGAACAGCTTCTGTGGTGGTTTGTACCTGGACATAAAACGGAAACTGCCCTGGCTGCCAAGTGACCTGTATGAGGGCTTCCACATTCAGTCCATCTCTGCCGTGCTCTTCATCTACCTGGGCTGCATCACCAACGCCATCACCTTCGGCGGTCTCCTCGGAGACGCTACTGACAACTACCAGGTAACTGGACCGTACTCAGGAACAGGAACAACATAGTATGTTTTACATTATGTTGACTTTTGTTTAATTATTTACTTTCTTACTGAATTGCATTCTTATTGAAGCATGCAGTTTGAAGGCATTCACATCCATTCCAGCAGGAGGAAGGGGTAAATCTAAACGAACACCACCATAAATGAGACACAGTTAATGATTTTTACTCGATCGTTGAAACTTTTGCAGACAAAGATGGCCTGAAGTTTAAAATTCATGGACAAAACAGTACAGATCACAGGTTCACAAACATTTTGTAATGAGTACCACGTCAGAAAATACTAAGCTGTGGTGTATTTTTATTTTACCAAGAGCAATATTACATTTATTTACATGGAGGGGGCAGGACTTAAAACTTGTACCTGAACCAGCCAGCAGGAAAGATTGGTTTCATTCTGGTTTCAACTGCCTGGTTTCAGTTGGACGTCTAGATGTATAAAATCTGTGTAGAACTGTGTAGAGAGGAAAGTGGCCCACATTACTACACGTGCTTGTCCTACTTTTTCAAGTCAAAATGTCGGCCGTGAAGTAGATCTTCATGTCTCTCTTCTGTCATATCATCAATCATATCATTGATGGTAAAGTTTCTTCTGTCCCGAGAACTCTGTTACATGGTGGCTGTTTTGAGTTTTTTTTATTACTGTTATTGTTTGCCACCACGAAAGGTGGGCGATCATGTAGTTGCCTGTGTGTGTGTAATTGTGTCTGTTTGTCTGTTAACAAAATATCTCATGAACCAGTGGAGAGATTTTACCGAAACTCCCAGAAAGTAATCACTGTTAATATTTACATTTACAGTTGATTCACTTTGGGAATCAACCCAATTCAAGATGGCTGCCACAGCTAATTGACCTTAGCAAACACAAAGACCTTTTTCAATCACACATTATAGATTCACCCAAACATTATGTCACACTTTAAATCAGCTTCAGACTTTTTACCTGAAAAATAAAACAAGGAAATAGGATGCAATTAAAGTTCATTTTCAGCTGTTTTTACAACTAAAAAAGAGGAGTTTTCTTATTGATAAGCTCTGATTCTTATGAACTAGTTTCATTTTCATGATACAGACTCTTCTTCGTCCTTTGTGCATGCCATCACAAAACATTTCATGGCATTAAAAAATCAAAATGTACTCAACAGTTTGATGAGAAATAAACAAAATATGTTCAAAAATAAAGAAAATGCAGTTATACCTAAAATGATAATTTTACTGATAGATACAATAAAAAGCACATCATATTCATAATGTTCAATGTGACCAAGAAATCTTGAACCAAATTAAAGCTCAAGCAAGAAGCTGCAGAAGACCGATTTCAACTGGTGTCTGCCCAGGAAGTCCAAGTGTAATTTGTGTAAAATTTATCTTGCTGGGTCAGATATAACATCAGTCAGACACTCTACACAGCTAGTTTAATCTAGAGCGAACATTGTTCTCCTCTGTTTAATCTAGTTTGCCCAGAATCAGATAAACTTCTCCAGTAAGTCTTTGTGTGAGAAAACCACATGTAATAATCTAACTATGCTAATGTGTCCTGACAGTGAAGCCACTGATGCATTTACATTTATAAAAAAAGAAAGTCATTAAGTCACATCAGAAAATAATAAAAATAAAAAAGGTTATAAATTTGTTCAAATGTAACCTCAAAAGGGCAAACACGCACAACAGATTATTTATTTAATAAAAACAAAGCCCAAACAGAAAAGTCCACCCTTGCTGCAGCCACAGGATTTAGTAGCAGCCAGGTGCTAAGCGGCCTGTTCCACTGGTGCCTCTACAGCACGGTTCGACTTGGCTCTCCACGGTTCCAAGGTTTTTCCACTAGCAAGGATTCGTGGAACCAGCCCCTTTTTTTAGAACATACTTCGCTGTGGTTCCAAGTGTACCGTGCTGGCCTGAAAACGCAACATCAGAAGACTGTCGGTCACTGATTGGTTAGGGGGTGGAGTCACTGGGAATGGGAGTCACTGTCCTGTACTTCTCCAGAGTGTTCCGCCTCGCTGCCCGCAGCCTTTTCCGGTCTGTCTCTTCTTTTTTGAGTCTGACAGAAAGCCACAAACTCAGCAGGATGTTCAACATCGCTACCATGTCCTCCATTGTTGCGTTGCATATCTTTTTGGGGTTTTCTTTTCTACTACCTGTTTAATGGTGGTTGGCAAGCAGCTTAATGGAGCATTACCACCACCAGCTGGTAAGGATTGTGGTTTTTACGATGAACCCACCCACTAGAGCTGTTATTGAAGTGTAATGGAAAACCACCTGAACCGTGTTGAACACAGAGTAGAGCCATGTTCAGCTGTACTGTAGAAGTGCCAGTGGAAAAAGAAGTGCTTGATAGGAAGGGGTTGCCAGGAGAACGCCTCTTCTCTCTAAAAAGAACTTGGCAGCATGACTTGGGTTAATAAAGCTGCAACTGAACGAACCACCAGACTTCTGGAACAATGTCCTTAAACACATAATGCAAAGTGCTGTGTTTGGTGAAAACCAAACCCAGCATATCCTCACAAACACCTCATACCAACTGAAAGCATGTTGGTAGAGGTGTGATGATTTGAGTTTGTTTTGCAGCCACAGGACCCAGGCTCCTTGCAGTCATTGAGTCCACAATGAACTCCTCTGTAGACCAAAGGACTCTGAAGTCAAATGTGAGACCATCTGTCTGACAGCTGAAGCTTGGACCAAACTGGGTCATGATGCAACAGAACAATGATCCCAAACACAGCAGCTGATCTACAACAGAATGACTGAAGAAGAAAAGAATCAAGGTGCTGTAATGGTCCACTCAGAGTCCAGACCTCAACCTGACCAAAATATCTGCTAACCTCAATGAACTGAAGAAACACTGTAAAGAAGAGTGGGCCAAAATTCCTCCACAACCATGTGAGAGACTGATAAAGTCAGACAGAAAACTACTTCAAGTTCAAGTCACTAATGGAGTTTCTACAAGCTGTTGAATCATGGAGTTTTGACTTGTTGATTAACATAGCTTGAATAACATATTTTCATCTAGTCAACATTACTTTAATTGGTGCTAAATTATTTCCTTCTCTGTAAAGCTGGGATGCAGAATCCTGTCAACGTACAGCATCTTGCATAACAAGATACAGTATATATTGTGTTTGGATCAGGCTCTTCTCCTTCCATCTGAAGCTGGGTATGCTCTTTTAACCAAATAATATCCAAGAAAGGTTCGATTTAAACTGTCTAAGCTGTTTTCCGATAAATTTTCTTTTCACCGTTTGGTGATCTTAATGAAGCTCTCTTCTCTTCCAACAGGGTGTGATGGAGAGTTTTCTGGGTACAGCCTTGGCTGGTTCTGTCTTCTGTCTCTTCAGTGGTCAGCCCCTCATCATCCTCAGCTCCACTGGTCCCATTCTAATCTTTGAAAAGCTTCTGTATGACTTCAGCAAGTGAGCTTCTTTCATTCTTGCCATAGATGGACAGAACATACAGTTACAGTCAGGAGTTGTCAAATTAGTTATTGCTGTTTAGTGATTGATTTGAACTGCTTTGTTTATGTTGGAATGACTATAAAACACACAATTTCAATATTCTTTTTTTTGTGGATTTGTGGATTTTCTCAATTTCACACAAGGTCAAACAGATACATACAGGTTCAAATACATGCATATACTCCCATTAATATGTGGTTAAACCGCACTCTTTTTATATCCATCAACAATCTTCTTGTCGGGATTTGTTGAGGACAAGACCCAAGGATGCAGATTCTTGAAAAAAAAAAATACCACAGAATTAATAATAATGAAAACAAAAAGCTACAATGCAGCAAACTATTTACCAAAAAACTCAACCACACAAAAAACAAAAGGCAGTCATGGCAAACGCTAGTAAACAACGAGGAACAACTCAGGGGAACAAACCAGTATATAGACAGAGGATAAACTGAACAGCTGGGAGTATAAGTACTGAGGGAGTAGTGAGGTAAGTGGCAACAGCTGAGTCTAATGATTACTAGGAACAGGTGTGAGATGAGAAGCAGGCCTGAGAAACAAGGCTTACAGAGGAAATGCAATGACAATGAGTGGAAACATAGAGAGACACTGGAAACAAACACAAGAGATCACAAGAATGAACAACACAAAAAAATAAACACTACAAAACCCAAAACAGTAGATGATGAACACCATAAACAGACGCTGACACTTCTGGGATAATTCTGGATGGTATTAGACCACTCATCTTGGCAAAATTGGTAGAGAACATTTAAATTAGTTTAATCACAGTCCACTAATTTTAGACATGATTGAGGACAGGGCTTTGGAAAGGTCATTTCAGAAGCTGAATGTTAGCCTGATGGATCTATTTCAAACCTATTTCAACCAGCTAGCTATTGATTAGAGGTGAAGTTGAAGATTTTAGAAGTATTCCTGAGCCTATGCAGTGATGTCCAGAACAGAATCAAAGCTGTTTTATGTATTTATTTATTTAGACAATTTAGATAGTCCTCCTTCATTATTCCACCCAGTGTGGGAACCAGTACCACAACATGATGCTACCACCACCGTGCTTGATAGTTGATACAGTGTTTTTAGGTTTAAAAGCCTCATCTTGTCTCCTCTAAACATATGTCTTGTCATTGTGGTCAAAAAAGTCAATCTTTGTCTTGCCTCGTCATAAAACCTTTCTCCAGAAGGCCTTTGGTTTGTCCGTGTAGGCAGCTGCAAGTATCCGTCACACTGAAGGTGCCTCCTTTGGAGCAGGAGCTTCTTTCTTGATCAGCACCCTCTCCGTTTAAGTTGATGTAAATTGTCCTCTCTGTGGACAGAGACACTGGTGTTCCAGCAGTTTCCAGTTCATGGCATGCTTGAGCCTTGGTGGGTCCTGGGTTCTTCCTGAACATCCTAACTAATTTCCTTTTATTTAAGGGTGACAGATGAGTGTTGGTCGATTTAAAAACTGCTGTCAAACAAATTACTTGCTGGGGAAAAAAAACCTACCAGCTCCAGTCAATCTTGATCACTCTTAGGCCTAGTACTTATCAAGTTGAGACATCTGAAAACTTTCACCACCACTTATTAAAAGATTTTGGTGAATTTGTATAATTTTGACCCTGTGTGGATTTGAGAAAATCCACAATAAATCCAAACTTGTGCACCCAGTTCTTGTTTTAAAAAATCATTGAAGTTGCATGTTAAATAATCGATCCCCCTAGCAAAAGAACAGTTCAAACAAACATTTAAAAGCCCCAAATTAATAAGACATCTATGCCCATGATGAGTGGATGTTATCACCTGACCACAATTGTAAATTGTGGCAACTCATTTTTCCCCACTTAAATCTAATTATCATGGTTTTGCACTGAAATAAGGTAAATCAGTCAATGCATTTTTACTAATTACGGTAAGCTAAATGATCCCATTTCTCATATAGTCATAAATTTGCCCATGGCTGTCTTTAAATGCAAGACTTGTCTTTAAACCTCTTCCCTCCATAGAAAGAATGACATAGATTACATGGAGCTGCGTCTGTGGATCGGCATCCACTCCTGCCTGCAGTGTTTAATCCTTGTGGCCTCAGATGCCAGTTACATCATCAAATACATGACACACTTCACTGAGGAGGGCTTCTCCAGCCTGATCTCCTTTATCTTCATCTCTGACGCCATCAAGAAGATGGTGGCTGCTTTCAAATATTCCCCCATCAACACCGACTTCAAGACAGACTATGTCACCACCTACAAGTGCGAGTGCTTGGCCCCAGACCCGAGTGAGTTCATCCCTTAGCTCAGGGAGACCGGGGCGGGGAGGGGGAGGGGGGGTTATTCAGATTCTAAGTCCGATTTCAGAGAAGAGTAAAAAGACTTGTCTTTAGTATTTATAAACCAAAACCCAACTGTCTAATTTAACATTCTGTGTTTCAGTGAGTTCAAAGTTGATGGTCTGAGTCCCACTGTTAAACATAAGATTATGTTATGATATTTTAAGATGATATAGTAAATAAATAGAAATCAGAATCAGTTCAAGTGCCAGGCAGCATGTGTTGAAACCATATTTTTGACTGACCGGTTTGACTGGCAGATCATCGTAAAGGTTGGTCTTTTCAAACTCCTATAATTATCGTATCTTTGTTATTGTACTTTTCATTTTAATTGTTTCTCATTTTAAAATAAATTCTGAATGTTATAAGGTGGATAACTTTTCAAGGTCGTGCCAAACTTCTACTTTGCATTTAGATGTTCACACAGTAAAAGAGATGCAGCTAAGTGCTAAACTGGAGGTACGTCAGTCTTTAGTTAATACTGTAATTAAATAATATGTCAGGTTGGCCTTTTAAGATAAAATCAGAATGTGTCTCGCATACGATTATATGAAAAAATTAGAATTAGAGTTTACATTGCTTAGGCTGCTTAGCCTGGAATTTAATTGGATTTTTAATTTGATTCCAATTAATCTACAGAAAATACTTCATATTAATGATGGTGAGTTTGAGCCAGATTGCCTGTGATGACCAAAATGTTCAGTTTTAGTCTCATCTGACAACACCTTCTAT
>JAOXNZ010000001.1:6081384-6097659 GCA_028566095.1 Kryptolebias brasiliensis | reverse complement strand
CTTCTTCCATTTCCACTAGTAAACAACCGGACAGTAGTGGCGTTCTTGGCCGGCCGGGGCACAGCGCACGTCATGAACCAGGACAGAACTCGGCCCCACAAGTCACCCACTTTGGAAATTGACTAAAACGCTAAAAACTAGTTATTAAAGTTTTAGGTCAGAAAAATGGGTCCCTGCAATGTTGTGTGGGAGCGTTTTGCTAAATAACATTCATGAAATGTCAATATTTTGAGATTTGATTTCAGTTCAGCTTTAAACTACAAAATCATTTTTAGTTCGGTTCCATCAGAGGGTGTACAGCTGAGAATTAGGAGTGGGTTTAGATAAGTTAAACATTTGTGTGGTGCGTGACAGCGCATGTGCTCATGTTTATTCTGTGAGATGCTTCAGTATACACTGAGAGCACAGCTCTGCTGGTTGTGCTGCCAGTCCTGCAGACAAACAGTGAATCCTGACAGGTAACAACACTGAACATGCCCTCACTTCTGTCAGGCACAGCAGAACCATAACATTTGTGTTGTTTCTCTCTCTTGCAATTTAACAGACCACAAGTCAGGAAACAGCTCCCTGGACACTCTGCTGGCCCTGCTGCAGGCAGAGGGAGCCAAAATAGAAGAAGAGACTGAGGTAAGCTCTCTCATTGGATGACCCTCATGCATCCTGAGTCATTGATTCATATACCTACATTTCCAGCTGTTGGGTTCCACAGAAACACCATTATTTATGTCTAGAACCCTCGCTGGGCAGCTGCAGTGCTGTGAAAACGTATTCAGGTTTTCTTCTGTTATTATCAGACAAAGATGTCCTGAGTAAATACAAAATGCTGTTTTGAAATGATGATTTCATTTAATTAAAGGAGAAAAGTTATCCAAACCAACATAGTCCTATCTGAAAAAGGAACTTTATCAGATCTAATAACTGGTTGTACCTCACTTGGCGGGAACAGCTGCAGTTAAGCGTTTGTGAGAACTGGCAATGAGTCATTCACATGGCTGTGGAGGAATTGCCCTGCTGCAGAAGTCTCCTTCAGGATTTTCTGTTGATTTCATTAATTACAGCAAGTCATCCAGGTTCTGAAGCAGCAAGGCAGCCCCGGACCATCACACCACCACCACCATGTTTTTGTTCTTTTTCTGAAAGGCGGTGTTAGTTTTACGCCAGCTGTAATGGGGCACACGCCTTCCAAAAGGGTTCACTTTTGTCTCGTCAATCCACAGAATAGAAGTCCAGAAGTCTCAGGGATCATGAAGATGTGTTTTGGTTAACGTGAGACGACTCTTTGGTGGTTTTAGCCTTGGAACTCTCTCATGGAGGCCAGTTTTGCACCTTCATCTCTTTCTTATTGTTGAATCATGAACTCTAACCTTAACTTGAGTCAAGTGAGGCCTGCAGAGCTTTAGACGTTCTGGGTTTGGGCTCTCCTGGATGAGTCGCTGACGTGCTCTTGGAGTGGTTTTGGTCGACTGGCCACTCCTGGGAAGGTTCACCACTGTTTCATTTTTTTCTCAATTTGAGGATAATGGCTCTTAAGTGATTTCTTGACTCTACAGCCAGGCCGTAATCTGGCCTGGGTGTGGCTACTGTAACTGATCTCAGCTTTCCAAAAATAATCAGTTAATTCACAATTTAACAAGAGGGGCAATTACTTTTTAACGTAGGGCCAGGTTGGTTTGGATAGCTTTATTCCCTTTGTAATAAATGAAACCATCATTTAAAAACTTTGTATTTACTCAACTCATTTTTGTCTGATGATCTGAAACATTTAAGTGAGACAAAGTACAAAAACAGAAAAAAAAAAAATCTGTAAGGGGGGGAGTACTAGGTTGCAGTTTAACACAGCAGTAATCACCTGTCCTGTCACTTTTTAAGTATCCAGCGATGTAGTTGATTACTCGATAATGTAAGCATGTTTAATGAACTCTAACTTGTGTGAAAATGCCTCTCAACAATTGAGGTGCACTCTGGCGTTGCAATTTAAAACAGCAGTAGGCTACAGCATGCAAATGTAATCACAAGAACAAGCAGCAGCTCCTGGTTTATTTAGGTAATTTGCATTTTAAATGATCCAAAGCAGTTTATGTGATTGACTTTCTTTGTGGTCCTGCCCTAGTGCAATTTCCACCCCTGACCTGTTTTGGCTCAGAGCTCCGTGTTGATTCAGTCCGGACACATTTCTGTGTTTTCTCCCTAAAGCTTTTTTTTTTTTTTACTTCTGTCAACAGAACATGGCTGACTCTTTCCTGGATGGTGACGTAACCCTGGACTCCTTTATCGATGCCTACCAGAACAAGAGGAAGCTGGCCCATTTAAGACGAGTGAAGATCGAGAAGCTTCAGGAAATGGTGCTGAAGGGCCAGCGGCTCCCTCAGGCACTGGTCTCCTCCACCCGCTCTCAGGATGCCCCAGCAGCGACCTCCCTGCTGACCGACTGCGACGACAACTCTTCTCCCGTGGCCCATCCCAGAAGAAAGCCACCACCTCCTCCATCTCAGCCAGCCCCTAATCTGAATCCAGCTCCAACTCCAGCCTCCGTTCCCCAGTCTCCTGTTTTCTACTCGCCCTCACCTTACCCACCAATTCCTCCCAGGACGGGGCAGCCCTTCCCCAGCGTTTCCTCTGGATACCCCAGCCACTACCTCTCTCAGTACCCTCCTGCTCTGCCTCAGAGGCCCTCACCTCGTATGGCCCCACAACCTGGCTTCATTATGCAGTAAATTAAAAAGAGAAAGAAAAAAAAGAAAGGAAAAAAAAAAGATTTTTGGGTCTTTGTCACTACTGGAACTCTTTTGAGAACAATTTTTTCAATGTCCCCTGCCTTCTTGGATTTTGACCAGAAAGCAGACCTCCACCGGCTCACCACTAACTTGCGCCAATCCTCCTGACGAAATTTAAAAAAAAAGAAAAAAAAAAAGGTAGACGAGATCAGCCAGAGTTCCTTTAGCAAAATGGAGGCCCCCTCCATCCCTCTACAGGCTGCTGCAAGTGACTTATCACCAGCCTGTGGGTCGCGGAGCTGGGACTTGTCACTTAGCACTTTTCAGTCTGCCTGGTCTTTTCCCTCTTGTAACATGTTCCTTAAGTTTCTTTTATGGGAAACTAAAAAAAGAGTACTTTTGAAAAGGAATTGAAATCATCCTGCTCATCCACAGCGTGCTAATTTATATGCAAGCAAGGAGAGACCCAGATTACTGTGCAGACATCGTTTCCCAGAAAATATTCAGGCAAAAACTATATATGCTGTGATTTCTTTAAAAAAAAAAAAAAAAAATCCCATGGTACTTAGGAATATTTGAATTTCAACATCATTTACTGAATTTAGGACTAATGGAGTTCTGCTAATATTAGCCAGAATAGACTGACTAATGTGTATAAAGGAGGGCTTTGGTTGGTCTGTGTTTAAGGAGAGTCCAGCCTCGCCTGGATCACGGTGTCTGACTGGATCATCTCTGGATCACGGTGTCTGACTGGATCATCTCTGGGCACGAGTCAGAAAGGATCGGGGAACTGGTGGAACAAGTAGGCAGGCCTGCAGAGCCTCAGCTATAAATGAAGGATTACACTCCGTGTGTGTGTGCGTGTGTTGTTGTTGTTCTGCAGCATTCCTCTTATGATGTCTGTTGTCTTTAAACGCCTCCCCCCTCAGCTGGGACTTCATGGGAATACGATGCCAACAGTTCTTTGGATCGCATACATGCTGTATGTTTCTGTTCAGTTCTCTGCCACGCTGAGCGCCAAAGACTTCCCACATCAGTCTGTTTCCAGCTCTTTTCTAAAGTTTTTTTTTTTTTTTCTTTCGTGCGTTAGTGAAGCATTTAGTACAAACATCATCGCTCCCAACATATCTGTGATGTCAAAACACTCTTTTTGTGAACATGCAAGCCATAAGTCTGAGAGGAGCAAACCTGGCTACGAAAGGAAAACATTTACGTTGGTGTCATATTCAAAACCCTTTTTTTTTTCTTCCCCCCCCCTCCCTTTTGACTGCTGTGCAACTGTTGAAGAGCCACGAGTGCCTACACTTAAAAATGACGTTGATCGCATTCTGCTGATGAATTCGTGTCTTTCTGTGCGCAGCTTTTCAGCGTCAGAACCTCCTCCACCATGATTCATTAGATTGGCATTTTGTCTTTTCTTCCTCCTACTGTATCCCCCCCCTCCCTCCTCTGGGCTGAAGAAGTCCAATCAGTCTGATAAGCGTTGCTTCTCCAGTAGCAGGAAGACGATACGTAATAAATGCCAGAGACAAGGAACACCCCCCAGGGCTACATGCTGCTCGGTGCTCGGTGCTCGTACTTGTCTTCCATTGAACTCACAAATATTTGCAGGCAATGTTGACTTTTTCTTTTAAACTGTATTACTAAGTTAACGAGGCTCTGAAACGATCTGCTTCATATCGATGATAGTTCGCCACAAAGACATGGACTCAACAGACACAACAGTTAGGACAGACTACAGGAGAACAAAAGTTTTCTAATGAACCAACATTTCTAACAAGTGCATGGCCTTTGCTTTTAGTTCAGTTTGAAGACTCCTCTTAAATGTTTGCTGCTTTTTCTTTGTACTCATCTTCCTCTGCATCCATGTTTTTTTTGGTGTGGTTGGTGATAACTCCAGTGTAACGTTGTAGGTATTTACTTTGAAAGAATGTTTAAGTGGAATTTAATGCTATTTTCAAGTTCAATAAATATGTTTGTTTGTTTTTTTTTTTGTATCAGTTTTCCCTGGGGTGCTTTATTTGAACACATCTGACTTCTCTTGGCTTGTAAACCACGGGTTGTTTGAAGACCGTTTTAAATGTACACCTGAGGTCAGAGGTTTCCATCCACTCCTCGTGGGCATGGTTGTCATATTATATATAAATAATAAGCTTTTTAATGGATACAAAAAGCATTGAGGTGGTTGAGGTGCAACTTGCTAAGAGACATTTCCCCAAATATTAATGGGAGTGTATCTATGTGTGGATCAGAGATAGTTTACAATAAATTCAAACTTGCTCACCTAATTATTTTGAAACCACAGAAGATGTATGTGGTATAAGCATTTAACTCTGGGGGAAGAAAATCGTTAGAAGACCCTAATTAATTTGACATTCATTCTCATGTTGAATTTATGTAAATTTCTGACCTGAACCGTGGAATGGTAGAAATATCCCAGAGTCCTGGACTACCAAGCAGGATTAGTGGTTTGTCAAGGTAACGAAGTGTTTCGAAGCTGCTTCACTTTTTACCTGGTTGCTGTCGCTGCAGCAGTTTGATATAATCTGGAGTAATGGACCTCAGGCAGGTTGCTCTGCCCTCTACTGGCCAGAATAAAAATCCCGTAAGCATAGGCTTTGATTATACTTGTGCAACAAGAAATATAAATACACAAGTTGCTGAGCAGAGGAACAAATGTTTTTTTTTTTAAAATTTCCTTTATATACTGCATTTTAGACTGAGCAACATATTGCTGAAGATGACACAAGAGGGCCATCTAGTGGTCAAAGATGGAAGTTTTTCCTAATTTGCTTTTAAGGTAAACAACTCGTATTTTCAGCGATAATGGCTTTTTTTTTAATATAGTTTCGCTGCTCTAATAAAACAAAATAAAAAATAACATCATTACTTAATTTTTTAAATATTCCAAACACAATTCGCGTTTTCCCATTAGAACTTTTATATCGCCTGTATTAAGAATGACAAATATACATAGACATATATGAATCATTGAGAAAATGATCATTACAAGCGTCTGGCGGGACGCGTTTACTATTTACAGAGTGTTCTTGAACGCGCCGCCTCCCCACGTGTTACGTTTCCATAGTCACGTCACATCGCCTCCACCCACAGACCATGTTGAAGGAAATCCGCCGCTGAGCTGCTCCTTACTCGCTGTCAGATTAGGGTTTATAATCCGGGGAGGAGGACGCTCTGTCAGGACGCTACCTGCGTCTTGGGAAGCAGCGGTACCGTTCGCGCGCGCGGAACAAGTCCGCTCTGCGTCCTTCTTCTGCCGTTATTAACGCAAACGAAGATGAGAGCCGCTGCCTCTGCTCCTCTTCCTCTGACTCGCCGATAAGAACTTAAGATGTTAGCTGGCTAACTAGCTGAAAAGGAAGAACTAAATCCGATTAGCTGCTTAACGCCAGCTTCTCTGGGTAATACACACACACACATAGATGGGATTTTTGTTTTCTGTTTGGGGTTATAACTTGATAATTAGCATAGCAGTGGATAATTAGTTGGAGTTAATTAGGTGCTAGCTTGCCTGCCGGCTAGCTGGACTGGGAAGAAACGAGATTTGTAAACAAAAACAAAAGAGCCTCCAGGCAAAGCAAACATGTCAGGAAAAGATAAAGACAAGGAGAAACAGTCCACCACGGAGCGGCTGGTAAAAGGTGAGTCTATAAATGTTTACAGTCCTCCTCATATTCAGTGTGACGATATTATTATAATATTTCAGGTATCGCTTGAACTAAAAACCACCTGTAGCTGTTTAAAACCTGTCATCTTTAAAGCGCCTAATTGGGTCACATCGAAAGTTGTGTACAAATACTTTACATTTACCATGATGTTGGTACAAGTACACGTGGATGAGCTTGAATCAGGGTAACTGAGAGGATTTTAGGATTGGATTGTTATCGCCCGCGGCTGAAGGCGATCATGTTTTTGCCCGCCTGTGTTCATCTCACGAATCACTTAAAGGATTTCAATGAAACTTTTAGATGGCAGTCATTGGGCTTGCATCTACAGCTGATCATGTTTTTGGAGTCAGTCCAATTCAAGATGGCTGCCACAGCTGATCGACCTTAGTCTACACAAAGTGGCTATAACTCGGTGAGCTTTACAGATATTGAGCTCAGGTTTGGTGTGGTAGTAGCTGAGAGTCGCTGACAGCACATGCTCTAAGCGTCAACAGATCGTGCGTGATGTGGCAGTATGGCATGGGTTTTTGCTTAATGTTGTTCTCAAGATTGAACCAAAATCGCTGTCATTCCTCAACGTACAGAGCATCTTAGTTTAAAACTCTGGCATGAAAGGCAGTGGAGGAACTACCATAGTTGCCAAGCAGTCCATGTAGGCTTTCCTAGCCCAGTAATGGGCGTCAGTATTCAAATGTTTGTTTAAATATCCTTCCTGATCGTCATCAAAGACTAAAAAAAAAGTCTTGGTAAGTTTTCAGACTATGATCCTCTGCAGGGTCACGCCCACCCCTGTTAAAATTCTTCCTGCAGATAGATTCAGCCAAACAACCCAGGAAACCCAGCCGTCTGAGCCCACCGCCTGTTTTTGCCCACTTCGGAAACACCCAGCAGAAGTTGGACAAGAAAAACATGGCTCCCTCTCCCACTGAGGTGGTCCCCGGCTCCTTGAACCGACAGGGTGACATTTGTCTCGGTGGGTCAAGCACGTCTGAGGCAACTCCCCCACCACTTCCCACCTCGGCCATGGCCCTAATGCCAGCGCTGCCCACATCCCCGCCCGTCTCCGCTGGGAGCGTGTCCTGCCAGAGGACTGGAATGCTGGAGTGTGAGCCAGTGGAGGGAGAGATGGAGGGAGAGTGTGAGTTAATTGTGGAAAGAATCTCCCCAGTGATGTTTGCAGCCGAGCCGCCGACAGCCTGGAGAGAACGAAGAAGACAGAAGACAGAACTGCGAGCTGCTGTTGGTTTTGCGTTCAGATATCATCTGTTTACGCTCATGTTTGTTCATTTGGAGTTGTGCCTTCTGCTTCCTTCTGAGGCTGTGTGCAATTAAACTGCTGATTTATGGGTGTGTTACGTCTTCATCACATGGCGTTGCTGATATCAGGGACAGCACTTTTTATCACCCGCCACACCATGAAAGGCAAGCAGTCATATAATCACCAGTGTGTCTGTCTGTTAGCAAAATTTCTCATGAACCACTGGATGGATCTTAATCAAGCTTTCAGGAAATAATTATTGGGTGTACATCTACAGCTGATTGACTTCTGGAGTCAGCCGTATTTAAAATGGCCGCCTCAGCTGATCAATCAGAGCAAACACAAAAATGGCTTTAACTCAATTGGTTTTACGGTGATCGTGCTAAAATCTGGTGTGGTAGAAGCTGGGAGTCATCCACAGCACATATTCTGAGTGCTAGTTGATTGCATAAGATCTTAGTTTAAAATACTGCCGTTCACTGTTCAGAGTTAACTCTGTCTGTCTGTTAGCAAAACTACTCATGAACCACCTGGTGGATTTTAATGAAACTTTCAGGAAATAATCATTGGATTAACATCTACAACTGATAAACTTTTGGAACTAATCCTATTCAAGATGGTCGCCACAACCAGCTGACCTTAGAAAGCACAGAAATGGCTATAATCAGTCAGTTTTACAGATATCGTGCTAAAATCTGGTGTGGTTGCAGGTGATGGTAATTCACAGCATATACTCTAGTGATACACACTGTGCAAGATTTATGCCTAAAACTTTAGAAATAGTTTGTGTCAACCATGTTTGTCTGTTAGCAAAATATCTCACAAACCACTGTGCAGAGTTTAATGAAACTCTTGGAAAAATATGATTAGATAAACATCTACAACTGATTAACTTTTGGAGTCAAGCCAATTCGAGATGACTGCCACAGCCAATCAACATTAGCCAACACAAAAATGGCTACAACTCAGCCAGTTTTACAGCTATTGAGCTAAAATTTGATGTGGTAGTAGCCGAGAGTCATCCCCAACACATACTCTGAGCCCTAACAGTTCTCACAAGTTCTCTGGTTAAAACTTTGACAAGCGCGGCGGTGGGTGATATGCATTCCTTCAAGTAATGCTAGTTTCTTTCAGTGTTGTTGCTGACGTCAATAATATTTGCTAACTGCGTGTCAGAGTGGGCTTCTTCTTCTTCTGGAGCAGAAGAGATTGCACGCAGTCATCCCCCCATGTATGACTGACTGAGATGGCTAATAAACCCCAGAGTCTGTTGATTTAGCTTTCAAGGCTAATGCATTCGTGGATAATTAGAGCGATCTGAAGTGGACTTCACGATTCGCCCAGTCACGGCCCGCTCCATTCATCTCCACCCAGCCGCATCTTTGTAATTCAAGCCCTCCCCCGTTGTGGCCATTTTAAATCATAGTGAGCATATTCGAAACGCTGGCTTATATCGCTGTAAAGAACACCACCACTCCTCAGTGGGCAGGGCGGTGGACGGCCGTGCCTTTGTTTCTCGACTCGTTTGTTGTCATGCCAAACCGGGTGTTGATGCAGCGTGGCCGCACTTCTGGAGACTTCATCAAACATTAATGTTAATTAGGCCAGGCGGTTTAACAGGAAGTGATTCTCAAGCTAGTGCTAGCTTATGTAACCTGCTGCTTATTTTCACCCGAGCGTTCTTCTTCGGCAGGTTATGTGTTGGAAAAAAACAGCGGCCTTCCTCACACCGTCAACTGCACCTTTGTGGGGTTTTTTTTTTTCTCAGCACAGACTGTGGTCTGTTTGAACCGAGCAGCGCTGTCCACCAGCTCCCAGAAGGTCACCTGGATCTGCTCCAGCCTTATTCCTCACGCAGGTCAACCCAGAGTGGATCGTTTGGGATTATTGGGTGAATGCTGATTTAGCATTTCCACTATTCTTTTCCACTACTTCTTTTTTTTCTTTTTGCAATCGAACCACTTCTGTGTACTTTGCGCTGTTTCACCTGTTCATGCTGTATATTAAAACATCTTCGGCTCATTGAAGCAGATCGCTGCTATGGAACTTTTTGTACTTTTCAGATTATTTAACTTTATCTGCAGATGTTTTCCTCGTAGAAATTAGGATCTATTCAATTTTCAGAAAAAACGTTGTTCTCTTTGTAACCTGCTTCAACATACTTCCTCTGTTTTTATCATCTTAAGCTACTTGTACATTTTAGCTACTGTTCTGCTACTTTTAGCTTTTTTATACTCTTTTATTATTTTTAGATTTTAGCTAGCCATTTGCTACTTTTAGCTCTCAGCTTTCCTTTTGTAGCTTTTTGCTTTCCTTTTGTTTGCTTTTTTTAGCTTTTCACTACTATTCTTTTACTTTTAACCTGTAGCTAGCTTTTTGCTACTTCTAGCTTTTAGTTAACCTTAATTACTCTGTTGTTACCTTTATCTATCTTAGTACTACTTAAGCTTTTAGCTAAACTGTTGCTGCTTTTAGCTTTCAGCTAGAATTTTTTTACTTTTGGCTAGAGTTTTGCTTCTTCTAGTTTTAAGCAAGTGTTCGCTCCTTTTAGCCAGTGCTTTGCTCTTTAATAACTCCCTTTCAGCTTCTTCAACAGATCTCAGCTGTCACTCAGCGCGCAGCATTCTCACAGAAAAATGTCGCCTCTGTGGTTCTTCTGATTAATAGTAGACTGGAAAGCAGGAAGGTTTTTCTCATTGAGTTGGTTGGAGTGCTCAGCTCTTTGGCGTACAGACCTCTTATTATGGTCCAGCATGGGTAATTACTGCCAGCCTTCGGGAAGCCCTTGTAAATTAAGTCAAAAAGCCCATTGCTTAGATTTTTCTTTTTTTACCGTCTGCTTAGCGCTGCGTTCGAGATGCACTTTATCCTGTCCTCCTCTGTTCCTACAGAGCCAGCTTTGTTCACACGGGTCTCTTCCCTCAGAGTGACGAGGCTTTTAAGTAAACAGCCCCTGAATCTGGAAACCCTCGTCAATTGAGGCTGTGCCTAATCTGTTCTTAAGGCTCGTACCTCAGCTTACAGCTGTCTTTGTGGCCGTGCCTTGTAGGCGTGGGAGCACTTACTGTTTATTTATACCACACTGGTCAACACATGACGGCTTCTTCTGAGCCCGGGCCAGCAGCCCTGACTACCACCAGCCACGTCCACAGTCATGCAGTCGAAGGCTTTGCTTCATAGTTGGTTTGTAAAACAACGCGACAACACTGTGTGTGTGTGTTTGTCTATAGCGATAGTCAAAATATCTCATGAACCACTGGATGGATTTGAATGAAACTCTCAGAAAGGAACTGTCGGCTGTACATCTACAACTGATTAACTTCTAAAGTCAACCCCTTTCAAGGCAGCCACCCACAGCCAGCTGATTTTTGGAACCACAAAATGGCCGTAACTCAGTCAAATTCGAAGGTATTGAGCTAAATTTGACATGGTAGTAGCTGAGAGTCGTTCACAACACATACATCATGAAATCACACATAACGTCATTTACAATGAGTGTCTAAAAGAGCTCCAATTTTCCTGCTTAAGATCATATCAGTTTAAAACTCTGTCTTGAAAGGCAGCGGGTGACATGCACTCCTTCAAGGAATGCTGGCCCTTTAATCATTTTACTACAACAAACGGTGGATTAGGTTTCGTTTTCTTGCCCGATCTGTACCACCAACCATGAGTGACAGACCCACCAGGCAACCTAAGCATTCACACATTGCTGATTAGTACCTGCACCCACGCTAAAACTCATTAATGCCTCTTTCAGCCTGCACTTTGATTTGCTCTGTGTGTGTGTGTGGGGTGGGGGGGGGTGATATCTAAACTTGCCCGAGCGCCGCTATTTTCTGCTCGTCCCTCGTCGATGTCTCTGGCGCCACTTTATCGAACAAGCACTGATATTGGTATTTGTGTCACGCTTGATGGCTCGGGACACGCTGCGCGCTGATTACCACCCGCCACCACGGAAAGGCAGGCCGTCATGTAATCTGGGTCTGCGCACATGTGCTCGTTTGCCTGCGTGTTTGCAAAATTTCCTCACGCGCCGGGTGAGGGATTTTAATGAAACTCACACAAAGTAATCGTTGTATGTGTACCCACAGCCGATTAGGCTTTGGATTTAACCTGATTCAAGATGGCCGCCACAGTTAACCGACCTCATCAAGTGCGGTTATAGGCTTAGCGTTCCTTGAAGGACCGAATCTGACTGAGTTCGAGCCACCGATGTTGGAACCAGCTTGAATCGGCTTGACTCCAAATGTGAATTAACAATTTTAGATGTACTGTCAATGATTACTTCCTGGGAGTGTCATTCAAATCGTCCAGCGGTTCGTGAGATATTTTGCTAACAGACAGGCAAACAAACACACGCAGACGTAGAGATTATTGCCTTTAAAAATAGCTAAAACTCAGCCAGTTTTATCGATATTGAGCTAAAATTTGGGGTGGAAGTATTATTCCCAACACATAGTCTGAGTGCTAACTGATGGAGTGAGAGCTTTATTTAAAACTTTGGCATGCAAGATGGCGGGTGATATAAACTCTTTTGAAGATGCGGATGGGTTCGGGTGTTAATAACAGTCTGTAGAGTGACTGAGGTTGTTTGTTTTTTCCTTTCTTTTTTAAATGGATATCTTTAAACCTTCCTTAAAGGAGTTGTTTACATCTTATATTATTTTTGTACATTTTCTTGTGCTAGTTCTACTCTAAAGGCAGCTTTCCGCCGTATGTAACTGGTGGTGGTGCGTTCACTGCCTGCTCTGTTATTAGCCATATCAGCTGTAATCTGTTTGGTCAGATCACGCTCTGTTATTCTGTGAGGGCAGATTAATCGGCAGATTTTTCTGATGTTGCGATCGGATGAAGCCGCTGCCATTGTTGAAGCATTAATTTACAGACTGAACTGTTTATTATCGCTCGCTGCTGAAAGGTGAGCAGCGGGCAATAATGTTTTTTGCCCATTTCTGCGTGTATGTCTGTCTGTTAACAAAATAGCTCACGAACAACTGGACAAATTTTAATAAAACGTTTAGGAAGTTATCATTTCATGTAAATCTACAGCTGATTAACTTTTGGAGTCAACCTGATTAAGATGGCTGACACGGCTATTTGGTCTTTAAAAGCATACAAAGCCCTTATCACAGTCCATTTTACAGATATTGAACAAAGGTTTGGTGTGGTAGTGCGTAAGATTGCTCCCGAACACATATCCTGAGTTTTAACACATTGCACAAGACCTTTGGTTAAAATCTTGCTGTAAACATTTTGTGGTCAACTTTGTCTGTTAGCAAAATATCTCATGAACTACTGGATGAATTTGAATGAAACTCTCAGGAAATAATCACTAGGTGTACATCTACAGCTGATAGATTTTTGGAGACATCCTAAGTCAAGGTGGCCACCACAGCCTGCTGACCTTAAAAAACACAAAAATGGCTATAACCCAGTTAATTTTGCAGATAGTGTGCTACAATTTTGCGTGTCTGTAGCTGAGTCATTCACAACTCATACTCCAAGCGCTACTCAATATGCAGGATCTTTGCTTAAAACTTCAGCATTAACTGTTGGAGTCAACCCTGTTTGTCTGTTAGCAAAATATCTAACGATCCAATAAATTAATTTTAATGAAACTTTCAAAACATAATCACTGGATGCACATCAACAACTGATTATTGTTTTGGGACAGTCCAATTCAAGGTGGTCGTTACATGTTAGTGACATCAGCCGACCCAAACGTGCCTGTAACTTACTCAGGTTTACAGATATTGTGCTTAAATCTTGTGTGTATAGTAGCTGAGAGTCATTCACAACAGATACACTTATTGTTACATTTTGCACAACATTCAAGGTTTCACCAAAACAGCTGCAACTCCGTCAATTCTCAACATTAGCTGATAGTCTAAAACTCTGGTGTGAAAGGTGGCAGGTGATATATTTTCCTTCAAGGATTGCTAGGCATTTACATAAAACTGGTAGTTGGCTATCTGAACTCAGTATTGGCCACTGTATCCAGGTGTCATGTGGTATTATTGGATATCCATCCATCCATCTATCCATTTTCATTATCCGCTCTTCCTTCCCAGGTCACAGGGAGCTGTTGCCTATCTCCAGCAGTCACTGTGCGAGAGGCAGGGGACACCCTGAACAGGTCAAAAGTCCATCACAGGGACACATAGAGACAAACGAGACAACCATTCACACTGTCGCTCAGATCTAGAGACAGTTTAGAGTTACCAGTTAACCTGACATGTGTGTTTTTGGTCTGTGGGAGGAAACCGGAGTACCCAGCGTAAACCCATGCATTCACAAGGAGAACATGGAAACTCCACCCAGAAAGGCCAGGAGGCGAACCTGCGACCTTCCTGCTGTGAGGCGACAGCACCAACCACAGCCGCCCTCCTATTGGATAATCAATGCTTTTCTCTTTTCACATGTCGAGCTTTTAACTGAAGACGCCGAGAGTCTTTAAAGGAGAGAACAGTTATCGCCACGTCCAAGCTCTTCTATCGCTGCTCGGTTTTCTGGGATTAAACGGCCCAGTTTTGCTTGCACTTAATTGCGTTTTGATCCCGACACTCCGGGGTCTCGGCTCTGAAAACGGTGACCCTTGTGATGACGGTAAAAGGATTGTGTCGGTGGTGTTGGAGCAGCTTACCGAGGTGAGCCGTGGGACCGCGGGCAGCTTGTCTTTCACAACTCAAATCTCTTATCAACACGTAGGCGTATGCGTCTTGGCAGCAGTAATGCAAAAAAAAAAAGTGTTATTTCCATGTATATTTTAGCCTTGCATCATATTTAGATGGAGGCCATCAACCTGAAGAATGAACTGAAGGACGTACTGATTGTACCTTCAAGTAATAGCAGGAGAGTTGTACAAATACTTTTGATTAATAAACAGATGAATGTTAAAGGCATATCAGAATCATGATGACATAATTCAGTTTTAGTCTGTATTTGTACCCATGAACACACGCACACACAAACACGGGCAAAAGCAGGTTGTTTTGGCGATAGGCAATTATTAGCTTATAAGGATATATATTAGTAATTTTAGACTTTAATGAAACAAAAGCTGTTTCAAAATAGATTAGAGAAAGGCCTCGCAGAGATAATTACCCTGTCCCTTTGTCGTCTTTATTTGCAGCTGTGCCGTACCCCCCGCAACACAAGCTGACCACGAAAGAGCTTTATGAAGTTGGCAAGCCCAATTCAGAGCTGCTCCGTACCCACCTGGTCAAGGAGGGCAGGGTGGAGGAGGACGTGGCCCTGAAGATCATCAACGACGGCGCCAACATCCTCCGTCAGGAGAAGTGCATGCTGGAAGTGGACGCGCCCATAACGGGTAAGCCGGCACATACCGCACGCTGGATTTAGAAGATGTAAACATGTTTATATATATATATATATATATTTATTCATTTATTCTATTCTGAGCTGACATTTTACCGTGGTGATTGACTTCTGCCTGGCAGGTGCGAGCTCTCGACCGGCGGACTTGTCATTATTTTCAGCTCTGTATTTGTAGGGTAATAGAACAAAGAGGGAGCCTCATTAAAAACCCGTCCACAGTTCAAACTTCTTAGGTTATCGGCCCACCCACCCGGGGCGCGGACTCAAACAAGACACCAAATCCCTTTAAGTCTTAGCGCTGCTGGCCTGTGACTGACCTTGGCGCTTAAAATATAAGCGTCCACATTTCTGTGTCCGATCTCCTGAACAGGAACGGTCGACAGAAGCAGAGAGCGTTGAAAACAAAGCAGAAATGCGTGCGCCTAAACGCCTCTGTGCTGTTTGTGTGTATCGGCAGCTTCGAGTCTTGCGTTGGATCAAAGAGCTGTCATCTCAGCTCTGGAAAACCGTGTACACCTTTTCAGCTGGTCTTTACACAACTTTAGGCTCGAGTCAGGGTCATTAGAATGTGGAGGAAATAAATTAACGTTCACAAATAGATAGAAAATTTGAAGTTATGAGCAGGGGAAAAAAAAAAAAAAGACAGGTGACTTAAATTTGGTCGATTTTAGGCCTGACAGGCTTAAATCAGTAATTAACGGAACTGAAACTGTTATTTCTTTTTATTTTACCCCGGTCTGTGAACGCACCATCGCTAAGTAATGTGTCTTCCATGGTGGAGTTCTTACTGAAAAAAGAAGACTCAGTTCGCTGCTTGTCCTTCCTGTAATGTCCCTAAAAATCAGAGGAAAGCAAAAAGAGACGGTTTGGTCTGTCTGGTTGGTTTTATTGTTGCATTTAAGATGAGCTTTATCATTTAAATACCGTCTGACTGTGGGAAATTTGCATGCAGGTTTGACAAATTGAATTAAGGATTTAATAGTTGAATTCTTATGATTATAGATAATATGTAAAGTTACTGTTAAATGATGAAGGATTTATCAATATAGCACATCTAACACCTAACCCTAACAGAATAAACCACATGAGGCTGAGAGAAATTTTACCATTCGATGATCATCTTTGTGACAGACCGTATAAACTCTAATTTCTCTGCTTCACTAAATCCCAGCTGCCTGTTTGCAGCCAACAGACTGACTTCAGCTGGAGTTTATGCCTTTTGTACTTTAACTTTGTTAAAGGTTAAAATCTCATTTTTTCTGCAGCCAAATGATCG
>JAOXNZ010000001.1:6032223-6042403 GCA_028566095.1 Kryptolebias brasiliensis | reverse complement strand
TTCAGTGAGAGGGACAGAGAGGACCGTGGCTGAGGTGAAGAAAAAGTGGTCAGATTTTAGGGTGGAGGCAAAAAAGCAGCTAACCGGCCAGAGCATGTCAGCTTCCAAGTGTGGAAATGAAGCTGTAATGGAGGAGCAAAAAGTAAAAAATAAAAGTACACCTTTACACAAAATTGAAGCAACATAATTATCAATCTAACGTAAAAACATGCATGCCCTCTGTCAGAGCTCTTATATGAAGTAACCATCCTATCTGCAGTGGGTGTTCCTGTTTTTAGTGTCAGAGGAGCAGATTGAGAAACTGTCCTGAGCGCCTTAGAAAGGATTAAACCCTCTCAGCACTCTCAGTTCCATCAATCTCCAACCTACAGTCACTCTTCACCCTGAAGTCTGTTGAGTATTTCCAATGATGATACAGCTTTAACCTTTAACCTCTGCCCCTGAGTGCAGCTCCATGTTTGTATCTGTCCATCCGTCTGTCATCAAAATCCACACGGGACCTTTTTATAACCTCAGCTAGTCCGAAAAACCTGTGCTTGAGTTGCCTGTCAATAAACAGAGAGCTGTTGCATAAGTCCAATCACTGTAAATTACTCAACGTAAGACCCAGAAGCACCACTTTTATATTTTTTCAAATTACATAATTCAGGTGACGTGAGACAGACAGGCTGAATGAAGGTAGATCCACCCTGAAGGGGGGGAGATCCTCACTTGGTTGAGCACCTTATGGCATACCAGCCAGACACACACACACACACACACACAGTGGCACTTGTGTGCCTGATTCAGAGGAAGGGCATTTAAAGCAGCATTAGGACCATGTGACACAATGACTCAAAGCCCAGACCCAAGTGGCCTAAAGCCATACATCTAAAGCAGAAACACACACAAAATGTTGCTCCTCACCCTGCTGAGTTGCTCCAGCAGCCTGTGGTTCTGCTCAGAGAGCTCGCTGATGGCCTTGGTCTTGTCCCTGTCAGCCTCTCTCAGCTGAACCTGGTGGCGCTCCAGTTCACCCTGCAGCTGCTGGACGTCCGTCTCCAGCTCGGCCACCCGGCCCTCCCACTCCCCCTCTCGACTTTCCAGGCGTCGTCGTAACTCGTGCTTCTCTTGTTCCAAGTGCTGGGTGTGGATGAGGGGAGAGTGGGTTGGCAAAAGTTAAAAATCTCTGTTTGGCGTTTACGTTAAAAAAATAAATGAGGCCGGGACTAACGTCTTGGAGAAAGTTGAAATATCTTCACAGAAAACTGTTATTAGAAGAATTATAAGAAAACTTATAGCTTAAAATTACAGTAAGCTTTGTAATGGACTGGATTGTTATTTGCAAACCTCATAAACACATATTTTATTTACAATGGAACACACTTAACATATCAAATGTTTACACTGAGAAATTGTATAATTTTTTGAAAAAATAAGGTAATTTTTAAATTGATGGCAGCGACACATCTCAAACAAGTTGGGACAAGGCAACAAAAGGCTGTAAAAGTAAGTGGCATGAATAAGAAACAGTTGAAAGAGAAATTTGCAGCTAAGTAGGTTAACTGGCATCAGGTCAGTAAGAGGACTGGGTATAAAAAGAGCATTTTAGAGAGGCTGAATCTCTTAGAAGTAAAGATGGACAGATGTTCACCAGTCTCCAATAAACTGCATCTAAAAACAGAGGAACATTTTCAGAGTAATGTTCCTCAATATAAAAAAATAAATTGCATGACTATGAATGCCCCATCATAATCCTAACCCCAATCATCATATCATCATCAAAAGATTTCAAAAATCTGGAGAAATCTCTGAGCTCAAAGAACAAGGCTGAAAGTTGGATGGCTGTGATCTTCAGGCCCTCAGGAGCCGCTGCATTAAAAACAGGTCTGATTCTGTTCTGGACATCACTGATGGACTCAGGGACACTTCCACAGATCATTGTCTGTAAACACAGTTCACTGAGCCACAAATGCTGAGATATATGAACACCATCCAGAAACTCTGCTGTCTTCTCTGGACCAAAGCTCATTTAAAATGGACTGAAGGAAAGAGGAGAACTGTTCTGTGGTCAGACAAATTGAAATGTGAACAGTTTCTTTGGAAACATGGATGCCACGTCTTCTGTACTAAAGAGAAGAGGGACCATCCAGCCTGTTATCAGAACACCGTTCAAAGCCTGCCTCTCTGATGGTATGGGGGTGTATTTGTGCCTCTGGCCTGGGCAGCTCACACATCTGGAAACACACCATCAATGCAGAAAAGTATCTTTTGTTTTTAGAACATCATCTGCTCCCATCCAGACAAGTCTTTTTCAGGAAGGCCTTACATATTTCAACAAGATGATGCTAAACCACAGACTGCCTCCATTCCAACAACATGGCTTCATAGTAGAAGAGTCCAGCTGCTGAACTGACCTGCCTGCAGCTCAGACCTCTCACCAGTTGAAAACATCTGGCGCACAGACCCAGGACTGTTGAACAGTTAAAATCCTCCATCAGACCAGAATGGGACAACATTCCTCCAAAACCTCCAGCAGCTGCTCTCCTCAGTTCTTAGATGTTTACAGACTGATGTTAAAAGAAGAGGAGAGGCCTCACAGAGGGAAACATGGACCTGGAATAACTTTTTGAGACATGTGTTGATGCTGTATAATTCAAAATTATCTTATTTATTCCAAAGAACTGTGCATTTTTTTAGTTTCAACATTAGATATGTTTACTATGTACCATTGGGAATAATATATGGGTTTATGAAATTTGCAAATCATTGAATTCATTTTGGAAATTTTTTTTTCCCCCCACATATCGTACAATGTCCCAACTTTTTCAGTACTGGGGTCGTAAATGAAAAACATTCTCACAGATATCTGGTTGTGCAAGAGTCTTTATTTCCAGACAGACTGCTTGTACAGCATTCACATGAGCATTTGTTCTCTGTTGAAGTTAAATGTCTGGACAGTTTGTCCAAAGAGTCCCTCACAAGTTTGCTTTTCATTTGCACATGTCCTCTGTCTGGTTCCCTTGGCCATTTCGGGACGTGACCGTAAGTCTCCAAAACATGATGTGTTCATTGTCGTAGCTGGTGTCTGAACTCTAGGAGTCATTGTTTACCTGTGCATGTGTCGTACGTTATGATTATTTGTACTGTGGTAGACAGAAACTGTGGTTTGTGTTTAGTAAATTAAGGAATCCAGTTAAATCGAGGCTTAAAAAGATTTCCATCAAATGTTGAATAAAAAGTGGGAACTATTTTTCTTATTTTCTTTATTTCCCCCCATTTTTTTCTTCCCTTCAGCCATCCAAGGCTTCTCTCCCACGAGGAAGATTCGCAACTTCGAGGAGGCCCGGGGTCTGGACAGGATAAACGAACGAATGCCGCCACGCAAAGACGGCCAGCTGCCGGACAGCGCCGCGATCAACGCCAACGCCCCCAACAAGAACGGCACGGACGGATAAGCAGCTCAGGTGCCGCACTCACATCCCCAAGTAGCCGCCGCCGCCCCCTCCCCGACCCCTCAGTCCTCAGACGCCGTCTCCGTCCGCCTCGTCTGCTGAAACTGTCCTGTCAGGCAGGGAACAGGAGCAGGCAGGAGACCACATCGCAGGGAACACACAAAGACGTACTGAATGATGTGACTGCCAGAGAAAAATCTGATCGTATTTATTGAAGATTAAATATATTAGATATATTGTTTTAATAGCAGCAAATGATTATCAAAGATTACAACTGTTCAATTGTATACTGACTCTGAACTTCTATATCAAACTGATTCAAAGAGAAATTTTTTTATGTTGATAGAAAAAGCCCATGTTATCCAAAAGTTTAGTCACTTTTTTATTGTTCGTCGTGTTTAATAAGGTAAAAGTACAAATGCTGTAGCCTCAGCAGCCTCGTTTTTTTTGCAAAGTTCTTGCCAAGAGACTGTAGGCGTCTGAGGATCTACTTACAGTGCAGTTTACTTGTTGTCAGTTGAAAGTTAAAGTATTTGTGTACAAAGAAGCTGAAAACAAAGATAAGAGAAGTTAGGTCTTTCAGATGAATGTTAATTATCATTTTCTACCTAAAGCAGAATTTTAAATATGACTGAAAGCTTTATTTATACACTTTTATTGACTCTCTGAATATGCTAAATTGATTTATGTTCAGTTCAAGAGAAACAGTTCCCTGTATTATCATTTTTGACACCGTTAAAATGTAGGATTACTGTGTGCAATCATGGTTGTTGTTCTGGTTTCCACTCGGGCCCACCTCATGGCAGCTGGGATGTCCCCACTTCCAGGAAACAGGAAACAAAAAAACCCCAAAAAAAACAAAGTGAAGGAAACGATGGGCTCTCCATGTAGTATTTCATCACCTCAACCACAGCCATCAGTATTCTCACAGCTCCTTCTCCAGCAGTGGTCCAGCTGATCTCTTTGGGCTCTCAGGGCCAAGATTCAACCTACTAGTGTTAAAAGGAGAAGGTTTTTAGCACCGTCATGCCTTCTGAGCAGACTGACGTTAGGTTTTTAACTGAGTCGTGGAAGTTTTAGGTTTTATTTCAAAACACTACAAAAAAAAAAAAAAATCTGGTTTATGCTTTCAAGGCTTCCCTTTGTTTCAGTGTTCCCATCCACTGTTGATTATACAGTCTGCAGATTCTTTTTAACTGATAAAACATATGAAAGAAGGGAAATGGCAGCACTCTGATGGCGCTGCACTCAGACACAAAGAGCTGAGTCATTGCACTCGGTGGGATGATGCTATAAAAGGTACCACCTCCACGCTCACAGCTGTCCATCAAGGCCTAACCATGCTTCAAATCCTCTCAAGCACGGCCGGCTCACACGTATTCTTTTTTACGACTTGCAGTCCCACCAGCTCGGTGGGTTATTAACACCTGAAGCTGCTGCAGTGGATTTTTCTTTTCTTTTTTTTTGAAAAATACATATTCAGTGATCCAGCTCACCTCAGACCTGGACACCTTCACTCTTCCTCACTCTCATCCCCCAACATTTTAAAACTGGTGCTTCGACGTACCCGACTGTACTTCTGTTGTCTTTATTCACAACGCAGGAGGGAATAAGAAGAAGCTTTAAGATTTGATAGTCTCCTGTAAATTTACTCCTTTTTTTTAAGATTTAAGAAGACTAAAACGAGGCAGTTGTGCCCATGTGCCATGCCACCTTGGCCACATGTTAAAGTGTGTGTGTGTGGGTGTGTGTGTGTGTGGATGGTTCAGCGTCACATAATTTAAAGATTAAATTTCAGTCATTTTAAAGCTTCCACAATGTTTCTGAACAGCTCCCGAACAAATGAAGTATTTTGGTTTGCATCCATGACTGTGAAGCTGGAAGGAGTTTTTAAAGGTGAGCCATGTCATACGCTGACCTCTGACCTCTGACCTCCTGTCAGGTGTTTTTAATATGTTGCAGAATGTACACAAATGGTAATCTTGTCAAGTCCTATAATAAACTGTAAGAAGAGGTGAGGAACTGGGTCGTACTTGTCATCCAACGCCAAAAAATCAATTACTTTGATGTAACATTTTTGGGGAAAAGAAAAATAAAATTCAGATACAAAAATGTATTCAACTTGTCTCAATAATATAATATATATATATATACACACACACACATACGCACACACATTGTGTTGTCTGTGGTGTGTGTGTGTGTGGGGGGGGGGGGTAAACATCTTTTTGTCTCATCCAAACAACATGTTCCAGAGGTCTTGTGGTTCAAGCCATACTTGTTCAGTCTTTACCTGACTGTCCTGTCATGAACTTTAACCTTTGATCTGCTGATGGTGGCCCTTAGAGTCTGAGATGGAGCTCTTGGGTTTGAACATTGCACAGTCTGACCTTGGGGTGAGTTTGCTGGGATGTCCACTAGGCTTGGTGCCTGTCCTGAATGTTGGCCTGTCTTAAATATTTGACATGTAAAACAGCATTTTATGTATTTAGGAAACAACCCTGAAAACTAGTTTTACCACACATCACATCAGTCACTTCTGTCAGTAAATGTTTAGTTGGTCGTGAATTTGAAAGGAAAACTCTAAGTAATTAATTTCTTTAAATAACTAAATCTGAAGTTAAACCTGTGTCTTTAGGGATTTAATTTAAACCTCAATTTAATCTTCTGGTAGCTCTAATCTCCCTCAGGACTAAACAGGGATATCCTGGGACGATTTAACACCATCATTAAGAAAGCAGGGTTTCAGTTATTTTTATTTAAAACTAGTCTTAAGCTCTTTCTGTAAAAGCAGTCTTTTCTGTGTTTGTCTTAACATCAGGCCTGCACTTAAACGTTTGGAACCAGCTTTTAATGAATCTCGGAGCCAGACGTCACCTGAGAAAATATCTTTAATTGCATCTGGTGTGACTTTACACATCTGTAAGTTTGTCAATAAAGTATGGTATAAATATAAAAATCGCCTCACAATTTCACAGTGTTCCTATCTTAATAAAGACATACAAAGACAATAATGAGACATGCAGCATGTTGGCCTCAGACACAGTCCGACGTCAGACACAGAATAAAACTCAAGCTAAATAAAACCATCAATCAATTAAAAACAGTTATGTGCACAGTCATTTGTTTGGGAACTACAGACACAATTCCAGTCAGACGTTTCCATACACTCATCTTGGGGCATGAATCATTCATGTTGGGCTTCCAGTGATTGATTGGAGCTGTTCTTTTTTCAGGGTGGAATGAATATAAGACATAAAGCTTCAATGATTTTTATTTTTTTAAACAAGCATTGTGTGTGTGGCTGAAACCTGTACACAATGAGGTGTTCCAACAGGACAATGATTCTGAACCACAGAGTTACATAAAACAACTAAAGTGCGCTCTGGTCTCGTGTCCCTGTGACGCCCTGCAGCAACAGCGGCCATTATCAAAAGGGGCAAACATCTGCACTTGGTGTTATAGTAAATCTTGCTTAGATAGCCATGAGTAAGGGCTGACTAAGTACAATAATGTAAAAAAAAACAAACAAACAATAAATTTTATATAATATAATATTGTAATGTATGTAATAAAAACGTAAAAATGCCAGAAAGTTGTGCGTGCTTCAGTTGTAGCATCAGCCTTTCACAAGTAGGCAGATTTAATCTGATTTACTTCACTATTATTCTGATCCAACCTTAAACTCTTCCTGTCAGTATGATCAGACATCACCCTGAGAGTTTAAAAGGAGCCTATAAAGCCAATATAATCACTGTTAATTAATGAATTGGCTAGTAGACAGTAGCTACTGTGGCATAAATTGCTGTACAGAGTCTAGTAGTACCAATTATTTAGTAGTTACACAGTGTAAAATATTATTATATATTTGACTTTTTTTAGGTTTTAGACAAACCGGACCTATTGAGAAGATGGTTATGGACTTCTTAAGCTTAGTCACCAATCACTGCCATTAGCTGCAACTAGTAAGGTCTACATATGCACACTTTACATGTTAAAAAAGTTAGTTGAAGTCATAATTATTCAACTAGTTGAAAAGTCTTGAAAACATTGAACGTCAGTCATTAATTAGCGACTGACTTCAGGTCTGGTTTAGATCATCATTAGTTATACCCAGTATACTTTCCTTATATAACATGTTGCTGTTTTACATGATTGTTGTATGAAATTAACATTAATTATGCATTATATTAAGTTATTGTAAAGAGATTAATAATAATAATTTGTCACACAGTTCCAGCTGGGCTTGCTGTTAACTGAGGCTAAAGGACTTAAAACTACACTACAGTAAGCTTTTACTAGTTGTTTCTAATCAGCTTTTTAACACTAAAGGGTGCTTTTAGATTGGCTGTTTTAGGTCACGAGTAAAAGGTCTATTTTGGTAAACAGTTGTTTTGTCTGCTGTGAGTATTTTCCCTATTTTGGACGCCATCTTAGCTTCTCCACGACGTCACAAATGTAAACAATGAGCTAGGCAGGCAGCGCACACTCTAATTGTCTTATATAACTCTGTGGTCCAAACACACATCAAAACTGCTTTCTGATTGGATAAATCAGACTAACATTAAGCTTCTGGAATGACCTTCCTAAAAGCCCCAACATAAACCCGATGGTTTGTAGCAAAAAGAGAGGTTAAATATCCTGACAGAATTGAGGCAGAAGCTTGTTGATGGATACAAAAAGTGTGTGGTTGAGGTACAACTTACTAAGAGACATTCAACCAAATATTAATAAAAGTGTATGTATATATTTCAGGATGATTGTGTAACTTTGACCCTATGTGGTTTAGAGAAAATCCACAATAAATTCAAACTAAAATCATTGTATGCTGAGAAGGAACAGAGTTGGAGCCATTTTGGTCAAACCTTGTGTCGTTATGCACCTTCTCATACAATATTGTGAGATGTGTTAGTGCTCAAAGAGTGCGTTGAGGATGACTTTCACACCAAAGTTTAGTTCCATGTTTATAAAATTGACTGCAATATAATCAGTTTTGCATTGACTAAGGTTCATTAGCTGTTGCGGCCATCTTGAATTGTGTTGACTCCAGATCCATTGTAGATGGACATCCAGTGATTATTTCAACAAAATCTGTTTGAGTGGTACGGTGTATAATCATTCCATCCTGGTTCAAATAAATCAATAAAAGCCCCAAATTATTATGACATTCATGACTGTGTGTTTGTTAGCAAAATATCTCATGAACCACTGGATGAATTTTAATGAAACTTTCAGGAAATGATCATTGTACGTCTACAATGAGTAAGATGGCCACCACGTCAACATTAGCCAAACAAAATTGGCTATAGCTCAGTCAGTTGTACAGATACGGAGCTAAAATTTTCTATGGTAGTAGCTGAGAGTCATTCACGACACATAGGTTGAGCATGACTTGAGATATCACATTGGCTCACACATAGAGTTAGTCTTAAGGTTTGACCAAAACGGCTACAACTTTGTCATTTCTCACAGAGAAGTGTTTAATAACATCATTAAACACTGGTTGCTGTGAACAAAAGATATGTTCTTTGGTCCATTTGCTTTGAAATAGTTTAATTTCCAAATGTGTTTTCCATCTTTGAAAGAGACTTTTTGACACTTGTAGTTTGTTTAGATAATGCAACCTTTGCTGCTGTCTTCTGTTTGTACCGCAGCCTTCTGTAGGTCATGATGGATGGGTCGATCAGACATCTGCTTACAGGTGTGCATGTTTACCCACCTAAAATCCTCTACATTGTCATAGTTTACCAAAAATTGTCTGTTTCAAGGAGGCAGACTTCTATTAGCCTAATATGGCACTTGAGGTGTAGAAGTAACTCTGATATTCTGTACATGTTTTTAGCATTAGGGGGCCAAAGAAATTTTAAAAAGGGCCGTATCCAGCCTGCAGACCACTTCTTGAATAGATCTGCCTTAGTCCATGGCACACCAGTAACAGGGTGGATGTGTGAATTGCCAGTATCTTATTAGGAACTAAAGACAAAATGTCTCCTGGTTTCCACACCGTTGACACGGTGTTGCACATCAGACCTTTGGTGGAGGAACTGGTCTCAGAGCCTAGAGAACAAAAATAATAAATAAATAAAAATACAAACAAAAAACAACAACAAACAAAAAAGCTACATTGACCACCAACCCTTACTGCTCCTGGAAATGAGTCAGAAAATGGAGCGGTGTATAAGAGAAAGAAAACTGCAGCAGAAAATGATCAGTTCAGCTGAGCAAAGTGACCTTTAAATAATGTTTTGCTTTTACGATTAATATTTCTTTTCTGAACTAAGTTGTAAAAAGGAATAAGCGACAAACTGATCATTTAGTGAGAACTGAGAGAAATGTTTCATATATTAAAAGAGGCTAATTGCTAGCCGAACGCGGGCCTCTTTTAGGTTGTTTTTCAAGCAACTCTTTTTCAAGAACAAGATACTGGTGTAAAAGTATACAACACTAGATATTATTAAACCTCTACACTTTAGCTAGTGTAGCATTTGTTCTTATCAGTATGTCATTTTTGAGAAAGAGTTGTTCTAGAAACCTGAAAAACGATACAAAATTGGCCCTTGTTTGGCTAGCCGTTAGCCTAGCCTGTGGGAAGACTTCTACCATTTTCTCTATACTCTGGCTCTATGACTGATGGCTGATAAGGTTTCACGATCGATAACTAATAAACAGAACATACAGGTGCTGGTCAACGAATTAGAATAATTTGAAATAGTGCAATCATGAAATTCTTTGAATGCATTTTTTGT
>JAOXNZ010000001.1:5882232-5895550 GCA_028566095.1 Kryptolebias brasiliensis | reverse complement strand
TTCACATTCCTTGTTTAATGATGTATTTTTTTTCACCTAAAAAGTGAAATTTTAAAAATTGTTGAATGGCTTAAAAATTAGAAATTTAATAAGCAAATGTCCAAAATTTCATGAATATTGACAAATTTGAAGCAAAATGTGTTCAATAAAACATTCCTTGCTTCAGTAAGGTGCTTAAAACTCTGCCTGTAAGTCATTTATAAATAAAACAAGCTTTCCAGTGATTTTTTTTTTTCTAAAATAAAAGGTCCTCACAGAGTTTGTTGTGGCATTTCAGGTAAATCTATTAGAACTGTGTGCATAATTTTTTGGCAGATGGTGCTGAAGCGAGTCCAAAAGGAACTTCTTTGAACTGAAAAGGTCCCTCATGTGCTATGAAAGCAGTAGGACTGCGACTATCGGGGTGTGAAGACAGTTGGTGGTAAGCTGAACTTAAATCAATCTGGCTATAATGTGTGGTATCAGTCAGTTTTGTGAATAAGAAACCTCTTCATATATGCTGAGTGGCAGACATCTGGGTGTACAAGTTGCGCTGTGTTGTTTACTTGAACCTTGTGGATGAACCCTTTCACAGAACCAAGATGGTGGGCTGAAGCAGAATCAACATTGTTCTCCATGCAGGTTTTTGTGTCAGTGGGAGGATTTTTGCATCATCCTCATTAATAAAAGTCACTTCTTCACTAATGATATTAATCTGCAGTGCTTTAATCAGGTTGAGGACCAGGATTGGGGACCTCTGATTTACAGCATCTTGAGCCTGTACATGTGCAGGTAGGACTGTACTCACAGCTGAGAGCAGTTTATCATTTTTAAGTGCTGCTTCCACTTGACATACAGTGATTAGAGCTTTGTTCAGTGCGAGGTCTTCCTCCAGCGCTAACTTATCCTACACAGTACTGAGATAAACATTTGCAATGAGCTGATCTCTTATTAAATCACTTTCCATCAGTTCAAAACCACATGGTGCTGCTAAATCTCTGAGTTCTGTGACATATTGGCTCTCGGTTTCATTGGCATATTGCATACATTGTCTGAATGTGCTGCATGCTAATACATTAACTTTGGGGACAAAACGTCTTTCAAGTACACCCATGGCTTCATCAAATGTTGTACTTTGATCTGGTAGTTTGTAGAACAGACACTGTCCTTTAGGACCCAAGCAGTGTAATAAAACGTCACATCGTCTTTCAGCTGGCCATTCATCCCCGAAACAATTTATGGCGGGCATGTAATTGTTGCAACTGTTGAATGTTTTTAAATGATATATGAAAGTCACCAGTGTGATGCGAGAAAGGTGGTTGACTCAGTACTGAAGCGCTCATCCTCATCGCTAATTTTGTTGTGGCGGTTGTAATGAAATTAAGAGACGACGGTTAAACTCACAAACTTTATTACAGTAACTAAGCCATTACCCCAGACACCATTACATAACCCAGTGTTGTCTCATATCTTCTGTATCTTACTCCATATTTTTTTCTTCTCACACAATCTCTTCTGCCCTATCGTGTCACAGTAGCGCCCTCTGGAGACAAGAAGTAATAGCAGTAACAGAACAAAATAAATGCATTTACTGTTTAAACCTAAGAACAATCGAAAAGAACAGTTGTTTGTACAAGGGCTTCACATATGAACTTAAAATGTACTCTATCTTTCATCATTATCATAGTAAATACAGTGTAAGTCTATTTTTATTGTTTTGTGTCCTATTTCACTCACTGAGAATCTGATAATGATGAGGGCTGATCAGGAAGTTGCACTGCAGCCTGTCATATTTGTCATTTTGTTGACAACGATTTGTTTTTCCTCTAAAGTTCAGCTAGATGCTTTTAGCTGCTTAAACTTGGAGATAACAGACTTTAACTGTGATTTAATCGTGTTTTGGAAACGTTTCACCTAAATGAGTGTAGCTTTGTTGTTTTTTTGTAGCAGAATATTTGATCTGCAAATATGGCTGAAAAGTCTTTAACAAACTCACATCTTGCTTTTCCTGATGTGATTTCACGGGGAAGAGTTTGCTAAAGTTGGCTAACGATAGTGCTCTTCTTCTTTGTTTTGATCCAACTTATGTCTTGATTTGTTCATCAATCAAATGCCAGCAAAACTCACTGAAATGTTGTTCTTCCAAATCATGCACCTTGTCTAGATTTTGTCCTGCTATAACGTTGGTGCTTGGTGTTAAACGCAATCATTTCTGATTGTCTGCAGAGGACCTCTTTGTAACGTATCCGATTGCAGCAGGGGTAGAAGCACACATCAGTCAGGGGACAAGATGAGAGCATGATTGCAAAATGTAATGTGGCAAAATATTTTTTTGTAACAATCATTTTTTGTTGATTACACTGTGTGCTCATTTAGAGCCAAAATCAAACAAAAAATTTGATCAATTGCACAGCCCTACTCTGTGCGGCCTTGTGGGCATGGAAAGACAGTTTTTTCAAAACAACTTTTTATTCATCATTTCTAAAAATATCCTTGCAAATGACAAAATCACTGAAAATGACCCAAAATGCTGTAGTAACTATAGCAGGCCTGTATGCGGTGCTGTAACGCTGCCACAAAAATACATTAAAAACAGGAAACAAGGCATGAAACATGGACATATATATATGCAAAATGCAGACACAACAAGAAGATGAGGAAGCCCTCAGGTCATAGGTCAGATTAGAGGTGGGGCTATGACATCATTATTTTCCAAAGGTTGTGTTGTTGTGTTGAATTTCTACACAAAAAGGCAAGGATAGCATTACAAGACCTTTTTTTTCTTAAAACCTATTGTGAAAAAATACCTTTTTGGGATTCCTAAAACATCGTTTTTGTGTGGAGGCAAGGCTGAAATGATAAAAAAGTGTTTCATAAAAACCTTTCCCACATGAATGGCCCCTGAGTTCGTTCCTAAAAATCTGCATCTGGCACCTGGCGGAGCAAAAGGTAATTTACTCTGACTCATAGCAGTGCTATCTCCATTCAATGTATACTTTGAATTAGAAAGTAAAGCCTTTCCTCCCTTCCTGTTTCTGCCAGTTGGTAACTTCAGTCATTCATTTTCCCTCAGGAATCTCAGGAGTGACTTATCTACACGTCTCATTTACAGTTTTAGTCCAGGGTTTACACAGAATGCAGTCATTAAAGAAAGGCTTAGGAACAAGCCATGCCTACAGTTGTGTTATTTATTGCTGCAGAGAGGTGTAGTTCAGGTTTCACATTCTAAGTTCAGCTTTGGTGGTCTCCGTGGTTAGCAGAGCTGTGGGGCTGAGCAGAGACAAGCTAAGCTTTGAGGGTGCTGCTATTCTGCTGCCTCACCCAACGTCAAATCAAACCAGATGGGCTCATTTATGGCTAATTAGTGGCAGGCTGCAAATGAAACACCACTAACTCACCTAGCAGTGTTATTATTACAACTTTGCCTGAGCTTAACAGAAACCTGGTGACCTCCAAAACTGGAGCTGTGAATTGTAACAGAGACTGAACATGACAAACTGCTTACGGAGTGTCTGCATCATATTCACGGTACACCTCGGATTTGAAATCAGGTTTGAGAGCTTTGCACACCAGTATCAGATGTGAGAAGGCACTTCCGGAAGTGCCTTCTCCACTAAGCAAGAAAACACAAAAGCAAAGGTAGCGGGACCAGCTCTAACTGGATACGGGCAACACGCAGCAACAAGAGTGTCCTGTTACCAAAAAGTGGGAACAAGTCTTACGCAGGAATGTTGCTCACGCCCTCCTGCCCCTGTTCACGCCCCAACTCACTCACATCTAATCGTTCCCTCCATCACTTCCTTGGCCTTTGCCTGACTCCTTCTGTGATGGTCCACTTCACTTAGCTCATAAACAATGCCCCAGCCACTTCCACACCTTCATATTTTCTGCCTGAATTTGAGCCGCAGCCTGTCACTGCCTTCCTACCTCCAAGTCATATCAGACCTTTTAACAGTAATTAGTTGAGGGACTGCAGCACAGCCAGACGTTTCCCTCATTTTTCCCCATCTTTAGAAAAGGGAGAACAGCATGGTAAAGCGGCGCTGCTTGGAGCATGCTGAGATAATAATGGCAGGCTCATCATACACTTCCAAACAAAGCCTGGACTTGGTGGAATAAAGCGCCTTTTTTGTTGTCCTCATTGTGTGCAGCCAGCATAACAGGGGAACAACATGAAAAGGAACAAAAAGGAGTAAGTCTAGCTGCTGCACCAGCATATTGTCTGAGTACATATCGTGGCTGATTGCTGTTCAGATCAATGCAATTACAACCTAAAAAAACTATAGTTCTTGGAAGGCTGTTGCTGAACCCAAGCAGCGTACTTTACTTCTGCACAGGGGCGCTCTCCCTCACGGAGGAGGGAGTCATTTTCAGCCCAGTGCTCCATCCCAGAGGGCACCAGCCACCAATGACAGCTCAGCAGCATTTGAAATCCTCTCAATGAGAACTCCTACCTCTAATTGTCCCTGCAATGCTTATCAACGCTGCCAATCCCAACTAGAGCGGAAAGGCAGAGCAATTTTCCCATTACAGCAGGAGCAGAAAGTGGAGGGGAGATGGGGGAGCCCGGTGTCTCCAGAGAGCAGCGCAGATGGCTTCATCTCCAAGTTCAAAAACAGACAGGAGGGATGGGGGCGAGGGACGAGCCACACTCGCTTTTAATGTCCTTGTGTGCAGACACGCTGCACGAGCAGAGATGGAATTCATGCACTCTGATAACATGAAATCAATTAGAATTTTAACCTCCTTTTTCAGAGCCAGTTTCTGTAAGGCTTCAGTAACACAGAGCACAGCGACGAAGGACCCATTTCAATGAACACTGAGATCACTGCTGTAAGCTTACTGACCCCCTGCCAAAGTGCTTAGATAAGCTCCCATCAGAGCTGTCTGTCCCATCCTTTGATCTCCTGCAACTTCAGCAGAGCCTCTGTCAACATTCAGGTGTTCAGAGCTCCTCTCCCAGTATGGAGCTGGCCACACAAGAATTATTTCTGTGAATATGCAAATGTTTATTTTTTTTATCATTTCAGCCTTGTGTTCACAAAGAAATAGCATTTTAGGAGCCTCAAAAATGTATTTCTTGAAAACAAGTTCCAGAGTGAAAGAGAAACCTTGAAATGCCACCCTTGCTTTTTTGTGTAGACCACCAAAGTACAACCTTTTGGAAACGATGACGTCACAGCCCCATCTCTTATCTAACCTACAACCCCGAGCGTGTCCTCCTCTTCTTGTTGTGTTTACATTTCAGAACCAGCTGTAAGCTTTGGGTGCATGCTCCCTTGTTTCCTGTTTTTTTGTGTACTTTCTTGGAAAACGTACGGCACCACATACAGACCTGATATGGTTATCGCCTACCACCAAAGATAAAAGGGCAATTATAGTTTTGAAGATGTCTGTGTGTATGTGTGTGGGTGTCTGTGTGTATTTGCCTGTATTGTTATCAAAATATCTGATGAACCATTGAACAAATTGTATTGAAATTTTCAGAAAGTAATCACTAGATGTACATCTACAACTGATTAATTTTTGGAGTCAACCCAATTCAAGATGGCTGGCACAGCTAATTAACTATAGCCAACACATACTATAACGCAGACAAATTTATAGATACTGAACTAAAGTTTGATGTGGTAGTAGTGGATAGTCATCCCTAACATATAGTTTCCCTAACACATCTCGCAAGCTCTCATAATATCACATGAGGTTGCCCATAATGGCTACAACTCTTAAGTCATCTTAAGATGATTTTTGTTTAAAACCTCTGGCATGAAAGGTGGGAGCGTGGTATGAATCCCTCCAAAGAATGCTAGGCCTTTAAGTAGTACAGCATTTCAGGTTGTTTTTAGTGTTTCCAAGTGGACAAAGACAGTTCTAGAAAAGTTCTGCATTTATGATATTTGTTAAATAAAGGGACAACTAGAAAGATAGTTCAAAAAAACTATGTGTTTTTGTGTGGACAAGGTCAAAGAGATCTGCACTAAACTTGATGTCACTAGAACTCAAGAATGCAGCGCCACAGTGCTGGGGTGGTTATGGCAACAAATATCCTGATAATATTATATAAACCAGATATCAACTGGAGCTTTACTCACCATCAGTGATCAGATTATTGTTCACCTGTTTTCTTCAAGGAAAGATTCATTCATACCCAAACACATGTGTACATAGTTTGCTGTATTAACCCAAGTTCAAACTAATACACTCAGTGTTTTGTTTCTTTGGAAGAGGAGAGGTTGCCTATACTGAACTCTCCCTTTATTATCAATGCTCTCATCTTTAAGAGTCTGCTGTCTGGCTCCACTAGGCTTATCAGCTCCTCATTGGCTTACACAATTATAGAATACACACACACCCGAAGCAATGCTTGTGTGCGCGCACACACACACATGTGCAAAGAGGCATTTAGAAGGCCACTTAAATTCAAAATAGATCAACTCAACCTCCTCAAGGCAACAGCATGGTTTCACAGACCATTACAGCACCAATCTTTCAGGCCTCCCAGATAGCAGCAAATATTCAAAAAAAAAAAGAGAAAAGAAATCTTTGTGGTATTTAACAACCAGCACAGAAATGAGGCTAAGTTTCACTTAGCTTTGAGGTCACGGCAAGCAGAGTAAACAAACGAAGGAAAAAGATGAAGCCACAGATTGGTGGAAGACTGCTGGCCCGATCTCTTATCTAGCAGCACCTTTGCAAAACTTTACCGCTAAAAGAAAGCCCAGGTTAACTGTAGAAACGGTCAGAAACACACTTAGATAGCAAAGCTCAGACGCTCTGAGCTGATGGTTTCATTGATATGTTTGGGGTTTTTTTTCAACAAAACCAGTATCTGGCCACACTGTCTACCAGACCTTCCCCTGCTTGCCTGCCCACAACACACACAAACACACACACATCCTATTGTAGCACCTGTGCAGGTGTTTGGGTGCTGATAAGAAGCATAGGTGCCCCACGGTTCATAGAGATGAGGCTGTGCTGTGTTGAGCTTTGCCCTCACCTCCATTTTGGCATTTCCACGTTGGGAAGGTTCTACCAAGAAGGGCAGCAGCGACGAGGCTTATCAAGGTGGCAGCTGAGAACACAGACACACAGCAGAGCCATGGGGACTGGCACTCCTATCCAGTGTCCCAGTAACTCACCCAGCAGTGGCTGGGAGCAGGACCCTTCCTGAGTCTCAGGGTAAGACTGAACACCCACCCTACCCCCTATCTGAACCGGTGCTGTGGACCTCTCACCCTGTCCTGCTACGATATCTTTGTCTGAAATGCCAAACCTCAAACACACACACTAATACACACCCACACAGACATATTACACACTGACATTTCAGGTGCACTTCTCATCAGCGTACGTATGCTCACACTTGGCTCTTCAACATTGACTGCAGAGTGGTTGTAGGTTGTGGGTGAAGGGTTAATGTGGTTTTCATTATCACCTGCAAGCAAAAGGCAAAGGCGGATAATAATGTTTTTGCCTCTCTGTGTGTGTATGTGTGTCTGTCCAGTACCAAAATATTTCACAGACCACTAGACAAATCCTAATGTAACTTGCAGAAATTATTTATTGAGTCTACATCTACAACTGATGCCACTGTCAACCGACTTCAAAATCACAAAAATGGCTATAATTCAGTCAATTTCACAGATATTCAGCTATAATTAGGTGTGGTAGTAGCTGAGACTAATTCACAACACATACTCCAAGTGCTCCACATTGTATGAGATCTTTGTTTAAAGTTTTAACATTAACTGTTGGAGTCAACCCTGTTTGTCTGTTCGCAAAATAATCTCATGAGCCACCAGACAGATTTTAAAGAAACTTTCAGAAGTTAATCATTGTATGTACATCTACAATTGATTAACTTCTGGAGTCAATCCAATTCAAGATGGATGCCACAGCTTATCAACATTAGCCAACACAAAAATGATTATAACCTGGTCAAAACTGCATATATTGAGCCAAAATTGGGTGTAGTTGTCACTGAGAGTCATTCACAACACATATTCTGACTGTAACATCTGGCAGTATTGGATGAGATCGCACATAACGTTACTGACCAAAATGATTACAACTTCCTCATTAGGAAATGATCATAATCATTTTGGTCCTGGATCTAGTGTGAAGGGGCATAAATGGGACAACTTTCAACGAGTAGCTTAGTCTAATTCCCAACAGTCTGCTGTTGTTTACTGATTCAGGCAGCTAAAGTTCACACTGAGGACAACCCCTCCTCTCTCTCCATGACCTTCACAAACTATTAGAAAGTAGCTGGATTGCAGCAATTTTGGCAAACCTCCATCAGGGTGGATGTCATCGTAATGCTCCTACGTTCTTAGTACTCACCATACAAGTTGTTCCTGCTAGTTTCCACTTCCCTGAGACGCTTTCCTGAGTCCTCACTATACTCTATACACCTGCTCTGGAACAAGTCTCATAGACTGCATCAGGATGCAGCTACATGCTAGAAGATCACACCATGCTAGCTTGATGCTACTGCCACAAGTAACATATTTTCATTTATTAATTTCTTTTATTTAACCAGATTAAAACCCCTCTGACATTGAGATCTCATTTGCAAGTGGGACCTGGGCAATGTCTGTGCTAGGTTGTGTCCATGGCTTAGGCATGACGCCACTGTGTCCAGTCCTGTTTCCGATTCCTAACAACCAAGCCAAACTGTTGCCTGTTGGCCCCAGATCATGATTACGCTGCTGCCATGTTCCCCCACGCTCCACCTAAAACTCCAATATGCTGCCATCACGATGATAACCACCATGACCTTAAGTGGTAGTTGTCACCCATTCGCCTTTGGCACCAGGCGATAATGACATTCCTTCAATGGTTCTGTGTTTGTAGGGAACACAGAACACACACAGAGATCCCTGAACTTCTGTGTTACTTATAATGAGAGATTGAGATTCACACACACAGCAGCAGCTTCATGCAGATCCACAGACGAGACATTTCTCTGACTCCTGCAGCACTTATTCACTGACTTCCTTTGAGATAAAAAAAAATTCTGCATAAGGAAAATGATATATGGTCTCAGTCATTCATCTAAATTGGACAAATGAGGCACAGGTTTGACCTCTGAAAGACACCCCCTCCCACCCAGACACACACACACACACACACACATCCTCAATTCCACCTCTCCATGATAGCACTAAGTAAGACTATGTGTGTGTGGCTTGAGTTTGGGAGTGTATTTTCATTTTGGGGGGGATCTATTTATTTTAAAGTGAGAGAGTCTTTCAGCATGAATGGATGTCAGTGGACATGTGTGCGTCTGAATATAAATACACATTAGCACAACGTTCCCTGGCATTAGCACGAGTGTATTTGTGTATTTTCAGAGGATGTGTGTCTGTTCACATGCGCAGCTCTTTGTGTGTGTAAGAGCCGGGGCCTGAGAGGTGGCATTGTTGCATCTGCTCCTCATTAAAGGGCGCTAATGAACGCACGTGTGTTCCACCTGGTTTGGTAAAGTGGGGGTTTGATGAGGGCTTGGCCTTTCCCAGCTCGCCTATCGTAAAAAAAGAAAAGAAAAAAAAACTATTTTGAGACAAACAGGGGAGCTGGATCCCCAGACACTTATCTGACAAACAGTCTGGCTGTTCCTCCTCTAATGACGGAGGTGATGCTGGGTGGCCAGGCTGGGCAGGAGAGTCACTGTGACTTGGAAACAACAACAACAACAAAAAGAAGATTCTCTTTACAAAGAAGGGCCTGAGAAGGAACATAAAAAGTGAAACGGTGAAACATGGGTGATAATGTTTTTACCTGTGTCTGTGGGTGTGTTTGTTTGTCTGTATTTTTCTCACTAAGGATGTGACAAGAGTTTCGTGTAGAGTTGAAAACTGTCTTGTGAAGCAAAAAGCAAAGAAAAAAAATGTCTTGGGAAGTCATATCAATTTGCATGACTTTGTGTGGTGAAATTAGCACTGAAGCTGTTCCCACCACTTTAAATCATTTGACAAACGTGTCAGGCACTAGGACCACAGGCGACATCTTCCCCCACCCTCCTGCAGCCTCTGCAGCTCCGTGCTGAGAGGAAGAGTCTTTAGGGTTTTTCACAAAACAGCACCGCGAAATGGCCGCGCAGAGCAGTCCGTCTTTAAGCTGCCTCAGGCTGGCCACGTCTCGCACAAACATGAGCCTTCAGAAATGAAGCGAGCTTCGCAGAACCAGAAGAGGTGCAGAGCAGAGTTTAGCTGTGTTGACGTGGAGCGCAAGGCGTTAAATGTGTGACAAAACTCTCCCTTGTATCGTTTTCAAAACGTGACGCATTAACTCAGTCTAGCAATTCTTTTTGTCGTTAACCTATTTTATTTATTTTTTTACTAAATGCAAAGTTGCTGTGTGTTATCATCGACCTTCCCTCCATAATAAACCCACTTCTTGTTTAATCCACACAGACCACATGTCACCACTTCATCACATTACTGAGCTGGCTTATTTTTTCATATGTCGACCGTTTCACCTTGCTTCCCGGCACAAAGGAGCATCAAGGGTGGGTTGGCTTCAGCCCCCTCCTCGCCGCCTCGGTCCATTCAGAATTCCCACCGAGGCGACCAGGAAGCGTCTAAGTCCCGACTTGAGGTGTTTTGCGAAAAAGCCATTATTTAAAACAGAACAGAGTTAATACCGAGTTCACACGGTAATTTGTTGACCCTAGAGCTGAGAAAATAAAATTTGAACCTCTCGTTAATCTGCTTGAGTATAGCGTAAAAGAGTCAAACTACAAGTGGAGGTGGAGGTGTGACTGAACTGTTCACTGAAAGAGAGACCCCACCCCTCTCCACCCAATCTGTTTAAGACCTCTGTGTTCATCATTTCTCTGTGATGAAAGTTGCAAAGAACTGCAGCTACAGAATGTCTGCCTGAATTTTTTTCATCCAGATTATCTTGTGTTAGCTTCTGTACCAGATCAGTAGTGCAGCTGCTTAGGTGATCCATCTATTTTCCATACCTGCTCGATCCTGTTCAACATCATGAGGTGCCGGTGCCAGTCTCCGGCAGTCATGGTACACAGAACACCAGTCCATCACAGAACCACATAGAGATAACTAACCCCTTACTTTAACTTACACCTAAGGACAATCTAGAGTTGCCAATCAACCCAACACACATGTTTTTGGACTGTGGGAGGAAACCAAAGCACCCGGAGAAAACCCACATACACATGGGGAGAACATGCAAACTCCACTCAGAAAGGCCCCAGTCAGCAGTCGAACCCAAGACCTTCCTGTTGGAAGGCAACAGCGCCAACCAGCACTGCAGTTCTGCAGCCCACAGCCACTTCAGTGAAACAAAATATGTCATATCTTTTATGAATACCCCTTAGAGTAAAAAACAGTGGTTTTCCTATGTTTACGTTATATCAAAGAGTTTGGTTTTGAATCCAGATGGGCACAAAAGCTTTTGTTGAGAATGAATTATGCTTTAACCCTCTTCACTGCCCCTCCTTTACATTTCTCTTTAGTTCAGAGGATGGACTTTCCCAAAGTACAAAGGATCTAAAGAAACAAGACAACGAGTTAGTGTTCACTCAACATGATGAACCATCTGGGACAGAAGACTCAGATTCCCTGATCTGGGTGTGAAGTCTTGTCCATCTCCTATGAGTAGAAGTTCCTTATTCAGTCTTACTGCCCATATCATGTTGTCAGAAGTGATTCCAGTTCTCTGTTACTGCCTGAGATATTTCTTGGAAATGGTTTGTCAAAACATTCAAGTCCACATGCTGAGAGTTATTGCCCATGGAGATGTTACTTTCCATTTATCACAGCCAAGTAAGGCAAGGGCACAATGAAACAATGAATGGTTTTGAGGTAACACTTACTAACAGTCCTCTAAGGATCTTGTTTAAACATGCTGCTGTTCCAGCAGCTTGTTGTTGGCCTGATTCATCTACTGTGTGGACAGCAGGGAGAGATTACAGCACAGTTCCGGCAAGTAGCCCTGCATAAACCATTAACCTGGAGAAAGTGTTGGTGAGAGCTCCCTGACAAGCATTATGTTCTGTAAAAATCGCAAAGCAAACAAAACGTTATTATCACTACTTCTGGTAAAAACGCTGCTTAACACTGTTTTGTATTTGTTTTTACCAGTTTTAATACTCAGATGGCATCAACTTGAAAAAATGAAGACTAATAATGCCACTCAATCCTTTCACAATGTTACTGTAAATTATTAATTTGACAGTGAGTAACCAGATCCTTTCCAAGTAACACCTAACTTTCTGAACTGCTTCCCAATTAGGGGCTCATTGTGCAGGGCCTTCAGCTAATGTGGCAACATGCAGTTGAGACTTGTTCCATTTACGAAGTGATACAGAAATGTTGCAGGGTTTGGCTTAGTTTGAATCCTGTCACAACATTTTATACAAAATTAGCAGAGTTCCTATGTTGACATGGAGCTGTCAGATTGTGTTTTTATAATATTAATGAAAAGGGAGTGCATTACACTACTCAGATGCCTGGGAAGCAAATATGACAGCTTACGTTTAAAGTTCTCTAATCCTTCTTCCATTGAAACGGTTTTCCAGCTCTGCCCAGACTGAGGACAAAAACATTTATCTGATATACTGCATGAGAAGTTTGACATGATGAGACTGCACAAATTATATCATATAGACACATTGCTAAGTGCATGTTTCATTAACGCTATTGATTTTAGAGACATATAGAGGTGTTTTGTTTGGGGGAAATAAATTACTTTATAACACAAACTTAGTTGTCATGATAAAGTCGTCCTTTCTCCCAGCTCCAGTCACATCTATTTCTCATCTTTAATTTACTTACCTGTCTTTCTTTTTGCACCCTCGTCTGTATTTATACTTTTGGTTTAGCTTAGTTCACTGCCAGATCTTTTTGTTTACCCTGTAATCTTGTTGTCTGTTCTCCAGCAGGTGAACAGCCTCCCAACCTTGTTTCTATTTTTGCTGAACTTCAGTAAATGAAGTCTTGCCACATCAAGAATCCTACTTCTGCATTTTGGATCCATTTAGTACAACAATAATGCTCGGATATTAGCTGCACTTTACAGAGAGAAGTATTAGTTAAACATAATTTCTCCTTGTGGACTAAAGATGTAAAATTTTATTCCGGTACTAAAAAAGGGGACTAAAATGGTACCAAAGCAACCTGAATTTATACAAAAGAACTTGATCGATGAAGCCATCAAATGTTGGAAATGTGAATATAGTTTCTTATATTAAAAAATAAATCTGCATTAAATATTATACCCCTCGTTTTTTATGCTTTGTATTTTTAACTAGCTTTTTGTTTCATCAAATGTAGCATTTCAGAAGTTGGAAGAGAGAATCAACAAAGCA
>JAOXNZ010000001.1:5756706-5770631 GCA_028566095.1 Kryptolebias brasiliensis | reverse complement strand
TGCTGATTGTATGATGCAATTGCTTGCCATACTTGCACCTCTGCCTGTGATCGCTCTGTGAACATAGAGCTTTTCTACACGGCTGTGTAGGTGTATCCAGGTGTATTCATGGTCTAGCAAGTGTGTTTGGTTGGTACAGTCAGTAACACTGGTCACTGGTCATCAAAGACTCATATCAACAGGATTTTTTTATATTCACATTTCAAGCTGTCTTTACTACTGTGCAAACCCATGTAATGAGGATACTTGAAAATAAGAGGAACATAAAAGTTCATCACTGATTCCAGTGTTTAAATGCAAAGATTTTGGTAATTTTGGATGGAATATGTTTTACATTAGACTAAATCTTTTTTTGGTCTGTGAGGAGCAAAGCTTTGTCACAGTATGTTGACTTTAATTCAACTCTTGCCATCTCTTTCCATGTTTTTTCATGTGTTGTCTTCTGGTTAACTTCACTTCCTGTCTTACTTTGTAGATTTTGTTTTTCTTTTGAGTCAGTCTTGATTTCTTCTTCCTCAGTCACACCTGCTCTTGACTTTTATTGTTCTTTATCTGGGCCATTGTGGTTCTTGTCTACGCCTCTGTACTTCACATTTGGGTTTGTTTTCAACCATTCAGCTGTGACAGGTATGGGGAAAAAGTATTCTAGGTACTTAGAAAATAGTAAATGATATTAAAATCCTAGATAATAAAAGCTCTGTAATATAAAGATCCTGACATTAGCTAACACAAAATGAAAATCCCTTTAAATTATTAATAAACCTGAACTTTCCTACAACTGAACTGTGCTGAAAAGAATAAATTTTGTTCAGCTGATTTAACTGAATGGGAATACATTTAATGACTACATTAACAAACTGTAAATTAGGAATGTACAGTGTTGTAACATGGCAGTAAAAACCCCTTTGACCTGTGGCTGCAAGAGTTAATGGGGATAACTCTTTTCTGACTTGATGCTATGGTTTACTGTGGGAGTATTTAAGCATAAGCTGCTGTCATCACTGGGGAGCTTACAGAGCTCGAGTTATGCTGTGTTGTCAGCAAGGTGTTTAGGTAATGTGATATAGAAAGAAGAGATCATAGGGGTCATAAAAAGCAACCTAACTCTTCTATATTGGCAAATTCCCACACATAAATACCTCCTATGCATTATCACATTAGATACAAGCATAACACTGTGTTGAATTTCAACTTTAATCACATGAAATTATAACATGACGTTTGAAGGTAGAAACCAGCTGATTTAACATTTAATTAGGTGAAGTAAAACCTGGCATCAGGACTAGATAAGTTGAACAACAAATGTTTAAAATGCATTTACGGGATCCTATTTAGCAAAGTTGGACAAATAATTCTGTGATGGACTGGTGACCTGTTCTGAATCTGAACCACCTCTTACCAAATAACTGCTAATAACTATTGTTTTGTCAATAGTTATTAGCAGTTATCAGCCGTGATATCAGCCATAGAGCTCGGAGTATGGAGAAATAGGCAAAAGTCTTCATTCAGGCTAGGCTAATGGCTAGCCAAACAAGTGCCCGTTTTTTGTAATTTTTCAGGCTTTTAAAACAAAAAAACTCTCTTTCTCAAAACCGACATAAATGTGTGAACGAACACTACATTAGCTACTATTAAACCTCGACACTTTTGCATGACATTGTTTGCTTATTTTGCATCTGTTTTCAGAACCGAACAATGTTCGTGCTACACAAATGACATGTGCAGAGCATAGTTAGATGGTGGCCGATGGTGGTCAGGCACCTGAATGCTATTTTTCATACACTTTATTGTGCCATAGAATCTAGTCACATGCTACAGTAGAAGCAGTGTACAGAAATAGCACATTACATTGGCGTAAACAGACCATAATGCATTGCAACCTAAGCCAACACAGAATGCTAACTGAGGCTAATGCTAACGTCCACAGCTATTGTGATTTTTCAAACTCAGAAAAGCCTTTAATCATCTAGACATCTCTAATATAAAGTGTCTTGCCTTCTTCTCTGTCATAAATGTTTTGTGGGTAATATTATTTAATAACTTTAGTGTCTTGAAGGTTGTGAAATAGTTACAGCTGCAGTTCATGTTCGAGTAAAAAGATACAAAAAAAAATGTAACAAATACGTGTAAATGCATTTCACGTACGTTATGGATGTAAATGATTTTAATTACATTTCCTCAGCCAAACCCAGGGAAATGATGTTGTCCATTGTCTCACATTCAGGCGTGTATATCTTATTGCTGTTTATTTATGCAACAACTGACTGAGACTACTCAGTGTATAATGAAGTACACTGCATTCAAACTGTGCTCAAAATACAAAAACACCAGGCGGTCCCCATTCCCTATACCGGTGGTTCTCAAACTTTATATTTAAAGGTCCAAATCGGATTTCTAGATAAAGTCAACAGTCTGTAACAACTAATGATAAACATTAAATAAAAAAAATAATAAACACTGTATTAAATTTGCTTACACCAAAAAAAGAAATGGCACTGTTTGCTACAGCTGTTTGCTTGTGAACCTAAACCGCTCTAAATTCTAACTTCTGACAAAGAAAAACTTATTTCTATTTAAAATTCAAAGTCTTGTGTCCACCTTATTCGTGACCTCTGTACTGTAGACTTGATTCTGGGAGCTACTTCTGTACGGTACGTTAGGTGTAGCAGTAAAGCAGCTTTTCTTGGTGGCTAACCATCAAGAGCATTTCTTAAATTTTTAAGGACCTTGACATTGCTTTGCTAAACTGCTTTGGTTTTTACAGTATGGATAAAGGTGTTTTTTTTTGTTTTTGTTTTTTTAGATGCACACTCAGGTATTTGTTGTGCTGTTTGCGCTGTAACTACGAGATAAAGTTAAACATGTGGCTTCAAATAAAGAATTTACAATTAAATACAATTCTTCCTTTGACCAGCAGTAGTTTTTTTGCTTGCAAACAAACAAGGAATCACAAAGAACGTGGCTCTAAAAGCTACATCTGAAGAGATGACCAAAAACTGTATGTGTGATTTTATTTTGTTGATAAGAAGCCAGCAGGTAAACCCTGATGTATGATTGGCTGCTGTCAAACTACCGGAGAGGAGACAAAATAGATAAAACACTCAAGATTTATTCAAGTTAATTTAAAGAGATAGTCCAGTCCGGTTACTCATGATGTTCAAAGCATTTCAAGGTAATGCCTTTATACATAAGTGTTGGTCTTTTAAAATGTTTCCCATTTCCCACATTCATTGAATGTATACTTGATCTATACTTTAGTTTCTATTCTGCAACATGTTTTTCTGTTCCTGACATTAGAAAATTTGATGCTTCTTATAAGGCAATGTTATTTGTCTGTTCATTGAAGTAATAATACAAAGGTTTTACTGTAGTTAAGAAACGATCATCTGCGGCACAAATGCAAGCATGTAATCTGTCATTATTGTTACTGTTGATGCATCTGTCACACTTAAAGATAGGTCTATGACGTTGAAAATTTCATAGTTTGCCTTTTTGCTGTCTGCACAAAAATCCAGCAGTTATCAATCAAGAAGCTTGGAGCAGACAGGCTTGTCTGTCCATTTTATTTTACACATTTAAAATTAAAAAAACTATAGTTTAGAGGGTAGGACACCAGTCTCTCTGATTTATTTATTAGACTGGACCGTTTTCACAAGAAACAATCTTGACCCACAGGAGGGAGAGGGAGAAAAAAAAGGCACCAAAGATTAAAACAATATATAGATTTTTTCACAAAAAATGTAATGCAAATTGTAAAATTTGTGCTAGCAATTCAGGAAACTGAAATAATGCCCCCCCCCCCCACTAATATTTACACTGATAGTCACCAGTACTTGTCTGTTCCTTGGAGTCTATAAAATGTCTTTTCTTAGGAGTTTCATTTAAGAAATCTTAAATCTTGGTGCTCCAGAAATGTCAGGAATAGCCTCAAACTTTGCCCATGGACTCTCGTGGGCGCCACAAGCAGCTCACACCCCTGGCCATTTTTTATTCCTTTTTGGTGGTTTAAGTGTTTATAAAATAGCCTCTGCATGAACCACTCTAAAATTTTGGAAATTGGGGTTGTTTAAGACAGTAGCAATCCCCTTAAGCCTGTACCCCTTGGATAAGCTATGAGGTTGTCAACCCAGTGTCATGTCGAGGTGTGTTTCCCCATCCACATCTGTTTTCCAACTAGCTTCACTTTGTTTTCCTTTAGCCTCAGTTGTTTTAGGCTATGATATTTAAAGAAAAATACTAAAAGAAAAGATCTCAAGCTTTTTTGTTTGTTGTAGCACGAAAAACCTTTCCACAGGTAAGATTACAGTGCAGGGACATAAAATTAATAACACAATAAATTCTGTGCATTCCATCATAAAATCTAAAATTCAGAGGGTAATCATTTGATTCTGGAGAAATCAAGTTTAATTTTGACCGTATTTATGAGCTAACATCTAGGCTGGGGGTTGAGTGAGTCCACTGGATTGGAGTTGTTAAACAGCTCCAATCTCAAAATGGCTCCCGCAAACACTGTTTTATAAACCTTTACAACACCAGTTTTGAATTGCACCATTATTAGGGCAGAAATATGACATTTTAAACAATAGCTGCAATGACACCTTCAAGATTTCTTTTGAACTTTTCTAGTTTTAAATGGTTTCCTTCATCAACACACCTGATTAAAATAAATGGCTGATTACCAGGCTTCTGCTGAGCCCGAAGACCAGCTGAGGAGGTAACACAATCATCGGAATCAGGTGTGTTCAAGCAGGGAAACATCTCAAAATGCAGGACAGTAGGAAGACCAGGACTGAAGAACACCGCTACAGAGATGTGGTTACTGTATGGAAATTAAAATATTTCTTTGTAGTAATTTTAAGTAAGTAGTAGAGAAGCCCTTGTAACTGGGTCAATTTGACCCGAAGGCCACGGGAGGGTTAAAAAAACAGTTTCCAGGTGCTCGTTACGGTAATCAAGACTTTCTTTCTAAAGACTTTTCAACTAAAATACCTTCTGTTTATATTAATTATAATGACATACTGGTCATCTTTTATAGGTGGCATCCCAAATAATGATGGAATTAAATCGGAAACTAAAGTATAAGTGCAAGAATTAGATGATAAACACAAATGCACGTGTTTTTAAAGCTTGTTAGCAATGGTAGATAATTTGGGTTTGGGCAGACTTCAAAGCTCAGACCTTTCTTGTGGCTGCAGTAACCCTTGTGGTCAGTGAAAGGAGAACTGGTGGTCTTCAAACAGCTTCGACCACATCGTAAAATTCTCTGCCATAAAGAGCAACTGGCCACTTGCTCTGACCCTGCACAAATAAAGGCAAAGGTTCAGAAACTGGGTGGTCCCTTTTATGGATGATCAAAAGCTGAATCTAGATTTTATAAAAGTGGATGATTGGCTCAAAATTGTACTCGGTTCTTCTTGCCTTTCGGCTCAATCATTTTAGCCTTCACTCCTCTCAAACGGCTGAGCAGTGTGGAAATGTTACACTCAAATTGCCAACAACTGCATAAACACTCAAATTATACACAGAGAAGCTATAATGTACAATTCCTTGTCACAGATTCGGTGACATTCCTTGTTACACTGACCCTTAGGCCTGCCATTTGCAGGCTGACCATTTGAGCTTTCCAAATTTGACACAGCTGACGCAGGCAGTAAATTTGAACTCGTTTCCCCACCCCACCCCCCTTTATCCATATTGAGAGCTGCCCCTCCAAGTTTTTGAACACACATTCATTTACACATACCAGCAATGTTTGCATAATAATCATGGGACAAACCTGAGAAAAAGAATCGTCAAACTGCATGTGGATCATGCAATGAGTAAAAATGTAACTTCTGCATGCTTGAAAGGTCTGTGACAAACTGAAAAGGATGTGTAAAGAGCTGATGGGTGATAGACAGCATTGTTGGGGGGACCAGACCGTGTAAATCCCTTGAGTCCCTGAGTGCTGCAGTGTCCGACAGGTGAAACTCAAGCTGGTAATCCACGATTAATACTGGCCGGTTGCAGACTGCTTCATCTGCAGGCCAAGAATCTGGGAACATGATCAACTTCAAAACTAATCAAGTGACTCACACGACTGTGAATCTCACAGCAACAGACACTGAGTGTGTTTGGGTGGCGGTGCCGGTGGAGTGGGGTGAGGGGAGGTTACGAGGAGTGGTGGTAATGAAAATAGCTGGGCGTCGTCCACCTACACCAAGGCTTCACAGACAGGCAAGAGCCCCGGCATCTGTGTTATTTTAAAGAAACAAAATGTCAATGGGCAATGGGCATGCTCAAGGCGCATATCTCACAGGGTCAGTTGGAAGGTCACCCACAGTCACACACACTGTTAGATATGGCGACACATGCTACTGCTTTCAAGTCAGAACCAAAGCTCTTACAGTCATTGTTAGCTTTTAATTGATTTTACTGGAATTTCATTTGACTTTCTCCACTGACTATTAGAAAGTCTACATTTGCAGATTAAATTTAAAACTGTTTGTTGTTGATCATGGTATAAAATACTTAGATTTTTTATTTATTTATAAGTTTAGTTAGTCCTTTGTGAAACTTGCAGACCATATTATTTGTCTAGATACTTGTACTTATCTTTAGTCACACAAGGAAACTTTGCAAGGATTTTCAGAGAACTGTAGCATATTTTACCCCCCGCCCCATCTCAATTAATTAATCATCAATCGTCATCGTCAGCAGTCCTTCAGGGTCGAAGATGATGATCATTCATCCTGATTTAGTTGACAGGCGTGGGAGAAGAGTCCCAGTCGTGATCTAAGCTGTCTCCTGGAGTTGGCATTCATCGTAGTTTGTGTGAGTCGCTGGTAATTCTCTGGTGATCGCTACAGAAAGTCACAGCAGAGGTCAGATTTCCAGTTTACCAAATGCTTTCTTAAAATGCTCATGCATTGCTCGTAAATTCAGGTCTTGAAATTATTTCAGATTGAGTGTATTTTTTATTAATGATGAGAACTTTGTGAATAATCACAACAGAGATACGATAAGATGAGGAAGGAAGAATGGTGATACTTTTTCCGCACTCTATTACACATGTTTGATCTTGTTACAGGGCACCGGACTGAATGTATCCATCAACAATATTTACATTACTTCATTTACTCACCTTCATGGTTTATCAGATCTCAACAACTGAGGGCTGAGTCCATTCAATTAAAGGGAATTTTCAATCACAATAAGTTATCAATAAAGAGACCGAATTTGCCTTTTATGATTTTATCAGAAAAATAAAACAAATCGAAATAAAATCACAAACAAACAATTAAAATATGGACACTCAAACTTTAGGAATAATATTCTGAATTTTGGCAGCAAGTAGTTACTCTAAATGATCTGAACCTGATTTAAAACTATATTCATTTATCAATGATTTAGCAAGATATTACTGTAAAGCAAGAATCAGCCATTTAATGTTATGAAATAGGACTTTGATTATAAGTTTGTCTAAAACAGAAGGATCTTTGAACAGGCTGTTTGATTAAAATCTATATTTTAGAAATGTACACACAGAAATTAGACAATTTAAGCTAATTTGATAAATAGTTAAATTTAGAATTTAGCTTAGTAGGAGGTTAACAATTCTGACAGATTGTCGGATTAATCAGGAAGTATCAGATTGGAACAGAAGGTTGTTTTACCAACTTTGCATCAGTCGAAGGTTTCATAACCAGGCCTGATATTGTTCTCACCACGAGGTTGTGAGTTTTGAATGCATTACCGTGGTACCCCTGGATTGGAGGTAGACCTTTCCTGGAAACGATGCCATCCAGGTGGGGTGTCCCTGATCAGTCCATGGAAGGGTGACTTGAACTCTGGAGTCAACTGAGGGCCAGTTGAGTTCAACAGCTTGGGTTGAGGTGATGGAGTTGAGGCAGGCCTGAAGTTCTTCAGGTGATGGCATAGAAGTTAGTGACTTACAAAAACAACTCTAAGCAAAAATGTTCCTTTACTTTAGTTTACAAAAAGTAATAAAACGGAAGACGAGAGGAGGCTATCATCACAAGACGGACACAAAAGCGAACCAACAACTCAAATCAAACTGAGCTGCAGGTCGCCCGTCAAGATTTTCTCTTCAATTTGTCATTAAATGAGGTTTTGATAACACCCAGACACCCAGATTGTTGATGCTTGTACAGAAGGATTATCTCACTCTGTTCAAAGTTCTGTTGCACAGCAGTACAGTCTGCTGTAAGACAAAAATAAATAAAGTTTGTTAAACAATTTAACTTTTTTATTAGATCAATACACAGTGAATACACAGGAAGATAGGGGCCTCCTTATTGCTACACTTGAAAGTCTCAGTGACGACTTTTACCACAGACCTCCAAAGAGGGCGATCCAGAGCAATGGTTTTCCAGGTGTTCATGTTGATGTTGCCAGCTTCAAGGTAGTACTTTAAGATGTCTTTCTATCTTTTACGTTGTTCTCCCTGAGTTCTGCTGCGTTAACTCAGTTCTGAATACAGAATACAGAAAATGGGGTCCTGGAACAATGCAAACAATGGCCTGCCCATTACAACTGGGTTTTCAAAATGCATGCTTTGATACTAATTATAGATCCTTTGGTACTTCTTCTAAAAGGCTGATGTTGGTGCCGTAGTCTGTCCAATGGACACTGAGAATCTTCTGCAAACAGCTTTGGTGAAATATTGTATCTTCAGCACCTCGATATGATGACTGATATGATGTCCATGTCTCTGAACTGTTATGAAAAACTGTGACAACAACATTGTATTATTAGGAGCTTGGTTTTTCAAGAAATATTTTTTTCATCAAAAATCTGATCCTTAAGCTTCCCAAAAGGCCTCGCTCCTTGTCCAGTGCAGTTTGGGATTTTCTTACCACATTCACTGGTATTAGACAAATAATAAATAGATAAGAATATGTAGCTTTTAAAGCTGGACAAACTATGGTATACAAACACAGCCTAATTTCAAAAGCAATTTCAAAGTTCTTCTAAAATACTGTAGCATCCACAAAACCAAGTCGTTAATCCATTTTAACGCAAAAAATTAAGTTAAACTCTGTAGTAAAACAACATTGGTATTAAAGTTTGTAGATGCTGTTTGCATCAATAGTGGTATGAGAAAGTATGGCTTTTAAGTGTGAGTACAACACCAGGGTGACTTTTTAATAACCTTCCACCACTGTATGTATTTTGAAAAATGTGCTTGTAAATTTTAATTACCTTAAAATGTGATTTTGCTACTTGTTTTTGGGTGAAGCTGGTAAATATTAAACTAAGATGAACGGAGCAGCATGCACGACAGATGACAACTTGAGTATCCTAACTCAAACCAATGAGACTTTCAGGCCTTAATGTTCTCCTCTTGGGAAAAACATAGAGTTAAACAATCGTTTTTAAGGGTGCCAATACTGAACCGTTAGCCTGTTATTCTATAATTTCTTTTTTAATTTTGAGTTTGCAACTTCCCACAGCTGAGGAAAAACCCATAAAAACATGGGACTTGATCAGGATTAGTGTGGTTTGACATTTGGTAGCAGTATATGGTATAGTGTAGACAAAATTTGCCAAAAATCACCAAAAACAAATTTCAGTATAGACAAAAATGGGATTTTGGCAAAACGAGTGAGAAAATCCAGCCTTTTTTTTTGCTCAGACATACTTCACAGTAGAAACATTCAAAGTTTAAACAGATCACAGAAAGTTAGACTTTACATGATCAAACTTGCATTTTGATATTTTTAATGGTTTTTATGTCATTGTAGTTTTAAGTTTGATGATTTGTTTGAGACTTTACTAAAGAATGTTCAGCTTAGTGTAATGTTACACATTTTAACACCTAAGCTGTGTAAACCTTCCTCTTTTTTGTTGCTAACCAACTATGAGGACTAATGTTAGTTTTAAATGTCTTTCTTGATCATTAAATTCAGTTTTCCTCAAGTTCTCCTTGTAGACGTAATACTATTTGCTTTACAAGAATGCAAACAGAAGATACTGAAATAATGGAATAATGCCACGAAACCTTTAACATGTGGACGGTAGCATTCATTTGTTGCACTCAGAAAACTACTTTGTAGAGTGTGTGGCAAGAGAGAGAAAAAAGCATGAAAACAATTTGACCTCTGAAAGAGCTCATTTATTAGAAATTAGTTATGGATGGAAAAACATGCGACCTTCTGCTCCCCAAAGACACATTGAGCCATTATGTTTGACTGGCTTGGGATTTCAAGGACTCATTGAAAGCCATTTTCAAGATTTATTCTGTCATCAGGTGACAGCAAGACTACAGACAAATGTCGTTGATGTCACTGGACCTCGCAGTGAAAACACATTTCAGACCCCCCAAGGAATTTTTGAGTGGAATTTCTTCAAAATAAGAGTTTAGTAACAGAAACTAAGAGAGGTGTTTTTTGCTTTTTTTGCTCTACAAAAGCCACCAATAACCAACGATAATCCTGTATCTATCATGTAGAGTGAAACATAAAAGTTTATGAATATGGAAACTGCCCTTCCATGTAGGCGGGTAGGATTTCAAGCTCGGGTGTTCTGCCAGGCACTGCTAGTCCATAAGGGCAAAAAAATCTTTCGTACCACAAAGTTGTTCCTCTTAATAAATAAGTTAAATTACTTAATTACTTAGCTTGCTGTGTATTGTTTTGGTCTGTGTTTTTTTTACCTGTTTAGACCATTTTAAATGGAATTTAAAATGGTCTAAATTAGTGCTTCAGTCTCAGTTTTCTACTTATTTGCAGTTATAGGGAGGTTCAGTCACCGACCGCTTTCGTCAGTAGATTTAACATAAAGCCTGTCGGCAGTGATCCGGACTGCAGGCAGCTCAAATACGGACACATTCTGCTGGTTTTAGCTCAGTAATATGACCACTACAAGCGTTACACCTCACGCAATCTTATTTAATGCAGGAATAGCTGCAGCAAAACTGGCAAAACAGTGGAGATTTTCTGTTTAAAAATCCATTTATGAGACTAAAATTTGAAAATAAATTAGACAGCAGCTTGGAGCAGACAGACTGGACATGAACATAACACAGAATATTAAAGATAGAGGGAAAATAAACAATTCCATTGGACATTTTCTATTTTCTGTGTCTATAGCTACTTAGATCGCCAACAGGTGGATCTTAATGAACTAATTATGTGCCTTCTGAATGTAATGGTTGGGGCTTTAAAGCAAAGCGGTGAATATAAATGCACACACCACTTCTTCAGTTTCATAGTTTTTAAATTTATTTTACCGTTTATTTTGCCCCATTTATTTTTGTTTATCTCGAGTATTATTGCAGAAATATTACTTCAAATCAAATTAGAAATCCAATCCAGAAAGCTGTGTACATGTCTGTCTGTTTCACTTTACACAGTTACAATTAAAAAGCCTCCTGATTTGGGTGTGGGAGGTGTCCGTTTCTCTGATTTAATTATCAGAGCAGACTGTTTTCACAAAAAAACAATCTCGACCCAAGGGAGGGAGCAAAAAGGACGACAACTTTGTGCACAAAAAAAGCAACAAAATAAATATTAAACACCATATAGTCTATCTTTCCTGTCTTTTCTCACAGAAAAAGACACAAATTGTGAAGTTTGTTTGGTTAGTGATTCAGAAAACAAATGTCTGCCCCACTAATATTTGTACTCACTGTGTTCTTCAAAAAAGTTGACAATTTTTTGAAGTCTCTTAGTTGTTCCTGTCCTCTTCTGGACAGAGATCTCTGATTAGAGGCAGGTCCAGGTTATTTGGGGCCCTAAGCATTTGGAAGCCCGTCTCTTATCACACACCACACCCCCACAAATATCTCTTTTATATTGTCCAAGCTTTGTTGTTTGAACATTGTGCATTTAATACAACTAGTTTTATAATTTCTTAGTGAGCTGACAAAGAATTATTTAAACTGACCATTACATATTGCATTTTCCTTGACAATCATTTTGGCCGCTTTGCATTTTTTAAAAAGTAAGTAGCACTTAAGGTAGTATCTCACTGGGCAGAGACTGTTAATGAAAAGCTTGCAAATGGCATTCATGAGGGAGTCTCCGAAATTTCTCAAAACATTCACGGGGGTTCTCAATTTTCTCGCTAGAGTCTTGTCACTTAAATTTTGAATATGTTCAAAACGTTTGTGTAAAAAGTTTTCTCTCAAAATAGTCAGTTATTGCAGGCGTCTCAAACCCTTTTTAATGATGTTGTCATAATTTTAGAACACCAGCACAAGAGCTCTACTTATGACATAAAACATATGAGGTAGACCGTTGGACCTGTGTGCTACTTCGTGAGATTGTGAATTGGTGCTAGATATGAATAAACTAAATTGACTTGTGTCTTCCATTCATGCTCTCCTCTACAAACAGTCATCACTACCAGCCCTCCCCACAGCAGCGTGGCTTTCCTGACTGGTCATTTTGACCTTTGGCCCCAGTTGCAGCTGGCGTTCTGTAGTAGACGAGCTTGATGTGGAACTGCAGCAGCCGTCAGCTCCCTCCGCCCTTCCCTGCACTGATCCCTGCTCTGCAGTTCACACCTGATCAACAACGACTGCACTTCACAAAGGAATTTTCCATTTTCTATTTTCTGTCACACCCCACGGCTCCCCCCACCTCCACCTCACAAGAGCCTCCAGACCAATGGCAAGACAAGTGGTGCCCTAAAAAATAGCACATGGCAACAACAATACTCACAGCAGCCAGGGGCATAGGGTCTGGTGCTGCTGCCAAGACTCAGTTGTTTTACAACAATATTTTAGGTCTTGTCATATCACCTACATAAAACACTTACAAACTGAATACAGTGAAACTACAAAGTTGAGGTGACAAGATTATGTGCAACTACAAACACATAAATAGACATACAGTAGCTTGACTTTAATTGTTACATTTATGCTGTAAATATACTTTGAACAAACTAGAAGCCTTAGGAATAAAAAAAAATTGCTTCTTTGACAATTTTGACATGACACTGCAGATCTTTCAAATCACTTTAATTGTCGGAGTGGTTATTCTGTGTAAGCTAAAGGTAGCATCTCACTGGGCTGTGACTAGCTGGCACACAGTATTTGCGAGAGAGTTTCCAAAATGTCTGGAAAAATCCTCAGTTTCCTGCACGAGACTTGCAGTCTTGTCACTTGAATTTTGAATATGTTGAAAAACTTTGCACTTTCTTGATCTGGCTGTCTTCATTTCTAAAGTGTACTTCAATAGATTAAATTATAAACTTGGTGATGGCTGCCAAGGTGGGTACAAAGCAGGCTGAGGTGGGTACGATGTTGGTGGAGGTGGGCAACAAAATAATGTGCATGGCAGTTTTTTTAAATAGTGCTGTTTTACAACACGTTTACAACAAGCTATAAGAGATATCATGTCTTTCAGACTAATGAAACAGCCTACTTCAGCAAGCAAACATTGTACATTGTATCACTATACTGTAGAAGACGAACAACATGTCTCTATCTACTTCCATTGTTCAAAGTGAAGTCATAATATTTTGTTTATGGCCACTGCGTGTTGTATTTTTAAAGCCAGAGTTTGAGCACGAGGAATGTGGGCCTAAAAGTCCCACCTACACATCCACACGAATGATGTGCAAGTCCTGAACAAAAAATTCAAAACTCTTGAGTCATTTTCATTTTGCTGAATCAGGAGTCATGATTCTTCTTCTCCATTAACTCATTAACTCATGAATTTGTACCTACTACAGCTAACTATCTATAGCTTACTGCAAAGAAGAGATCAGCTATTGTGCGGCGACTATGCTAACTGCATTAGTATATCAAGCTATATATATATACACACACACACACACACACACACACATATATATATATAAACTCCCATCTCGCCCTATTTGTTCCACATGGGTGGTTCCACTTCACTTCAAGCTTGGGTCCTGGGAGCCTGAGGGTTCTCAGTATCTTAGCTGTTTCTAGGACTGCACTCTTC
>JAOXNZ010000001.1:5680365-5695892 GCA_028566095.1 Kryptolebias brasiliensis | reverse complement strand
CGGGGGGTGGTGGTGGTGGTGGTGGGGGGGTGCGCTCTGTGGTCTAACTTTGGAGACATGGTTGGTTTAAAAACATCTTGAAAGTCGGTCTGACTCTGTAGACCTGCTGAGACTGAGACACACTGAGGCTTCTTCTTATTCAGGGCCCGACAGAACCGACCCGTGGAGCTCCTCCAGCTGGAGAGCGGGACTGGGTGTTTTTTCCTAAAGTTCAGGCCTGGAACACACCGCTCATACATTTGACTTATTAACAAGTAAAATCCTTGATAATAAATAATTCAAATTATTCAGTTACTTAGTTGGCCGTTAATGGATTTTAATTCCCAACAGGATTTCTGGCCTGGAACAGTGTTCCTGTAAAACGCAGGTCCAGTTGGAATCTTTTTTTCTGGTTTGGAAAAACAAATCCAACATCTTATTTTAGTCTAACAGGTAACAGACATTTCTTTACCCAATTAAAGACCCAGCGAGCCTTGCAGGGATGCATGTCACCCGCCGCCTTTCATCCCAGTATTTGACACTAAAATCGGCTTATGATGAGAAGTGATGGAGCTGGAGCCTTTTTGGTTTAACCCTGAAAACATTGTGCACAGACTCATGCCATATTGCAATATCTCACATGATCTCTTTAGTATTCTCAGTGAATGACTCTCAACTACTACCACGCAAAAGTTTAGCTCATTGTCTGTAAAATTCACAGAGTTCTAGCCATTTTCATGTAGGCTAAGGTTTATTAGTTGTGGCGGCCATCTTGAATTGTGTCGATTCCAAAACTTAATAAGTTGTAGATGTTCAGCCAATAATTACTTTTGGAACGTTTTATTAAAATCCTTTCAGTGGTTCATGAGATATTTCGCTAACAGACAAAGGGTGATCACAAACAGTTGTTGGCAAAGTTTTTAGCAAGGATGTCGCTCAATGTGTTGGGCTCGGAATATGTGTTAGAGGCGATGCTCAGCTACTACCACACCAAATTTTAAGTCGATAACTATAAAACTCACGGAGGTGTAGCCATTTTTGTGTAGACTAAGGTCGCTCAGCTGTGGCATCCATCTTGAATCGGATCGACTCCAAAAGTTAATCGGTTGTGGATCTACATTTAATGATCACTCTGAGAGTTTCATTAAAATCCATTAATGAAATTGGCTCAGGGTGAAGACAAACAAACACACAGACTAAACACAGTGTCGCCTCACCTTCTGCGGAGGGGGATGATGAAGGAAAACAAACTGGAGACGTTTTGTTTTACTGGACTGCGGTTAAAAAAAAAAAATTGAAAGTTTAATTCATGTGGAACTGAAGGTGTCAAGCCTTAGTTACAGAAGAACTCGGTAGGTTTAAATTTGGCTTCACTGAGGTGCTTTTCAAGAACTACATGCCAGAGCTGAAAAAAAAAATAAAAAAATAATACAACTTACAGGAATGCTCTCTGCGTCATTTTCTTGAAAGTATGTAAGCTACTTTAAAAAACAAACAAACCCCACAACAATGGTTATAAGTCAGTCAGTTTTACAGACACTGAGCTTAAATTTGGTTGGTAGTAGCTGAGAGTCGTTCTATACTTTGAGAGCTAACAGATCACGTGGGAGATGTTTATGTAAAAATGACCAAAATGGCTAAAACTCCATCCCTAAAGAATATTTTAGTTGAAAATTCTGGCATGGAAGGTGGTGGGCGATCTATGCTGTCCTTTTTTGAAGTTTCAGGTCTTTCATTTTATTCCAGGTTTTATTTTCCCTGTCAAAGCTCTTGTTTCATTCTGTCAGAAACGATGGTCTGTCAGTTTGACCTGTTAAAAATTTGAACTGAAGCGCCGTCCCTTTCAGAACGTCTTTGTGTCACGATGCCGTAGCTTCCCTCCGCCGATGTAACAAAGCGCTCTGGATGCAGCACGATAGGCTTTGAAAGCGTATTCCATGAATTTTTAACTTTTTCCTTATTGTCTGAGCATTGAAGCGGTGTTTCGTTAAAGGTCTGTGCTGGAGCTTTCTCACAGGGGGGGGATATGTCGTCATATTTTGCTGAGTTTTGTCAAGAATGCTAACTGAAACTTAAGGAGGCTAAAAAAAAAAAACGAGACAAACGAAACTCTGAACAGGAAAAGTGAGCGCAACTTGTCCGACTTCTTCCTGAAAGAATTACTGTGCCCAGTGATGGAGATAAGGGCTAAATGAGAAGAGGGACACATTTGTCCCTCTTTGTCCCGGGTTCTACGTTACAGATTTTCCTCTGAATTCCCAGCTAAGAATGTAGCATTTTTATACGTCTTCATCGCAGCAGAAACAAACACTTAGAGGTTTGCCTCGCGTTTTGTGCTGGATCATCACCGCCCAGTTCCCCTGGTCTTCAGCTGCTCTTTAGTACAGGTGGAAGCTGAAACAGCACATGTGTAGGTGAGTCTTCTCTTGCAGAGAGCAGCTTGTCTGCGTTTGGGAGTGTTGCTCTGTTCCTGTTATTCAGGTCGAGCTGGTTACTCTGTCAGCTCCTCTCCATCGCAACAGTTTGAATCATTGCGGTGCTATGATGCAGGTTGGGTCCTGAGAGGAGGCCCGCACTGGGCAAATATTTACTCTGTAATAGAAGTCAGACGAGCTTTGTTCTTTGCAAATTATTTCTCCTGTGATGGTTATATTGTAGTAACCCACAGACTAAAAGTAACTTAGTTTTACTTTTATATGATACTTTTTAAACAGTTGCACATTTATTTTTATTTTTTTTTTACAGTTATTTTATTATTTAGCAAAGCTCTTATTGAATGAAATGCATTGAACGTCCAATAAGCTGGTAAAATAATTTTAAACACTCTTAAAAGCTTCTGGGAATTGAATACATGTTAGACTGAGAAGAGGCGACGCTACACCTGGTTACAACAGGGGCTGGTTGAATTGTACTTTCGCCAAACCATTACCCCAACTTCATCTAGTACAAAGCGATCACCATTTTACAGTAAGTATGGACCAGTGTGAGGTTCTGACGGTATGATAACCTTCAGCAAAAATACCACAGTTTCACTGTATTATGGCATTAAAACGTCCATCCATCTGCTTCTCCTTTCTGGGTCGCGGGGAGCCGGTGCCTATCTCCAGCAGTCACTGTGCGAGAGGTGGGGGACACCCTGGACAGTCCATCACAGGGACACATAGAGAGAAATGAGACAAACAACCATTCACACTCTCACTCACACATAGGGACAGTTTTAGAGTTACCAATCAACCTAACATGCATGTTTTTGGTCTGTGGGAGGAAACTGGAGTGTATTTATCTATTTATAGTTATTTTAATTTCAATGCACAGATATAAAAACGAAGAGAAACTAAGACAAGACGAGTAACAGTTCATTTAAAATCAGTGTCAACTTTGTTCCTGCACTCAGGACAGATTTGAAACCGATTTGTGAGCCTTTTTTTATTGTAACATTTTTATTTCCAATGATGTTAAAGATCAACGCACATGTTTCCATTTAATAACTAGTATTGAGATGATTTTTTTAATTTTTTATTTAACACCTGAGAGTCAGCAGCTGTTCTAAAACAGTGCTTAAAGACAGATTCTAGAGGACATTATGGACATAATTCATCATGAGCAGCTTGTTTAATGAGACTGTAGGCAGCTCTTCAGGGAAATAGTGCTGTTCACTTGGAGCTGAAGTTTCCCTTTAAGAGTTTTATGGTTGGTTGACTGTTAGAAACCAAGCGTGTTTCTCTTTAAAAGAAATGAGCAGGAAAAATGTCTGTTTTCCTTTATCTTGATGTATCAGCTCCTCACACGAGTTGCAAACCAGCGAGCATGCAGTCCGCCGTATGTCACCTGCTGAAATGCTAACGCTTGTAGTTTGTTACAAATGTTTGTTTCAGAACAAGCCTTCCTTGATAAGTGAGATGAGTGTCGCTCTTGTGGTAGACGAGCTGTGACTGACTGATATTCACTGCCAAATAAACTGTACAACTAACCAACAACGTGTTTTCCTAACAAACAAAAGTTTGGGAGAATCCTCTCAGTAACTGAAGGCAATAACATAAGCAGAAAGTCCTGCAATGAAGGGGGGATATAAAAAAAACAAAGGCACCCCCTGTTATCTTGTTTATAAGCATTTAATCCGAAGGAATTATACAACGTAATGTTGTGGTTTTGACACTGACTTTAACACCATGGTATATTTTGAGACTGGTAACCAACTCGCGCCTGTTTTACACCTAGTGGTTGACTTTTAGGGTTTGAAATCGTTACCACTCTGCATCCATGTACCTACCAATTGCACGTCTGGCTGTGACGACCCTGCATGCTAGGGCTGCACGATATTAGAAAGACTTGCCATGTGTGACATTATTGTTTAATACTGCATGGCGATACAAATTGTGTTAAACCCTCAAAAGGCTCCTTGCTGTGAAGTAACCCTAACCCTTTACGTTGCAGTGCCATGCAGTTTGTCAATTATTTACAGTTTCACCTTCAGTGAAGTGTTTGCTGTTGAATGTGTTATTGGAGTCGGTTTGTTCTTACAGCTCAAGACACTATTACAGTTGTAGTCAGATGTTTGCACCCCTCATTATGGGCATGCATGTCGTATTAATTTGAGGCTTTTAACGATTGAGTTGAATAGTTTTTTTTGTTTTTCTCTTGATTGAAGGATCATACAAAATACTGCATAAACATTTTTAAAAACAAAAGTTGGGTGTACAAAAATAAATGTAATGTAATGTTCTGCCATATGTGACATAGTCAGAATTATACATACATATGCTCAAAAATACACGCATATTCACAGCTGCTGGCATGATTCTTATTAATTATGTGACCATTTTTCACTTTATCAAGAAGAGTTGCAGAGCAGTATTTGAGTGGATCTGTCAAACTCGATTCTTGGATCATAAACCACCAGTCTGGATCCAGAACATTTGTCAACCCCTGGTTGTGTGAATGCCGTCAGCAATCACATTGTTTCCTGTTTATAGTTTCTCCCAAACATTTTTTTGGACACTGACTACTTCAGTGTACTTGGAAAAACTTTGTGCTTTCAGAAGTCTTCAGCAGACTTGCTTAATTTTTTGTATTTTAGCTACTGTTCTGCTGGTTTTAACTTTCAGCTTTTGCTAACTTTAGCTTTTGCTCTGATTTAAATACTAGTTCAGTTTCAGCTTGTTCCCTAAAATACAGCAAAGTGATTCACCAGTCGCACTGCATTTGAACAGAAAATTGATATTTTTCTAGTTTATGTCTTAGATTGTCCAAACCAAAGTCATTTTATTATTGTATTAGCTCTTACAATTTAGCTTAGCAGCCACCATAATTTGCTGAATGCTGGATGATTAGCAATTAGATGATTTGTTGCTCAATTCTCTAACATGTCTCCTCCAATCAAAACTGTGGCAGAAGGCACACAGTGAGAATAAGTAGTGAGTAGTGGCATTTTATCATGGCAGATGCAATAACAGGTTTGTGATGCTCAGATATCTGGGTGTGCACCTGCACCACATTAACTTTTAGCTTCTACTTTGTTCATTTTTCTTTCTTCCTGCAATTGGCGCATAAATACACATGAGCCAGCGCAGGTGTACTGAAAACAATTGCTGCTTGAAGAGAAAACACAACCTACCCCGAGCTTAATGCCTGATTTAAATAGAACTATTTTAAAATTTCTTCAGTCTTGAGATCTGGGTTATTAGGGAAACATTCGGAGCTACAGCATCAAATGTCCAGGTGTAACCACACAAAGTATAAATAATAATAATTAAAAACTGGTCCAAATTTGTCTATCTTAATTTCTAAAGTGTACTGCGGTATATAAAACCATAAAAGTGTGGGCCACTGCAACGTTGCGTCCAAAGCAGAAGGAGAGGTGGGCAGCGAAATAATGTGCATGGCCTAGAATACAGTTTTGCAAACTGTGCGCTTGGAAAGAGGCTGTCATTTGCAGGAAAACTGGCCGCACAGAATGTGGCCACGCAGCTTGCTGGTGGCAGAGTTCAGTGGGACTGCAGTTGAAACTTCAAAATTGCCAGAAAATAGGGGCATCACCAGCTAGTCTCTAACAGTCACAGCCAAGTGAGATAACACATCACATGACACCTCCAGCGTATCGCGTAACTACGTGTGAAATATTTTCAAGGCTTAACCAAAACATCTAGACCTACCAAGGTGGTCTTTGATTAAAACTCCGGCATAAAAGGTGGCAGGCAGTATGTATCCCTTCAAGGCTAGGCCTTTAATTAAGTTAATTAGGTTTAGGTGAAGAATTTGTCTTGCTTACACAAGAAATTCTCTGCCTGTGTGATATGACTTAAACCACCCATCATAGTTTTTATATCAACAGTAAACATGGCAAAATGCAGCGACTTAATGAAATGTCACAATGTGCTGTGAGGCATAAGCTGGTTTGATCCGACTGTAACACCTCAGTGTGTTTGTTTCCGTCTCCAGCTATCAAAGTGAACTGCAACGGTTTCTGTGGCATCACCACAAAGGAAAATGACATGGCTTGGACGCAGGAGGAGCAGTACTTCAACAGCACCGTCTCTGTTGCAGACAAAGGTACAGTGTTCGAAAATTTCAATTTAATTCCCGAGACGCTCTTTAACTCGTGCAATTTTCAGACTCACTGATGGTTTGGTTATTTTAACATTGTGACAATACTTCGTACATTTGTTCTTGAGAAAAGTGATGATGAGGTGGGGATAACTGGAGTGTAAAGACTATAGAAATGAAGGCTCTTTTTTTCTTTTCCCACTGCAGCCTGAGGCATATCTTCTCAGTGGAACACAGTGGGGCGATTGTTTTAGTTTCCGCTGGCTGATGTTATCTGTGCTCTCTGTGTCCCATACAGGAACCCTGAAACAGGGGGAGCACGTGTTTCCCTTCAAGTTTCTCATACCAGGTAGGAGCGTGGAGTGATGGGAAGAACACATGTTGTTTTGCATTCTTTCCCATGCTTAAGGGCTTTACTCTTGTATTTCCGCTTAGACATGTTTCTGCGTGTCCCTTTTTTTATCCCGAATCAGTTGTCATATGGCAGCGATGCAGATGGGAATCTTACCCAAGTGTGTCCTGGAACTAATTGCTGCATTTTCATCTACTTATTATACCAAGGTACTCATTTGAAAGTGCTGTAGGAGTTCCAGTCAACCAGGAGCAACACAGAATTTAAAAATAAAAACTAAAGTTCTGTTTTTGAACAATAAATGTTAAGCTTAGATGGGTGCCAGTTAAGTCTTTTTTTTTTTTTTTTTGCCACTTTGAACCCACGCCTTGTACTTAACTCTTACCAGGAACATATAAAACATAACCTGTTTTTATACATTTATTTCCTGCCTTCTGCCTTTTGGTGGTGGGCAGTGAATACATAAAACAAAGAGGTTATATGTTTAGTGCTTTTGCTCGTATATTAACATTGGCAAAGTATCTCATGAACCACTAGACAAATTTTAATAAAACTTACAAAGTAATCATTGTATGTACATGTACAACTAATAAAGTTTTGGAGTTAACATGATTCAAGGTGGCAGCCAAAGCCAATCAACGTTCTCCAACACAAAAAACATCTCCAACTCTGTCAATTTTACAGATTTTGGCTGAAGATTTTTCATTTTAAATCTGTGTTTAAAAATTTTGCCATTAAGTATTTTGAGTTAAACCTTTCAGAAAGTAAACATTGGATGTACCTCTCCAACTGACAAACGTTTGGAGCCAACCAAATTCAGGATGGCCGCCACAGCCAACTGACTCTAGAAAACACAAAGTGGCTTTAAGGCGGTTAGTTTTAAAGATACTGAGTGACAATATTGTGTGGTTGTAGCTGAGAGTGATTCACAACACAAGTGCTGTTCATAGTGCAACAAATTTGCTTCAAACTTAAGCATTACCTGTTGGAGTCAACTCTGTTTGTCTGTTGCTAAAATATTACATGAACTACTGGATGGATTTTAATAAAACGTTTAGAAAATAATCATTGAGTGTATCTTGAATTGATTAATCATTTAAGTCATTCAATTAAAAATGGCTGCCACAACTAATTGATATTAGCCAACACAAGAAGGGCTATAACTTGGTCAGTTTTGCAGATATTGAGCTCAAATTTGTTTTGGTTTTACTAGCTAGAATCATTTCAGCACCTATCACTGGTAGTATTTATCACTGAGTTGAATCCTAGCTGACTGGTATGAAGTGACAGCTTGTAAAGGTTCAATTAATTCATTCATTTCTTTCTTTATGCCTAATGTTTCATCTGTGAGTACGGGCCATTAACTGGTAAAATTCTCAAAATTTTGTATCAAAAGTTTTCAATTTAGATGTGGAAGAAAGTCTCAAAGTTGTTGTTTTTCCCGTGTCTGAAAGAACGCTCTGTCCTCACTCCTCAGCTGCAGCACGCTCCCACAGTGTGCATGCAGACCCAGACATGCAGGAATAACCTGGCACAAGCTTTTAGTTTTAATGGTTAAGACATGAGCCTTTAGAAATGAGTTTAACGCAATTAAGAAAGGAATGAATTTTAATAGTAATGGTTTCCCACAAAGATAGGAGTACCCATACAGGAGGCATGTCACCTAAGTCACACTTTGGTACGCATCTTGGTATGAGGGTCACGGCTTGGTATGGGTATGGTACAACAAGGTAAAGAAACAAATACCAAATTTAAAGTTTTTTTTTTTTTAAACGTACAGCAAGGTAGGATTTGTCAACTGGTATCTTCGCTTTAAATAATAATAAAAAAAGACCTGCCATAAAACATTTCAAAAGTGCACATCATAAACACAACCTGTCCAGCTCAGAGGACACAGAATGCCTTGCTCACCTTTAGACCCATTCATTGTTGTATTTCTAGGGGAACACAGACAAACGTTTCAGAGGACATGTCGCGTTCAGACTGACTGAACACACAACTTTCAGGTTATTCTTTCCATTCAGTACCTGTAGGAGATTTCTGCACCTTGTAAGAAATAAAAACTAACTAGCTGTGATTGGTGCCACATCTTACATGCCGATTCTGGTCTGAGGCCTACAAACTGATGGATTTGTGTTGGTATTTAAAAGAAACCTGGTGTATCTGGACTTTGAGCTGCAGGGGGCACAGCTTTTATGTGGCTATGATAAGGAAGAAATACAAGGAACAAAATGCTATATTAGAATATGCAGATGGAAATATATTGATTGAAAATGTTTTGAAACGTGACCAAACGAAGCGAGGGTTTTGTTTCGTTTTACCTGAGGATGTTCTGAACTTTGTCTGTCAGCTGCTGTTCACATAGTGATGTCAGCAGATATTATTTGGTTTCGCCCAGTCAGGAGAGAGGAATCTGTGCGAGCACTCCCACATGACATCAGCTTACGGCAATGAAGTCACAAGCTAAGATTTTCCAAAGATAATTGGAGATCATGAGAAAAACATGTTGGTGTCCTTGATACAAATAGTTTTTTTTTGTTTGTTTTTTTCTAGATAAACATCAAATTGATTGCATTTTTCATAATCCTTTTTTTTTTTTTGGTACAGTTATTATGATGTAGAGTTGAGTACTTCTCCCTCACTTTCTGCCTGAACATTTTGGCCATTCTTTGATTAGATGTTCTCTGACGCACGGGAGAACAGAGGGGATCTTTGAGTTCAGCCTTTGTTCGGCTGCTTATCTGCTGGGCTTATTTGTTTCTTTTTTTCTTCCAGGTAGAGCCTTCGCTACAGTATATAATAATAATAATAATGGATGCAAATGCAAAACCAGTCCAACTGGTCTTTTTACTGTTGCAAGCAAAAAATGTTATTCAAACTGCGTGTGCGTTCCCCTCTAGTGTTTGTTTTAAAGTTAATTCAGCTTTGACATTTTTGAGGATTTTTTTCTTTTTGATGACTGATCAGAATAAAATGTAATAGCCCTGTCATGAGAACCTGTTTTCAGGCAGTATTTATTTAGTAGTGTGATAAATTAAACCGTACCACCCTTGTTTCCACAGCCACTGCACCAACATCTTTTGAAGGGAACTATGGTAGGATCATTTACAGAGTGAGGGCTTTTATTGACACGCCACGATTTGCCAAGGATTACAACACAGAGAAACCTTTCTACCTGCTGAGCCTTCTGAACCTAAATGAAGTGCCAGATATATGGGTGAGTTCTAGTTGTTTGTCTGTTTTCAGTATTTCAGAACAAGGCACCAAAATGCCAATAAATAGGGGTTTAGAGCCATATTTGTTGTTTGTCCAGTATAAAAAGAATTACCTTTTTTTTAAAAAAAAAAGAGGAAGTCAAAGGAAGACCATGCACATTGATTGCAATCCTCTCATGACTTTGTGTGAAATGATTTGCATCGATTAATAATGTCTTTAGACAAGCAGTCGAGTCGGGAGGTTCAGCTAATGATTTAACTGCGGGGGGAAGTTTATGTAACAGCAGCGTTACGAGTTGGTACAGTCCACATTAGGAGGAGTCTGAAAGACCATAAATATGAGTAAAAAAAAAAAACTAAACTCAGCCAAGAAGCCTAAATGTTTTACGATTTAATTGTCAAACCCTCTCTTTCTTCCTCATAATTTGAACCCTGATAGCTGCAGCGATGGACTGTTTATTTAGACGTCTTTTTGTTTGTATCTCAGTAAATAAATCCCAAACACAATTCTGTCCAACTTCTATTATTGAAAATGTTGCTGCAATGTTAGAGTCCAGAAAAAAACATTACTGACATGTATTACTAACTAATGTGCTCAGAAACCCCTGAGCACAACATTTAGCAAATCCTGTTGGTTTCCCAACGTGCAACTGGAACACAGTTAAGTTGGGGTCCAGTGTCGTTGACAGACCTGAGTTCCAACTTCTGAGTTAAATGGGAAAACAGCATTATGACCACCAGCCTAATATTAAGTAGGTCCCCCTTTGGGCACTTACTTTGCTGTGGTGTCTGAGACCTAGCTGTCAGTAGCAGATCTTTCATTTTTGTGATCAAAGACCCATCTTCTTTTGGACTCACTGAGTCAACAAAACTCCTTTAAGCAGTTCAGGGGAAAAAACCCTCACTGATCATATTTCTTTAGTGACAGTTTGGGACTTGGGACTTTTTGTTCTTATTGTCGATTGAGGATTCACACTACTTTCCTGTTTATAGTTGCTTCAGTATGTTTCTTACTTTCAAACTACTTCTGCATACTTGGTGATATTTTAACCATTCATACTGTGTACCAAAATGTTCTGCCATATCAGACGTAGTGTGCTACAAATTACAACTTTTAGACTTTTTAAAATTACATTGGGGCAACAGTTAGCCACTGATTGTGCAGGTTCTCCTACTTAGAAAGATGAGAGAGGTCTGTACTTTTAATCATAGCTACACTTCAACTATGAGACAAAATGAGGAAAAATAAAAAAACAGGAAATCACATTGTAGGATTTTTAAAGAATTTGTGTAAATTATGGTGGAAAATAAGTATTTGGTCAATAACAAAGGTTCAACTCAATACTTTGTAACATAACCTTAGTTGGCATTTCCTGTAAGTCTTCACCAGGTTTGCACACACTGCAGCTGGGATTTTGGCTCATTCCTCCATGCAGATCTCCTCCAGAGTAGTGATGTTTTGGGGCTGTCGCTGGGCAACACAGACTTTCAACTCCCTCCACAAATTTTCTATGGGGTTGAGGTCTGGAGACTGGCTAGGCCACTCCAGGACCTTGAAATGCTTTTTACGGAGCCACTCCTTCGTTGCCTGAGCGGTGTGTTTGGGATCATTGTCATGCTGGAAGACCCAGCCACGTTCCATCTTCAATGCTCTCACTGATGGAAGGAGGTTTTGGCTTAAAATCTCACGATACACGGGCCCATTCATTCTTTCCTTTACACGGATCAGTCGTCCTGTCCCCTTTGCACAAAAACAGCCCCAAAGAATGATGTTTCCACCCCCATGCTTTACAGTAGGTATGGTGTTCTTGGGATGCAACTCAGCATTCTTCTTCCTCCAAACATGACGAGTTGAGTTTTTACCAAAAAGTTCTATTTTGGTTTCATTTGACCACATGATATTTTCCCAATCCTCTTCTGGATCATCCATTTGCTCTCTGGCAAACTTCAGACAGGCGTGGACATGTACTGGCTTAAGCAGGGGGACATGCCTGGCACTGCAGGATTTGAGTTCCTCTCGGTATAGTGTGTTACTGATGGTAGCCTTTGTTACGTTTGTCCCAGCTCTCTGCAGGTCATTCATCAGGTCCCTCCGTGTAGTTCTGGGATTTTTGCTCACTGTTCTTATGATCATTTTGACCTCATGGGATGAGACCTTGCGTGGGGCCCCAGATCGAGGGAGATTATCAATGGTCTTGTATGTCTTCCGTTTTCTTACTATTGCTCCCACAGTTGATTTATTCACACCAACCTGCTTGCCTATTGTAGATTCACTCTTCCCAGCCTGGTGCAGGTCTACAATTTTCTTCCTGGTGTCCTTCGACAGCTCTTTGGTCTTGGCCATGGTTGAGTTTGGAGTCTGACTGTTAGAGGCTGTGGACAGGTGTCTTTTATACAGATAACGAGCTCAAACAGGTGTCATTTATACAGGTAATACGTGGAGGACAGAAGAGCTTCTTAAAGAAGAAGTTACAGGTCTGTGAGAGCCAGAAATCTTGTTTGTTTGTTATTGACCAAATACTTATTTTCCGCCATAATTTACAAATAAATTCTTTACAAATCCTACAATGTGATTCCCTGGATTTTTTCCCCTCATTTTGTCTCTCATAGTTGGTGTATCTATGATAAAAATTACAGACCTTTCTCATCTTTCTAAGTAGGAGAACCTGCACAATCAGTGGCTGACTAAATACTTTTTTGCCCCACTGTATTTACCTTTATTTACAAAAAATAAAAATAAAAATCCCCAAATAAGTGCATTGAGATTTCTTCAATTCCTGCAAGATCATTGTTCTCTAAAATCTACTTCAACAAACTACCTTTTTTTTTGTCTTCTTGTGGTCTTGTGGTAGATTTTAGTTATGGTTTTGCTAGCTTTAGGATTTTGCTACTCTTTGTCTTATGTTAGCTTTTAGGTACAGTTTTGCTGATTTTTAGCTTCTGTTTTGCTTGTTTTAACTTTGACAGTTCAGTTAACAATTCATTCTTTAACAAATTTCAGTGGTCCTTCAGCACTCACACTGTATTTTCACAAAAAAATGCAGTTTCGCGAGTTTTAATTGCTTTCTTGGCTAAGTCACTGCTTGGCAGTAATACCATTCAATAAAATATTCCAACATAAAATTACAAGTAAAATGGGAAAAAAAAAATCTTTATTTACAATGTGCTTTTGGAATTGTGAAAGATAGATTTTTTTTTACAGTTGCAGACTTGAATGCACCACAAATTCATCTGCGGTGCTGTCCTCCTCTTTGCAGGGAGTCTCTTCCTCTGCAGTAACTCAACAGTTCACTTACATGCTGGTGAAAACGGGCACTGTTGTCCTGAAGGCCCAGACAGACATGAAGGGTTACACACCCAGCCAGGTGATCCAGGTGACGGCCAACATCCATAACCAGTCCACAAAGACCTCCGGCCACATGGCAGCCTGCCTGATGCAGGTTAACACTTTACGATTCATTCAAAACCTGCAGGAGTTTCTGTTTGTTTTTTTTTTGTATTTTTTACTTAATTTTTATGTTTCCTTAGGGAAACTCTTTGTATTTTCTACAACTCTAACTCTACATTCAGTCAACTGCCAAACAACAAAAGAAACCATGTCTGTTAGCCAAATATATTCTGTAGAACTGAATGGATTTTAATGAAACTCTCAAAGTGATCATTGGATGTACATCTGCAACTGATGAGCCATCTCATTTGAAGATGGCTGCCACAGCTAATTGACAAAAATGGCTATAACTCAGTCAATTTTAGATATTGAGCTAAAATTTTATATGGTAGTGACAGTTGTTCCGGACACATGCAGCTCTTAACAGAGAACATATCATGTATAACATTATTTTCAAGTTTTCTATCAAAATGGCTACAACTCAGTCATTTCTCAACATGAGATGATCTTATTTTAAATCTCTGATTTGAAAGGCAGTGGGTGATATGTATACCTTTAGGGAATGTTAGGCCACTGAAGTGATCTGTGAGACTTTTTACATGCAAGCCTGAGTAATCGCCCCCTGCTGTTCAATGACAAGAATGCAGGCTTGAAAAAATCTTAACTTCTCTCACCTGTAAGAGTTAAAGGACTTCCCTTTACTTTATCAATTGAATGTGTTTATTTAGCATGGAAAAGAGCAATAGTATGTGACGTAAAAGACAGTTAAAGAGAAGTTTTACCTGTTTTTGTTTTTAACCCTGCAGAGCTTTGCAGCTTTGTTCTGTTTGAATCACATGTACAGGTGTTTTTTTTATTTACAACTTTTTGTGCTAAATACTGTTTATACTTTATGTATTAGTGATTTATAGAAAAAAATGTATTGCTAGAAAAATGGACGATGAAAATCTCTTGTCAGTTTTAAAAGAAAAATGCAAAAGAAACCTTTAGGACAGTGATGGTAAAAGTTAAAACCTCATGTGTCAACCTTTGCCTTCATTGATCTGGAGCAGTAAGAATTCTCTGGCTTTGTTATCTTTATTGTGAAGACTTGAAAATCTGCATTGTACAGTTGTGCCACATTAAACCCAGTTTAACTTCTGTGGCTTCCATTGTTTTCAGAGAGTGACCTATGAGACGAAGAGGCCAGTTCATGATGTGAAGACAATAGCCAAGGTGGAGGGAGGTACGGTGAAGGCTGGCAGAGAGGTGGAGTGGAAAGAGCAGATCATCGTTCCTCCCCTCCCTCAGTCCTCCCTCGCTGGCTGTGAGCTCATTAAGATTGAGTATTACGTTACGGTAAGGAAATAGTTTCTCTGGCTTAAAGAACTTAAGGCTGAACTGAAATCAAATCTAAAAAAACTGACATTTCATGAATTTTATTTAGTCAAACACAACATTGCAGGGACCCATTTTTCTGTCCTAAAAGTTTAATAAAGTGTTTTTAGCGTTTAAGTCAATAATTTCCGAAGTGGGTGATTTGTGGGGCCGAGTTCTGTCCTGGTGCCTGACGTGCGCTGTGCCCCGGCCGGCCAAGAACACCGCTACTGTCCAGTTGTTTACTAGTGGAAATGAAAGAAGAAGCCTTTTTTGAGTACGAAGAAATGCCGGAAGACTTTGCTGGATTAATGGATATACAACCATACAATATGAACCTGAACCGACGGCTGGATCTCCGGAATCAAATGAAAACTGTTCAGATTCAGATTCTGATGATCACCAGGACCGTCATGGCCGACAAAACAATGAGCATAACGACAAAACAATGAGCATAACGACCAAGTTGGGAACGTGGAACGGTGAGAACAGATTACCCCCAGATTGTTGTCATGACATCAGCACATGAAACTAAAAATCAATTACACCGGCTGGAGAGAGCTAACGTGCTAACCGGATGCTAACTCGTAAACAACGTGAGCGCGCTTCAGAGTAGTGTTTATGAACTCTCACACCAGAGTAAACTAATCAACAGCAGGTTCAGAATATGACTTTTGTTTAATCTACATGGATT
>JAOXNZ010000001.1:5628605-5638938 GCA_028566095.1 Kryptolebias brasiliensis | reverse complement strand
TCCTGAAGAGGTGACTCTCCTGTGTTGAGCCATGCGTCTGTGGAGAGGCTGTTTGGTTTCTCCAATATAGAGATCTGCATTCTTCACTGCACTGAACTGCAGACACCACACCGCTCAGTTTGTGTAAAATTAAGCACTTTGTTTATCAATTTGCATCAGCTTAAAGTGTCATAACCAGACTCATACATTGCTTTATTATTGCCCAAAGGAGAAGAGATACTTTTCTGTGCTACAACTGGATTGGGGTAGGCCTTCCCTGGAAATGATGCTGGAAGGCTGAAATATGACTTGAATCCAATAGTCTACTAAGGATCAGGTGAGGTAAACAGCTTGTATGGAAGATCACCCAGGAGGGTTAAGGTGATGGCTTTTTAAGGGTCTGGGTCATTGAGCTGATAGTCAGGAGTTGAAAAGAGAACCAGCATTTATGAGCGATTCTTTAGCTGGACTTATCTTTAACAGTTTTGTAAACTGAAATTCACAAAATTACAAGAAATGCAATTTGACTTCAGCTTTTCTTTTGCTGGATTTTTACAAAACAATGAACAAATCTATACAAAATGTTAAACAATGAGGTAAAACAAAACCATTGTTTTCTTTGAAAATAAAAAGAAGTCTAAAAAAGAATGAAGGACTCTGTCTTCACAGAATATATGTTTTTTTATGTGTGTAAACTCTTAAAGTAAAACTTTATCCAAGGGAAATACTAGAGAATTAGTCGGAGCAGATTGACCTCTTAGACTGGACAGTTGCTGAAAAAATTAATAGAGGTCAAAGGGTAGAAAAAGGACGAGTCATGTGACGCTACATATCCCTCACTTGGGATACAAAGGCCTCTGAATCACAGCAAATGGTATCCAAGAGTTGGAAAGGGGAACATTGGTGCTATCAGTAATGACAACAGTATCAGTAATGATAACCAATAGGGATTTCAAGAAAATAGTGCATTGGTGTCCAGTGACCACTCTGTATCCATTAGTATAAAGGGAATCGAGCGATTGCTTTTCAATAATGTTTAGCACAGATGCAATCATGTGGCAGACTTAGAGACATACAGTGGAACAAACAACAGATCCTGCGTGCAAAGCAAATAGGTGGTACAGATAAAGTACAGATGACTCTTATCATGACCCACAGTCAGATGAGATTAATGAACTAAAACGAGAAGTTGAAATGTTAAGGAAAAAAAATAAAGATCTTGGACCAAAATTCCAGAAAAGAGAAGATAAAATAGCAACACTTCAAAATAAAATGAATGAAAAAAAGACAAATCAAACTATTTCTAGAGCCCACTGCCAGAACTTTGACCAAAGCCAGCCTACTGCTTCAGGTTGGGAGGGTATGCTCTCAAACCTTACATACAAACCTGAACACAGGCTGGATACACACAGAGACCCATCTATCCAGAATTGGACCCCAGGGGGTACCCATGTGGATCCCCTCAACTGACAGCATCTGCTGCTTTGGATTTAGCCCCAAACTGACAAAACCCCATCCTAAACACACAGGTACCAACTCACCCTTTAGAACCCCCCTATGATCTGGGTCCTGCTCACCATGCAGCACCCACTCAAGACCTCTTTGGGCCACGATACAGGGCCCCATGAACCACAGTGGGTCACAGTCCCTCCTCACAGCAGGAACTCAAGGTCAAGTCAGACCTACAAACAGAGACTTAGAAAAGACTGCAAAGCACATCCAAAAGCTTGAACTGTCTCTTGGTGGGGCTGTTTGGTCCTAGATGCAAACCCTCATTCCTCGGAACTTGAGGAAGCCTCCAAGGTCGTATATCAGAGCGACAGCACACCTGGGATGCATCCTATTTCAGGCTATTAAAAAACCCAGTGTTCAAATAAAAGAAAGAACAGTTTGCAAGACGAACCAAAAAACTTCAACAGTACCTCAGAAACATAAGTGCTCACACGATCTTGACACATGATACGTAACTCACGGAATCCTTAGTGGCCAAAACAACCAATCCTATGACAACCACACCCACCGCAACAAAGTAACAACAAAGTAGCCTTCCAAACACAGGAAGATGAAAAACAATTCGTAAGTCACACAAGACCTCAAAGACACTGATGGAAAAATTTTGTTAATGGCTGAACAGACACAAAGGTCCTCCAAGGGAGAAACCAAAATCCAAACACAATCCTTAAGCCTGCACAGGTTGATAACAATAAGGCAGAGAGAGTGGTACTTAGCCAAGGGGCGAGGCTTAAATCAGAGAGGTCTGTTTTCCATGCGTTGGTCGAAGTTCAGTTATCCGAATGGCAGAGAAAATCCGGGATGGGAGAGGCAAAAAAGAAGAGATCTGTGAGACAAAACAATCAAGGATACAAGAGAAAATAATGCTGAATCTCTACTGGTAATGGCTTTCGATAATCTGGCGACGAGGTAGAGGCAGAGAGAAGCTTAAGTATGGAGAGATCAGGCAGACAATAAGGCAGAGCGCAGGTGAATAAAATCAGACTGATAATGAGAGAGGCATGGCAAGGGAACATGACTTGAAGAAAACAAGTAGACATGAATGTCAATATTACACCATGCACAGACCCACCTCTGACTTTTAAAGACATGCTGACACGCAATACACTTCTCGACACTACCTCTGACATCACACTCGTGTCTGCTTGCATTGTACTGCAAACCGCGCAAACAAAAAACTGTATTTTCAATCTTATGCACTACAAATATGGTTGTGTACTTTGGTAAACATGATCTTATCTTCAGTGACATTAATACAGATTGTCATTGGCTTAATGACCCCAGTACACCCAGTGTACATCTCTAACCTTGACTTTATCCCCTTACTTATTTGTAAAGATCTCCTTGACAGATTTGCACACTTTGTTTTCACATAAGTAATTAGATTGAACTCATTAGACAAAGAAACTGGCAGAGGTTTACATACCTGTGCCCACATTTTCAGAGTCTGAAGGACATATTTATATATGTCTAGCTTGGTCACAATTTTCATTTTCAGGTCAGCTGCCCTTGTATTCAGATTCTAGTGGCTTTTCAATGGGGCTTGGCTTGGTACCTATACTCAAATATTGGGGATGATGGTAAGTCCCCGCTGACTTGTTGTCCTGACTTCCCCATGCTGTAGAATCTTTGCTGTCCCTCATCAATCTCTAGGTGAGATAGCAGGTTTTGCTCTTGAATGTTGGAACACTGGGTTCAAAGTTGTTTCTGAATCAAATTGGATGATGTTTATCTATGTTTCCATAATTCCCACATCTTTCCCATATAGACCCTCTCTCTAGACTTGCTCATACAGTAGCATTTCAACAGCGTTAAGTTCTTTGCCCTTGTCCATGAATGTCTTGTTCAAGTAGTTCATTCTCAGCAGAATATCTTTGTCCTTAAAATCTGATGCAGACCTTGTTAATCCAGGCGACCCGTACCTGGGTCAGATTCTGTCTTTTGAGCTTCCAAAATATCCTTCTCAAAGTGAATGCGCCCACCACACAGGAGTCTGGGAGAATGGCGGTCTCAGACTTGAGATGATCGGAATGAGAGAACTGGCGGGAGAGAGCATCAGGTTTTGCGTTCTTGGCACCTGGTCTTTATGTGATAGAGAAATTAAAATGAGCAAAAAACAGGGACCAATAAGCTTGTCTGGGGTTTAATCTTTTTGCATTTTGAATATAAGAGAGATTTTTGTGATCAGTCCAAATGATAAATGAAAACTCAGCACCCTCTAACCAGTGTCGCCATTCTTCAAGGGCCAGTTTAATGGCCAACAGTTCATGGTTGCCCACATCATAATTCTGCTCAGAAGGAGAAAGGCAACGGGAAAAATAAGCACATGGATGTACCTTGTTGTCTTCAGAAGATCGTTGTGATAATATTGCTCCCACTCCAGTATTAGAGGTGTCAACTTCCACAATAAACTGTTTTGATGGATCTGGGTGAGACAAAATGGGGGCTGAAGAAAATAAGGTCTTTAACTCACCAAAAAGCTTCAGGAGTCCACCGGAAAGTTCTCAGGGAGGAGGTAAGCTGAGTAAATGGAGCAGCAACCCGACTGTAATTCCTTATGAATCTTCGATAGAAGTTTGCAAATCCCGAAAATCGCTGGAGTTGCCTGCGGTCTCTAGGAACTGGCTATTCTGCCAATGCTTTAGTCTTTTCCAGGTCTGTTTGGTATTTGCCTGTTTCAAAAATAAATCCCAAAAATGGTACAGACGTTACATTAAACTCACACTTCTCTGCTTTGACAAAAAGTTGGTTCTCGAGAAGTCTCTGAGGAACTGCTCTGACATGAAGATGATGTTGATCCTGATCCTGTGAAAAAATCAGAATATCATCCAGATAGACGAACACAAACTGATTGAGGAAATCACGAAGAACGTCGTTGATTAGTGCCTGAAACACAGCAGGGGCGTTAGTAAGACCAAAAGGCATGTGTAGATACTCAAAATGGCCAATGGGAGTCTTGAAAGCGGTCTTCCACTCATCTCATCACAAATTCTGACCAAATGATAGGCATTGCGAAGGTCCAGTTTGGAGAAGATTTTAGCAGAGTATAGTTGTTCCTGTACAGAATCTATCAAGGGTAGCGGATACTTGTTCTTAACGGTGATTTGATTGAGTCCTCTATAGTCAATACATGGTCTTAAGGTACTGTCTTTCTTACTCACAAAAAAGAACCCAGCGCCAACAGGGGAGGTGGACGGATGAATAATTCCAGAAGAGAGTGAGTCCTCAATGTATTCCCTCATTGCCTCCTTCTCTGGGCCGAAGATATTGTAAAGCCTGCTGGAAGACAAAGGGGCACCAGGGAGAAGGTCAATGGAACAGTCATAGGGACGTGTGGTGGTAAGGACAAGGCTTGCTGTTTACTAAAAACTGGTGCGAGATCATGATATTCAGACGGGACCTTAAATAAATCGAGTGAGAAATGGCAGATCTTAAACAATTCTTAAGACAAAACTCACTCCACTTCTCAACTCTTCTCTCTGTCCAGTTAAAAATGGGGTTATGTTTAGCAAGCCAAGGAAAACCCAAAACTAACTGTGGTGAAGGGGTAGAAATGACTAAAAACTCACCCCATTCATGATGATTGCCGGAAATTATTATGTGCAGATTGGAAACCCTATCTCCAACCTGAGTTATGTGTTGTCCAGTAATACCGGTGACAGAAATGACGTGATTGAGATGCTTTGAGGGAATCTGGAGTAGCTGCACCAGGTCTAAGGAGATCAGATTCTTCTTGGCACCAGAGTCAATAAAAGCATCAAAGGAAAATCTCTTTTGGTTGACTACGATGGTTGTAGGGAGACATAACCAAGAAGCAGGGAAAGAACAGGTGGCGCTCATCAAAGTCCCCTGCATTAGTGATGAGCCCTTTATTTTACTCGATTTAAACAATGAGCAATGAAATGCCCATTCTGTCCACAATAAAAGCAGAGACCTGCCTTAAAATGTTGTTGTTTCTCTTTAGGGGAGAGACGTGCGTGGCCGATCTGCATTGGTGCTGGTTCCGGGTTGTCCTCTAAAGAATGAACGGGATTGGACGGTCTGACAAAGGCGGGACGGGAAGCGGAAGTGCATTGCCACTGGGAGTTTGAGTTCCTTTCCATGCGTCTCTCTCTAAGACGATTATCTATACAAATGGCCAGATTCATGAGTTTGTCCAATCCTTCAGGTTCGTCTCTTAAAGCAAGTTGATCCTTTATTTGTTCAGAAAGGGAGTTAACAAAAATACCTTTGAGAGCTGCTTCACCCCAACCTGCTTCCTGCGCCGTGACCTGGAAATTGATAGAATATTCTGCCACCGTCCTTCTTCCTTGTCGAAGTGATAGTAGTCTCTTAGCCGTGGCCTCCTGTTTGAGCGGATGTTCAAAAACTCTCTTAAACGCTCTGAGAAAAACAGAATAGCTGAGAGTTGAGACAAGATTAGTCCTTAAATATGCATGTGCCCATCAAAGGGCTGATCCTTTCAATGCGGCAACAATATGGGTTATCTTGGAGGCTGGAGTAGAATACAACGAGGGTGACCGACTGAAAGCCAACTCACACTGGACAAGGAAACCAACAAAACAATCTGGGTTGCCATCGAAGAGTTCAGATGGACGGACGTCTGGTTCATGGGGGCTAGCGGCAGTTGCTGAAGACACAGGAAAATCCTCGGATGGAATTGAGGTAGCTGAGAAAGTAGGTGAAAACTTTGTTAATGCTTGACTCATAGCATGAACCATACCACCTAGTTCAGTGAGGTGAGCGTCAGAAAGCTTCTGCTGTTGAAGTAGTTGTTGTAACATGGCTTCGTTAGCATTTGAACTTTCTCTAAGGAAGATCTGTTCATCTTCTGAACTGCTCTTCGACATAGTTATTGCTGGAATATACTATCATAAATGAGAAAAGTCAAAGGCGAGCAGACAGGAGACGAAACAGACTCAAGGGTAAAAAGGTAAGTGATTTTATTTACAGTGCGAGGTACTATCCTAGGAAGGAATCTGAAAGAAGGTGAGGAAAATGGTTACTGATCTTTGTTCAGGATCTTGTAGACAGTCGAAGATGTGATATTGTAAGGAAGGGAAACTGCTCGGAGGTAAAAGTACGTGACCGAAGATATATTCCAGCGTTGAACTGATCTTTGCATCCACCTTAAGAAGCCCAGGAGTCTCATTATAAGATGGGCGGCAGCTGCTGCCAGTTGAAGGCCGGAACCAATCAGGAGATGCCAGAAGAGGAGATCCCACAATGGTCTTCCTACCAGAATACATTCGAACCAAAAAAGAGACTTCAAGAGTTGGTTGATTCGAGAACTTTTGACTATACTAGGGGTACAAAAATCCCAAACCATGCCCTGTCATCCTCAAGGGGACCCTAAACCCAAGATTCCATTGTACTTTGCAGTCAATGCTTGCTACCTTGGGAAATGAAATGTCCCTGGAGTCAACATGTCCTGTATGTCATCCATGCATATGTAACCAGGTGGTTTATTTGTTTTTAAAACGGTGTTTATGTAAGGGTGGCTGTAAATTCCCACCCCTGTTGAGTCCATGAACGCACCCATGCCCCACCTCCATTTTCAGTTTGCAGTGTTGCCTGGCTCATTAGTATGTAGGTGCCAGGTGTGCATGCCAAGCAATTGATTTTCCAGGACTGTTTGGTCAGTTGCTGCCTGTGTTGCTGCAGGTATGAGGAATGTGTCTTTGCTGGGTGAATGCTGGCTCCATGCTCATCAGGCTGTTGCAACAAGCCCTGGTTTATGAGTGGGACATCTGTACTGCTAGTAAGGTAAATGATTTTGATTAGTCACCTATGGCTGTTGGTGTGCTAGTGCAGCTAACATTTAGTGTCCTATGGACAGCAGATTGATAGTGCCGCTCTGCATATGGGTTCTGTTGTGTTGGTTTGATTAAGGTGACTTGTATTTGCTTTTCAGGATGTATGTCAGTGTGTAGCAGATTTCCACTGCGGCTGTTTGGATTTAACTGTTCTTAGTGGGATTGTGACTGATTATTAAGGTACATGCTCTTATTTTACCTTATATTGGTTTTTATTGTTAGCAGGCACTTTATAATTGTCATTTTGTGTACAGCAGATTACTGCTGTTGCTATATTATGCTCTCACCTTTATCTTTTTTTTGTTGTTGTTTTTGGGTCCTTATACGCTCTCATGTAGCTGGCTAGTGTCCATCTGCTGCTAGGTGTTTTGGAGTGTGTGTCAGGTTGGTTTTAAGTTTTAGAATCATTTCTGCATTTGTCATTTAAAGCCAGACCTACCTGGGTACTTTTAATAGGGAGACCTTAGACTATCTAAGAAATAGAGGTCTACCAGTTGGCTTTAGGGTCACGCCCGCAGGTCACACATACAACCATACGAAATGTGACACGACAGGATATTTGCAGTATCTACTGATGTTCGACAGAGAAGCAAGGCTGCCAATGATCTCTGTTTTGGGACATCATCTGACAGAAGTGAAGACGTAAACCATTCTTGGCACTTTGAGAAACTGAAAGGGAATTTGCAGAAAGCCTATGAACTTTACAGCAAATCAGCAAAGAAGACATATCAAAGAAGCAAAAGATCTTATGACCAGAAGGCACATGTTCAGACTATTGAAACTGGTGACCGAGTGCTTCTCAGAAACCTGGGGTTGAAAGGCAAGCACGAGCTCGAAAGCCGCTGGAGCCCTGTACCATATGTCATAGGTGGAAAGCTACCTAACCTACCAGTCTACTTGGTGAAGCCTGAAGATGGAAAAAGAGATGTGAAAGCCATGCACTGAGATAATCTCCTACCCAAAAGCCAATCCATGAAAATGCCTGAGGGTGAAGATCATGAAAAGTTACCTGTAAGTAAAGAACTGACAAGAAGAACTGATTGAAAGAAAACCTGAAGTTGAACCGGAAGACTAATTCATTTTTGGACACGGGATAGGAAGTGACTTGTAGGTGAATATCTGCATAGACTCTTCCCTAAGCCAATCTCTGATGTGGATCAAATGATTCTCATAGTGATCATGAGCCTCCTGCCCATGATCAAGATGAAGAAGATGAAGTCATCTCTGTCCATAATGATGATGAAGACAAATTCCTAGAAGAACCTGAACTCATTTGAAGATCAGAAAGAACCAACTCCTGATGAGAGACGAGAAGAGGAGTCAGCAGATGAAGATGTCAGTGTCCACTTCTCTAACTCTGAATACTCTGACCCTGAGCCAGACCAGGAAGACTATAAAACACCTGTTAGTACTTCTTAAACAACAAATCTTAGATCAAGACCTAGAACTAAGAAACAATCAAATCCTGTCATCTGTTTAACTTATGGTGAAGCGGGAAAGGTTAGAGACCAGCCTATTACCATTGTTTACAAAGAAATACTTAAACTAGGATCTAGGATAGATATTAGTCTTGAATCCTTACTTATCCCTGCATGTTATAGTTTGTCCCATGAGGACATGCAGACAGTTAGAAGGGGGAAGATGTAGCCCTTTGAAATGTGGGCTTTGTAATTTAATTGGTTCATAAATATTGATAAATAAATAGACTAAAAAGAGTAAGTTTATAAGTAGAATAAATAGGACTCAAACAATTTAGGGTATTAAAACTTTGATATTGCCTATGGTGAAATAGGTTTGGAATTTCATGTGTGAAGTTCGTATGTTTACTATTTGTATATTGAGAAATGTAGTTTTGTTTCTTTATAAGTTGAAAATGCTGGATATATTGTGGGAATATTTTATTTTCTATACAGTTGTAACAGAAATTGAAGTGTATGGTTTTGGTTAAGTTTATGTTAAGAGCCAATGACAGCCAGGGCAGGAAGTGGGTGGATCTTTAACATGGGGACAGGGAAGGGGAATGTGTTGCTGTTGGAAGAGGAGAGACGGACAGAGGAGGAGCTGCTGCCATCGGGTGGTGAGAGATTGCGAACAGAACTCTTTCAGAAACTTTAATGTTTTATTAGTTGCTAGGTCAGTGGCTAATACTAACGTGGACTTTGCTGGGGTGCTAGCGACATGCTAACTCAAACTGCAAAGCCTGTGTGACACAATGAGTTTGATTAGGAGATCAAAGATCAGACAGTGCCGGACAGGTTGCAGAGAAGAGGACTTTGCCAACATTGTCTGCTGTGTGGACCAACTTTCCACTGGGTGGGTGATTCACCTTCTTCCCTCTCATTGTCCTGCTTCTGCCACCTGGGGTGTGGTTCTGTGCAGCCACTGCTAAGGTACCTAGTTTATATTTTGTCTGTTGGTTCAACAGCCATCTTGTTTGAGGCTACAATGCACGCAAGCTGCATTCAGGCCTGCTAAACTACATCGGAAAGAGAATGTACCTCCTGACTTCCCAAAAGTCAGAATTGAGTTTCATTTTCAAAAGAAAATTTGCTATTCTGTGCCATCTGCAACTCCTCAAAGAGGTTGTTGTTTTACAGAAACTGTTTATTGCCTTTATTATTTGTTAGTCTGTTAATATTTGTCATACAAGGCTTCTAGCAATATTATGACATAAAAATATCTCTATTGTGCTAAAAATGACTGTTATAGCGACTGCTGTGCACATTTTTCTTGGGGGTGGAGTTGTAAGCAATTTTTAATTTCCTTTATTTTTAGTAGAAAGAAATGTTCAATATACTAATCTTCAAGATACAAATCATCCTCTGGAACTAATGAAGTTTGTTTTTATAGATTTAACTGTACATCACATCATTCAAAATAAAGAAATGATTAAACCTCTACAGCAGGGGTCCTCAATCCTGGTCCTGGAGGGCCACTATCCTGCATGTATTAGTTGTTTCCCTGCTCTTCAGCAGGTCTTCAAGTTGTGCAGCAGCCTGTTAATCTCTCAGTCATTCAGATCAGGT
>JAOXNZ010000001.1:5568712-5585257 GCA_028566095.1 Kryptolebias brasiliensis | reverse complement strand
CACTCCATACCAGTAAGTGGCGGTAATGCTACTAAAAGTTTGTTGCCAACCGCCATTAAAATCAAGAAGAAGAAGAACACTCCAGTGTAAACAGTCTATGGCCCTGAAGTGACATAGGCAGCAAGCTGTGTTTACTGAAGTAAATATAAATGCTACACATGTTGGCGTGTGTATCAGTTCTGAAGTGTTTGTGCGGTCAGAGCTGAACCAACTTTCTGCTGTGCTTCTCTTGTCCTGTGTTTACATTTAATCTTGCCACTTCCTGCATATTCCAGAGCAGAATTGCACTTCTGGAACTAGAGCGATGTACTAAACGTAGAAACAAACTCAACTAATGATCTCCATCACGCTGGTATTGATACAATCCGACACCAACATTAGTATCATTTGTTGGCGAGGATTCTCAGTCATTCAGGACATAGCAGATCTAAAAAATAAAAAAAACAAAAGAAAAACAACAACATGAATCTAGACTTCTATGTTGTAGCTGAAGAGGTGCTGAGTCCTGAGCTTTAACTGCATGACGTTGGTATCAATAAAATCAATATTTGGTTCAATCCCCATGTTGTGTTCTGAGGTTTACTCAGTAAATGCATGTATGTTCTGTTGCTGTTATTACTTCTTGCCACTAGATGGCACTACGATGGCAGCGTAGGGCAGAAGAGACTGTGTTGAAGTAGAAATGCAGGAGAAGAATGAGACTGGACTGTGTTGTGTAATGGCGTCTTCACAGCTACTGCATTAAAGTTCGTGAGTTTATAAATTGTCTCCAACTGTATTTACAATTACCACATACCCCTACTTCAGTGATGTAAAAGTCGGATGAAATGCAACTTGACAATTCAGACTGAGGTCGCTTTGCAAAACATTGGATATGTATTTGATTTAGTACCACATATGAAAGTGACCTGGGTTGGATTAGAAAAAATCATATTTGTCATGTTCGTAAAAAAATCTGATTTGCCTGCAGTGTGAGCGTAGCCTAACAGGCAGGTTTAGTTCATTTTGGAGTGTCTTTGCATTGCTCACTCAGGTGACACTCTGATCAGAAATGTATTTTAGTTACCCAAAACACTCAAGTTTCATGTTTTCCTTTAGTCTTATGGTCTGCATTGGACAAACATTTTTCTTCAGTGGTGCATTCCTGTGTGTTATATGCTAAATGCTTGAGTAAAGCCAGCATTTGCTGCTTCATCGGGACAACACATTTGGTGGTGGCTATCTTCAGCGGTTGTGCGTGAGGTGAGGGACACCCTGGACAGGTCTCCAATCCATCACAGGGACACATAGAGACAAACAACCATTCACACTCTCACTCACACCTAGGGACAATTTAGAGTTACCATTTAATCTAACATGCATGTTTTTGGTCTGGAGGAAACCGCAGTACCTGGAGAAAACCCACGCATGCAGGGGGAGAACATGTAAACTCCACCCAGAAAGGCTGGAAGGCGAACCTGCGACCTTCTCGCTGTGAGGCGACAGCACAGTGTATGTTAACCTTAGAATAGAAATATAAGTCGTACGTTAGTCAAGCATTTTCTTAGAGGAAAATAGTATTTCAGTAATTTAAAATAAATTGTCTAATTTATTTGTAACCTTTCAGTTTGCAGACGTTAAAGTCTTCGTCATAAAACACAAAACATTATCAAAATTGTATCTGAAATTAGCTCAAAATCACAAGATCTTTGTTCTGTTCTTTTTTTTCCTCTTTTTTTTATCCCACAAGCATTTTTTTTTTTAAACCAACTTGTCTTTTGTCCATGTGGGTGCATGTCTTTCCTTTTGCAGAACAGTTTATTTTTGTGTCCGTTTTGGGTTGAGGGGTTCCTCTGCTGCATCAGCTCTTGGTGTTTCAATTTGAGCCCTGTGTGCAAAGTAAAAGTTCAGCTGCTGTTATTCCCAGATTATTATTCAATAAATTGTAATGTGAAGTAAAGTAAGTATGTATTAAGAATAATCTATCAGGTACTCAGAAACAATAACGCAGTGAAGACATGAGCATGTGTGGCTTTCTGTGGAAAGCCAAGAGTCTGCTTAGAGTCCAGGAAAGTGCATGTGTGATTCAAACAGATGTCCTAATGAAGACATGTGTCTGAACTCATGTCCACATTTGGGTTTGGTATTATTGATAGGTATCCGCTCAGGTCAGTCAGACCTGAAAAACATTCTCTGGTTTCAGAGCTTTTTGTATGAGTGTCTGTGTGAAAAAGTTAGATAACAAACGTGTGACGTAGATTCAAGGTATAGATACTGCCTTGATTGTAACAACAACTTGGATTTTTTTTGCTCCACTGTCCAGAATTGATAAAATCCCAGTTTGCTGTCATCTGTGTGGTGTTGTGTTTTTTTTAAGATGAAGAAAAGGCCTCATCACAGCATTCCATCTTTTCCCACTGCTGAAGACAAATGAACTCAGTCCAGTCTGTTGCTGTAATGACAAACGATTGCTGCACTGGGTCTCTCCTTTTCCCAAATGAAAATGCTTCTCTCTGATCCTAGCTCCAACAGTGACTTTCGTGGGTTTGGCTCCTCTCTTTTGTTTGTGTAACATGCACTTTTGGGTTGTTGTAAAACCACTCTATTTCTAATATTGTTGTGGTTCTAATATTGCCTTTAGGTGGAGGCAGGATGTTCAGTTGGTCCTGATTGGTTTCTCTGAGAAGCTGGAAAGTGGAATCACTGGTTGTGGCATGCGGAAGCCCTGTAGCTGTAAAGCATTTCTGTAACTGTAGGCTTCCAAGATTGTTGTGTAGCTTGTGCTGCCTGAATGATGTCTTTTAGCACTCTATTAAAATGTTCCACACATCTGTTTACCTGAGGATGGTAAACACTTGTTCTGATGTACTTAATGCCATATTCACAAATCAGGAAAAGGAGAAGATGTAAACTTATATTGCTTTGGCTGTTGTGATGGTGCAAAGGTTTCCTTCACATGCAAAACTGAAAGTTCACATAAATTCAGCTTATTTATATAGCGTCAAGGCACAACAAAAGTCATCTCAAGGTACTGTACAAAAACATTCACATACATTATATAATGCCCATTAGTAAAAGTTAGGAAGACGGCAAATTGCGTCAAGTTTTCACTTTATCACAATCTCCCATCCTGCGCAAGGAACCCCTTTAACAGGAAGAAACCTCCAACAGAACCAGAATGGATGGCCATCTGCCTCAACTGGCTAGGGTTGGAGAGGACAGGAAAGAGACACATACAAACACAGAATGATTGATCCAAGTGTAGATTCTATTGAAAAACAAAAACACAATAATAACAGCAATAATTTAAACATAGAGAATTTGTTTAATTTTGTTTATGTTTGTATAATTCAAACATAGAGAGTAGAGCAATTCAAGACAGCAGCAGAGTGAGGAAATGTGGTCAATGTATCCTCCAGCAGTCTAAGCCTATAGCAGCATAACTAAAGGATAGCTCAGGAAACCCAAGCCAACCCTAACTATAGGATTTATCAAAAAGGAAAGTCTTAAACCTGGTCTTAAAAGTAGACAGAGTGTCAGCCTCACAGACAGAAACTGGAAGTTGGTTCCACAAAAGAGGAGAGCTTTGTATGTTAGAAGGAAGATTTTTAATTCTATTCTGAATTTGACAGGAAGCCAATAGAGAGAAACTAAACCTGAGAAATATGATCTCTTCTAACTTTCACCAGACCTCTAGCAGCAGCATTTTGGATCAACTGAAGACTTTTTAAAGAGTTTTTTTGGACACCCAGATAAAGAATTACAACAGTCCAGCCTAGACGTGATAAATGCATGGACTAATTTTTCTGCATCATTTTGGGACAAAATGTTTCTAATTTTAATGATATTACGCAGGTGGAAGAAAGTGGTCCTGGTGACATTTTTAATGTGGCGTTTAAATGTAATATCCTGATCAAAAAGTTAGGAATGCCATGACAGTGTTTGTTGTAGCATTAGGAGTAAACACTCCTTCAGACCATTTACTAAAATAATGAATCAATGGCAAACCTGCAGTCGTAAGCTCCATGTTCAAATGGATCCACAGTGTCAACAGCAGCATGTTCAAATGGACCCTCTGGAAACTTAACCTGTTGTAATGGGACAGGTGAAACACTAGTGGTTTTGTTACATGCCTGACAGATGGTGCATGATGACAGCAACAAGAAATTGGGAAAATATTGCCTAGTTTGATGGGTCTGGATTTACTGGACTAATAAAGTACCTAATAAAGTGGCTGGTGAGTGTATATTGTTCAACACATACAATAGTTATTATATTATTAGTCAATTTTGCATTCATATTAAAGACCAGAAATGATGTGAGCAACCCAGCCCCCCACTCCACTCAGTACCAGCATGGAGACAAACATAGATTAAGACCTCCCTGACATGTCCCTCTCGGATTGAAGCAATATTTTATCTGCTGTTTCAGTATAAATATAAACCAAAACAAATTGACTTCTTTTAAGAATGTGACTTACTTTATAGACTTTAAAAGTTCAAAAACATCCAACAACAAAAAAGTGTCATTATTTCACATCAGCATCATTTAATCTGTCATCAACCTCATGGTGTTCTGTAGAAAGCAGTGGGTGGGTAGTTAGCAATACTAATTCAACCTGGCTTGGTGTTTGTTAAACTGATAAGCCAGGTTGCTCTGACAAGGTTTGGTCAAGCCCAGCTTCCTTCTCTTATTCTGGATTAGTCAATTCTACTTTTGTGAAACAGCCCTCTAGACTTTCACAGAGTGAGAATTGATCCCAGACTTGGACTTTAACTGGGGTGAGAACGCTGGTTTGTTTTAGAAGAAGTGTTTCTGAAAACATTGTTCCATAGAACATCAGAGTGAAGCAGCTGCTTGCTCAGCTTGCTCAACATGTTGAAATCCTAAAAATGGGAAGTCTAACATCTGAAGAAATCTTTCACAAAGTTGTTCCTGATCTGAACTGATCTGCAGAGCCTCCAATCTTTAGTCTGGTTTGGTCGTGAACCACCAGAGAAACTTCTGTTTCCAGCTTGACCTTGTGTGCTTTTCTTCTCAGAGTTGAGCTTCAGTAAACCATCTGCCACCATGGCTCGGTACCTGAAGTATTTCACCACGGTCGGTGATGAGCAGACAGGTCAGTGGGAGTATGAGGAGCTGCATGTGACCAGTGAAGATATAAGTCCAGCTACAGACCAGTTACCACCAGCTGTCTCCTTCAGGGACACACTGAAGAGGCTCTACACCTCTGAACAATTCCAGGTGAGTCACTGTGGTTCTGAAAGTCCAGAGAAAGTCTCAGCTGAAACTTTCTGAAAGTTGACTGGTGATGAGAAAAGTTAAATCTAGGAAAGAACAGAGATGGGATCAGCTAAATCCAAAATGTTTACAACAGCAGCAGAGAAGCCAGCAGAGAGGTTAGGTCAGAAAGTTTTATTCTCTTTATTAAAGTCTCTTTGATCCTTGCTGAGCTCCATCTGATGGTTTGTGCTGGGTGTTCAGAATGTATAGAGAATACCTGATATGACAGTGTTTGATTGATTTATTCATCCTCCTCTACCTCAGACATATACTTACTGTTTGTTTGCCTTCTTTGGCTTGGCTGGTTACTCTGGATGTCAGCAGATGTTTGTTTCAGACTTGAATCTGGTCCAGAATTGAAATTAAATGAAACCATATTTATTTATAAAGCATGTTTAAAACAACTAACACTGACTAAAGTGGTGTACAATAAACCCATAAAATAAGAGGCAAAAAAACCCCACTATGTCCCAAAGATGTTGAAATCAATAAAAAAAAGGGGGGGGGGAGACATGCTAAAATACAGAAATTGTACTCAAATAAGAATCTTAAAACTAATCCAAGGCTCAACTTGCAGGAATGCATACCACCCACCACCTTTCATGTCATAGTTTTAAAATAAGATCATCTTATGAAGAGAAGTGACAGTTGTAGGCATTTTGGTCAAATCTTGAAAATAACAATCAATAAATAAAATAGCAATCTCACACATTGCAAGATCTTGTGCTATCTGTTAACTCTTTGAGTATGTGTTGGGGATCAGTCTCAGCTACTGCCACACCAAATTTTAGCTCCACGTCTGTAAATTTGAACGAGTCACAGCCATTTTTGTGTTGGCTGAGGTTGCTTGTCTGTGGCAGCCATCTTGAAATGAATTGACTCCAAAAGTTAATCGATTGTAAATGTTTAACCAATGGTTACTTTCTACATACACAATATACATAAAGCCCAAATTCCAAAATAGTTGGGACGTTGAGTAAAATGTAAATAAAAACAATGCAATGATTTGCAGATCTCATAAACACATATTTTATTTACAACGAAGCATAGTAAACATAATAAATGTTAAAACTAAGAAACTATCATTTTAAGAAAAATAAGGGAAATTTGGAATTGGTGGCAGCTGAAAAGCTTAAAAAAAGTTTGGACAGGTCCATGTTTCCCACTATGAAGCCTTCAGTCTTCTTTTTAACATCAGTCTGTAAACATCTAGGACTTGAGGAGAGCAGCTGCTAGAGGTTTTGGAGGAATGTTGTCCCATTCTTGTCTGATGGGAGGACTCTAGCTGTTCAACAGTCCCGGGTCTTCTTTGCTGGATGGGAAAATGTTTTTCTAAAACTTGTATATACTTTTCTGCATTGATTGTATGGAGGATGTAGCATCCGTTATTTCCAAAAATTATTTTCAGTTTTTTACATATTTAAAATCTGATGCTTGATTTAGTTTTGACTCGTTTGTTTGTTCACCAATAAAGGTAAAAAAATCTGGACACCGTTTTTTTTTCCTTTTACCTAACCAACAACTCAAAGTTTAAAATAAGTTTACAAAGTTTATTTTACAACTTGTTGATGTGAATCTGTAATGTTGAAGCGTTCTGAAGTTGAATCACCAAAGAAAAGTAGCAACAGGAAGTGTGTTTGCAGGAGATTTTGTTGCTTTTAGCTCCTTCTGCTGATTATTCCAGGTGGTGGTTGTGTGTTTGGTGGTCCTGGATGCCTTCTTTGTGCTGGCGGAGCTGCTCATCGATCTATCTGTCATCAAACTCGAGCATGGCCACGTTGCTCCTGAGGTGAGACGGGGTGTCCTGCTCAGTCTAAGGAACCTCCATCCAATGTTCTTTCAGCTAAAAAGTCTTCTCCCTCTTAAAACGTTTTTGTGATGTAAGAAAACGAGACCATGACAAGTCATTTCAAACTTTCTCCACCTTTACTGTCATGTTTATCTTGTTCAAATCAAATGGAAAAAGTCAAAATCAAGATATTCAATGAGCTGGCTGGATAACTGTGCAGACCATGAAACTAATAATTTGTTGAAGCACCTTTGGATTTAATTACAGCCTTTGTTCCTCTCGGGAACACACTTGCATCATTTAAAGTGATCCTGATTTATTTAGTTTATTTATTTTTACCTTCAGGTGATTGATAGAAAGTTGAAGATGAAGCTGAATTTTATTTTTCAAAATGCCATTCATCCGAAGCATACATCCAAATCAACAAAATAAAGGTTTCACCAGAAGAAAATTAAAGTTATGACATGTTCCAACCAGAGTCTAGACCTAAATTGGATAGAAAATCTATGTGGTGACCTGAAGAAGGCTGAGCACAAGAGCAGGGCTGCTCACTTATGGAAAAATAATAATCACAATTATTAAAAATGATTTATTTTTTATCGAGTTTGGAAACTTCATTTTTTTGTGCTTAATAAACAGTGAATTGGCTTCAAGTTTTCTTCATACCTTCCTGTTGAACTTTCTCTTAAAAAATGGACAAAGTATTTATTCCAATCTAGACTACTGTATAAAATGATAAACACTAAATGAAATCGGCAACATACTGCGCTTCTAATATATTGTAGGGTCCTATTAAATCTCTCCCAGAATTTTGTGTCTTATCATGATGGATTAATATAATGTCAATAATTAAAAGAAAAAATATCCAAAATTCAAAAAAAATGTGGCAAAAACTGATTTAGTTCAACAGAACAGGGATTTAGTGAAAAGTGCTTCACTCTAGATTTCCTAATTATTACAGTAACTGTAGTGTGAAACTGTTGTAATACAGCTCTGTCTCACTGATGATGATGATGCTGCAGCCTCCTGTATGTTGTTTTTTTATTATTTCTGAAGTTCAGCTGCAGCTTTCAGCTTCTTTAGTTACTAAGATTTGTTTGATATACGTCACATTAAAGGTGGGAAAGCTTTTGAAATGTTGTATTGTGATCTCAAGGAGTTTATTGGGGTACAGGGATGTGTAGATGTTTTATATCCCCTATAGAGGACATATTTTGTCTTTAACAGGTGTTTCACTACCTGAGCCTGGCCCTTCTCACCTTCTTCATGGTGGAGCTGGCTGGGAAGCTGTTTGTATTTCGCCTGGAGTTCTTCCAGCACAAGTTTGAGGTGTTTGATGCTCTGGTGGTTTTAGTGTCCTTCATCCTGGACATTGTCTTCATCTTCCACGAAGATGCCTCTGATGGGATGGGTCTCCTCATCCTGCTGAGACTTTGGAGAGTAGCAAGGATAATAAACGGTCAGTCTTCCAATGTGTGCAGCCTCCCCACTCCTGCCAGGGACAATTCTAAGTATATTTTTATATTATGTCAGAGAAGACACAGCCCTAGCTTCAGCTGGAAGTGACTGATTTGATCTGCTGCAGGGATTCTGGTGTCAGTGAAGACAAGAGCAGACCAGAAGATCCACAAGCTGAAGGAGAGCTACGATCACCTGGTTCTAAGAGCCACAGAGCTGCAGAAGCACAATGATCAACTGGTGGGTATTTGAATCTTTCTATGATCATTTTACATATTCAGATACAGATTCAGGAGCCCGTTTTATCAAAGTGATGTCTATTTAACTCCTGCTATACTAGTCATTGTCTCCCCCTTGGTGGCACCCTACCCACTGAGCATAAAACTCCACCTGTTAGTAACTGTTATTTATAATGAAGTACAGTACAGTCACTTCTCAACATTGAAGCTTTAAGAAACAGCAACAGATTATTCTGTTTGTTCCTGTGTGTGTTTAGGTAGGAGAAAACCAGAAACTGCAGGCCCTCCTGAAGAAACATGGCATCGATTTCTGACTTCCTCCTTAGAAAACACATCAACTTCTGACTTTCTCCTAAATAAACATGACATTGACTTCCGACTTCCTCCTGAGGTTCCACAACATTTACTTTCTCCCAAGGAAATGCGACTTCTGACTTCCTCTTATAGAAGCACTGCATCAACTTCAGACTTCCTCTTGAGGAAACATAGCATTGCCTTCCGACCTTCTCCAAAGGAAATGCAACATCAAGTTCAGACTTCCTCCTGAGGGAACATATCGACTTCCGACCTCCTTGTGAAGAAACACAACTTGGACTTCTGACTTTCTCCTGAGTAAAGATGATCTTGACTTTCAACTTTCTCCCAAGGAAACACAACTTCAGACTTCTTCTCAAGAAACACGGCATCAACTTCTGACTTCCTCCTGAGGAAACATGAAATCAACTTCTAAAGTGCTCATGAGGAAACTCTAGATCAACTTGACTTTTTCCTGAACTGTCAGTTCATCCAGATCCTGCACATTTGTGTGGTATCTGTTTTTATTTTAGGCCTGATCTTAATAGTTGTGATTTTTTTTTTCTTTCCGTCAGTAGATCCTATTCTGTAAATGGCTGCATAAATGGATGAATGTTATACAGATGATCTATTAAATTGATGGTGATTGTAAACTTAGGAAACCTTGCAGAGACTGACCACTGGTACAGGAAAATTATTACTTGATGTTGTGTAAAAGTAGAGTGAAAATAAACAGTTCAATATTTCATAGAAAAAAATACTTAATTTATTAAATCTTTTCGTAAAAACATTTTTTATACATTATGTACAAAGAATACAGTGACCGACTGAAGAGTCGAGTTGGGTTTGAGGTCTGGTTTTAGCCCTTAATCATATGGATTGTTCAAACAAAAGGGAAGAAAAAGTCAAAGGGCAGGGTAGCATTGATGCTGGGTGTGGCTCTGTAACCAGGAAGAGCTGCTGCAGATACAGGCACGAAGGCCACGGAGCTTCTGATTGGTAGGATGCTGCTCCCTCCGGACAACAAGACCTGCAGGAAAAGATCCAATATAAAAGGCTGCTTCTTGTTGCTTCACCTTCATTCATACTCATAAAATATCCTCTGAACCCTTTGTAATAAAGTAACTGATACGACCAAAGACCCCATTTACACAGCAGGTTCAGTGAATCAAAATTAAAAGAATAAAAAAATGTTTAACTGAGTTTGGACCTAAAAAATAAGGAAGTCTCATCCAGTCTCAGACATGCAGAAACACACAACCACTTTACATATGTTAGAATCAAAAAGCATCAGGTTTTCAGGTTTCTCCTAATATACATTTTAAAGTAATCCTCATATAAATGGAATGCCTAGCCTTCCTTGAATGAATGCCAGTTTTAGACAGAACATCTTACGTTAAGAAATGAGTTGTAGTTGTTTTGGTCAAACCTCATAAATGACTTTAAGAGCAATCTTATGCTAGATCTGTTCGCTCTCATAGTATGTGTTGAGGATCACTTTCAGCTACTACCACACCCAATTTTACCTCTCTATGTGTAAAATTAACTGAGTTAAAGCCTTGTTTGTATTCTCTAAAGTCGCTTAGCTGTGGTGGCCATCTTGAATGGGGCTGACTCCAAACGTTACTCAGCTGTAGATGTAAATTCAGTCATTTCTTTCTAAAAGTTTTATTCAAATTTATCGACTGGTTCATGAGTTGTTTTGCTAACGGACAACCCACGACCACCCACACAGACATGGGCAAAAATATTATTGCCATTTCACCTTCGGTGATGGGCAACAACAGTTAGGCTTCAGAGATACAAGCTGCAGAGATCACGCTTGTTCACGAAAGACGGCAACAGGTAAACAATGATGTTTCCATCCAGCTCTTCTTAACAGCTGATGGTCAGTTACCAACATGGAGGTCACGCTCCAGTATTAAACTCAGGGTTTCTGCAAGACTTTTAAATACCATTCTGATTCAAATGAAAGACCTATATGAACTACAAAAAACGAGTCATTGTAAAAATTCTTTTAAGGTAAATTCTATTGCCTTTCATTCAAATTTATATTCAATTCAAATCATTAACAAAACTACAACAAACCAGTTTCAGAGCTGAATCTTTGAACAGAGATGGCAGATGGTTTGAGAGGGACATAAGGGAAGTCATTTATGTCAAACAAGAAAAAGCAACTTTAAACAGAGGAGGAGGTCTCAGATTCCAGCTTTCTAAGCCCTACAAAAGGAAAATTAAGGCTGATACCTGATCGTTTCCCCCTAATGCACACCTTCATGCATGCATCCAAGACATCTCTTCTGTGACCCAGGCAAACAAAGACCCTAACAACTCTCCAATGGGAGGGGAGGGACCTTATCTGCATGTGAATCTAGCCTGTATAAGGGAGTATTGCATGCAGTTAAAAGCCTGCATCTCCACACTATCCAGCGAGTTGGAAAGTCTTGAGCTACAGAACAGGAATCCAGTTGTATTGTTTTAAAGCCTTTTGGATTTGCCATGTCCTGGATGATTGAGAAGCCACTCCAGAACATATGTTCTGTTTCTTAATGACTGTCTTCAATGTATTCCAAATTTTCATCACTTCCTGTTGACTTTCTTTACAATTGTTTTATATTTTCCTCACATCTTGATGACTGTCTTCACTGTTTTCCATTGGTTATTTAATGCTGGAAAATGTTCTGTAATTCCTTTTAACAACTCACAAACCCAACCTCTCGTAGACCTTTAGCAATGTTCCTAAGAAGGTTGGATTTAAATCAAAAGATACTTCAAGAAAGTATTTGTTTCAGGGTGTGCACTATATGATAAGGACTTTATAGAGCACTCTGAATGAGCAATTTATCTTCAGAAATTTAGATTTTTATCTTTTAGATAATATAATGGAAAAAAGTCTGCAAACATTCAAACAGCTGTAAAAGAGAGCAAGAGAATAAAAAGCTGACAGATTAAAACTCATTCTAAGAAGTGGAAGTACACCATGATCCACACCATCACAGCATTTTCTGTGAGCCATCAGAGGTCTTACCAAACTGCTGCTATTGGTCCGGATTACTTCTTTGATGCTCACAATCTGAGCTTGTGGGTTCACCAAGGCTCCATATTTGGTCCATTCAATTTCTAAATGACGTGACAACGGAATGCTACAACTCTGTGCATCCTGGAAAAGACAAGCAGACTGTTGGACAGCAGCATCAATAACTAAAAGCTGAACCTTCAGTGGATCTGAAAAGTCCAACCAATATTTAAAGTTACAAGTAGTCTTTTAAGCCGGTATCCCACAGGGCTGGACTCGTGTTGGAGACGAGTTCCTGAACAGCACTCATGAGGGAGACTGTAAAATGTATCAAAACATTTGTGGGGGTTCTCAATTTCCTCGCTTGAGTTGCAGAAACCCATAGTCTTGTTGATTTTCAAAAGTTAGCCAATCAACACATGGCGGCTCACTTGATCGCGAACACTCATCGAGACTGATATGGAAAATTTGCCTTTTTTCTCACAATTCTGAGTCTCCATCTAGTATCCAACAGTTGCAGCCCAGTGAGATACTGGCTTTACTCAAAAACTCCAGACTCCCTCAAACAAAAATTCAGAAGACAAAGTCTGCTTGGTCATGAAGAAGACTTCAATGATCCACAACCAGCCACACTGTTGCCTTGTGACCCACCACCCCCTTCCTCATTGCTCTCACCGAGGGACTGATGGTGGTCTTCATTTGTACCCAGTCCAAGGAACTGTCTAATGGGGAGTTCCCAAAGGAAGCCACATCCAAAGGATAGTCTGGTCCTCTCAGAACTTCTAGAAGCAGCTGCGAGACCAGGGAGCAGTTGGTTATGTCCTCCAGTCTGCAGGGACACAGACAGGTCACCATCACAGATCACAGCTGCATATACAAATAAAGTCTGAGAGTAAGGATGCTTTGCCTTAATGTGCAACCAGAGATGGAGTCCAGTCCAAACAGGACAGGTGAGCGCTGATGTGGACCCAGCAAGCAGTCCTGGTCCTCAACAGAGACATGGAGCAGGGACATTGTGTCTCTGAGTTCAATGCTTCTGGTAATCCCAGTGGAGGAAACTGTTAAGGTAAAATCCTGCTTCTTAGAGCTCATCAGGATATCACAGTCTCACTAAAGTCAGTTAATATAAATAAAAAACAAAACAAATGTGGGCTAATTTTACATCTTATCATTGGTAATATAATTGAAGTATTTTAACAAATGTTCATTTTGATGATTCAATTAAGTTTTATGGGGTTTTTAAAACTAAAATGTGACGTTTCTTTCTGATATGCGCTGCATTCCATTAATCTGGCACCAAGTCAACATGTCAGTGTTGTGCCTGTAGCATTCAGAGACAGAAACCTGACTCGACTGGACCTGTTTGCTGCTGTAACACATGAAGACAGCTTCATGTTGGTTTCATATCATATAAAGTTTACTCCTCCAATAATCAGCTGCAATATCTTGTCTCACAGAAGCTGAGTCAAATGACTGTGTTGGAGCTGCAGCTGAAGTTTCCACCCTCCCTGTTTGACATGTAGGAAAGTGAGATTTACAACTGCTTTTCTACTTAACCACTGAGAAATGTTGGAACCATGTGTTGAGTAAAGAGAGTGACTAAGGAAACTATTTCATAAATAAAAGTTGCAGGCAAACATGGACACTTTCATTACTATTCTTCATTCAAAAAAGATTGAAAACAAAAACAACTGGACTTCTATTCTGTAGCTTTTTTTTTTTTTTGATTTACCATGTCCTGGACTCTCCCTACTATTCTTTTGTTTTCGTCACAAATTTCACTTCCCATCTCCTCTTCCAGCTCCAGAAGCAGATTTCCATAGATCCATCCTGTGTCCCCACAGCAGAGAAAACCACTTTTCTTTAAACAAAGGATATTCTGTTGTTCTTTTTCCTGACACAATAGGCAGTCCAGCCACATAACCTGGATTTCCACTGAACTGGACCGCCACTTCTCCACCGTCGTCCTTTTAGCAAGACACACAACATTATCTAAAGTTAGTGCCAAAGTTTATACAGTACATTTTCAGAAGATTCCTTTTCTAGAGAACATCTACAGGTTCCAGGCTCCAGTACCTTGATATACATGACTTGAAACTCCTGCTTCAGCATCACTGCAGCTTCGAGGACAGAACCGAGCACCAAGGACACCGAGGCATTCACCAGCTCACCTGCTGAGTTATACCTGATCACATAAACAACCTGAGAAAACAAAAAGCAGCTGTCATTTACACATCTGTTAGCAGCTGTAAGACTCTACCGATTCTGCTGAGTTCACCTGGAACAGAACTGAATTAACCATCAGGCCTGCTGTAAACAGAACTATAAAAGGTCCAGTTCTGACACTGAGGTTCAGTGATGTTCTTACAGGACAGAGAGCTCCTGGTGACAATTTTAAAACATCTCTGACACTCACATCTGTTCAGATTTTGTAAGGGAAACAAAACTATTCCTTGAGTACAGACAGATTGTTTCAATATTATAAACCATAATTTTGTAAAAGATTGTCTGCACAGACAGGAAGGAAACCCTTGTTTAATGGTGATCTGTAACCAGAGAGAGATGTTTGTGGTCTTCAAAGTGTTTCTGACGAGAAGGAACTGTTTCAGAGCAAACTTCTGTCATTTCATTTATGTTCATTGTCATTTAAAGTCCTACATTATCACTGGTTACAACTGAGTAACCAGTAAACAACAGGCACGTTTGTCCAAAAACTCTGAGTTAACTTATTTCGAGCAAAATAAATGTCATAAATATGTTGTGCTTGTAAATCAGAATGTGTAGATGTGAATTAAGGTTTGTAACCTTGTAAACCAAAATTTCTGAGAATTTCATCTTTGTGCATGTGTAGATAATAATTTGTGCATAAAAAAGATTTGTATTTGTAAAAAATAATTACACAAGTTCCATTTTTTATTGTCTTTACAGATACAGAGCAAAAAGCTTTGTGTAAAACTCTGCCTGTGAGTTTCATTTTGATCAGAGTTTTCTTCCTCTCAGCTGATGAAATCACAAATTTAACGATCCAATCAGAGAACAGATGGGTTTGGCTGTCGGGTTGGCTGCAGGTCTTGGAAGGACCTGGAAGGACCTGCATCTCAAAGTAACTCTGCTTAAAGTAAGTCACTGTAACTCAGAGTTTATGGATAAACTCAGAGTTTCCCACTCAGAGTAAGTTAACTCAGAATTTACAGATAGATAAGAGTGTAATTGCCACAGTTTTTCCCATGTGGGGAAACTGAGCTCATCTGCAAACTAAGTTAATTTACTTAGAGTGAGGTTAAAATATTCAGAGCTGGGAAACTAAGCATATCTGTAAACTCTGAGTTAACTCACTCTCAATGGGAAAACTCTGAGTTTATCTGTAAATTCTGAATTAACTTTGTGCAAAGAAACTTTGAGGTTAACCATCAACTCTGAGTTAACGTACTCAGAGTGGTGAAACTCTGAGCTTATCTGTCAACTATGAGGTAACTAACTTCAAGTTTATCTGTAACCTCTGAACTGATGGTTAAGGAGGTTAACTGTTGGAACAATATTACAAATCCTAACTGTTGCTGCTGTGCTTGTAGGGAAGAAAGATCCAGATCATCCGATCAAAGTGAGAAAATCCTCTCCTGGCATCAGACATTCTGAAGTAATTCTGCTTTGATATTAACTGAACTGATTAAAAATGAACAACTCATGTTGGACAGCTGCTTCAGCTGGGAGGGGACAGGTAGAAAATCTGAGTTTCTTAAAGAAAACCTGATAGCCAGCAGGTTTACTTCACAGAGTCTGTTACCAACTCAAAGTTTCACTTACCTCTCTTTCTGAAACTGAAAGGTTTCCCCAAACTCAGGGTTAACTAATTCAGAATCTCCACTTAACCCACTTTGTGGAATCTCCCTCTGTTCTCACTGAGGTTTAAATTTGGTTAAAACTTCACTTTATAAAAACATTTGAACTAAATAAAACTCTCAGAGTATACCAGCTTCGTACAATGTGTCAGTAAATGTTTTTTCTAAACATCCAGATTTGTGTTAATAAAATGTTTTTTTTAACTAAACTGTAATGCTTCTGTTTGTGGATTTTCTTGATCTGAATGGAGAGCAGAAGGATTTGTTTCTCTGCTGTTGTGTTTGACTATGTTTCAAATCACGGTTGTACTTCAGAAGAATCAAGTCGTGATGTGTGGTACCGTCCAACTCACCTTCAGAACCACATTAACACAGAGGGTGGGGCCGAGGAGGACAGGAAGCAGGTTTTCTCCATCGCTGACAGTCTGAGCCCCCCCTGCAGACTGCAGGATGACAGACACCACCTCCATCGGAACCACCTCCAAAAACAGAACACATGGTAATAAGATAAGATAAGATAAGATAAGATAAGATAAGATTAACTTTATTGATCCCATAATGGGGAAATTTTCACGTTACTGCAGCTCAATACAGGAGAGGGTGAGATAAAAATAAGAAGATAAATAAAAGGAAGGAGGAAAAAAAACA
>JAOXNZ010000001.1:5072386-5085186 GCA_028566095.1 Kryptolebias brasiliensis | reverse complement strand
ATATAAAAAAAATTATTTATAAAGCAGAAAAAAATGTCACAAACCAAAGACGGTCTGGTTATGATAGATTCATCAGTCAGTGATGTCCTTTTAAGCTGAACAAATGTAAAATAATTATTAGAAGAAAATATAAAATAAAAAGAAATATAAATCAGTACTTCTGTGTTTTAAGTTTAACACCTTACTCAGCCGAGTAGGTATTGTAGCCAGGACTGTAACCAGAGACAAACCTAGCACACAGCTGATATTACATGCTTGAAGTATAGATCTCAGCTGCAGCCACACAAACCAATACAATGAGCTCCAACATGTCCTGAAGTTAGGTTGTTGCTGGATCCGAGCTCCTCTTAAGGCTCTTGTTGACAAACTCCAAAGCTAGGTCTGCATTTTCTAAGTCATGGGTCTGGGCATCGGTAATGGTGATGTGTAGGGTAGCTGGGTATTGGAGGCCATATTTAACATCAGCACAGTCATTAAGGTCCTTTTCCATTGGGATGAAAACTGCCTTCTGTCTGGCCACAGTCAGTGTGAAGTATGGGAAAATGTACACACTTTTCCCGTTGTGCAGCAGGAGGAAAGCCTCTTATCAAACTTTGTTTGATAACAACTAGGCCATTCAGATTGATGTTGGTACTTGAAAGACCTTAGGGTTCGTGCAGAAAGGTTTTGTCTTACTTTGTCAAAAGATTCTTTCACGTACAACTTATTAGGTTCTGTATTTATGTTTAGTTTTTGTATCCTTTTGTGGTGTTTTCTGTGTGGTTTTGGTTTTTATTCCTGTGTTCATGGTTTTCTTTGTGTCAGTGTCTTCCCCTGTGTTTTTCAGTTCTCTCCTGCCCTGTCCAATCTTACCTGTCCCTAGTTGTCTTCTCACCAGGTGATTGTTTTTTTTAGTTTATTAGTTGTCTCTTTTTAGTCTGTGTTTCCCTGTTGCTCCTTAGTTGGGCATTGTCAGTGTTTGCTGCAGTCAGGTTTTCTCCTCGTGTTGCTCTGTATTAGTTCCTTGCACATTTTGCTGCCACGTCAGCCATTTTGTTTTTGTTTAATACATTAGTATTTCTCTTGAAACTCCCTGTGTCCCTGCATTCTGGGTCCAACCAACATTAAAACCTGACACAACTGAGTACAGTTTTCCTGTAAGACAAAAGGGATAAAGTTTGTTAAAACACTTGATTAATTTTCTTATATTAAATAATTGCACATAAATAATGATCAACAATATTTTTTGTCATGTTATAAAAGCTTAGTAATAAAATAAACTACTCATTTCAGCAAGGAATGTATGTTCTTTTCCCCAACCTTACAAAAGCATGTAAATAATGAATAATTGGTTAATGTCCACAAGTGCATAAACGTGTCCCAAAACAATCAAGATTCACTCAGGTCAGAATGAACTTTTCATTGAACAGTTGGTGAAAGATGATGGCAGGTCAGAGGTCATGAAAAATGGGTGATTTTTCATGCTACAAACTAATAAACCATTGGTGCTGTCAGATAGGTGTAAAAAACTATATTTAGAAGTTCAGTTCAGACCACTGCTATAGAGGTTGCACAACGTCTGAAAACCAGGAGGGACCAGTTGATTGAAAGGTCACGTATCAGCTACTCTGACCGCGCCAAATGTCAGCAAGACAATCTGATAATTTGTGACCCCAGGGTTGAGAAAAAAATCAAAAGAGGCAATACGTAGGATCTGTAAAAGACCAAGTGTAAAATGTCAGACAAATCCCATATATGGTGAGTAGAAGTGATATGTCCATCAGAGCTCAGTTTTCCAGGAAGCTTCACATTCAGACTTCTTTCTCTGCTGCAGCAACCTGCAATAATGTTTGAAACCAACAGTAACATGATTTTGTTAATACATACAGGATATTTAAAAGCCTAGCGTTTGTTTAAGAAATACATATCACCTGCCACCTTTCATGCCAAAGCTTAAAATTAAAATAATTTTATGTTGAGAAATGACAATTATAGGTAATTTTGTTCAAACCTTGAAAAAACATTATCGGTTAGCACTCAAAGTGTAAGTTGTAAATGACTCTCTATGACCACAACACATTTAAGCTCAGTATCTGTAAACCTGACTGAGTTATAGCAATTATGTGTTGGCCAAGGAGTGGTCGCCATCTTAAATTAGGTTGACTTTAAAAGGTAATCAGTTGTAGATATACATCTAATTATTACTTTCTGACATTTTTGCTAAATTTGCTGTTGTTTATTAAACAGATCTAAAAATTATTGTACACAGTTGTACAGTCCCACTTTATTGCAGTACACTTGCATATTTTAATATCTACATTTACAGTTAATTTACTGTATAGTTTTTCACTCAGTATTATTTTTTTTATCACAGTTGTATTATAGTTTTTCATTTTTATTTTTTATTGTTACTGTTTTATTGTGTGAAACCAGCCACTAGGGAGCACAAGCCAGTTCCGGTTCAAAATGATGAGGATTGTGTCGGGTATGCACACTTTTGCCTATACTAACATGCAAGCTCATTCAAGCAACACCATACCGGATCGGTCGAGGCCTGGGTTAACAATGACCGCCATCGGTGCTGTTGACAAACAGAGTGCCAGCAGAAATTGTGCTACTGTTAGTCAAAGACCACAAGGAGGGAAAAGTGCCAAGAGACAGAGGGAGAAGAGAAAAGGCAAGAGTGTAGAACTGAAGTTAGCAACTCTAAATGTAAGGACAATGACAGGTAAAGGTAGAGAGCTTGTGGACATGATGCAGAGGAGGAAGGTAGATGTATTATGTGTGCAAGAGACCAAGTGGAAAGGCTGCTGCAAGGGATTGGAGCAGGGTTTAAGCTAAGGTAAGAGTACACAGGTAGACTACATTCTGTGTAAAAGAGGTAGGTTGAGGGGGATGGTGGACTGTAAGTTTGTAGCTGGGGAGAGTGTGGCCAGACAGCATCAGATGGTGGTGACTGGATGACTGTTGTGGTGAAGAAGAGGAAAACAGTAAAGGCAGAGAAGATTACCAAATGGTGGAAGTTGAGGAAGGAAGGATGTTGGTGGAGTTTAGAGAGGAGCTGTTAAAGGCTCTGGGTGGTAGTAAATAACTCCCAGATGACTGGGCTGCTACAGCAACAGTGATTAGAGAGACAGGTAGGAAGGTACTTGGTGAATCATCTGCACAGAGAAAATAGTGAAGTGCAGGAAGTTATCCAGAGGAAGAGGTTAGCCAGAAAGAAATGGGACTGCGAGAGGACTGAAGAAAGAAGACAGAAATATAGGGAGATGCAACATAGGGCAAAGAGGGAGGTAGAAAAGGCAAAACAGTTCGGATATGATGAGTTGTACAAGAGGCTGGACACTAAGCAGGAAGAGAAGGACTTGTATCAACTGGTGAGACAGAGGGACCAGGCTGGAAAGGATGTGCAGCAGGTTAGGCTGGTTAAAGACAGAAATGACAATTTTCTAATAAGAGAGTAGAGTAAGATGAGAAGATGGAAGGAGTATTTTGAGAAGCTAATGAATGAAGAGAATGAAAGGGAAAGAAGAGTAGAGGTCATAGAAACTGTGGACCAGGTAGTTGAAAAAATTAGTGAGGATGAAGTCCGGAAAGCCTTGAAGAGAATGAAGAAGGGGAAGGTAGTGGGACCTGATGACCTACCAGTGGGGGTATGAAAATGTCTAGAAGAGAGGGCAGTGAGATCTTTGACTCGATTATTCAATGGCATTTTTGAGAGTGAGAAAATGTCTGAGGAATGGAGGAGAAGTGTGGTGGTGCCAATCTTTAGAACTAGGGTGATGTACAGAGTTGTAGCAACTACAGGGGAATTAAGCTGATGAGCCACACAATGAAGATCTGGGAGAGAGTTGTGGAAGCTAGACTTAGACAGGAGGTGACTATTTGTGAGCAGCAGTATGGATTTATGTCTAGAAAGAGCACCACAGATGCCATATTTGCTTTGAGGATGCTGATGGAGACATACAGGGAGGGTCAGGAAAAATATAATTGGGTTTTTGTGGATTTAGAAAGGAGGGAGGAGCTGTGGTGTATGAGGACATCTGGAGTGGCAGAGAAGTATGTTACACTGGTACAGGACATGTATGAGGACAGCAGAACAGTGGTGAGGTGCGCTGTAGGAGTGACAGATAGCGCCTATGTGGAGATGGGACTCCATCAAGGATAGGCTCTGAGCCTCTTCTTATTTGCTCTGGTGATGGATTTTAGAGCATCATTTTTCCTAGGATAAATTACATCACCTTTCCCCATCATTGTTTATTGTGGTGTCAGCTGCACGTCCACAAGTGTATTCTTCCTCGCTAGAATGAACATTGTAGATATCTGAAATATAATTCTTACAAGAAGACTCTCACATTTCAGATATCTACAATCCAATTGTTGCTAGTAAAAAGTCTAATTTTAGATATATTCTTCTTCTTCTTTCTTTTGGCCACAGCGAGTCATCATCCTCTATCTAACTCTGTCTTCTGTGTCCTCTGTCCTCACTCCAACTACGTCCATGTCCTCTCTAACTGCATCCATATATCTCCTCTTTAGCCTACCTCTTTTTCCTGACAGTTGCATCTCTAAAATCCTTCTACCAGTATACCCACTGTCCCTCCTCTGCACAACACTCCTCAAACATGACTTTATCTCCCAGTCATCCAACCTGTGTTGTACTTCCGATGACCTCATTCCTAATCCTATCCATCCTTGTCACTCTCAAGGAGAACCTCAACATCTTCAGCTCTGCCACTTCCAATTCTGTCTCCTATCTTTTTGTCAGTTCCACTGTCTCCAAATCATGTAACATAGCTGATCTCACCACTGTCTTCTCATGAAACTTTTCTGCATCCACTCCATCCAAACTGGACTCTGTTCTTCACCTCTTTACCACACTCCCCATTTTCCTGGTTTTAGCGCTGAATGTTTTGCGCTTCCGGGCCCATATATTCAGATGGATCGAGAGGAGACAGCCTTTAAAGAATTAACACAATTTATTCAATCAAAACATGAAGAAAAACCCACCGAGACAGATTTAGCAAAAATTACTTCCCTCTGTAATGGCCAGTGGTCAGCATTGTCTGACTCACCCTTGATTTGTCTAGTATTTATATATACTACGGACTTATTTACGTAAGCTCTAATCAATTGAGGTTGGGGTCGGCCCTCACTCGCCACGTATATTCCAACTGGTTCTAACCGGTTATTCTATTTGCTCTGCTACTCAGTTGATACCAGAAGCGAGACTTTCGGTCCTGCACATCTGGTGTTTTTTTCATTCCATCTCGTCACAAACACCCATAGCTAAGGAAAATCAACACCTGCTTTATTGCTTATCTGAAACTGAGAGCAGACACTAGTAAAATACAACAATGTTTAGATTAATAAGAGTATAATGCAAGGAATCAAACTTATATGAATAACACCATGAATTAACTTCTCTTCACTGGACAGTCTACCCTAAAAAAAGTCCTGCACCTTTGTGACCTCTGCTCCTTGTAGCCTCACTGTTCCACCTGCCTCCCTCTCATTCACACACATGTCAACCAGCTCTCTACCTTTGCCTGTCATTGTACCTACGTTTAGAGTTGCTACCCTCAGTCCTACACTCCTGACTTTCCTCTTCTCCCTCTGTCTCCTGGCACGTTTCCCTCCTCGTGGTCTTCGACTAGCAGTAGCACAATTTTCACCGGCATCCTGTTTGTCTACAGCCCCGGTGGTGGTCGTTGTTAACCTGGGCCTCGACCGATCCGGTATCGTGCCGCTTGGATGAACTTGCATGTTAGTTTTGGCAGAAGTGTTTTACGTCAGATGCCCTTCCTGACACAAACCTTACCATTTACCCGGGCTTGGGACCGGCACAAGAGATACATGAAAATTTGTGTGAGAAACTTATGTAATTTTTACTAATAGAAATTCCACTTTAAAGATCAAATAGAATAAAATATAAAAATAATGAGTTGTCATGTTTTTCTTTTAGTTAAACACTATAATAAAACACTACATTGGTCTATTTCTCTGATTTAAAACATTAGTGACTTGTTTTTAGAGTTTTTGTGTCAAAATCCCAAAGTTGGGTGATTATGTGGACGGTGTTACCTCCCTGGTTAGTGACGTAGTCGGTGCCACAGCCAGCTGTGGCATACCGCTGTAGGTCAGGAGGGATGCTGTCCGGAATTCAAGGCCCACTTTTCACAAGGGGAACCCCCAAGCTTTACAATGTCACACAGTCTTCAAAGAGTTTCCCATCTGGACAGCTAGAGGCAACCAGTGGAGGTCAGACAGAGGGAGGTGGTGGTTTTTCTGTTGAAGATTTGTATTTCAGAATGTTAACTGCACAGTCAGTCACCAGACTTTGGTTTGTAATTTTCACACAGGAGCTAAACTTACCACATCCACCAAACTTTCTTGTCCTTGGGAAGCTGAACAATGACTCAGCTGTTGTAGTTTTGGGTTGGTTTACACAATTAATTGCAACACACTGAACCATTTCACCCCCACACTATCCATATTATCCTTTTTTGTGTTTGTGTTAGGCCCTCAATATATCATATTTCGGAGTGATCATGAAAAATGCAGACAAGACCCTAATAATTTAGTGTAAATTTTTTAAAATGCAAGACTCTGAAAACAAGCAAAAGTTATGACTTTCCTTTGATTTATGTTAGCTTCAAAGCATTTCATTTCACCTTTAGGAAAAGAAGAAGAAAATGTTATTTTTTTCAAGACAAGAAAGGAGTCAAAGTGTTAGCAGTAAAAGAGGTAAATCAAGAGAAAATATCACAATCTGGTGTAGCCTTCATCAAAGCAATTGTATTTATCAGTATTATTTTTTTAAAATATATATTTACCTATTTCACTGCAGCTGCATTTCAGGCAATGATTACAGACATTTTGAGCCAACAAACACTTTATCACTTAGAGGTTTTTTTTCACCAAACAGGAACCACTTTTGACCCATTCTGTTTTCACCACTTTAAGCTCCGACTCCAGCACTGAAAATCCGGCACTAACTCAGCTCCAACTCTTTGCTGGGCCAGAGCCCAGGAGCAGGGAGCAGGCTCATGGAGACCAACAACCAATAAAGATTTACTAAACGCCATGTTTACAAATAAACAGGTTCACGTTTACTCTGCCTAATTTAAGGCAAAATACTTCACTTTAACATAATTAACAGCTATAATTAGCAGTGGAATAACATTTTATTACAGCCTCTCATGTTCCCGCAGTTTGTGTCTCTGTTGTTTTTTTGAATCGTCGGCCACATAGAACAAAGCAGCAGGTCAGACTGCTTTCACAATTACTGTTTCCAATTTAACTCATAAGCACAGTTTGAAGCTCCATTTACAAATATTTTTGACTCTTTTAATCTCACCAGCTGGTGTTTATGGATCCTGCTGAAACCCTGTGTGTCACTCCCATTAGCAGCAGTCTTTACAAATACGATCAGATATCAGAAATAAGCGTTCAACAACTTTTGTTTAAAACAGTGTTTATATATTAAACTGGTGATATTAAGACACCTGTTTGCAAAAATAATAACACAAACCCTGTGATCTGTGGAGATAAAGTGTCTCTCTGCACTTTGATCTTCTACAGAAAGTCAGAATCCAACAGAGGGAGGAGCAAGCAGTTACTGGAAGAGATGTTTAATGGGATGGAATTATGAAGCTCTGAGTTGGCTCTGTAGATGTGGAAAACCAAATTGGTTCTTAATTTGAACTAGTTAAGAACCAGCTCTAGCACTTGCTCTGGGCCATCACTAGAACCTTTTTAATGGGAAAACCACTTAAGTTTATTTCTAGTTTTAAGTTTAGTGTAACTGTAATAGTGCAAATGTAAGAGGACAATTTTATTTGCCTGCTTATTTCAACTGTTTGAACATTTACTGTGAATTAGCTGCTAATAATTGCAGTAAAATCGTCAAAAGTTGGTTGTACAGTTAATACTGTGTAAATGCTCATTTCATTGATTCTGCAAGTTTTGTAACTTTAAACCAAACACCCTGTTTTTTTGTTAGTTTGTTTGTTTTTTGCTTATATGTTTTTGTTTTTTTGCATGTCTAACATTAATTACTTTTCTGATTGATTATAAGGCTGGAAAGTGGAAACCTGTCAATCAAAAATCTTAAATAACTGTTACATCTGAAATCTGATGACTGAACTGATGCAGCATCATTTAAAAAACACTCATGTTATCAAATATTTATTTATTAAAGTTCTTTGCAAAAATAACATAAAAAAGGCCATGCTTATGTATGGCTTGTATTTTTGGCTTGTATTTTCAACACATTGCTGTCGACATTGTGAGTACATTTGAACATGAAGCTTATGACTGCAGGTTTGCAATCACCCTTGTTGATTTTTCAGTAAGTGGCCTGAAAGAGCATTTACTCCTAATGCTACAACAAACACTGTCATGGCATTTCTAACTTCTATTTTTGCACATGTAGGAAACTCTTGCACCTTCACAACTGATATTGGACCACAGTTTACATCTTATGTTTTTTTTTATTTTATTGGTGAATATGGCACATCATACCAAGTGTATACCATCTTCAGGTGAAGGGATGTGGGGAATGCTTTAATAGAGTGGTAAAAGACAGTATTCAGGCAGCACAAGCTACACAACAACCCTGGAAGCCTGCAATTACTGAACTGCTTCACAGTTAGAGTGATTCACTTTATGCCACAACTGGTGAATGCCCTTACTAGCTCCTCAGAGGAAGACCAATGAGGACAAAACTAGACATCCTGCCTCCAACTAAAGACAATGGACAGTACAACCATGTTAGAGACAAAGTGTCTCTACAACAAGAAACAATACAAAAACAAGTAGCGAGAAGCTAAACCAACCAAAGTCACTGTTGGAACTACGGTCAGAGTGAAGCATTTTCATGTGGGAAAAGAAGAGACCCAGTACAGCAATCCTCTGTCAGTACAGCAGCAGACTGGATTGAGTTCATTTGTCTTCAGTGGAGGAAAAGATGGAATGGAGCTCGACTGTCACTTGCCCAAAGAAAACCCCAAAGACTGATACAGCAGAGGAACCCCTCAGCCCAAAACAGAAATCAAAACAAACTGTTCTGCAAAGGAAAAGATGTGCATCAACTTGGACAAAAGACTATGGGATGAAATAAGTTGGTTTAAGAAACTGGTTGTGAAAAAAAAAGTGGAAAAAAATGTAAACAAATGTCTTGTGATTTTGGGCTAATTATCAGTTATAATTCTGATAGTGTTTTACAAAGAAGACATTTATTGCATTCTGCCAACTGAAAGAATAAAGATTAGTGACTGCTGCACTTCGCTTGTTCTTTGTCTTAGTGGAATAGAAAAGGAGGAACGTGTGTGTGGCTGTATCAGAGGAGGAAAACATGTTACTTTTATTTACTTTCATTTGTGAATCACAGACAAATTGCAGATGCTTTATTTTGCGTTACAGTAATACTAGTCTTTTGAGAAAATACTAGTTTTGCCTAAAGGAATGGGAATGTTTGGTTAACAGGGGAGATGTTGTGTTCTGAGGTTTGCAATAAATGCATTTGTGTAAGTGCTGTTACGTGTTGTTACTGGATGATGCTGCTGCAACAGAATGGAGCAGAGGAGCATGTGTTAGAACTGCAGAGGAAGAATGCAGAAGAAGATTGATGATGTCTGTAATGGCACCTTGTTTAGGGGCTGCTGTGGGTCAGTGGTTAGAGCAGTAATGTTCCAATGAGAGAGTTGGAGGTTTGATTCCTGGCAGTAGTCACAAGTTGAAGTGTCCACATGTCAAAAACACTGATTGCCTCATTGCCTCCGATGTGTACCTCATCTGTGTATGAATTGAGTTTAAAGCACTGATTAGACTCTATATAATGATTTATTCAGATTAGCTTTGTAGGGATGTAGTAGAGTGCTGTATGAATGTTTGTGTGAATTGTGTTGTGTTGTTGTTTTGAGTAGCCTGGTTGGCTAGAAAGGTGGTGTATAAGTACAGTCCATTTACCTGGCATCATAGCACATTTGTAATAAAGTTCATAAGTTTTACCAGCCATCTTCCTTATTACAACCACGACAACACACAGTAAACCCACACATGCACAGGGAAAACATGCAAACTCCACACAGAAAAGCCCCAGACAGGAGGCGATCCTGCAACCTGCTTGCTGTGAGGCATTAGCTCTAACCACTGGTCCACTATCAAAATGACTGATATCTAAATGGGCTTTTTACCTAGACAAAACATAAAAATTAGTCATCCCAAATTGTAAAAAGGTAAATGTAAAATGTACTTTTGGCAAGCCAAAATTAAATGACAGATATCTGGAATCATTTTTTTTCTACTACTATTTTTTACTATTGGATTGTACAATTGGATTGTTGATATCTAAAGTGTGAGTTTCTCTTCAAAAGAATTGCATTTTGGATATCTACAATATTCATTCTAGCCAGGAAGAATGCATTTGTGGACAAGTGCAGCTGACAACACAATACACATTATAGCTGCACTAGGTAACTTTTATAAAAATTTATTTTTTTACATATTTCTTAAAACTGTCAGTACGTCCTGGTACTAGAATATGAGACAGATAATCTGTGAAAACATTAAGCTCCTCTGGCTCTTCCTGGATGTCGTACTGCCATTTGCAGAAATATATATCGCTCCCAGTCAGAAACAACCAATCAGAGCTAGGAGGAATGTCTTAGCAGTGTCAGTCACGCTTGTGTATGCGCTGCTCACACCCTTCCCCCACACAGTGCATATCGTCGTTCAAGCTCAAGATTGCTGGTGTGCTGCAGCTGTGCTAATGGTAGAGAAACAACCTCATGTTACAGGAAAACTGACAAATTTCTGGAGTGGCACCTGCTTACAGGCTCCACTGGAACTGTGGAGGGAGGGCTGTAGCTCAGCAGAGAGTAAGGGGGAGGGACCTGTAAGATGGGCCAGTTAAAATTCCACGGTTTTCTCAGAAGTCTCTAATGCAGCTTTAATGGGGAAAAGTGACATCATTTGTCCAAGGAAGAATGAGGTTTGAGATATCTAAAATGTAAATGAAGAACTGAATTATGGATAACTGCTGTACAGATCTTTCCCAGCTATTAAATGCTAAAACAACTTGCCATAGGCAGAAGACAAGTACACCTCAGATGAGGATGTGCAGTCCATGAAAGCAAAGCTTCTCCTGCATAAGAGGCTATTTTGGTGACCCATAGTAGGACATGCCACTTGTATAATCTAACTGGCCCATGCACTGCCACCCCATTAAAGACAGCTACATTTGAATACATATGCAGCCTAAACTAGCGTTTACATGGATTTTCAGATTTCCAAGTGGAAGCGAATGCAGTATCGGCAGCACTGTCAATCATCTCTCCTCCCTCACTTTAGCTGCAGGTGAATGAAAAAGGGCAGAGAAACCTTATGACCAGCACTGTTTATTGACAAACTTAAAATCTATTGATGGACAGTAACAAAATCTATTGGTGCTGCATAAGATGTGTAAAAGAATGTGTAAGTAAAATGAATCACGGTTGGTTTGGCTGATGTTTATAGATGCTAACCTTTGAAAGCTAAAGGCAGAAACTTACGATCACACATACCATACTAACGAAAAAGGACAAACCTTCAAACAGCAGGAAACTGAGCTTCATTCAGCAACACCATGTAAGCATAACCATGACTGAAGTTTTTAAGTAGTTTTGTGCCATTTCAGCACCATTTTTACCACATTTCTGATCATAATACTGCATGATCTTGCCATGATGACAGACTGCATTTTAATAAAAAAATTTAAAAGTTGTAATATCACTAAATGGAGACTGCTAGTTAAATAGATTTTAGCCTTAAGGTTTTTTCATAATAAAAAAACATTCATTATAAACTTATTCAACTATCTGCAACATTTTTGTTATTTTTCTCAGGCCAGCCAAGAGGGAAATCCAGACCTCCCTGTCTTCGGCAACACTCTTCAGCTTCTCCTAAGGGAACCCAAGGTGTTCCTAGGCCAGAGAGGATATATAATTCCTTCAGTGAGTTCAGGGTCTGCCCCTGAGTCTCCTCCTAGAGGGATGTGCCCTAAAAACCTTCAAAGGTAGGCATCCAGGAGGCATTCTTATCAGATGGCCAAACCACCTCAACAGACTCTACCTCTTAACCAACACCCCAGCCTGCCACTCTGCAGGCGTTGTCTCAGACCTCCAAGCGACATTGAAGAGACATGTCAACCATGACAGCCCCACATTGTCCAGAGCCTTCGCATCTCAGGGTGAATCTTGTCCACCCACGTTTAACACTTAAAGCATTTTCTTTCAAATTTAGAAACTAGAAGATTATATTTCCTACTTGGATGCAGGAATTGGAGTAGTATTAAGTTGCAGATCTACTCAAAGTAAATTATTTTAAATGTCACATGGCAAAAACCTAAATGCTCCAGTATTATAGAAAATATATTACCGTAATGCACAACAAAATAAGATATGAATACATGTTATAGCATTTTACTTTTTGTTAACTACTATGTAACTGTAGTTCACACAGGTAGAGAATACTTAGCTCTCATTATTAGGGCACCAGAGGGTTGGAGAACCAACCAAACTGAACTGTATCTTATTGGAATGATAGGCAAGATTTCATTTAATCTAAATTACTTACTTTTTTATTTATTAGATATCAAAAAACAAACAAAAAAAACAGTCCTTTTACCAGTATAAGATTTTTTCCAAAAAGCATTGTTACAAAAAAGAATTAATCAACCAAACACAAATGTCCTTAGTTTTGTTCTAAGTTGATAAAATATGAGTTTCTTGTTTTCCTAAGAGGGAATGGAGTGTTTGCAGTTAAAGCATTTCCCTTGG
>JAOXNZ010000001.1:5048822-5059632 GCA_028566095.1 Kryptolebias brasiliensis | reverse complement strand
CAACCCTAAAGGAAATTTGACAATTTTTAACTACAGTAATTTTAATCATTACTGATTACTGGAAGGCAATATTGTAGAAAGTAATGCAAAGTACAATTAACTTATGGTTTCTTTTTGTTTCCTTTCTTCTCACATCTTTATATAGGTATTTTTCTGTGACCAGACCCCTGACTTACAGGGCCAAGCGTACAACCAAGCGAGCAATGACCATGATTGTATTAGCCTGGACCATCTCTTTTATTCTTTGGGCCCCAGCTATACTTTTTTGGCAGTACATTGTGGGTGAGCGAACCGTTCAGCCAGATGAGTGCTACATCCAGTTCTTGTCTGAACCCATAATTACTTTCTGCACCGCTATCGCTGCATTCTACATGCCAGTGACTATCATGACAGTTTTGTTTTGGAAAATTTACCAAGAAACAGAGAAGCGAGCTAAAGATGTGCAAAACCTCAAAGGATCTGGTGTAACCAGCAACCCAAACCAGGATCAGAATCAAGGGAGTGGTAGCAGAAGGAACGGAAAGGGTTCACTTAATAGACCGAAGATTTCATTAGCCATGCTGCGCCAGATAAGCTCTCAAACCTGCAGTAGCTGTGAATTATATCAATCTTCCTCACAGAAGAACGACAAGCCCGGTGCCATTTCAGGCCGAGAAAACCAAGTTAGATGTGATACATTCTGTTTCCAATTTTCATCTCTTCTTGCTGATCATCATACATCCAAGAGGTCCTGCCACCTAAGTACAGTAGGTGAGGCAGAGCACAGCAGCTGTGACAACTTTACGAGTGATCAGGCTGGTGGTTCTAGAGACCAGACTGTTTCAGCGGTGGAAGCTGATGGAGCAGACCATTCACAGCCTTCAAAAGGTTGGACACAATCCCAATAAGAGGTCTTTGTTTGTGTGATATAAAAAAATAACTACAACAAAGTTTTTAAAGTTTGATGGTGGTTTCTTTTTTTTATATCTCTCTGTTCAGATAGTGTGGAGTCTTCAAAGATGAAGAAAAGCAAGAATAAAGAGGGATTACTAACAATCAAAAATCCCAAAGAGTTCTACTGTGTTATCTCCTCTTCGTCTCCAGATCAGCCACTTGTAGCTATGACCACAAGAAATGTTGCATTGGCTAAATGCTTTGCTTTAAAAGCCAAAACAGAGATCAACAAGCGCAAAAATGAAAAAAAGGCTAATGAGAAAAAAGCAGCAAGAACCCTCAGTGCCATCCTGTTCGCATTCATAATGACATGGTTACCATACAATATTATGGTGTTGGTCAACACTTTCTGTCAGGACTGTATCCCTGAAACTCTCTGGGCTCTTGGCTACTGGTTGTGTTATGTTAACAGCACAGTCAACCCTATGTGTTATGCTCTTTGTAACAAGACCTTTAGAACAACTTTTAAGGATATTTTATTATGCCAGTGGAGGCAACAAAAGAATAATCCTAATTTTCATCAAAGGCACCCTGCTGTGTTCCGAAAGGCGAACTGAAGTTAGCTGTCAGTCCAAAATATTTATTGAGTAGATACATTTTAAGCTTGTATGGATCATTACAAGTGTTGCTGGTTTTACCAACAGACGGCCAAGGATATTTTGTTGGTCTATGCAAGATACAAAGATTCTAGTTCTGCACAACTTAAAGGACAATCACAAAGGAATTTTAAATTGCAGTATCAAAGTAAAGTTAACAGATACTTATCATAATGAAATATGAGCTCTAAAAAAAATAGTGCTATTACAAAAGCAAGTTCCAAACTCCTAAAGGGGTTAAAACAAAAGGAAGTTTATGTATGTCTTGATGCATGCTCAATAATCCAGGTAGAAAAATCTAACAATGTTGAATCAGGTCCTCTGGACGATTTCTTAGATGATACGTTTCGTCTTTTATCCAAAAGACTTCTTCAGTCAGAGGAACTCCAAGCAAACTCAGCCTTATAAGCAGCACCTTCACATAGCTAATCAACCAGTTGGATGCAACACCCAAAACTAGCTGTTCAACTGTCACCCTCCTACAATGCTGTTATTGCGAGTATCACTCAGCCCTCTGTGAGTAGCAAGCGGCCATCGGGGCCCTAACAATCAGTCGTTAGGCTGATGGTCCTCTTTTGCATGTAAACAACTAGTTTTGGGTGTCACACTCAACTGGTTGATTCACTATGCGAAGGTGCTGCTTATAAGGCTGAGTTTGCTTGCAGTTCCTCTGACTGAAGAAGTCTTTTGGATAAAAGACGAAACGTATCATCTAAGAAGAAATCGTCCAGAGGACCTGATTCAGCATTGTTTATGAAGTTTATGTATGTTGAAATTCCAGGATGTTTCCTCATATTATGTACTGTATATGTATAAACACAACACTTTTTTGTTTTTCATCCCATTGTTCATGAGCTGAACTTAAAGATCTAAGACATTTTCTATGTAGACCATAGGTCTTTTTCTCTCATCTATTGTTCACAAATTTGTGTAAATCTGTGCTAGTGAGCACTTCTCCTTTGCTGAGATAATCCATCCATCTCACAGGTCTGGCATATCAAGATGCTGATTAGACAGCAGGATTATTGCACAGGTGTGACTTAAGCTGGCCACAATGAAAGGCCACTCTAAAATGTGCACTTTACTTTTACTGTATTGGGCAGGTTCGAAGGGATCAGAAAACTAGTCAGTATCTGGTGTGACCACCATTTGTCTTGTGCAGTGCAACACATCTCCTTTGTATAGAGTCGATTAGGTTGTTGATTATGGCCGGCAGAATGTAAGTCCACTTCTCTTCAATGGCTGTGTGAAGTTGCTGGATATTGTCAGGAACTGAAACATGCTGTTGTATACGTCGATTCAGAGCATCTCAAACATGCTTAATGGGTGACATGTTCGGTGAGTATACTGGCCGTGCATGAACTGGGATGTTTTCAGCTTCCAAGAATTGTGTATAGATCTTTGCAACATGGGGCCGTACATCATCATGCTGCAACATGAGGTGATAGTCATAGATGAAGGACACAACAGTGGGCCTAAGGATCTTGTCAAGGTATCTCAAAATGCCATCAATAAAATGCATGTATTCGTTGTCCTAACATACGCCTGTCCATATGATAACCTTACCGCCACCATGTGCCACTCGATTCACAATGTTGACATCAGCAAACCGCTCACCCACATAACGCCATACATGCTGTCTGCCATCTGCCCTGTACAGTGAAAACCAGGACTCATTCTTAAAGAGAACATCTCTCCAACATCCCATATGCCATCAAATGTGAGCATTTGCCCACTCAAGTCGGTTATGACAACGAACTGCAGTCAGGTAAAGATACCAATGAGGATGACGAGCATGCAGATGAGCTTCTCTGAAACAGTTTGTGACAATTCTTTGGTTATGCAAACCGATTGTTGCAGCAGCTGTCGGGTTGGCTGGTCTCAGACAATTTTGGAGGTGAAGATGCTGGATGTGGAGGTCCTGGGCTGGTGTGGTTACACGTGGTCTGCGGTTGTGAGGTCGGTTGGATGTACTGCCAAATTCTCTAAGTTGCCTTTGGAGACAGCTTATGATAGAGACTTGAACATTCAATTCATGAACAACAGCTTTGGTGGACATTCCTGCAGTCAGCATGCCAATTGCATGCTCCCTCAAGATGTGTGACGTGTGGCATTGCGCTGTGTGATAAAACTGCACATTTTAGAGTAGCCTTTTATTGGGGCCAGCCTAAGGCACACCTGTGTTATAATCACGCTGTCTAATCAGCATCTTGATATGCCACACCTGTGAGCTGGATGGATTATCTCAGCAAAGGAGAAGTTTAATTTTAGTTTTAGAAGACCCCAGGACATGTCACCAAAAATGAAGGTCTTTGTCCTTGTGAGTATTTGCAAACTGTAATCTGGCTTTTTTAAATGTTGTTTTCTGAGTAATGGCTTCTTCCTTGCTGAGTAGCCTTTCAGCCCATGTCAGTAGAAGGCTTATTTCATTCATTGTGGAGAATGATACTCTCTTATCAATTTCAGTCAGCATCTTTACAAGATCTTTCACTTTTGTTTTGGAGTTGATACACACATTTCACACCAAAACACGTTTGTCTCGGGAACACAGAACCCTTCTCCTTCTTAAACAGTATGATAGCAAACCATTCGCATGGTGTTTACTTGCAAATAATTGTTTGAAAACATGAAAGTGGCACCTTTGGGTGTCTGGAAATTGTACTCAAGGATAAACCAGATTAACAGTTTAACTTGGAGATTAACAAGTCTCTTCCTGGTATCTTGGCTGATTTTTTTGATTTTTGTTATTTATAATTTAATTATTTACCAAATGTTTAATCATTGTCAGACTCACTAGAAACAATACTTTTATTTCTACATTTGCTGTTTTCACACCATCTGTACACATAAATAACTGCTGTGAAATAATTTGTTTTGAAAAATGTGTGGATATTGTGTGTTAAGTGTTCCAGGGTTCCTGCACAGCTGCTATTTCCTCTAATATTCAAGAGGTAAACAGCAAAACAATTAAATGTGTATGACATAACCCCATGGCTACAATGGCTTTGCATTTTATAAAAAAATCCTGGGTATAGATAACATTTTAAATCCTATCATCCAGTGTATTTAATGGAATATTGCATTTTACTAAATTTCCAGAGCACTATGGCAGTGAGCTGTTACCTCAAAATAAGAACTTTGCAAGTTTGCCTCCCGGTCTTTCTGTGTGGAGTTACCCTGTTCTTCCCATGCACGTGTGGGTTTTCTATGGGTACTCCAGTTTGTGCCCACTAACCGAAAACATGTTACGTGTTGTGGCAATCATAAATTAAATAAGGTGACGGCCAGGAAAAATTCCTGAACTTTATTACATGCATGCTAGACACTGTTTTAGAATTCCATTCATTCTTATTGTTCCTCTGTACAGTCTCTTCTCCTTACGGTGTCACAGCAGTGTTCTCTTGTGACCAAATGTAATAAGAGCAACACATATCATTGGGGACCAAGCCCCTTGTCGTATGTCAACCCCTCCCACACACACACACACACATACACCCCAACACCCCCAGCATTTCCCAATCTATATAAACTTGCAGCATCAGTTGGTGGCCTACCAGGCCTTATATCAACTGCTTCTTCATCAATTGCTGGCTGATTAAATGGTGAGTCTGGACACTTAGTATTGTCTCTTTCACTCTTTCCAAGGCTCTCAGCATCACTTGCTTCTGTTTGAAAGCTCCTGCCACAGCTCTCAGCCTCCTGAGGAGCTTCAGGGTTTGAGGAAACCATGTTGGCCACCCAGTCAGCTGTGCGGTCCAATCCTTCACTCCCTGAATACACAACTGAAACACCCTGATCATCACCATTAACAGTACTTGGATCTGGGGTGATATCAGAGGAAAACACTGCCCCTTGCTCTTGGTCTAGCTCAAGTGGCAGGAAGTTTGCTGACAGGAGAAAGTTGTGATGAACTACTGTCTCTAGTCCAGGGGCTGTATCTTTGCTGCTGTAAGACATCTAGGGTTGTGAGACACAACAATGTAGATGTTAGAGGACCACTTGTCTGCAAGATTCCTACTGCCACGTTCCCCCTTATTAGCCAAGAGCACTTGATTTCCTTCAGCTATGTCCATACCCTTTGCTTTTAGATTATACAGACAAGCATGACACCGCTGGCTGGAGTGGACATTAGCCTGAGCAGCAGCTAAGGCTTCTTTAAGGTCCTCCCCAACTCTTTTGACATAGTTGCTGTAATCTGTGACTTCATTATCCCTTTCTACATTGTGAAACATGACATCTACTGGGAGGCCAAACATCAGATGGAAGGGGCATAATCAGTTGATTCATGGGTGATGAAGTTGTAAGCGAAAGTCAACGTTTGTAACATCTGTGGCCACTTGCACTTATCTCGGGGTGGCAAGGCTCTGATCATATTACCTAGGGTTATGTTAAATCTTTCAGTCTGGCCGTTGCCAATCGGGTGATATGGAGTGGTCCTTGACTTTTTTACGCCTGCTACTTGCAACAGCTCCTGGATCAACTGACTTTCGAAGTTCACGCTTTGATCTGAATGGATTCTTTGAGGGAAGCCATAAATACAAAAGTATCTATCCCATAGCTTGCGAGCCCCTTGTTGGTCAGGGCACTGGAAAGCGTGGGCCATCTTGGTAAAAATGGTCGGTTACCACCAAAACATCAATGCTCTGACCCTTTGTATATCTTCTGCAGACCAGAAGTCGAGGCACACCAACTCCAGAGGGCTTGTGGTTTTTATGCTCTCAAGGGGAGCTCGGGCCTCAGGTTCAGGGGCTTTGCTCATGACACAGCATTTGCAGCATTTGACATACTCACGGACAATGTGCTCCATACTGAGCCAGAAGAATCGCTGCCTGGCCAGGTGTAATGTCCGGCGTTTTTCTTGATGCCCAGCCTCATTATGTACACCATGAAGTGCTTGGCCTATCAGGGACAATGGTGCTACAAACTGGTGTCGCTTTCTGCCATTAGTTAGGTCTTTACACACCCTATATAGATTGTTGTCAAGCATGCTTAGCTTCTCCCACTGTTTCAGGAGCTTCAAAACCTTTGGCAACAAGCTAGATCTTTCTCTCCTTGAGATAAAATGGTGTCATTTTGTTGCACTTCCTGTTGGGCCTTAAGGGACAACATAGGTAAGGGAACCTGGCGGCTTGGTATCAACCCCTCTAAGTCTTGAGCCAGCCAAGTCAACACCATTTGCTTAGGACTAAGGTCCCACTCCTCATGCCCCAACAGACACCTCCTCTTCACTCTAAAGACCTCCTGAACTGTATCTTGCCTCACTTGTTGTGACTCCTCCAACAGAGCCTCATAGGACTCAGTCACCAGCCTTTGGGAAACACGGCTCTTGATGAAGGGTTGTTGGCTCAAAGAGTCAGCGACTACTTCCAGGCATGCATTTAATGTTAAAGCTGTAAGGGGATAACTTCGCCATCCGCCTTTGCTCACCTGTCAAGTTTGGGCTTCGTGAGGATGTATGTCAAGGGATTATTATCCATCCATGTAGTGAATATTTCTCCCTTAAGCCAATGGCTAAACTTATCACAAACCAACCATTAGAGTTCAAGGAACTCTAAACGGTGGGCTGGGTATTTGCTCTGGGCACAGGCCACTGATTCACTAGCAAAGGCGACTGGTCGGGCTTTAGTCTCCCCTCCTGGACCTGGGATAACACAGCACTGAGTCCATCAGTAGAGGCATCTGTTGAGAGGATAAACGGTTTGCTGAAGTAAGGATGGGCAAAGACAACAGATTTCAAAAGTGCAGACTTTATGAGCTGAAAAGAGTTTTGATGCTCTTGCAGTCATTTGCGTGTAGCGTTTTGAATGCAGCAGCACCACATGGGTTGCTCTACCTCCTTCTAGGAGCAGCTGTAAGAGCAAAAAGGGGTTTGGCTAGTCTGGAAGGGTCCTGAATGAACTGCTGATAGTACATTATCATGCCTAAGAATGATTTGATTTTTCTTTTGAGAAGGTGTCACTTCATCCTCCATAATAAGGTCCACAATGGTCATTGATGTTATAGCCTTGACCATGTCAGCATCAGTGGAGACACCATTACTGTCCGAGGAACTTTACGCTCCTTCTCAGAAACAAACATTTTTTATGGGATAACTGTAGTCCATAGGTTCTCATTCTGCTAAAGACCATTTCCAACCTTCTCAGGGCCTTGGCCTAATTAGATGAATAGACCAGCACATTGTCCAAGTAGCAAAGAAGGGTCAGGAAGTTTTGATTGTCAAATATGCTCATCATTAGTCGCATAAAGCTGGCTGGACTATTGCACAATCCCCGTGGGAGGCGGTTGAACTCATAAAGACCCATAGGTGTTGTGAAAGCCGTCAACTTCCTGTCCTGTTCTGCCACAGCAATATTATAGAAGCTGAAAGTGAGATCCATAGCACTGAATATAGTACTACCACCCAAGGTGGTGTGCGAGACAGTCTGCTTGGTGTGGGAAAAGGTGAGCGTCCTTTATTGTGCAAGCATTTAACCACCAGTAATCTACACAAACCGTAAGGTCCCCATTCTTTTTCCAAACAAGGACCAACGGTGACCCCCATTCACTATTTGACTTGCGGCTTATCTCGAGTTCTTTCATCTCTGAGAGCACCTGTCTGAGTTTTGTGATACTGCCCTGGTGGAACACGGCAATATGGGAGCCTGAAGGGTCAAGTGTCAGATAGGTGGATCCTGTGAACATCTTTTGTTGACCCACAATCAAGCTTGGTTTTTGAGAAGACAGCCTCGTACTTTTGGACAAGTTGCAACAGCTGACCCTTCCAGTAGTGTGACACCTCACAGGATTTAATATCCAAACTCTCGAGTCCAAGTTTCAATAGGGTCTCTTGGTAATCTGATGGGTCAGGGTCTTGGGTGCAATTAGCCGGTTCACTGCACATTGCTTGATTTTTTACCTCAAATGAGTTAACTGCAGTCAGGTTGGAAGCCTCATCCAGATCCTCAACAGCAGTGCAAGCCGACACCTCTGCAACCTTTGTGTTGCGTCTCAGGTTTACTGGTTTGTTGGAAGTATTTAGGACTGACCAGAACCCATCTCTCATCGTTCATAGTGGCAATGGACCTGCAAACCATTATATCATTCTTGTGGGTCAATGCTTTGGACGGTTCTATCAAGACATTGCTGCCTTCGGAGCATGATCAGGTTACTGGCAACTTGCTCCACACCAAATGTACCCGTCTGGGCAGAAGAGTCACAGCCTACATTAACTTGGCTGTCCCAATAACATCAGGGATAGTTTATCCACTCCACCTCTTAATGCCAGACAACATGTTAAGGAACTGAATTACTTCAGGTGCCTCCTCTCAGTCAGGCTTACTCGGGACCTGCCAAAACTGTTTAGACTGTTTGAACTTCTTAAGAAGGTACTTGATAACATTTCTCCCTAGAATCACTTCATCTTGCTGCCCAAGAACAACCAGCGCAGGGACTTTGAAGGTGCAGCCATACACTTTCATTTTTAGGTCATAAATGCATTTAGACTTAACTTTAACCCCACCACAATCAACAAGTGTGATGTCAGGGCAAATATCATTAGGCATGGACACTGAATAAGTACAGCTTAGCATTTGTTTAGCCTCTTCACTGATGGTATTAGGGCTAGTGTCAAACAGGGCTTTCAGTAACACAACATCCTCCACCCAAGCATCTGTATAGAACAGACTGTCAGCTTTGTCAAGCCTATTTAAGTTCTGGAATAATACAACAATGGAGAGGAATTCACACATTCAGAGTATATGGTCTGTGCATCATCTTCAAGTTTGAGGGTTTTATCTCTATTACTCACACTGTCCCCTCCCACGTGTGAGTGCTTTAGTTTTCCTGACACAGTAGAAGCCTTGGGACAGTCCTTTATTTGATTCCAAGCTTCTAAGCAGCCTAAACATCTTTTCTCTTTCATATAATGTGTATAGGTGGAGTGTGAGGGCTGTCCGCAGATTCTGCAGGGGGCCACACAGTTGAATGAAGCAGTTTTTGGTGGGGTGGCAGCAAGAGCAGGCTGGTTTGCACACTTTAACACTCTTTCCAACATGCAAAGCACTCTCTCCAGTGCATTTGACTCTGAAACAGTGACTTCACTTGGTTTAGCAGGGTCAGGTAGCTTGGCTGTGTTTACACTGGTGTACTCTGCGTCACATTCTAGGGGTTCACTGGCTGTCACAGCGGTAGCTAGACAAAGGGCATATGCATTGGGCATAGTTGTGGTTGGTCTTTTAGCTTAGTACTCCCTCAATTTAAAATGTTTGTCAATAGCTTCTTGCACATCAGCAAGGGACCATTTGCTTGTGGGCTTGCGTTTAAAGACACAAGCAAGGTTGGGATCTGGGCAATTTCTGACAAACATTATGGCTATTTCAGAGTCCATGTTGTCCATTTTACCACCCTGGCACTTCAGGTGCCTGCCAGCCACTTCTGCAGCAGTGTTCAACCTGATCCAGTCATCAATTGGTGTTTCTTTAGCTTTTGGCTGGGTGGTGTAGAATTTAGCCAAGGGTAGACAAGAGCCAGGAGTATCACTGAAGTAGCGCCTCAGAATATTGTATATTACTGGGGATGTTGCCAACTGAGCTACGTTTCAGCCCCACTTTGACAATACTTTTAGCTCTGCCAAAGAGGTGGTTTAAAACTTTCTCTGCTTGTTCACTAGGTGAAAGGTCTCTTTTTTGAAAGTACACCTCAACTGTGTCTATCCACTCCTGAAGGGAGTACTTGTCTGTGCCATTGCCACAAAATATTGGTGGGTCTTTAATGTCAGGTCTGACTATCAGACTTACCTTAGAGGTGTCAGCAGGTGCTATGAATGGTTTAGCTCTGGATGATTTATTGGGAGGAGCCTGTGGGCTAAAAGCTGGCTGGCAGGTTAGGAGGTGGCTAACTATGGATTTGCCAATTTGACTTCCTAATTCTCCAATAAGTTCATGTAACTGATGTGTATTGGTGCTCTCATTCGAATTAGTGGGTGTTGAATACAGTGGTTCATGTTTGTCTCTACCATCATCCAACACAAACTGCATTTTAAGTATAGCTCCTGGAGTGTTATTAACAAAGGTTTTCCCAGGGCTAAATAAACCCCTCCCTCTCCCAACAGGGAATGGAAACACATCATATGTTTTTTGATTTTTATCTATCATAGCGTATAAAATAAAACACAAAAAAAAAAACTTACTGTTCCTTCATAAAAAAATAAATGTGCTTGTGGAATGCTTAGTGGTCCTTGAGACATTCCTTACAGACAACACACATGCTATATTAATAAAATTAAAATGTGTACAATAAACAAT
>JAOXNZ010000001.1:5035062-5045503 GCA_028566095.1 Kryptolebias brasiliensis | reverse complement strand
ATGATATTGATGCAAGTTTTAGTGATTTGCACAACTCTGAAAGTTACAATTATCGTAGAAATGACTCATCTCACATGGGTGGTTGTTAGCACACTTGTTTAATACTTAGTACACAAAGAAGGTGTTGAGAGAATTTCAAGGATTTCTGCTTTTAGTATAATAAAACCAAGAAGAAAAAGTCTGACTTAAACTTTAACTGACTTAAACAGAATAAACAAAGAAAAGAGGGGATCCATAAAAATGTTTTCACATATATTACATTGAAATAGGTTTTTGATTTATTTTGGGGTTTTTTACTCAAAAAAATGTCTTTCACTGTCTTGTGCAGGTCATTTGGTCTTGCGCCTGGGTCATTGGGTCTCGCGCGCAGCTCATTTGGTCTCGCACACGGGTCATACATTGGCACGGGGGTGATTCGCTATTGCGCGCTGGTCTGTACGTAGAGCTTTTGACTGCTTTGGTGCTTCATACTCCTCTGCAGAACAATCAGGCTCATGCATTGCACCTATTTTCCTGCAGTTAAATACAGCTCCCTGGCAGGCAGACGGTGCCAGATTTTTTGAAAGCCTCAGTGTAAGTAGATGTCTAGCTATCCTACCTTGCCTGCCTGTCTGATCCTGAACACGTTCTTATCGCCCAGATTCTCTGCCTTGCCTTGCCCTGTTGGATACCTCACTGGCTTCTGTTATCTAGACGTCGACCCTGCTTCTGTCCCACAACTCCTGTCTCTCGCCAAGCCCACAGATCTGCCTGCTCAAACCAGGCCCTACGGTTCTGACCTAGTTTCTGTTTTTTTGACATCCGAGTCCTGCCAAGTCCCCTGGTTTGTTAACTCAAGTCAGTCCCTTTTTGTTGGATCCTCGTTCATCTACCAAATAGTGAGACGACTTCCTCTTAGGTCCAACAGAAACTGTGACATCATTACGCCCAGCCAGCTCATCGTCCCACTTCTGAGGCGCCATATTTCAGGTTCCCCTGAACTTCACGAATTCTTAGGTTAGTGGCTTTATTTTTGTTTCTTTAAAACTTGTCTCTCCATCCTCAGAGGCTCCAGAATTTGCTGTTGGCGGTTTCCTGCTATTTCATTTTTGGTTCAATAAATCTTTTAACGCTCACTGATTGTGTCTGGTTGAAATTCCGGGTCCTCAGAGCTTTTCTGTAAGGAAAAGCTGGCCAAAAATGGACCCTTCACCAGCACAATTGTGGCATAATGGTGTCCATTGCCAGACTTGATGCAGGCATGAATGAGATTATTTCAATGTTGCAAAATATGTCTGTTTTTAGTTCTGCACAGGCTCATCTCATTGATCTCATTCTCCTTGACCAGGAGGCAGCTAGGGGCTTGCTTTCCTTTAGGCAAGGCAGTAAAAGTGTTATGGCTTATATAATTGATTTCCATTTGCTCACTGGCAATAGTTCCTGGAACCAAGAAGCTTTAATGGATGTGTTCATGCAGGGACTTAATGATGACATCAAAGACGAACTTGCCACCTGAGACTACCCAGACTCACTCAAAGATTTGAAGAACTTGGCAACTTGGGTGGATCTCAGACTTGAAGAACAAAGGAGAGAGAGGAGAGACAAGGAGGTTAGTTTTGTTTCTTCCGGGCTCACTCCAAGAGCCTAAGGATTCTCTTTTCTCCCAATTTGACCCCTGAACCAATGCAACTACGGAGAACAAAAGTTTCTGTGGAGGAACAGTCTCACAGAAGGAGACTTAACCTTTGTTTTTATTGTGGAGGCAAGGGTCATATGGTCTCTTACTGTCTGTTAAAAGAGCAGGGCAACGTGTCTATCTCTTCTTTTTCTACCTCTTTTCCAGCTAACATTCTGGTCTCCTTTACAGAATATCATGTCTCTGTTTTAATTGATTCCGGAGCAGACACATAATTTATGGATGAATCTTTCTTCAAGAGCCTTGGGATTAAGCTTCTACCTGCTCCATCAAACCATAGCATTTTTGCCCTGGATGGACGTTCGCTTACTTAGTCTCATCAAGTTACAGAAAAGGTTAGTCTGACTCTTGGCGGGAACCATCAGGATGAGATCACCTTTCTCATCATCCACTCACCTCAGTTACCCATCGTCTTAGGGGTTACATGGTTAAAGAAACACAATCCTCACATCGACTGGCAGGCTAAAGAGATTATGGGCTGGTCAAAGTATTTTTGGTGCCTCCTTTTCTGCTCCTGGTAACACCACTGAAGAAAAATACCCCAATTTATCCAAGGTTCCGCCAGAATACCAATATCTCAAAGAGGTATTTAATAAATGCCGGGCCAAAGCACTTCCTCCTCACAGACCCTATGACGGTGCTATTGATCTCCTTCCAGGCACCTCTCCTTCTAGGGGCGTCTATAGTCTTTATCGGTTCCTGAGAACCGAACCATGGAGAACTATGTAGGAGAGTCTCTCAAGGCTGGCATAATTTGACCATATTCATCCCCAGCTGGAGCCAGCTTCTTTTTTGTGGGTAAGAAGGACAGCTCTCTCAGGCCATGCATAGATTATTGTGGTCTTAAAGACATCACTGTAAATCCAAAAAAGGTTAAAAACAAAAACAACTGCACTTCTATTCTGTAGTTGAAGACGTTTCACTTCTCATCCGAGGAGCTTTCTCAATTTAAAAAACAGAAAATGTGGAGTTTGAGCTTTTAAAGCTGAAATGTTCTGTAAGCTAAATTCACATGCAGATTGCCCTCACTCTCCTAACAACAGAGGCTCGTTAGGATCCTTGTTCGCCTGAGTCACTGATGGGCCATTCTGGTCACACGAATGCAGGTCCTGATGCAGGTTCTCGCTGCACTGAACTGCATACACCACACCACTCAGTTTGTGTTTGGGTGTTTTGTCCTTAGGGTGGACCAGCCTCTGTCTGAGAGTCCTGTTGGGTTTGAAATGCACTGGGATGTTGTGTTTGGAGAAAGTCTCTCAGATACTCCAAGAAAATAAGGGATGACAATGTTTTTTCCATCTGTTCTTCTCCTTGTTCTGTTCAGTGGTGTGTTTTGTAGCTTTCAATGCTGACTCTTTCCATATGAACCAGACAGTCCAAAAAAGGCAGCTTGTTGTCCTTAGCATCTTCTCTGGTGAACTTGATGTTTTTGTCAACAGAGTTGATGTGTCTGGTGAAAGCTTCTACTTCCTTAGCATGGATTTTGACCCAGGTATCGTCCACATATCTAAACCAATGGCTTGGTGTTGCTCCCTCAAAGGAGTTCAGGGCTTTCTTTTCCACTTCCTCCATGTAGAGATTGGCCACAATCGGTGACACTGGAGATCCCATGGCACAACCATGCTTCTATGTTTTTAACCTTTTTTGGATTTACCATGTCCTGGATGACTAAGAATCTACACCAGCATACTGACATCACTGTAAAAAAACTATTAACCTCTTCCCCTTATGAATTCAGCATGTTCAGCAAGGATTTTTACCAAGCTACCCTACGCAATGCCTATCATCTTGTACGCATGAGGGAGGGCGACGAATGGAAGACTGCCTTTAACACCCCTACGGGACACTATAAGTATTTGGTTATGCCTTTTGGCTTGACCATTGCTCCAGCGGTTTTCCAGGCACTGGTTAATTATGCGTTGAGGGACTTGGTTGGACGTTATGTCTATGTTTATCTTGATGATATCTTGATTTATTCTCAAGATCTAGAATCCCATAAGCATCACGTCCTGTCACTTCTTCTCCAGAATCACCTTTTCATTAAGGCTGAGAAGTGTGAGTTCCATCAGCCCACCACCTCTTTTCTGGGCTTTATCATTTCCCCCAATAAGGTCACCATGGATCCAGATAAAATTACTGCAGTTTCGAAATGGCCCACACCCACTGATCATAAACAGTTACAGAGGTCAGACAATAAGATTCACCTCTGTGCTTATTTTTCCAGAACTTTGTCTAGCGCTGAACGCATGTATGATGTGGGAGGACTGTGAATTGCTGGCCGTCAAGCTAGCCCTGCGGGAATGGAGACACTAGTTGGAGGGGGCCAAGGAACCCTTTCTTGTCTAGACCGACCACAAGAATTTGTAGTCTTTGAGGCCAGCTACGATGCTGAACCCTATACATGCCAGGTGGACTCTTTTCTTTGGTCATTTTAAGTTTTCCCTCTCTGACAGACCCGGGACCAAGAACATTAAACCGGATGCACTTTCCAGGATTCACAAACACCCTGATTCTGTGACCAGTGGTGCGGAGGAGTTTATTCTCTCAGAGTCGGTTCGACTTTCGGTGACCATGTTCGATCTGGAGAGGGAAGTCAGAGACGCCACCAGGGACCAGCTTGCTCCTGACTCGTGCCCCAAAGATTGTCTGTTTGTTCCAGAGAACTTGGTCTCCAAGGTACTCACTTTCTGCCATAAGTCTTGTCTGTTCTGCCATCCAGGAATTAACAAGACCTTACAGGCATCTCCAGTCCCAGTTCTGGTGGCGTACCCTGACCAAAGACGTTTTGTCTTTTCTCTTCTGACAAACAGATGGGGGAGATCCTTGCTCGGGAGATGTTCCACAGATTCCTCACCAACATCATTTCTGATAGAGGACCACAATTCATCTCCCAGTTCTGAAAGGAGTTCTGGTCTCTGCTTGGATTTCCATCAGCCTGTCATCTGGTTTCCATCCCCAAACCGATGGGCAAACCAGGAGGTTGAGACCAAACTTTGTATCCCTTGTGGCTCAATTAGTCGCTCAACTTACCTTGGGTAGAACATGCCATTCTCTCTCTCCCTTCTAGCACCAGTGGTCTTTCCCCCTTCTACGTTGGCTATGAAGACCAGCCACCAGTGTTCACAATCCAAGAAAGGGAGCCCAAGGTTCCCTCTGCTCACGCTGTGGCCCTGAGGTGTCAACGCATCTGGAGAAAGGCCAAGAAGACCATGTCTGAGGTGCAGTCCAGGAAAGCTAATTGATGTCGGACCCCTGCACCCGACTATCAAGTTGACCAGAACGTCTGGCTATCCACAAAATGTTCTTCCCTTATGTGTGGAGAATCGTAAGTTGGCACCTTGCTTCATCTGCCCATTCCCCATTTCCAAGATTGTGAACCCGGTGGCTGTCTGTCTACAGTTGTCTCGCTCAGTGCGAATTCACCCCACATTCCATGTGTCCCGGGTTAAGCCCTTCATTATGCCTCGTCTCATCTCTGCAGCACAATCAGGCTCATGCCACGCACCTGTTTTCCAACTGTCAAACCTTGGATTCAGAGGGATTCCTGTGGCTTTTGTCCTAGTCATGGAACTGTACACCAGATCTTTACCCTTGCAGAGAGGATCATGCAAGTTTGTTTTTTTTAAGTCTACACATATTTTGTGAATCTGGAGAAGGCTTATGACTGTGTTTCCTGAGGAATTCTGTTGGGGGTGTTGTGGAAATATGAGGCCGAGGTTTTTTAAAAGCTACCCTGTTCTTGTATAACCAAAGAGTTGTGTCTGCGTCCTTGGCACACAAACAAATTGTCATTGTCAGTATGGGTTGGACACTGTCAGAGCTGTCTCTTGTTTCTGATCATGTTTATGGTGTTCATGGCCACGATTTCAAGGTGCAGTCATTGAGAGATGGATATCTGGTTTGGAAACCTTAAGGTTTTGTCTCTGCTTTTTGCAGATAATGTTGTTCTGTTGGTCATGACCTTCAGTGTGCCCTCGGGGTGGTTTGCAGCTGAGTGTAAAGCAGCTAGGATAAAGGTCAACTTCTCTGATCACCTCTCATCTCTCTTCCATGGTTCTCAACCAGAAAACAATGGAATGCCCCCTCCAAGTCAGGGATAAGTTTTTGCCTCAAGCAGAGGAGATCAAGTATCGCAGAGTATTGTTTACAATTACTGGTAGGATTAAGTAGGAGATAGATTGACAAATCATGTTCATCATCTGCAGTAATGAGGGCATTTCTTTTGTCTGTCTTTCACTGCAGTAGTACTTGTGGTTTCTCTCAAACTCCCTCAGAGTTCAGAGAGTGCAAACCCCAAATTAAAATTTAATTTCCTAAAACCCCAAATGATATACAATGAAGATAATTACCATTTAGGTTTTAAAATAGAGATTCCAGTTACTCTCCAAAATAAAACTCTGCCTTTGCCATAGATTATTGTAGCTAAAAGAATAAAAAGTTGATTTTTGTGTGATTTTTGGATTTTTTTTTTTTTAGCAGTAGCTGCATTGGAACCTTTTATATTTTTTGACAAGCAGAGGTTAAGTTTTGGAATCTCTTAATAAGAACATTTTTTATGTTAACATTATTTCTGTCATGCTTAAGCTAATATTACAGCTCATCCTAAACTTTTTGCAGTAATAACAATCAATGTTCTCTTTCAGCTTCAGAGATCTGAAGTGTAACTAACAGCTAATATTTGGGACACAGTAAAACGACATGGCAGGAATAAGCTCTTTAAGCACTAACAGTTAAAAGAAAATGAACACAGAACGGCAGGGATTACAGCTTTCACTGAACAGGACTTTGTGATGTTTTGTTTCTGCATTCTTTGAGCTGACGGGAGCTGTTTGTTTTATTTCCTTTTATTTTCTTTGCTGCTAAATTTGTTTTCCACCTGTGGAGTAACAGAATGGGAAAAATAATCAAACCTCCTGTATCTCAGTCTGTATTTTAGTGCAGACTGATTAAACTGTGAAACAAACTGCACATAAATGGAAAATTGATTATTATTTCTAAAGCTAATCTTTTTGAGTTGATTTTGTAGAACAAATCCTGCTTAAAATCCATCTGACTTGTTTTGCAAACATGCAAAGTTTTATGGATAAGTGGAATCAGTTGTCTTTGGGAAGAGGAATTGATGTAACTGGGTTGGCATATGACCTAACAAACAGCAACAATAGTCAAAACTTTGTTCGCTGAGTCATGGTTGTTTGACATTATTCTACAATAAAACCAGAGTTTATTTTGTCCAGCTCAGGATCCAGGAATTTGATTCGTCACAGCTGCAGCGACTTGATACTTCTTGTTGATAAGCAGCTCTCGTGAGTGAATTAAGAATCAAGGTAGCATCATTGTTTTAATTGCCTGCTGCTAAAAGGCTAAATGCAGGTAATAATGATTTTGCCTGTGTGTACGTGTGTCTGTTGTGTTAACAAAGTATCTCATGAACCATTGGACAGATTTTAAAGAAATTCTTTGAGATGGTTGAACATATACAACTGATGTCAGATGACTTTTGGAGTCAGCTCAATTCAAAATGGCTGCCATAAATAAACTTAGCAACAACAGATGTCTATAACACAGTCAGTTTTACAGCTATTGAGCTAAAATTTGGTGTGATAGGAGTTATGAGTCATTACCAACACATGCTCCAACTGCTCGCTGATTGTACAAGATCTTTGTTTAAAACTTTGGCATTAATGGTTGGAGTCAACCATGTTTGTTTGGAGTTTAATGAAGCTTTCACAAAGTGATGATTGGCTCTACACCTACAACTGATTAACCATGAGTTAACCATGGCCACCACAGCTAATCAACATTGGCTCTAGCTTAGTCAGATTTACAGATAATAAGCTAAAATGTGATGCAGTGGAAGATGAAAGTCATTCTCAACAACCACTCTAAGTGCTAACACATTGCACAAGATTTTAAGATATGTTATTTTTGAGGTTTGACCAAAGTGACTGCATCTTCGTCACTTCTAAACAGAAGATCTCCACAGTTTTAAACTTTGGTATGAAAGGCAATGGGAAATATGCATTTCATCAAAGAATGTTAGGCCTTTATTTAGCAATAAAACTAATGCTGAAAAAAGACAGAGACATGTGAGATCTTCCATTTTAAACAACTTGTTTATTTCATTGTGTCCTGCTGTCTACGCTTCAAGAGAAGATCCATCACTTCATTACACACAGAGGGTCTCTACATCAACCCACCTTTTCTTATGACTGTGGGTCATAAGAAATTAGATCTATGGTGATGACATCACTGAAGAGATCTATGGTGGTGAAGGAACTGTAGAAAAGTTAAGCTTTATTAGACAGTGTTGGATAACCTTTTTAAAAATATCAGCTGTATATTCAGTAACACAGTATTATATATAAAACCTTCACAATGATAAATTTGACTTAAGAATCAAGTTTAATCTACACTTTATGGAAAGTTTCTTAAAGTAAGTACTGGAAATGCTCAGTTATGCCTGGTGACATCCTACATTTGGGCCAACCATCAGGGCCTTCAAGGTCTTCAGCAAGGGCACTAAGAGGACCCAAGAAGGAAACAAAAAGTTAAATTATTTTATTTAAATGATTTTTTATAAATACATTGAAATATATTTCATTATTGTCCACAGTAGCTCAGTGGTCAGTGCTGTGGTCTCGTAGTCCTGAGGCTGCATGTTTAAGCCTAGATTGCATCAGGAAGGTTATTCGGCGTAAACCAATTGCCGAATCTTTCATACGGGTTTGCTTGCTGTGGTGACCCCTGCAGAAGGGAGCAGCTGAAAGAAAAACAGCAACAACATGAAAATAATCCTTGGCTTGCTTGTTTAGGATATAAAGAGTGAGTTTGTTTTCCATCCAAGCTCTGTGTGTTGGAGTAGTTTTTTGTTAGAATGAACAAAAAATTTTGTATGCTGTCTCTGAGCAGAATTTGTTCTAACTAGTGTTAAAACTTTTCAGAAAGACCAGATCAATCAAATAAATGACAGCTTAAGTGTGGATAGATGGTTTGAGCAACAAATCAGATTTGGAACTGTAGCCAGTGAGTGTTCTTGTTTGATTTGTTTGGGTATCGATTAGAGCAACACACAGCACAATCCTCCCATCCCCTTTTGGGTGAAACCACACCACCACTTTGTAAATGGTGCTCCAAACATGTTTGATAAGAACACCAGCTTTAAATAAGACAAAAGTGTTGCTTTGAAGCTTTTAAGTGCCCAAATATTTTGGCCGGTTGCGTAAATTATTTAACATCATTGCTAAACAATGAACAGCAGGGACAGTGCCATATTTATTTATAAAAACTTTATTAAATATGGACAAAAGTTCATCAGATTAGATGAGCAACACCACCCAGTCACTTGATGTGCCATAAACGAAATCCCCAGGGGAATATATTTCTCACAGTTGTGTCCTCCATTTTGAAGTTTTTTTATTTTGCCAGTTATTCTTCAGTGGACGTAACTTTAAATGAATTAAATCAATACCACTGAGCATGAACTGGCATCCTTTCAGGTGGGTTAACCAGTATTGCTGCAGAAGTGTTGAAATATTTTAACTTTGTGAAAAAATAATAGTTGATGCAATTTAAAATGACTTGAAAACTAATGTACTTTTGCTTTAGTAGGAGTCTAAGTAACTTCTGATATCGACATTATTTTTTGATGTAGGGAAGACTTATATACATATGCACAAGACTGGAATAACATGGCTGCCAATTTACCATGTAAATCTTTCATTGGACTGATGCCCCAAATCTCTCCTTTTATTTCCGATCTCTAGAGAAGCAGACAAAGATGCCAACTTGTTTTTTGTTTGTTTGATTGTTTTGTTTTGTCTGCTGAGTGAAATGCAACACATACCCCTTTAAAGAACAAAACACCTATGTTTTATCAGTTGCTCGTTTTCCACAAAAAAGGGACGTGACTGTTTGAAAAAGAAGGACCTCACATTGCTCTATTGGCTATCTCACATAGGAGGCATGCCTAGTGCTGATCAGTGACCTTCATCGAAACTGAAAACAGAAACATTAGTGCAGCAGATAAATTATTTTTTTCTGGTGATTTTTTTCAAAATATGATATAAAAGCACCAAACTTGGCACAATACTCCTTGGGAGTTATGTTTTTGAAAAAAATATGCTGGACACCTGAAATTCGAGATGGCTGCCATTTTTTCAAAATGGCCACCATTTTTATGTCTAAATAGCCTATTTTACCACATAATCTGATGATGATATGAAAGAAGATTTTATTACGAGTAATACATGTACATCTACAACACCTATTTTTATTTATTCTGTAATATGTTGGACAACCAGCTGTAGATCTTTTAAATAGAACAGAGCTCCCAAATATTATTTTCATGTCCATACCAAGTGCAGAGCCAAAGTGCTTGACACCAGGTGTCTACAAACATTGACAACAAAGAGGAATACATCTTACAGAAAGTGCATTTGTAACACAAATTAAATATAAAATAAATATTAATATTTGCTTTTTTTACTGTTGTGTCTTTTCCTTTTCATTTTGCCTCACCTGAACACATGTCATTGATCAGTACTAGTATCGGTACTCAGTATGGGCATGTACACAAACTGAAGTACTTGTATTTGTACTCAGTTTTAAAAATGTGGTATTGATGCCCTGTGATGGACTTGCAACCTGTCTGGGGTGTACCCTACCTCTTGCACAGTGACTGCTGGAGATAGGCACCAGCTCCCCACACCCTGGAAAGAAGAAGCAAGTAAAGAGGATGGATGGATGGATGGATGGATGGATGGATGG
>JAOXNZ010000001.1:4791817-4805752 GCA_028566095.1 Kryptolebias brasiliensis | reverse complement strand
AGCCAACACTCTGATTCAGCTGTTTCAGGGAAAAAATGAGCAATAAGGTCATGGCCTAAGGGATATAATAACAAATCAGCTAAATAAATAAATGAAAGTGCTGGGATCTTATTACTGCCAGGAGTCAGTGATAGAGGTTAGCTTCCAGACACACAGCAGCAACTTTACAATTAGATCCAGCTTTCTGCTGAGATACACAACAGGCAGGGACACCTGATGGGAACAACAGAGATGAGAACCTTTAAGCTATCAGCATGAAGAAAAATGGAAAACGCATCTCCACCTAACCCCATTGTTCAGAAATTAAGCCAGAATGCGCTGGGAACTTAAGACTTTACCCTTGATTCTAAAGTCCCGCCTACACACCCTCCAAGCTCACTAACAGGCTGTCAATCACAGTGTAACATGACACTTTTCTTTAAGCCTCAAATAACTGATTAAAGCTAAACATATTTTTAAAAAATGCATAGTTGAACAAAAGGCAAGGTAAGAACTACAACAATCAACAACGGTCAACATGCGACAAAACAAAACAAAACTGAAGGGAATGTTTAATTTTATTCAGAAAAATGTCCCATTGGTTTACATGGAGGGCTGGAGCTTAAAACTGGTACTACAGCCAGCCACTAGGGGGTGCTTGTCCTTTGTGGCTTCAACTTCCAGCTGGCGGTGTTGTCTCTAGTTAGAATATGGTTTTAGGCAGTCATTCCTTGAAGGGTTGCAGGGGACTTGGTGTCTATTGCCAGGCCATTGTGCAACAAGTCCATCACATATTTTACTTCATTTTGATTATTAAAATATTCTCCTGATTTACTTCTTTGAATCAAGTGGGGATTCATTACCTTTTTGACCAGCTTCTTAGTCGTTTTAATCTGAACTTTCAACTAAATCAGAACTCATAACTACAACCTTTACATTAGATTCACATCAAAGTTGCAGCAAAAAGCTGGGTGGGATTTTTCTTCTGTGTCCACTCTCTCCAGCTTCAAATGATTTTTTTCCTCCTCTCTTCTAAAATACTTGAGATTAGTTTGTTTGGACAAAGTTTTATTGCTATAATGTAATAATTTGTACTTTTATATTTTATAATCTATAATAATGTTGCCATATCTGTGTGTTCATTTGTTTGTACCTGTCTGTAAGTATTGATATCAGAAGATGTTTAAGTTTTGATTTTGAAATTAGATTGGAAACCAATGAAAGATGGATTGCTCATCCTTGAACATTGATGCATCTCTAATTCCTGCATGTTTTGAGGCTTTAAATGAAAGAGCTGCATTATAAAAAACAAAATTATAGTAGTGGCAAAAGAAAAAAAGTTTGTAATGACTTTTTTTCTTTTTTGTCATAAATGCATAACGTGCACTGCTGATGAAATTTGAAGCATAATTTGTTAGGGTTTTTTTGGAATTGGAGTTCAAAAATAAACATGTTTGAGAGCAAAGCCCCTGATGGATGTGTCATTCGGCTTATCTGACGAGTTAATTGAAAGCTGCGCTCTGTCCTCGGCTAGATTAAGTGCTGCAAATGACAGGTTACTGTCAATGAACGGGACAAATGCACCAGCCATTCACTTAACTGGAAAATCACTCATCAGAGCTGCAAAAGAAATGGTTCCGTCTGAAGAACGCTGCACACATAATTCTGTCATGTGCTCCATTTGCTTAATTTGATTCTCGTGTAACTAATTCATTATAATGCAAAACAGCCTGCAGTTATCTACTGTTGACTCACTGAACGTTCTGTACCAAATATGGGCTAAATTATTAATTATGGTCACTTTCAGTGGAGAGGAAGGAAAGCATAGAGAATCTTACGCAAATATTGAGGAAAATATAAAGTCTACAACAACTCCCATGCAATATAGATTTACATCTGAGGGAGATGTTTACATATAAACCTGTTTTTTGCCTGCAGGATCTGCTAAGGTTTATTTTGTAAATGTTTTCTTTCTTCTGTACTCTTTTTTTTTTCCAATTTAATCTTTGCATACTTTGTGCTATTTTAACCATATATTAAAACATTCGGCTTGAGCAGGAATAGTGTGCTATGATCTTTGTTTTTTGTAACTTTTATATCTTTTTTCAAAATATTTACCTTTATCTTTAAACTTTAAATTAAATTAATTGAGATCTCTATTAAGTCCTTATTAGATTCCTATTAAAATACATTGAAATGTCTTCAAATCGTTCAAAAACTTTATTTTTTTTTAATCTTTCACATTCTGGCTCTATTTTGGTCTCTATTTATCTATTTATTTTTTCAAAATTATTCTGATGGAACAGGAGATTCACATCATGGATGTGCAGCTGACAAATCTGAAGCAGCTGTTTGATGCTAATATGTCAATATAGAGCAGAATCTCTGAGGAATGCTTCAAACAACTTGTTGAATCTATGTCATGAAGAGTTAAAGCAGTTCTGAAGGCAGAGGGGGTTCAAACTGGTTCTAGCAATGTGCACCTAAAGTGATTGTTAATTACACTGAAATTCAAGTGACAAGACTATGAGCTTCTGAGACTCACGCAAGGAAATTATGAACCCCTGTGAGTGTTTCAAGGCATTGCAGAGACTCCTTCTTGAATGCCCAGCCCAGTGAGATATTGGCTTTAACTGTTGGAAGTGGGAAGCACAAAGTAGACTTATCTGTTGAAGGAGTCTTGGCTCGTGGAAATCATCCATTCATTTTCTTTACCTGCTTTTCCATTAGGGATGGGAATCTCTGATCTCTACCCGATATGATACACATCTGGATTCACAAGATACCTACTCATCAACCAGCGATTCAATTAGATAAGATTTACCTCCTCATCACGATTTAAATAAACTTAGTTTAAAAATATATTGTTTGTATGATTATTTTTTCATTAATAAAAATGAATGAAGCAATTCAAATTATAGAAAATGGGTAAAATAATTGTCCATCCATCTTCTTTAACCGTTTCTCCATTCCGGGTCGCGGGAAGCCGGTGCCTATCTCCAGCAGTCATTGTGTGAGAGGCGGGGGACACCCTGGACAGGTTGCAAGTCCATCGCAGGGGTCACATAGAGACAAACAAGACAAACAACCATTCACACTCTCATTCACACCTAGGGACAATTTTTAAGAGTGCATGCAAGAGAGCATGTTTTTGGTCGGTGGGAGGAAACCGGAGTACCCAGAGTAAACCCACGTGTGCACAGGGAGAACATACAAACTCCACCCAAAAAGGCCCCAGGCCGGGATTCGATCCTGCAACCTTCTTACTAGGAGGCTGGGAGGCGACAGCTCTAACCACTACGCCGTTGTGCCACCAGCTTAGATGACTCTTTAGCAACAAATCCCTCCCTTCTTACTGCAACTTCGCATTGCCACCTTAAATCCGTGTTTCTAGGAAGCCTTCAAAATGTGAAGAAAAATAAATAAAACAGCAAGGCCTAATGAGAGAGAGAGTACCAGTTCCTCCTGTTATTCATTGATTACCAAATAACATTAGCTTTAATGACATAATATTATAATTGGTCAAATAACCAAAATTATTGTATTGCAATAGTAGGCTGAACAAAATATGGTTATAGCTGCTCACTCTGTGGTTACTCCTGTTGGCTCTTAGAGAGAGGAGAGACCCATTCAGTATGGCGGTGATGCAGGATGTGCTCCAGCACCTAATGAGGCGTGTGCATATTTATGTCTGTGGTTGGCCGACCAACTAAAACCCACACTGCTTTGCGGTCTGCAGGAAATGCTGTTTGGTCAATAATTTGTTTTATTTTTGCATTAATACATTAATGTCAAATTTAATCGATACAATTAGGTAAAATCCGGTGAAATTAGAATTTTCCTTCTAAATCGCAGAAATTTAAAGCTGCCATACCGATGCATTGTTCGTGGAGCGATGCAAAACGGTTAATCTTACCATTCCTATTTTCCATACAGGGTCATAGGGGACCTGGTGTCTATCTCAAGCAGTTACTGTGCAAGAGGTAAGGGACACCCTGGACAGGTCTCCAGTCCATCGCAGGGCCACATAGAGGCAAACGAGACAACTGACCATGAACCTATTACCTTCTTGCTGTAAGGCAACAAGCTCTAACCACTAGAACTCTTCCTTCTGAGTCTTTGGAGATATTTTCAAATTTTCAAAGAGCCACAGCACAGCTCCAACTACAGAGTCCTCCATGGTTATGAATGTCACATTGTCACAATGTCACATGATCATTGGTCAAGTGTTCCACAATCAGAGTGATCCCCTGCCAATCAAAAGCCACAACAAAGTTTCCTACAATACTGGAGCTAAGAGTCCTTATAACCTCTCAGAGAGTCCTTAGAAGTGTTTGGTCCAAAAATGCCTTTTTTAAGAGTTGAGAGCTGGCAGACCCCCCACTGTGTTCCCCAGGAGACAACTCACCCTCCACTGATTAAACAACTCTATTAGCTATACCACCTTAACCATAAACATCATTTTTTTCCTGGATCGTATTGACATGACATGATGGATTGCTGATGAAAAGCTGCCATCTATCAAGCTCACAGAAAGCTTGTGTTGCTGTAGGGAGCAAACACTCTGGTAATTCTTCTCAGAGAGTAAATGAGCATGCTCATTGAAGGCAGCATGGGTCATTAGTTTTCCCAAATATTCAACACATTTTTACAGTTCTCCCTTTCTATTTAGTTTCATGCATACGTATGTAATATGGTGTAATTCACAAGCGTAATAGAGCAGTGATGTACTGCATGTTGACTCTGCAGATTTAATGAGCTGTCAGCCTCCATTAAGACACATCAAGAACCCTCATTGCTTCTTCTCATAAAAGCTTCACGTCAGATGGGCAATTAGTTCAGTCTCTGACATTATCCCATGACTTCACATTGTTCAATAACCTTGGAAGAAGCCTTTAAAAAATCATTGTCAGGAGTAACTGTTGGGAATATCTCACTGACAACAGAATTCAGTGAGCATTTTTGGACTTGTCTAATGGCTCTTCATAGGACATGCTGGGTGCTGTTTCATTAACATTGAAATATCCCCAATCACCGACCATAGCCACAGTTGAGTGTGGTTCTCCTGCAACGTGCCGTACGGTAAACAACCGGTGTTGTTGCATTCTGTCTAATGACCCCACACAAATGAGCTAATGGGGATCCAGCATGATAGCGCTGTCCTACCTCCTGGCTTTATTGTCCATGGCTAATTGTCTCAAGCCTAATGACCGTCTAAATGAGCAAAATAGAATGTTGACATGTGTATGTGCTTAGACAGAGGGGAGTAGTGAAGGGTGGTATGGGAAAATCTTTCCGGTATGACTCTACCAGTTGGTAGGTGAAGTATCCTTTTGATACTTTCTGTCCATGTTTGTGTGTTTTGTTTTGTTTTTTGTGTATGTGTTTTTGTTAAAAATGTGTCATTAACTACTGTATACAGAGTAAACTTGTCTGTTAGCAAACTATTTCATGAACCACTGGAAAGATTTTAATGAAACGTTCAGAAACTAATTAATGGATGTACATCTACAATTGATTACCTTTTTCAAGATGGTTGCCACAGCTAACTAACATTAGTCAACACAATATAATCTATAACTCAGTCAATTATATAGACATTGAGTTAAAATCTGATGAAGTAGTAGACGAGAATTACCCATCTCAAGATATTGCACGAGATTGTGCTTGATGTTATTTTCAAGGTTTGACCAAAAACTGCTACAACTCTGACATTTTTCAACACATGGTCGTCTTAGTCTGTAACTCTGTAACATGAAGTGTGGTGGGCAATATGCATTCCTTCAGGGAATGTTAGTCTCAGTTTTGATTATTTTTACTTCAGCACCATGACAAGGTCAATCTTGATGTTGTATTTCTCAGAAGACAACAGCTTTCCCCACATGACTCCAACAGGAGCATCACCTTTGTGTTGGGCACCGAGCCAGAACTTTTTTTTTTTTTGCTATATTCAGTTTACAGAGCTGGTCAGCCACAAACTCTAAAGCAATAGCAGTTATTTGTGTTTGTTAGCAGTCCCTGTCCCATTTTCTGGCACACTGAACCAGAACTGAACCAATACAGTCCATTGCCAGGTGCCACCCAATGTTTTCTTTTACGTGAGCGTAATTCGATGTGGCTCCATTCATCAGAGTGCATTCTTTCTCTGATCAATGGGATCTATCTGGGAACCCTTCTTCATCTTATTTCATACTTGGGAGGGTCGGGGGTGGTAAATGAGGATGATGTGCAATATTGCGAGAAGAATTTGTTACACCTGGCTTCTCAAGACCACTGCAAACAGACTGAAAGACTGTGATTGAAATAATAATCACCCCCCAGTTTGGCAGGAGACAAGTAAAAAAAAATGTTTTCTCTTAGGGACAGCCTCAAGGTTATTATTTGGTGGAAGTTAACATTTTGTACATTTTTAAATGACTCACCCACATGCAGCTTGATGCCTAGTCAAGAAAATTATGAAATATTTAAGATGTATCATCTTTTAGCCATAATTACAGTCATTGAGCCCTTTTGATACAGTGCACGCACAGAAAGAGAGAAGAAACGAGAGGTGCAGACAAACAAAATCATTCCTCCTTCTGCACTTTGGTGTGCTGATTAGCATATGATAATTAGTTATGGACAATTGGCCTCCTGGATGGTCTCATTAAAAAGTATCACACTGGGACCTCATTAGCACACTAATGTAAGGGGAACCGTTGGGCCTGCTCTACTCTTGTGGATGGGTCTCGTTTATACTGGAGTGATGTGTTCAAGGCCCAAGATGTTTCAGGTCTTCTGCAAAGTGGAGTCAAGTGGCGCATTTGATTTGCTCATGTCTTAACTTGTTTTTGAAGTTTTACGGATACCTGAGCATTATGTAAAGTGTTTACAGATTGTTCGCCATGCGCTCGGTATTCCCCGGCGTGTAATTATTCACGGTGAATGGAAAGATTGCAGCCTCCTTGATGAGTGGAGCCAGGAGAAGACATGGATGACGACAGAAAATGTGCTAATTTGAAGTAAGTCAGACATAATGCCTTTGAATCCCCTTGCTGCTTTTAGCAGCTGTCGTTGAGGAGAAAGGTTACCGTTGTTTGCTGCCAGCTGAGGAAAACGCAGAGCAGGAGGGAGGGGAGTTTTCCTGGATGTTATCAGAGCAGCCAGCAAGCAGTATGAGGTTCCACTTCCCTGCCTTCCTCTCTACAGGCCTCCTCTGAGTCTCTGACAGCTTCAGGTTGTTTCACAATAAACCAAAGGAAGGTTGTATAGAGCTGTGCTGCAGGGATAAAGAACAACAGACACGCTCCATCTTCTTTTCATCAACTCATCCACTCAGACTCTGGGAGGAGGAGGAGACCTCATCATAAAGCCAGTATCTCATTGGGCTGCGATTTTTGGAGACTGGTTGGCAAACAGCATTCATAAGGGAGTCTCCAAATTATCTGGAAACTTTTGCAGGGGCTCTGCGTCTTTTAGTTTTAAGACTTAAAAGAAGCAGAACACTAGCTAAAAGTAGAAAAAAAACCTGGCTAAAAGCTAACAGTGGCTAAATAAAAGGTTTACTATAAGCTAAAAGTATCAAATGGCTGGCTTAATGCTAAAATGACCAAAATGGTAGCTGAAAGCTCAAAGTAGCAAAAGAGGACTAAAATAGAGCCAGTATACTGAAGCAGATTTTGAAGAGAACAATGATTTCTCAATGTTTTTATTGGGGGAAAATTTTGTAATTATAGTTAAATATCTTTTGAAAAGGATAATACCAAAAGCCATAGAAGCCATCTACTGAATGAGCTGAACATTTGATATATGAATACGAAATATTCAGAAGTAGTTAGATTGCAAAAAAAAAAAAAAGTATGACAAAATAAAACACAGGAAAACAGCAGTGTGACTGCTGAAAAACAACTTGCTTTTCTTAATTTTTAAAGTGTACTCCAGCAGATTATATCACAAATCTGCTAAGATATGTACAATGTGGATGGAGGTGTTTAATAAAATGATATGCACAACCTAAAATACAGTTTTGCAAGCTGTGCACACAAAAATTGGCCACATGGCTCTGGCTACTTGGTCACAAACACTCAGATCTCAGTGAAATCAGAAGATTCACCTATTTTCTTGAAAATTTGACTTTCTACCTAGTCTCCAACAGTCACAGCCCAGTGAGATATTGGCTTAAAGTTGACACACCAGATTCAAACTACCCTCCTTGTTCCTGCTGTCAAACAAATGCTTCATACAGATGAAATCAGCTAATCCTTTGCAGACACCTTAAAAGATCTTTTTCTGTTTGAGTAAGGAGAGTTAAAGTCTGCTTGTGAGATGGAGACAGTGTTGGCAGGCCTTCCTAACGAGATTTGTTTCATAACAGGGAACAGAGTGGTGCTCTGAGATGAATTATTGACATGAACTCAATAGTGACCTGCCATAGAACAGGGCGCTGGAGTTCAGCTCTGAAAATTCCTGACAGTGCTCATTATAAGAGCAAGCCCACTGCAGCAATATGTCCCTCAGAGCCTTTGTTGCTGTCCTCAAGGAATAGCGCTTACATATTATTGGGTGCCAGATGGAAAAGCTGAAGTGTGTGGTAACAGGTGTCAAAAACAGGGAACCCTGTAGTGCAAATTGCTCTCCAAAATCTGAACCTGGATGTACAACCGCTCAAGGTAGATGGGATTTCCTCAAAGATTTACGAGACATCCTCAAGTAGAGAGAGGATTTAGAACTGCTTAGGAGAAAAATAGTTGATTTTTTTTTTTTTCATTTTTACAACTGTGTCACTAGTTTTTATTTTAACTTCACTCTGTGCCTCAGAGGATTCAGCTATACTCCTAAAAGTTACTGATTTTAATGCTTCCAGTGATATAGATCTGCAGCAAAGAAAATTAACTGTGGAAAAACAAGTTTTGCGTTTTCAAACTAGGTTCCCTGAATTTATGAAACTAAATGGCAAAAAACACTTTTTTATCACAACCCACTGAAGGCGAAAGGGCGACAATGTTTTTTGTCCATATATCTGTGTGTTCATTTGTCTGTCTGCCAACAAAATATCCCACGAACCACTGGACAGATTTTTTTAGATCTTAGAAAATACATAAATGACTATAATTCAGTCAGTTTTACAGATATTGAGCTAGAATTTTGAGTACTTTAAAACTTTGAGTGCTAATAGATCATGCAGGACATTTGGGTAAAAGTTTAGCATTACCTGACTGTCTGTTGGCAGATTTTAGTGAAACTCATAAACAGGATATGTATCTATTACTTATTAACTTTTGGAATCAACCGAATTCAATCAATCTTAGGAAACACAAAAATGGCTTCAACTTTATTTCATAAGGTACTGAGCATAGCTGCTTATAAGCCTGGTGGCTGTGACTTAAGCATTGAACCTACCAGTGTGTTTTTTCAGCTTACAGTTCCACCTCTAACTAATAATCACATTCTTTATGATAAAATGACAACAGGCGCATGCAGAGTGTCATTACTCAAACTAATACAGTGGATGCATAATAATAACCTGAAGCCATGCCAGGATTTGACTGAGCCACATGGCACCAAACAATGGCATCTATCATATTAATTTCAGTTAATTGTCTATACTTATTAAGTCACTAGGACCGTGGCTGGCTGAAACTAATTGTCTGACCTTAATTACCATCGAAAATGCTTTGTGCAGCTGGGTTGAACATGATAAAGGACAGGGAAGGCAGAGCGGTGCGGTGGGGTGTCTGGGAGCTCAAACCAAAGGCAACAGTGACAGAAAGTGCAGCACAGCTATTCATAACAGAAAGTGCTGCACATGAAGTAAAAGTGGTTTTCAGAGCTGCATGTAATGAAAGTCATGAATAAAATCCATATCCTCCTAGTGTGAGAAGTGATGCTGAAAACAAAAAAACTATGTATGTTATTGTTTGTTATGCCCAGGTGAGCCTAAAGTAGAGAACAATAACACTTGTCTGAGGTTTACAGACATGTTGTAAGCTTTCTTTAGCATTTTATGTTTTTTCGTTTTTAGCTGTGACGATGGGGTGTGCTGCAGGAACTAGTCTAATGTGTCTCGTGTTTGTTTCATATAAAAATAAAGAAATGTATCTTCCTTTTGTGAAATAAAACTGCTTCACATATGAACTTAAAATTTAGTCTTTATTTTATAATTATTAAATCAGAATCAGTGTAGTCTAATACTGCTGTATGGTATTTGTTTTCAAATTGACCATGTTGCTGATGAAGATGATAAAGACATTCTTTCTTTTTTTTGATGACAGTGTTTTTTTTGTGTGTTTTTTTAAGTTCAGCTACAGTTTTAGAAACATTTCACATTCCCCCATTAGTGTATTGGGTGCCAGATGGAATCAGCTAATCCTTTGCAGACACCTTAAAATATCTTTTTCTGTCTGTTCAATCTTATTTTTTTTAAATTAAGATTTTAACATATCAAATCAACAATGAACAAATAACCCCAGCCCTGCACCTACCACTATCAAATGAAAAAAGAAGACAAAAAAGAAAAATAAATAAATGAAAACAAAATAAAATAAATAATAAAAAAAATAAAAGCTCTGTAAATGCACATCCATTTTCATACACATTACACATATGCATATACACATATATGTCAAAACATATCACTGTGGTGCTCAGTTCAGAATGAACTGACATCCTGTACCTTTAACACAGGAAAGAAAGGGATTCCAGGTTTAAATGAAACAGTAAAAGTCAGCCTTTTTTAATTTATTTTATTGTTTTTCAGGTTGAGAAAATACAGCCTTTATGATGCAGCCTGGGTGGTTTCTTGCTTCAAATCCAGAATAAGACTATTGACTTTGTGGAAAAGAGTTAACAGACTGGAATAAATTGAAACAGATATAAGAAGCATGGGAAGATATTCATTTTGGCAGCATTATTCTAGCAACCACAGAAAGATTTTGGAGAGAGCGTCACTCAGAATTGGGATTCTGAGACAAAACCCAAACTGAATATGTTGAATGGTGGATTATCGAGTGGATAATCTTTGCCTCTCTTTTAACAGCAAATACCTAACTTTTGCCAAGATTAAGTTTATGCCCAAAAATGTTACCAAATGTATCTGGCACTGAAAGGGCAGTGGGAATAGAACGTGACAGGTCAGACAGGATTCACAAAAGGTCATTCACATCCAGGGCTACCTTCAGCTCCACAAAATTTCTAATTATGTCAGATATATGAGGTTTAGAGTGTAAAAGAATGGACAGAGACTCCATTACACTGCAAATAAGAGGACCGAATGGGCATCCCTGACTTGTAGAACAATGTAAGCAAAAATATTCAGAGTTTGAGTATTTGTTCTGACAGCTGACTGAGGTACAATAATCTTACCCATAAGATTTTTTTTTTCCCGCAAATCCAGTTTCCCAAAATAGAAACCAGACAATCTAGATAGAAACCAGCCACTATTGAGCACAAGCCAGTGTAGATCTTGTGTCAGTCCCAAACCTTGGTAAATGGTGAGGGTTGTGTCAGGAAGAGCATCTACCATAAAATATTTTGCCAAAACAAACATGCTAGACATGACAGGCAAAGGAAAAGAGCTAGCGGACATGATGCAGAGGAGAAAAGTAGATCTGTTATGTGTGCAAGAGACCAAGTGGAAAGGCAGCAAGGCTTGCAGCATTGGGGCAGGGTTTAATCTGTTTTGCCATGGTGTGGATAAGAAGAGAAATGGAGTAGGGGTGGTCCTGAAAGGAGGAGTTAGCAAGGAGTGTAGAAAGACACTTTTTGGGTGAAAAGAGTGTCAGGTGATATGTTTGAAGGTAGTAGAAAGTCTGATGTTGAATGTTGACAGTGATTATTCTCCACAAGTTGGATTTGATGTAGAGGAGTAAGAGAAATTCAGGAAGGATCTCGATGGAGTGATAGTGGTGAAGGAAACAGAAGAGATGAGGAAGGTATTGGCAGGTTTATTGTCAAGGAAAGAACCAGGAAGGACAGATGGTGGTGGATTTTGCTAAGAGGATGAAAATGGCTAAAGTCAACGCCTATTTCCAAAAGAGGGAGGAACACAGGGTGAATTATATATGTGTGAAGGCAGGAGAACACAGGTAGACTACATGCTGTGTAGAAGAGGTAACCTGAGGGAAATTGTGGACTGTAAGGTTGTGGCATGGGAGAGTGTAGCCAGACAGCATCGGATGGTGGTGTGTAGGATTACTGTTGTGGTGAAGAAGAGGAAAAGAGGAAAGGCAGAAAAGAGGACTAAATTGGCTAAATTCTAATCCAGAGCAGGAGTGTCAATGCGACTGAGGAAGGAGATGAGGTCTGCAGAAACATGAAAGCAATCAGAAGAGTACAGGTGCTTATAAAATTCCATGAAGTTTTAATAATTGCTAATGGGTTTGATGTTATTCCTGCATCGGTTTCAACACAAGGTACCAGCCTGATGCAGATATTTGTAGTAGTTGATGAGCCAGCAATTTACTTGTCTCATCCCCTTGTTCATAAAATTTGTACCATAAGTTGAGTAAAAGTTCAACATTGTGCTGTGATGTAACAGGATTATATTCGGCTTGCAAAGACATTTGTTCTTTATATGTTTCTAGCCATTTTAAAGTTGCATATAGAAAATCTAAAGACACAGTGCACTCAAATAACCTGGCTAGTTCCTCTCTGTAATGGGCTATATAAACTACAGACATATGTAAACTACAAGAACTTGGAGAGAATTTTTGGCTATTGGGTCACTCATGCCCTTGACCTCTTGTACGATCTGGATTGTGATACAGATCACCACCAAAATTGAATCCCTTTTTTTTTTTGTGACAATCCCAACATTTCCTGAAAATTGCATCAAAATCTGTTCATTAGTTTTTAAGTAATCTTTCTCACAGATGGACGGACGGACTAACAAACTAATGCTACCAAAAATATAACTTCCTTGGTGGGGGGAAAACTGAGCCAACTGAGGTAAAACTTGCTTATTCACAGGCAGCTCAAATGGCTGGATTTTATTTAACTTAAAGGCTGGTAGATTGTTGACAAGACAGATCCGAATTCATCTTTAAATTGGATAAATACATCATTACAATCACCTTACAGTCCAATCACTACAGTGGGAGTTCCTTTGCAACTTACTTCTGTTTTGTATATAGTGAAATTTCATCCATTCATTCACCCATTTTCTTTACCTGGTTCCCCTTTCAGGGTCGTGGGGAGCCGGTGCCTATCTCCAGCAGTCACTGTGCAAGAGGCGGGGGACACCCTGGACAGGTTGCAAGTCCATCGCAGAAACAATCATTTAGTGAGATTTCAGAAAAAAATTAATTTAAAAACAAATCTTTTTTTATGAAAGGGGTCACCTGTGACCTTAACCTTTGACCATGTGACCTTGAAATCAGTAGGGATCATGCTTGACCCATGAGGTGTCCATCTGTGCAGTTTCACATTCCTACATTACATGGTTGTAGAGTTAGATCATTATGTGTCACCTGTAACCTTGATCTTTGATGTTGACTAGATCAACACCAAATTTAATCACTTGTTTGTTGTGACAATCCCAACATTTCCTGAAAATTTTGTCAAAATATGTTCATTAGTTCTTAAGTAATCTTGCTAACAGACGGTTTGATGGACAAACAATCAAACCAATGCAACCAAAAACAAAATGTGTCATTATGTATAATTTAAACATACTACAAATTGACCCGGGAGTATGTGTAGATATGCTGTTACTTAAAAAAATAAAACAATTTATAAAGCAGAAAAGGTGCCACAAACCAAAAGTGTGATTATTCTAAATTCATCGGTCAGCAATGTCCTTTTAAGCTACAAGAAAGTAAAATATTTATTTTAAAAAAGAAAAATAAATCATTACCACTGTGTTTTAATTAAAACTCTGATACCATAATCAGCTAAGTATTGTACCCAGTACTGTAACCAGAAACAAACCCAGCACCCAGCTGATGTTACATGCTTAACCCTCCTGAAGCCCTCAAAAGA